>CM037784.1:37334716-37384716 GCA_021229015.1 Solen grandis
GGTACATGGGTATAGGCTTCCTAGCTCGAATTCCACCAACAATACTTAGCACTAAGTATGGTAATACTTAAAAAACTTAGGGGCAAATTTTAAATTTTTTGTTTCTCTTATAAAAGTATCCAAACATTTAATACGAAATATTCAAGTATATACCTAAATTGACATAGTTATAATTTGAATGCTTAGAAACGAAATATTTGGGTATTTTGGTAAGAAAATCAAAAATGGTGAAATTCGCCTCCGGGTATTTTAGTACTTCTTAGCGCTAATGTTGGTGAATTCGAGCCAGTGCTAATAAATATATAGGGGAAAGTTGTTTGTTTTTGGTGGATATGGAAAAATATCTCATCGAGAATACAATATTAATTTGTTCATGATCCAAATGATATACAACAACAACAACAACTACAACAAAAACAACTTATTTCAAGCTTTGGTTCTGATGACGAAAGAATTGAACTTTTTTGTGTATTCTATCCTGTTCGCACGTAGATGAATCTATGTGAACGTTTGCCATTTAAGGAAACAAAGGGAGGCAACTAGTAAATACTGGAATGATACTAATCCATATTGTATAAGACAGACTTATGTCACTCACAGTTTTGGTAATATCAGTGAATAAAATTGATTCTATCTAACCTATATAGCACATTATATCCATACTATATGATAATTTTTAAATAATTATTAAAACATTTAAATGGCGATTACATCGCAGCCAACAGTTTAAAAGTGACATGATCTTATTTACAATGAATAAAGTTCATACAGTTCGTGGAATATGTAAGTAAATTTCATTTGTACTTAAATTGGTGGCTTTCTGTTCTATCGATCTGAGGAATCATAAGTAAACAAGTTTCGTGGGGATTGCTTTTGTGAATTAGGTCATCCACGAAATCGACGAAATTCTGTCCTTCCAAGAACATTAATTTAGATTCTTTAAATAAATATTCATTTCACATTCAATAATAATTGTTAACAGGATAATTTACAGCGTCGGGAAGTCATTTCAAATTAGACTTGATTACTGTAACCTTATAATGGTTCCGCATGTCTAGGGAGGGGGTATATGTGGGCGGGGAGTAGGCACATTGCTGAAGTCATCAGTAAACCACGCTAGACTTATTACCTCTCTAGTGAGGAACTTCAAGCTTAAAACGTCCGTTACAGACGGAACATGATGTAATGTAACTTTTTTTAAAGAATGTTAATTTCATCCGATCTGTAAATGAGTTTTCCTAAAGCGGTTGCCAAATAGAAACGAAATTAACTTCGCATAACGACACTTCTAATTGAGATATAATACTTTCTGTCATGTGTGAAGTTTTACAGTTGCAATAAACACGAACAAGGAACTTGTCCAAATTGTTCCAATATTAGTTTACAAAAAGCTGATAACGACATGACATAAAAAAGGATACATTTTTTTTTACAAAAAAGTAAAGTACATCAACCAAGTAAAATCTTACTGCCCAGACGTGGGATTGGACTCGGAACTTTCGAAAAGCAAATAGGACAATCTACCATGTCGTCAAAAAAAGCTAGCTTTATAAAAATGAATATATGTGCCAAGCAATACATTTACTATTTTATTTTATTTCATTTCCTATTACGTTTTATCTTCACTCCTGGAGTATGAATGTCTGTTTTTTTTGTTTTGTTTTTTTCTTTTACATTGCGCAACAAACAAGAAAATCATACTGCGCCGAGCTGGAATCGAACCCGGGACCGTCGAAAAGCTAGCTCCATAGAAAGTTAGTACAGGTGTCATTTAATACCATTTATACTCTTACTACAAAAACGACAGGCAAATTGATACTTAAAGTTTGGCTTGCAGATCTAACAAATTAGATTATGAGAGACTTTATATACCTCGACCTATCTCAAACCTCATTTCGTTTCGCATCTAATATACATTATGAAGAGAATTTCCATTCAGTTTTACATTGCTTGTTTTTAACAGACAAATATTTCAGGTTTTATACCGACATTTCCTCCAATGTTAATTGAGTAAGAATCTGCCAAAATTTGGCATTAATTTCAATCTTCTAGAAAGTTCCCTCATTGAGGTGCTCTCTCTCATATGAATACATATCTACCCCCTATAAACTTGCAATTTTAAAGAAGAATATAAGTAATCAATGTATTTCTAGTGACATCACAATGAAAAACATGTTCAATTAAGATTTTTACGTCATAAACATACACCTTAATTTTCTTTCAGTAATTGCGAAAAAAATATCGTTCGTAACGTTTTATCAGTTGTAAGTGTAAAAATGTACAAAAATACTTCCTCATTAACCAATATCACTAAGGTTTAGATTCAAACGCGATAGAAACATTGATATTAGCATGGAGAAAGTAAGGAGGAATAATCATTTGCTTAATTTATTAACTTTTTTATTTTGCAAGTAAGAAAAGCTATAAAATCAAAAAAGACAAACATTAGTCAATAATAATAAAATGCAATAACACATAAAACATATACAAATAATTGTTTGACTCAGCTCATAATTCTCAATTAATATCAAACAAAGAGCTGTCTACAACAGTTCTTCACATTATTACCATAGTTCCAAGGGTTTAAGGGTTTCGACAAATACAGGGTAACTACTCTCAATAGCGTACATTATAAGTATAAAAACACTACCAATTAAACTGATATACTTATTTTTTTTCCTGAAAATCTGTGCTCAATTTATAGTCACATCAATTTCATAAAATTCAGTTGCATTTCGGCTCGTAATCGCTACAGCACACGCTAGATGACGATTGCCTACATTCCGTTACATCGCAGGAAACGCGCCAAGACCTCAAGGTCAATAGACAGATTTCGAACAAATCTTGAACAAATCTACAGCATTATTTGGCAACACTTTGGCCTCCTGTTTCCAACAATATTTTTATAGTCTCTCTAGGAAGTAATAGTCTAGCGATGACAAATGTTCCGTTCAGTTAAGCCTATATTGCACTGATTGTTTAGTATGAAGTATATCAGGGGCGATTGATTAGGGTACCATCGATATGTCTATATGTCTAAAAATAACAGGAAAAGAAAAATGGCGACATACAGTGTTTGTGGGACAATTTGTATGAAAGATTATGTCAAGAATGTCATGTCTTCGAACAATGATAAGTTCGACATATTGCGGGGGTGCTGTAGGGGACGGCAGTCTGAAATGTGCTACGACAAGATACTCTGTACTATACGTGCGAGCAGACAATGGTGCTATAGTGGTAACGAGACGTATGTGATGAACCAGTGTTGTTTCTTGCTCAGATATATGGGATTCCAGTTTCCGACGACGATTATGACAAGTGATCGGAATTGGTTTGAAAACAGAGAATCGATTAATCGGAAATAAAGCCATACCGATTAGATAAAGTTTAAATAATCGATTTCACAACTCACTTATCTACTAAGCTAGTGATTAAGTTTTAATAATAATAATCATGAAAATTAAGCAACATCATTTGAACTATGCAGTAATATAAGTGTTAAAACAAATATCCAGATACATTCTTATGCATATTTATAAAACTTCACATAGAATTAAATTAAATCTAGATACCTGTTAATAATACAACTGGCGACAATGAGTTTTAGCGAAACGGACCTCAACAATTTCGGCGAAGTCATGTTACATAACCGATTGTCGCCGATCTCGAACTAATTGTCGCGATCTCGAACTAATTGTCGCCGATCTCGAACTAATTGTCGCCGATCCAACGATAATCGGTTAACTCTTACCAAACTTAAAAATCGGCTTTTAAAGTTGAAAATAATAATAATAATAATAACAATAATAATAATAATAAAATCTTTATTTATAGAAGATAACTCTAAGTCACAAGCATTGTAACCTTTACACGATGCCTCTGAAATAAGTTATCGTGTTTTATGCAATGGTAATGTAGTCTTAAATGAACACTGATCACGTACGTCTTTATGCACTTAGCACGTAGCACGTATATTCCGTATCTTTTTCTTATCTTCATTTGATCAGCATCAGTGAAGTTATTTGTTTTTTGGTCTCTTATAAATTAAAGTAAAAACTAGACAGACAAAATTACAAATAATTTAAAACGCGGAGAAAACCGACAATGCGCTTTTAAAAGCTATTATCTTTCAATTGTACTTCGGTGGAAATTACTTTTACTGACTTAAAAACGACAACACATGGAGCACAGTTGAATGAATTTGAAAATTCATTCCATTATTTGAATGATATGAAAGTCAAGAATGTCAGAGTATTTTGAATACTTTTAGTGTGAAGTCGATTAACAATGATGAACCAAGTCTCCAGGAAGACGACACGGTCTCTCGGGAAGACTGGATAGCTCCCCGCTCTACTGCGTATGTTGATGAAACCCATTCCAGCGTACATTTGGCATCACTTAATGATTAAACATGTTACAAAAACTTATCAATACATTTATTGAAATAACACAGATTTGTGGATGGCAAATCTGTTTGCGGGTACAGATGAGAAAAACGCTTATGACTGAGATACTAATTTTGTTGGACATATTATAGACTATATATATTATTATATATATCTACTTCCCCCACCACTCTCACTACTTCTAATTCATAGAACATTTGACTCGAGATCTATACTTATAACTGAGTGCATTTTCTAGTCTACCCTTATTCACCAGTACCATAGCCGCCCCCTGAACACCATGCTGTTGAGGGTTTGGCAGAAAGCGAAAATAATAGGCATATTTACTTAAACTGTTCTTTTGCCACATTCCGAACTCGTTTTTCCCATTTAATATAGAACAATGCCACGTTCCCCGGTTAATTTCCTATCATTTGGTATGATTTATGGTATATCTGTATTACACACGTGTATTTATGCGTGACGTTCACAAGTTTCAAAATTCATCTTTATTACAATCGATATTACTGTTCTTGGGCAGAAAAAGATTCAATGGAGCCGATTAGTTTTAAGAAGAAGAAGAAAAACTATGAAATCATTCCGATCTTGACACAACTGTGAGATTATTGTCTGGGACAATTACATCGTAAAATTGTAACTAAACGATGCACATCGAGTACACATATCGTGATATATGTTTTCGCATGAACGCCTGGAACATTTTCAAAACAAAGGCAGAATATTTTGAAATTTTGCAGAAATATGCACCCAAGTGAACGACCATAAACTGCATGTTAGTTAACTTCGGATAATTAAAGGCGACATTTTGAAGCGAATCGATCGATGTAAGAATGACTTTCAAAGGAGGAAAGATGAAACACTGATGTAAGTTGTTTCATATACTACTATAAAAACATTTATACTGAATTCTGAACATGCCAAACAAATAGTACCCATCAATTATCAGCAGATTGGCTTTTCAACAACCGCCACAATTAACAGTTGCCTTTATTGGACTCCGAAAAAAGAACGGAGTGTAAACGTGAAGTTATTTTCCGTGACCATTTTTATCTTTGCGTTGCCTAGCAATAAAATGACAAAAACTTTTCGAGACGAACAAAGGCTCGCCAAATGTTTCACATGACGCCCGTGCCAGCACAGTTAGACGTGCAAGAGGGTTACAAAAAGATATTGCGCATACAGACTATACCACTTGCTTTAATATGCAATCAATCTATTGTGTTTTCTTTCATGAAATTCTAATTTTTCATTGCATTTTTGGAATGACGGAATATTTATTAATGTTTTTTACTAACGTTTCTTGCTGATTCAGCAATGAAAACTAATATCATTAACACATATTAATGCAGATTTTATTCTCGACGTCCTTTTAATAATTTTTTTTAGCAGCAACAAATGCTATAAAAATAGATTTTAGTTGATTTTAAGCAACTCTTCTAAAATAATACACTTGAAAACGGATTAGCAGCCACCTGAATTAGCGGTCAATCCTGCTTTTAACGATCAGTTTTGACATTATGAAACTAGCATTCTTTATGGGTTAAACCTTCCTTTAGCGACCATCTCTGTTAAGCGGCCACTTTCTCTTGTTCCATTGACTGACCGTTTAAGACAGGTTTGACTGTAGTGATAAAATGTAATGGTAATAAATAAAGTTCTACGACGTATGGGTTCAATATTAAGCAGAGATAGCAACGCGCAGCACTTAAGCTTGATCATCGGTTTATCGGACAAACGTTCAATTGAGTTCTTGATTACTTAGATATTTTTTTAATGTATTATTTATTTACGACATGGATTTTAAGCATTTTAAGAAGAATTAACACAATTTTATTCAAATTATTAAATCAATTTCTTTTTAATCCGACCAATCGAGTACTCGTTTACTTGAGTACTCATGACTTAAGAATTCATTACTTGAAGTCTCGTGATCGGGATACTCTTGACAAAGGTACTCGTGACTTGATTACTTTAGACGGGAAACTCGTGACTTAAGTATCCGTGACTGGAGAACTCAGTACTTTAAGTACTCATCACGTGTATGGAAACCTTGTGACCAGAGTAAGTGTTGAAATCCCTATCGAGATTCAGTTAGGCCTAAAAAAAAAAGTATATGTTTCTAGCGAAAACCCGTTGACCCTAGTTTTTAGCAGTCGTTTTTAGCGGCCATTTTGAGACTGCTGATTTTCGAGATTCATTCACTATTATGATTGGATTTTTATTAAAAAAAAACAACAACAAAAAACACAACAACAACAAGAACAACAAGAACAACAAAAAAACAACCCCCCCCCCCCAAAAAAAAACAACAAAAAAAAAACAACTCAGTCCCGAACCTACCTAATTGTTTTGAGACCGTTGCCCGAAACACAGATTTTTTTTACGCGCCTTATTCAAATGCATCCGTTACAATCTGATTAAAGTTTACTTTTTGTTCTCTAGAACTTTTGTTAATCTATTATTATTTGATAAGATAACATTGAAAAAGTTTGTGCGAACAAAAATGTTCCTTGTCTGAAACGTTTGATTTGATTAAACGCCTATTTCTATGATACATATATATTCAATGGCGTTGTACACTACATGCATATGATATAAAACATAAAAGATATACGAAACACAACACTTGAAATTTTGATGTATTAAATAAAATTTAAAAAATGACACAGGCTTTTTTAAATATGAATATATTATTATTATTATTATTATAATTTACACAGTAAGATGTAATTACATGTCTTTGCATTATAAAAATCATCACTTTTTTGTGAAAAGGAAATCATAAGACAATAATCTATTTCAAATTTTTGAATTTACGTCATGATACGAGGATATTTTTTCGTACGAAGTTTAGTGGATCTGGACCCTTTTCATGCGAATTAGTGTCACTCTGATGTCTGCTATATTCTATTTTTTTTATTTTAGTGCCTAAAAGATAAAACAATTGCTACCAGACGCCCCAGCTAAAATTACTTGCCTGATTCTTGAAAATGTATTACTCCGAATTTCGCTGTAGTGATATGTCTCGCTCCGAATTGCGTTACACAATAACTGTGGTTAGTGCACAAGGCCAGTCTATTTCCGTTTCAATGTTAAATTCATTGCTGTTCACCTCAAAATCTTGCCGCTGATAAATTGGAATTGGGGAATCTCGCAGTTTTAGAAAAAAATAACGGAGACCTGGAAATGCTATACTTTCTACCTCGTGTGCCTTATTTTATGCAACTAGATTCAAGAAAATGTAACAGTTTTGTTAATCTATTTTTTCTTCTTCTTTTTTTTTTTATCTCATTTGATCAGTTTGTCGATAAATGCTTAGAGGAAGAGAAATGTTTGAATGAAACTATTACAAACAATAGTAATGAAACAATTATACTAGATGCAATATGTAAAGAGTGTAAGTCATTGTCATAATTAGCAATATAATTTATCAATTCCGTCGTCTTTCAATTCAAAAGCCATGATTACGTACACTTTTTTATGTCAAGTCCACGTGACGGTATCGACTGACGGTCGCTCTCTGCTTCCGGTACAGTGCAGTGACAGACAGGGTGCCATATTCACCTGGTAACAGGTGTCCGCCATACTGCACGAGGCAAATCACATCAAATCGTCATATACAAAATTGGCAATGTCCTTCAAGACTTGGCAGACGGAGAGGCACAAATTTTCAGTCCAAAATATTTTGGCGCCTTTCTCTACTAAGTGCTCCTCCATTCAACACTGATAAAACATGGTATAAAAATCGTGCAGTGTGTGATTAGTGCGCATGCGCGCAAATGTACAAGCCAGTGAACTTCGCAAAAGAAATATGGCAAATTCAAAGACAAAATATTTTCTCATAATTATAGGGAAAATGAAATTTCTTTTACCTCTGGGATTTGCATTAAATGCATTGTGTAGTTGTTTTTTTTTATATCACAATTGTGTAGTTATATCTCACATTTTTACCGTTACTGTGTACGAACACATTTCTTTTACAACCCACATTTTAATTTTCGTTTGGAAACAGATCCGTGTTATTCGAAAAGCGAAATATATTTAATAAAAAGTAAGGTAATTAGCAAGGGAGAAGGAGAGAGAGAAAATCTCTTAATCTGCCAACCCGCTCTCATTTTTGTGATATCCATTAAAGCAAGAGCGTGCATTACCAAAAAATATAGTGCTGCAATGCAATTTACAACGTCCATGTTGCTTTTCTTTATTGTTGTGCAGAAATATGAATGACTTAATGTCCCTCTTGCAATTTGTTATCCGCATTTGAAGGTAAATTGCAAACGCTTGAATGATTATTTCTGAATTAAAAATAAAATGAAATAAATCGATAACATGCATGTTCCTTATTCATACAAGCGAACTTTAATCATGAGCATTATATGCATACAAATTTCCCAATCTGCATCATTTTCTCCCTTTCTCTCGGAGTTTGCACACGGGAATATGTTCCGAAACGAACACTCTCTCCAAATGTCTATAAATTGTGAACATACTGTGAACCATGATTTACATAAGAGGTTTCTTCAATAATAATAATAATAATAATACAACTTTTTTCAATCTTTATGTTGTTGCTTTTGTTTATTAATGTAAGCCTATCATTTTTATATAGACATTCCCAAAACATTTTTTTGTCATTTGTTTGTTTTGTTGTCCCACGTCCCACTGACAGTATTTCATTTGGAGACTGTCTACGTACATACGTTGTAGACATGTGGTATGATACCACAAACCTGTAACTACCCTGTATATATGCTGAGCGCCATACCAGTACCATTTTTAACGACCTTGGTATGTTGCGGTCGAGGATCGAACCCACGACCTCCCGCTCCCGATGCGTACTCTCTAGCCACTCGGTCACCGAGGGCGTTATCATTTGAGTTGCTAAGCAATACTGTCCAATACGACTGCAATCTAGCTGACTAGTTTGTTTGTTTTGTAGGGTAAAGCTGTTTCAGTCATTTGGAAAATATATAGTGCTGCCACTTAGTAACATCTCGCCGTAGACATGGTATACATGTATGATATCACACAAAGCCACGGGCCAACCAGTCCTGGAACTGCCCTAATATGATGAGCGCCAAGCAAATGGATAGAACCCACAACTTCCCCCACTCGTGGCGGACGCTCTAACCACTCGGTCACCAGGGACAGTCGGAGATAATCTGTATTTGAATTAACATTGAAGCCTTTGGAAAACATACACATTCTGGTAATATGAAAAAAAATGAATTTGATTTTCGAGAGAAACTCGGTTCATATTTCAATAGAAAAGGGGAAATAATAAAAAAAACAACACCTTATGCCATTCCATAATTTGTCAATTTGCCCTTAAGATTTCCATTGTTTAAAATTTTAAAAGAATATGCATGACTTTGATGGAATTGGTGGTAATAAAGGTACCGATACCCTAATAAAACATTGACATCAATGTGTAAATGGTTAAATTCCATCAGGAATTTTAATCTAAAAAGACAGTTTTAATATATAGGTCCACATTACGCATTTGATTGACTAATTTTGACCTCTAAGCAAAAAATTTTCCTGTTTGTACATACGATATTGTATCAGCACAGGAAAGACAAGTCCATTCATACACTAATTCAATTTCTTTAAACTTATATTCATCAAGTAAAACATTGTTCTTAAACATGCACGAGGTTAAGGGTTAAAAGTCTGAGTAAAACAGACGAGTTTATCCATCTATGCTGGCACCCATGCAGCCGCCCCATTCTGTCTCGCCTACCAGCCAAACGTGCAATCTGAATTTTTTTTCTTTTCACTAATCTCACTCTCTCTGACCTGTGATATTTTATCGCTGTCTTACCTCTTCTTTCAGATGTTCTTTCTTTCGTAATACCATTACACAAAATAGGATTGTTTCTCTGAATATAGACTGATTTTTTTCTACCTTACATCTAATAATACTTTATATTTAATATTTGATTTAATCTTGTCAAATCATCTTTACGATAACTTGTTCATATTATCTGACTATCAATCCATTCATATTTGTAAATTAAGTATATAACGCAATATCTTATGTTATCTTATGTATGTGTGTGTGTGTGTGTGTGTATAAGAGAGAGAGAGAGAGAGAGAGGTGTCATTTAGCTTCCACGAGTCAATCAATACGTAGGTTTTACAGAGGGAAATAATACAATAGATAATTAAATTCACTCTTTACAATGGTGAAGTAAAGAGTGAATTTACTTTTTAATCGTAAAGAATGAATTTACTTTTGAATCGTATATATTCATTTGTACACACGCCCCTTTACTATCATGGTTTATGTTAAATGTGAAAAAAAAATGTACTGACTGACAAATAAATGTGATTGAACGTCATCTCCGTGTAGTTATAAATAGCTTTTGTATTTATTGAATGATTTCCTTTAACAAGAAATGTAACTCCTCCCCTATTTAAATTGAATCGCTTTGTAAATACAAACGGTTTCATTCATCAAATATATTAAAATGTGTATATAAATTGATTACAGAATGCCATTCGTGTTTTCCTTTTATATTTGAAATATGCCCCATTGTTTACATGAAAAAAGTTTCATTTTTAGAATTGTTATCAATGAAATGAATTTGGATCAGTATCAATATAAAACAATTTTTTAAATTGTTATCTATTGAAATGTAAAGGAAATGATCGAAAATTAGCTATTGAAACACACATATGAAGGCAAAAATTGATCATGATTAAATTAACAATACCTGTATGAACCAATAATACAAGGCAGTAATTATTGAACATTCGCCTATTTTCTTTTGAATTCAGAGTGAGCTTAATGATAGCACAAAAATAATATTCGATTAGAAATATGATGAGAGGAAATGTCCCGATTTCAATATAGGAAGCTACACGTCCTGACCAAAAGATAACTAAATACTGTATTGTTTGATTTGTGTTGGCGGTGGTTTTCTACAACTGTAAGGGGAGGTAACTACTACGTGGAGTTTGTGGTCTGACATGCTTAATAAAAGTAAAATGCATGTCGACTTCTTTCTAGAATAAAACAATTACCCTAAAATAAATGACACAGTATTTTCGTACTACAGCGTGAAATAATCAAAGGAAAATTGTCAGCATGTCTTTTGTTACCAAATCAACTTAAAGATAGTAGTTCATACGTTAGACGGTTAGCTTACATAAAAATAGTTCTTATAGACTCTTTCATTGGTGAATAAATGAACATTCCGTGGGAGAATGACTCCCACGTGGTTATCTTTCCCAGAAAATTGTTCCAGGATGAGGAGCTGGGGCCACTTTACCGTAGAAACGGAGGCAGTATTCACCAATCACCTTTTTCACCATTTCTACTTATGCGGAAATCATTGTGAACCAGGTATTATTTTAAAATTATTCCTTTTAAAACTTGTCTTTCAATTTAGTTCTTTCCTTCGCCTTATCAGAAACATTATTGATAAAGAGATATATTGATCTTTGTTCGAAATAAATCATTACAGGACCACGCGACGTATTATCCAATTAGCTTCGTATCACATTGTCGCCGTTGGAATGGTAGGATCAGACAGTATGTCGAGACGCAAAAATGACTGTATCATAGGTTTCACAAATTACTTCTAGCACCTCGGATGATCCACAGCTACATTTCATGCTGCTGGTCGATCATTGATTACTGGTCTGCAAGACATTGTCAGCGGACAGCAATCTTTCGAACTACTGCTCTTACTGGGTAGATCAAAGTCGTGGCCTTTTAATCGGAAAATATTTTCCTTTGTTACTCGTACAAATTCAAAAGGTGGATATCTATCCAGTTACGCATCTGTCAAAGTTTTGGTTACATATATATGGCCAGATTTGTCCTTTCTTTTTACTCGGTTTTCATGTACTTGTATCCATATAATTATATACTGCTTACCTCAGGTGAGAAATTGTCACTGGTTCATTTTTCCATCTATTAAATTCTAAGGATTTTAGTTATCTTTCCTACTGATGAGAGTTCACGTATAATGTTTGGTGCACGACATGGTAAGAAAAAAACTAAATATACACAAAGCCACGATAATGCCCCTGTAAAAATAGATAAATAAAATAAACATATCTTCTTTTTATGGTAGGCTCAATAATCGGAGAGTATTACATGGAGGTGCAATAATGTTCCCTGAAGGCAAGCGGAAACCTATTATTCGTTTTAATGTTTATTATTTCCGTTCAAAAAGACATTGCAGTTCACCAAAATATATTTGTTGCAAATTCAAACGTTACAAGGCACGACCAGATGAAATGTTTGAACACTCAACACACGCTCATAACAAGTTAGAAGATGACGAGTCAAGACAAGTCGGCATTCGTCAGTGGGACCCAAGGGGCTAACGCCGTTATATAAACTGAGAAAATAAGATGAAAATAAACACATTACATATCAAATATTCATCATAACACTTTATGTATTACACTTATCGACAGACGGGCGGTGTGGGAGCGCAGCCGGCACGGTAAATGACCAGAACCAGGGTCCCAAAGGGATGCAAGCTCGAGGAGAAACTATTCCAGAAGAATATTGTAATCACTTTGTGTCTTTGTGTCTGCTAAATACGAAGTGGTAAGAAAATCGAATTTCTCTAAAAACGTGTGACTCGAGAAATGTATCATTTCCCAGAGCCAGTGTTTTTAAGGGGTTGGTTATGCGTTTACGCATCCCAGAATGTTCACCGGAAGTGATTATAAAGATAGATGACAGAAGTACATGAGTGGAAGATTGAGATGATAAGCGCTTAATTAAGTTAAAGTTAGATAACATCTGAAGGAACTGCAGCGTTATATAGTTAAACGCCTAATATGGTGCCGGTGTGACGAGGCTGGCAATTTTAGAGGAGCATGCAGTAGGTCGTAGAGGAGTAAACTATTAAACACGTCAAATGTCACTATCAGGAGGAAGCATTACAGTCGGTCTAGAAAGCAGCAAAGAAAAAGAAGCTGTCCAAAATTGGGTTGTCTGAAATGACAGGAAAACTAAACATGTATCAATAATCTGACACGCAATTAATCATTATCAATATGATTATTTATCTGAACTTATTTTTTTAAATAATGCTTAGATCTAATATTTCATTAAGGTTAAGTCCCTGTAATGGTTCCGCTATGTCTTAGACCACCTAACCTCTACCAAGATAACCAAGGCACCCTAATGAAACATTAGGAAACTGTGACATAATTGGGAAATTAGTCACTTGTCAGCATTAGGCTTGACCACGTCTGCACCGGTGAAAGCATGCAACCTGTCATGTCACTAAGCGGGGAACTAAGATGTGATTTATGAATTGTAGATGATCACCTAGACTATATAAGATGTAGAAATACAGAAATCGGGGTAGAGCCCACGGGGGCTCAGCAGGGAGTCCACAGGGACTTATGGAGGAGAGACCCGACTGGGGCTCGACTCAAGAGGGGTTAACAATTTCCAAGGTTGAGTTAGTATATAGTTTGCCGATTGTTGTATCTTTTTATAAACATAGACTAAACTCGTAAATAAAGTTATCATCACAAAAGTGGTATTGAGACATATATTCCACCATCAACACAAAACCTTTGTTATCTCCGTGAAAGGCCATGAGGTGCGAAATGTTGCGGAGCCATAACAGGGACTTTACCTTAAAAAGTTCGCTTTTATGATTGCCATTGAGGTCTCAATATTGTGTGTTTAAAGGGCGCCGTCGTCCAGTGGTCCCGAAGTCGACTGCGGATCCATGGGTTTGTAAGATAGCAATATGTTGTGGGCAGTTATATTTTATGGCCTATCTGGTGCAAAGTGCTGATCCAGCGGAAGAATTTGTTTTCAATCAGCGTTGAACTAGTTATAATTACTACTATCCAAGGAGCCAAAGTGACACAAATAACTAAACACCCTTAGGTGTACATTAAAACGAAACAAACATACCAAATAATGTGACAGTTAATTGTATGTCAAATGATATGAGAGTTGATCAAATGATCAGTTTGATTGTACGGCAAATGATAGGCCAGTAGATTGTATGACAAATATGCCAAATGACCACCCTATTACTCGTGGGATTTTAAGGTTATGTACTATCCTGAAAGATATGATCATTAATCAGAAAAAAATAGCTGTTTATCTTCAAAAGTGTTTGATTAAAATGGATTTTTTGGCGTGAGGGGAAATCATGGTATGTAAAGATCTAGCTTTAAGACGTCATTTCTCAAACGATTTCCATATCCGGTATAATTAAATGACTGCTAAAGTTTATCAAGTGGTTTAGGTTACTGAATTATCTTCACTTCATCCTTCAACACTAAGGGTGGGGACTCATTTAAGAAGGACCCAGTTGGCTTGCGGTAAGTCGTTGGTTCTAGCCAGGTTTCTTTGTGCACTCGAAATATTCCTTTAGTTTTTATAAGATGGACTTCGTGATATGACAACGACGATAAATCCAAAAGCAATAACAGCAACCAGGCTTCTGAGGTTTACATCTATTTACACTTGAAGTACATATTGAACCACTGGGCATTAAAATAAGTGTATATTCCTTCAAGGCCAAGGCTATATATAGATCAAGCATTCCATATTATCCCAAAATCAAGCATCATATTGATACAGGGGAAATATGCATGTCGAGGGCTTGTAACAGCTTTTTTACTGTGTCACCGGCTTTAGCAGAGGTGACACTTAAGGATCACTTTTCAGTCGCTTGTCAGTCCGTCCTTCCGTCTGTCTGTCCGTCACACTTCCAAAGAACACGCCTGTTTACATGTAGTTACACTAATCTTTTACCGAGATCTCGGTGCACATATATTTATTTGCTTATAAGTAAGACGAACCGAATATCAGATACCCTGGGTGATTTGTTTCTCTGATAAGCAATCTGCAATGCGTACAAAGAAGTAAAACATTACAAAACAGACATCGCGAGACACATGACGTCAGTCAACCTTGAAAAACATTAAAGATACACTATACATACATCTGTTATAATTAAACAACGCACAGGCAAACTGGTGCAGAAATAAACAATAAAATGTAATAACAATAAATGTAATGCAAAACAATTTAGATTAAATCGCAGAATATTTAAAATGTTTCCAAATAACAGATCTGGCGGACAATTGTCCGACATATAGTCTTCTAGTGAGAAGGAAATGTTTTTTAACCCCCCCCCCCCACCAACATACTCTACTTATGTACATGTATTTGCAATTGGTTTAGTTTTTATGGTTTCATGTATACACGCATTTTTATTTATAACCATTTTATCTTTCGCTTTTGTGTTGAAGACAAATTCAAATAAAAAAGAACATGCAATAGTCAATTGTTTTTACATGGTATTCAGCATAAGCAGAAACTGTATGAATCGAAATACATCAAGTACACTATTGGAAGAGCAATTTATTTTCCTCAGTATGAAAGATCTAAATTCGCATTTAATCTTTGCGCACGAGTATATGTCAATAATATCATAAGAATCTGGTTGTATTTCAAAGAAATCTAGAATTATGGGGTTATGTTTCAGAGCTAAAAGAAAATTTGAATAAAAAAATAGACCATAAGTCATAATAATTCATGGCCGAAAAAGACAGCGTGACACGGGCTTGACTGTTTCATCCAACCAACAATCGCACGGATCCCCTAGGGTGCTTCACCTTTTATCTTTATTACTGACCTCCAAGCTGCCCACAAATCTTACCAGATAATCCTTACTTAAACAATATACTCATGGACACGTGGTTTATTAATAAGATAATAAATCATGCCAATTGTATAGAAAAAAAGGAATATTACTGCGCGTGTTTTGCCTGATTTGACCCCAGATGACTTTTGCTTATCAGCCGAGGGAAGATACCGACGTCCACACGTGTCCATTATCACGCAGTTTTACAGTAAGTGTTCGTGGGGTTTTACTTTATGACACTTGAGAAGGCACGGGGGCAACTTAAAAGGACATAAACCTCTCAGGAAACACGGCATCTTAACTGATGGATTTATGATGTCGATCGTTTGATAGCAGGAAAACTAACAACATTCTGGAGATACTTTCGAATAAGCTAACTCTTTTAATTTATAAAATTATAATGTTTCAAATAGAACCCAATGTCCAGGCGGCGAAATTCCTGTTACTGTCAATATCTCTAGATTGCTTTCCCCTAATCATTATAGTATTTTTCTGTTTTGAAGCTTTAGAGGAAAGAGACCAGGTCGGTCTAGTACGGCTTTAAAACGTTAACTGAAAGAGCCCCTTGGGTCGTGTTCAGACTCCGAGCTGTAAATCGTTTTGGAAAATGTTTATATTTTCTGACATTGTTTGAAAGAAAGAAAAAAGGAGACATATCTCAAGTTCGATGTTTTGCTGGTTATTTATCATCTTCAGTGAAGCGGAGAATCTGGTGCAGTTAAGATAACGTAAGAATGACACATTTGAATAAGTGCCATAGAATACAAACGGTAAGGGGAGATAACCATCTTCTAGTGCAATTTATCATAGTATAAAATCTATACAGCCAGATGCATGATATATCATGATGTTTATTTAAGTAACGATCGTACTTAATATATTTACATTTGCTGTATTTAATGTCAAAGTTATTCAAGGTGATATCATTGGCGTAGCTACTATATTAGGCCCTGTAGGACCGGGCTTACAAATGACATTTTCAAAAGTTCAAAAGTCAATAAAATGCAATAGAAACTGGAAGGGGTTTAAGCTTTATGCATGATTAACAGTATGCATTTAGTGTTCAGTTAATTATGCATCAAATTAAATTCATAGTTAAAAATGGTTGTATTTAACCGATTGTTTTGATTTTTCATTTTCCCTGAAAATACATTGTACTTTGGATCGCGCATTTCGCTCTTTTTAATTTCCGCTTGTTTCAGGAACCGTCCCCAGACCCCATTACCAAAGGACGAACGCCCCTTGGAACACATTCTTCAGGCCTACAAGTTGCAAAGAAGCTGGCTACGCCCTTGGAAACGTGGGTATATGTATTTAAGTACAGTGCGTTTTTGGGGAAAAGTCATCAAACGACGTAATTATCTGGGACAGAAAAGTCATGCTTAGACTTCGGACGTATTAACGATACTTTACACATTGAACTGTTATTAAGTAACATATGTGCATATCTTAAATTGGCTTCGTTAGTAAATGAAATGTTGCTCATCCACCCATTATCTAATAAGCATTAAAATCTCGTACGGTGGCCGAGTTTAGCTAAAACCACACGAAGCCCCATGGTGAATTACTGATCTACCGGTGCCTCGTTTGTAAATATCGGTAACAGTTTCCAGAGATCGGAACCCCAGGAGACTCAGTATTGAGCAAACAAGACAGTATTATCGATGGCTCATCCGGATAATATCGTAAAACTGACAGTCTTCGTCTTATACATTGAAACTTTCCTGCGTATTCGCGTAAATACAAACGATCTAGTTATCGATATATCATATGCTATTTATTTTAAAATAGAGTAACTGTAAATGGTACTTGGTAACTGTTAGATGCCGCGGTAGATCTCTGAGGAATTATCGAAAATATAGAAACATGCTGGAAGTAAGCAAGATACACCAGAGACTTTTGGGTCATTCATATTGCTGCTGGGGTTATATTTTAAATATAAAATAAAGAGAATCCCTTCCTTGGGTGAAAGGAATCAAAACAAGAGAACACGATAGTGTAGTGGTAGTGGTATTTAACATATGACATTTAGTTAATTTTGATATGAAATACAATTCGTGTCAGATCCTATATATATATTGAACGATTTGTCACGGCGACTGAGCGGTTAGGGGTTGGTTATTTAATATGGACAATGTATAGAACACCTCTTTGACACTAAGTACTGGAAATTGCTGGCCAAGTCAGGGTGATGTGACATTGTATGGTAGCAAACATTAGATATGCCTGCAGTGCCATTTCGCCAAAAATTACACGTGTTGATAAAGTTCTTAACTGACAGGAGGGCAGTCGACGTTAAATAAAAACAAAAACATAAAAACGACAAGAATAACAACCACAACAAAAATAATGACAAACATATATTTTTAAGTTATGCGCGGAAAAATAGTTTCTCCCAGAAATGACTATTGCTATACATAGATATGCGTTTTTTAAAAATGTTCATTATATTGAAATAAGACAGAAGTCATTTTGTAGAACAATTACATATTTATTTGGTAACATCACAGTCAATCTATAAAGGAAACTCATTTACTGATCTACCTTAATGAATACATGATTTACGTTCAACACGCAACTAGTCCTGAGGTGCGTTCAGTAACCGAGCGCTCATCAAGAGTACGCGATCCTTCAGGTGCTTGCAGGTCCTTCCCATTAATAGTAAAAACACTTAAATTATACAGACACCTTCACAGGTGCGTTCAGTAACACAAGTGCTTGTTTCAGTTCGCAATCATTCAGGTGCTTGTTGGTTCAATACCCATTTCTCTGCATGGATGGTGCAAGCACCCAAATGATACGGACACCTGATGGTCGCGTATGCTAGGAAAGTAAGCCAGGTAGCAGCATCTGAAGCAATCATACCTTGATGTTCGGTGATTTCAGACGTGAAACAAATAATTTGTCAATATTTACTACTAATAAATCACATTTTTAGGTAGAAATATAGTTATATTTTACATCACATAACTATCATGTTGATAAAATGGGGTAATACATGTTTAATGCAATGGCGATTACCGACAGGAAGAGAAAGGAAGAGGGGGACTTTAATGTGTAAAGGACTTCCAATTATGAAAAGCATGTAGAGCAAAACAGAACAGATAACTCACATTTGTACAAAAAGTTATAGATACAAATAAATGAAGAACATATGAGATTTTATTGTGTTACTAGAGGAGAGCTTGACATTGTATATTTTAAGCACGAGTTATTCTGTCAGACTAATTTATAACGGAATTTACTGGATCCATACAACATCTGTTTACGAGGATTGTATATCACGAAACTTAGTTTCATATGGCTTTGTAAGTATTCTAAGTCTATGATATGATAAGCAACTGTATCTACCCACTAACAGAATACACACGTCACCATTATCTACAGAAATTTACCTTTCAATTAATAAAGATTTCAGGACCGGTTGACTCCGGTGTCAGGATACTATGACTGGGTGTGGTGTCATGCTACATGTCTGCGGCTTGATACTGCAGTGTAGCCTCATCTGGACATAGTCCCCAAATGACTGGGATACTGTCGTCGGGTTGTTAAACCCAACAAACAAACAGACATGAAATAATTAGGGTATATGTTATGAAAACAACATATTTGGTTTACCTTTGATTAAGGTCATAGGGTTCCCTATATCATACAGCAACTTAAAGTTAGTTGTCTTAAATATTTAATTCGGCTCTTTAAAATAAGAGAACCAAATGCTCTCTACACGAAGCGTATCGTCTTTAAGTACTAATTTTCAATACCGAGGCAGGTTCATAACTGAATGTTATGATACACCGTGTTGTGGGTAATTTCTACTGGTATTTTGTTCTAATCGCAGAAATAAAAACCGTGGAAATTTATTAACCTTGAAAATTTGATACGCATGATAAAATTCTGACATCAATTAAGTTTTATTGCCATAATCGTTTCAATTTGAATACCATTGCGTCAAAAGATCAAACTATAAACCCAGAATTACCTCCCTTGTTTATGAGATATTTTATCTGCATATGCAATTATTTTTTATTCTAAAAAGGAAGAAACAGTTCCAAAAACAAAGAGAAATAGTTCTGCAAATATTAACTATCTCTATTTCAAGGTCGATATTTTTCCCGCGTTATATATGCGAGGGGTTAATACTTCTGCTATTAAGCTGTTTTAGGACTTAGGACGAATATCCCCCAATAATATGCTAAGCGTAAGACATAACGAAACAAAATAAATAAGCTATGACATTTAACTGTTATGCTAAGGCCAAAAGCAATTTGTCGGTTTACTTTTCTTATTAAATGTAACCAAAGCAGATATCTATATTAATACCGAGACTGTTTATATTAATTTTAACGACACATTAAAAGTGACCAAATTTTGCCAACGTATATCAAATATGTATAACATTTCTTAAGATTTATATCATTAAAGAATATTTATAGAATGATATCGTGGAAACTAGGAACATTTCTGAAAAAAAAAATAATATGTCATATCTTATGATGCTTGAAATGGAACAGCTGATATGTTCATCAGATGAAACACTGAAAATGAATTCATAGAAATAAAAAAAGAAGAACAAAATGTTATTGGTTAACAATCTACGTTTCCTCAACTGAATTCACTTTTTATGTGCTAGTAACTAGTGCTGACTTGAGCGACCAGATAATTAAATGTATGGGCATTTACGTGATTTGAAAAAAGCAGCGTATATTCAATGAAGCGAATGTTATGAACTTGTTGATAAAAAACAAGATTAAAAATATTGACTGCGATAGCAGAACACAGGCATGATGCTCAATGCAAATTAACTAGACATTAGCATACTTTGTTAATTCATTTAAGTGGCCTCCGTGGCTAAGAGATGTAAGCCGGTTAGTTATCAACACTTAAATCACCACTGCAGTAGGTTCGAGTCGTGGTTTTCATAGTCTGGTAGATCTCTATGCCGCCGGTTCAGTATGGGTGCCCCTTGTGCAGTTGAGGCCATGAGCTTGGCGCTGCGAACTGAAATACTGCGTGAGTGAGAGTATAACCAACAACAGCAACAGCCACCTATGTTTTGAAATAATGTACCCTAAACTCTTGGATAGAGTATATACGTGGTTGGTTTCTTTTCAATTAGAATGAGCAAAACCTAAACCCCTGTGTCGTTTCACCATCTTCTTCACTGAAGGTACCGATATTTTATTTAAGGATAGTCACCGGAATTTGATCAACATTTAAATGCGTTTAACTGATACTTTACAGTAGATATTTGCACATTATGTACCATTTGTGTTAGTCTACAATATGTCAATGTTATTTTATATTTTCTTTTTCATGAAAATTGAATCATTATGAAATATATTGGGCCTTTAAAGTTACCTTTACGTAGTTGAATATACGCTTCTGTAATAATTTACCTAACGTCACTAAGTGTTGATGATTCCTTCGTGACAAAGAGTGATTTCCTCTTGTATTAAACATTTTGATAAACTTTTGACTTTTCAAACAAGATATATGTTTAAATTAAAATTGTATAACTATATTATAGTTTTGATATATCGTTTGATCTGATTATTCATATATAAAAACGACACAGCATGAATGTTCCCAAATATGTTCAGTGACTAGCAGACAAGGGAAAGACGACAAGTGACGGTGCAGTCTTTCACTTACGGCCAAATTGTTGTCACTTTAATGCATAATCTTACTTTTTCTTGCAATGAAAATAAATTTTGTTTATCTTGTTCCATATCAAAATAATGTACGCGTAAATAAATGTATAATGATAAAAAACTAGTTTATTACAGGAGTTTAAGAAATATAAATCGACCATTAAAGGATATAGTTTTCTCAAAAGTTCAATAGCAAGAGGACAGTATAGTTATTGTTATATAAATTTTAACCTGTTAAAATCTATTCAATTTATGGAATCATTATGCATCAGTATATTATTACGTTTATTTACAGAATGATTAAATTTATAATTTATTATTTTTATAATCATATTTTCATTCTGCGGGCCAATTAATGCACCATCGATAAAGGGTACCATAAAATTTTAGCACAGTGAATATAAAGAAATGGGAGGTAAAAAAAATAAAATAAACTGACAATGGCTTACTTGCCGATGACGTCATCCATAAAACGCATTTCTTGGAAACTTTGAAAGTTAGAACCACAGATGTTACAGACTTCTTTATGAACCAATTAAGGATAAAAATAATGCCTTCATGAAGAATTTATAGGCATATGATGCAATCTATTATAACGCCATCTTTGTTTCAAACATTTATTTGAAGATAAGTGATTTTTGTATTGTAAAATGTAGCAACCATATTTCAAATGTCTGCAGTAAATCTTTAAAATCTGTTTTTAAGTATATCAAAAATAGAGTTTATTGTTTTCATTATATAGATATTTCCACATTCAAAGTGACAGTGTAATATATGACTAAATCAAACAATGTATATAAGTTGTTTTTTTTTTCTTCATATTCCTATGAAATACTGTGGTAACATTTTCAGAATCCGTGTATCGATTTGTCATTAGAAGCATTCGTCTGCTAGCGGAGGCGCAGATGGTTTTGAAAGTTTATGACTGGAGGTTTGAAGCGAAAGTCCAATTGCCACAAACACGATTTCTTGTCAGGCGCTTAACGTAATGTCACAAGAAGGGCATAATTTGCTGGCTATATACAGGTCCGCTGCTTGTGATAATTGTATTAGCGGTCAGATTTAAGTATTCAACTCATGTAGTATTGAGCCACTTCATCAAATTGGTTTAAATAACTTATCCATCACTGTTAAACCCCCATACAGTGAGTTAAACACACAGATAAACAACACTTTTTTGTTTTGTTTTATATTTTCGCTTAAAAGGGTTTATCAAAATCACGGAGAAATACAACAAGACTACATTATTATAGATAAAAGTTTTCAGGAATTTTCCTGAACTTCAGGTTTTTCTGATTGCCAAGATAGACTTTTTATTCTATATAAAACTATATAAAAATACTAAATTCAGAATTTTCAGGTTTATTTTAACGTCCAACTTTTACCCATGCATTATTGCATTTTTACCAAAATTGCGCCATATTGTTTTGGTAAAAATGCAATAATGTAGTGCTGTTGTATTTCTCCGTAATTTTTCATAAAACCCTTTGGGCGAAAAGTTATTATTCAAGTTCGAACTTAGATGTTTATCAAGGACAATATCAAAACATTCTATATCAATTTAACTCTTTATAAAGCCGAATATTCACACATATGAAAATTCAGATTGATTAGCAGCGAAACGCAGCAATATTCGAAACACTCTTTATTTTCATATGTATTTTCTTTTAAAGGCGTATTTCACAATCGCAGCTTTTTACTTCATAGACAAAGAAAAAAAAATCAAAACTAGCGAACAGATTTTTTTAAACTTTGCATGATTATTAGAGAATCACACCCGGAAAATAGATTCCTTGCATATATTTTTGTAATCTCTACTTGTGTTAATTAATACATTGATCATGATATGGCGAGTGTAAAAACTTGATTAGTATCAATGTTGTCATCACGTTGGAAACGCAAGTAAAACACAATGAGGATATTGCATGTTAAATGATGTATTAGCAAAAAAATAATCTGACATGCAATTTACACGCATGTACAAGTATGGTCTTGCAATATTGGTTCATTATCAAGTTTCTGATAGTTTGTTTATAATTAGAGTAATTTGCATACAATGCTTATTGTTTGCAGTCGTTTATTACTTATTGACTAAGAAATTATGGCTGAGAAAAGGAATCTCGATGGCAAATTAGCAGCATAATTTTATTACCCCGTATCTGTATATTAGGGGGTTCTTCCACGTTTTATATCGCCGAGAACTTTAATTTCGCCTAGTGTTGGAAAGCGGCACCGTCAAAGGACCGAATTGATACAACAAGGCATGGATGAATATTCATCCTCATTGCGTCCCGGGGATTCCTAAACGGATTATTGGTGATCTGGATTCGATCTTATGTCAAATTAAGACTGTGAGCTATCGTTTTCGTCCAAATGCGTTTCGGCGAAATGCAATCTAGAACGTAATCGTAGGACGAATTGTTATTTCTTGTTTCATTGGCCGATATTTTCCAATCAGTATTATTTGTATCTGCCTTTCAATGATGTGAGAACATCACTGTAGAATGTCAGTTGGAACATTTAATTGTTTTAACGACACGTGTAATTATTATTCAGAGGTCGGATCGTTCACTTAGAGCAACTACTTTGATATATTACACGAAACTGTGAAGAAATGAAACCATCCAATTTTGAAAGTATAAATTTTACGTGCTTTTAACACCGATGATATTTTTTAATATCCATTACCATTATAGAAGTTTGAAACTGGAAAATGGGAAGAAAGTTTGAAGAAATATTGATATCTATATTTGGATGACATTGATAAGACAAAATTAATTAATCATTTATATCCATCTTTATTATACAGTTTCATGTTTTTTGCTTTATATAGAAGACCAGAAAATGTTTACCACCGACGGCTACGCCCCTAGCTGGATGACAGAAATGAGTAATGCCAGTCTAACACCATGATATGAAAGGTATCATACCCTTGGACCAGTTACGTCATGCTAAGCTACTTTAAGTGGTTGTAAAAATACTCTCATTATTTTTATGAAATACATGTATTCATATTTGATTTTGATATTTACCTATTTCATCAATATAAATGTTTTTAAAAGAATTAAAACTAAAATGATATAAAATACGTATTCGAATTTAAAATCAAAAGTGAAAAGATACTCATCATTCCACTTGCCGAATAACTTTTGGTGACAGTGGTTACTTTAACAAGGGAAGTAACTGCTGCAAGGAGTTTGGAATGTAATATCTACGAAGTTCAAACATACATTTACCTTTTTCATAATGTCTTACATATACTCGTGCGTATCTTATTTGTATCGAATTGTTTCAAAAGCGATAGCGAAGCGATCAGAAACTACCGAAAGAGAAAGAGAAAAGTTTGAAACAGTTCTACTATTTTTATTCAGCCAATCTATTCCAAATCTCTAGGTATAAATACGAAGTTGTGGAATAAAAGAGAGCAAAGGAATATAATTATATATTTTTTTATTTATAACTAGAGTGTATTTGAATGTGCAGTGGTAGATATATATTTGTATACAGCGTTTTTTTTGTCCCTCAAGGTTCACTAACAATCGACATTGTATGATGATGAAGACGGAGAATTTTATCAAATTATTATCACTATACACTTCATGCGTAATACTTCTATAAAAATGGAAGTTTTTCGGCAATTGATGTATTGCTATTAATATTCTTTCTCTTGTCTTCTGGCTTTCTTCATAACAAACCCAGAATCAGTTTTTTTCTCTCAGGGTCTTATCTATAACAAAGGCAGCGTTGTCAGCAAAATGTACGAGTTAGTCATTTTACCTTACACCTAACAATTCGCTCACCCCGGTATCCCAGTATCACAGTTCGACATTTCACGGGGGCTGGAGAGCGCTTCAGTTCCCATCACTGTCATGATAAAATAACTTTTAAACGAGAGAAAAATGACAGATCTGCTGAGAAAATATCGATAAGTCTTATTTATGTCGTCAACGCTATCGGTTCCACTTGCTTGGCAGGTCCGCCGGTATTCATATAGAGTCTGGCTGTGATAAACTGTGGAACTAATAATATCTTCGTCACATCTGACATTTCTCTCCGTGGGTGACATCACGGTCAGGATTTTATTTTGTTAAAAACCAGTTCACATAAATAACCGCCAGTATGTCAAAACAACACCAAAATGTTTTTGCAAACAGCGGAAACAAATCCTAGAAGGGCATCTGACTTATATATATGTAGGCTTTTTGTGATAAATGGGTCTATAGAAATGTAAAGGTTGATAATAAATTTATCACCCACTGAAGTTCGTGCCTAGCTTTATCTTTAAGCGATCTTGAATTGGGTAAAAACTTTGAAGTGTTTGTTTGATAAAATTTTTTAAATCTATGTAGGCGTGCAGCGTTTCTGATTTTAAATCATGCATTAAATACTGGAAATACAAATTTCTGCCCACGAATAATGCAATAATATCTTAAAGGTTAATATGTAAATATAACCATATGCCTCATGAATATGCATGAACAAATTTATGACTTGGTGAATGCTATTTGACTGAAGATAAAATGATATATGAAACTTTTTTCTTTAACGTGAAGACCGTAGAATGTGAACCTCAAAACTGTATGAGCATACAAATGAGACCCTGATCTGACAGCTCCTTGTGGGGCAGTCTGATCTAGGTCTGCACTGTTTGTCAATGCGTTAAATTGAGCCGATATATAGTAAAGGTACAATATAGATGGAATGTTGGGGATTTTACTGTAAAGCCCTCCTTTGAACATTAAATTTCTGTCATTACAACAAATTTATTTACATTTCAGGTTAAAGAATGTATACATCTGTGTTATTTCATTCAACGAAAGATAATGAGCCATATACATATCAATATCAGATAACAAAATAATAGTAAAGAAGGATAATGAAATAGAATGATAATGATAGAATGTTTCAAGTTATGGCACTATGGTATAATTAAGTCCTGTCCTCTACTTGTTCCTGCCATAAGTGATGACTGACTGCTGGCACTGATAACAGTTGAGAGATTGGGATTAATGGAAGGTTTTTCCCAAATCAAATATCAAATCTGTATTTCATGTCCCTCTGGGGTTTCGTCGAAATAACCTGACACTTGGTTACAATCAAGTGAAGCAATCTAGATTGCTGGTACCTCTGCAGACCACAGAACCTGTGCTACACTACATGACTCATACGGATTATTTGTAAGTTTTAGATTTGTCTCGGTGGTCGAGTTATTTAAGGCGGGTCGTAGATTCTATCCCTGTTTTAGACACAAAAAAATTTGGTACACATTGAATGACGCTAAGCATAAACAAGTACTTCCAGGACTACTCTGGCCCGGTGTCAGGATAATATTGTGTCACTATATATGCTACTTGAGGTAACACTATATCTGTTATACGTAGATATAAACCTTATATTACGTAAAATCACATTTAGAAGGCAAGAAATAAACATCATCCAATATGACTGTTTGTCAGTTTCATGTCCATAGACTGTCGGGATACTGCTCTCTCCAGACTTCAATATCGATGAAGGTGTTTGCGGTAACGTGCAGCCTGAAGACCACTCGTTAACTTAGGCCCATTTCTACTCATTTTGGAAAAGAAAAAACATATCAACCCTACTGGGTACCGTTAGAATGGGAATAACAAATCCTGGAAATGAATTAATAATTTGGGGAATTCTGTACGGTTTTTAGAAGTTTCACCTAATTAAAGGCCAGAAACTTGTCTTTATAAGTAGTCTGATTACAATGCTCAATATGTACTACCTTAAAGCAAGATCGCCTTTGTATTGAGGTTGCCTTTCAGTGAGGTGGTATTAGTATTGAGATGGCAATCCAGTAAAGCGATATATAGAATGCGTTGGTCTTAAAAGTGACTTGACTACTTGAGTTTACCGTCGCTTCGACAGTATTTCAGTCATATAGCGACGTCCAGCTAGTTACAGGTGGAGGAAGACCCCGAATGCACGGAGGCATTCGGGTAGAACCACCGACCTACCGCAAGCCAGCTGGAAGGCTTTCCCACATGAAAATATGAATGACCCTGCCGGGATTCGAACCCACGCGGTGAGGGGCTGAGTGAGTGTTAAAGTCAGCGACTTATCCCTCTCGGCCACGGAGACCCCTCAAAAGTGAGACAGGTCTTTACGGTGGACTGGTCATAATGGGGAGGTGATCGTAAAAGCGAGGTCTTTAAATGATATACGTGAAGCCCTATAGTGAGATGGTCTTAACCTTTACATAAGGTTACATTGCAAAGCTTCATTTTTCTCATAAGTGGATGACAGTACATGTATTTTCTAAAATCACTTTCTCACATCATTTTGAAGAATACATGGTTCTTTAAACACAAAAGGCATTTCCAAACTGAATATTATTTTAAAGGCGCATCCAAACCAACGAAAAACGCTATTAATTCACAAATGTTCAAAATTGTCAAACAATAAAGAGCATAAGAATTTTTTTTCACACCTAAGAGAAATGAGATTTGTAATTAATTGTAAAACAGAGGTGTATTAAATAGTCTGACGTAAAGCTTTGTTACTTTCGGGAGTTTGATACCTGGGGCTGTTAATGCTTGAACATTAATATGTTCGATACGAAAATAGATAAAGTGCACACCATTTTTTTTCTTTTGAAATTCATCTCGAAGAATAATTAAGGACAAAACAAAACATAACAGAAAACGGGGAGCAAAATTTACTGCAAAATAAGTCAATAAACCAGAGGCAATTAATACAATAAAACATTATTTAAGAACGCTGCGTAATGAAATCAACAATTGCTGGAAGGCTCTACAACGGATAATCTAATACAGCCAACAAACATCCAGTTAAGGTGCGCTTTTCAAATGAATCATTACTAGACGTTATAACATCATTTATTTTATGTTTCCTTTACATTGAATTATCTGACAGGAAAATTTGATAAGACGAATCCGCCGAATAGTAAATTCGATTGATATACAATCCAGAATTTGCTAATTAAAACAAATGATTTCATTTAATCAAAGAATGACAATAAAACTGAGTTACAAAAGCCAAGGAAACTTAGAGGTGAACTCAAAGATTCAGGGCAAGCTGGAGGGGCTGGGTGGGGGGACAAAAGGGATTAGCACAGGACCTGACTTCATCAGTATAAATCTGTGTTTTAGACTCATGAAATGCGCTTTTTTCAAAATGATTTTTTTTTGCTTATATTCTTGTGGCAGAATTTCTTTTCATTGTAATATACAGGCAATTTTTATATATAATTTAACTAAGTATATAGATATAAAAATGATAAAAAATTTACTTTTACATAATATTTTTTTGTGAATTCGTAAGGGTACTAGGGACGGCCCCGTCCCTATGTAATCTTTTATCGGGAAATAATCCAAGTTTTTAACCTGACTTAGAAACTAGAATTTCAATTTTAATAATATAAAAGAAATGCATCTTATTATGGATAAATTTCGGGATTTTGGTATGAAAATATTTAACTTAGGAAATTGACCATTTGCAGCTCAGGGCTCGAATTAATAAAATATTATTTTTAGTAGAAATGCATTTCACCAATACTATTTACGCAAAGATCAAGTACATGCCGGGCGCAGTGGGTCAGTGGTATCGTGCTTGATTGCGGAGTCATGCAAAAAGAAGAGGAAAGTATGGAACAAGTAATACGGGCCCCAACCCACTTAAGGTAATTTTCAAAGATTGACTCCTCCCCCACACACCCCTTTTGGTGAATTTCGGATTTTTTTCGAGTTTGCTAGGTAGTTTGCCAACATATCCCTGTCTGACCCCCTCTGAGATTAATGGCTAGATCCGTGCATTCTATTCGTTATAAATTGAGGAGTAACTGAATACAATAAGTAATATCTTGAGATATTGTAAGAAAAAGAGAGAGAAATATTCAGGTTATTCTAAGGTTATGTCCCTGTAATGTTTCCGCTACGTCTTGGACCACTTAACCTCTACCAAGATAACCAAGGTACCCTAATTAAACATTAGGAAACCTTAGTTATCTCCGTGAAGGCCTCGAGGTCCGAAATGTAGAGGAACCATTACAGGGACTTTACCCAAAAATTGGAATGGTGGGTGGACAAATGTGCAGGTAACTAGAAAGATAGATCGATAGTCATAGACATGTATACAGACATATAGAACAGAAGGACGAACGGACTGACGGACAGATAGATAGTTTTACGGTCTCAATTTAGTTGTCTATGTCATCTGTTACAGATTTCAAAATACACATTGTCAGATTTAATGCAAATTAAGTTCCCATGCGGGTAATCGTGTTTGCCGGGTTAATCCATGTGTCGGTCAGGTAAACAGCCCTTGATGTTTATAGGGATGGAAGCCAGATAACATCGTGAGTTACGGTCACTTTATCAATACGAAGGATTTGATGTGCCTTTGCAACAGATCTGGGCCAAAACCATTGAATTTCCTAACTAAATACAATATTTAGCGAACTTTCTAAATATGCAGCTACTTTTCCTTCTGTTTAATTCATTTTGTCTAAGAAATATTTTTTGTGATGAAATTCATGACAATTTGTGATGAATTGTTAGTAAGTACATTTATTTCGAAATATCTTGAATTAGATATATCTTTAAATTATATATTATCGTATAATCATATCATATAAAGACTTCCGGTGATAGATATATATTCACACCCTACCTCAGAGCTGTAGACAACTGTCGTAGTGTTTGCAGCTCCAAAAACGGCCATGGTGATAATAGCCTTCCTTGTCCTCGAATGATCAAATACTCGCTCAAACTTAAACTAATTAAACTTTTTTTTTTATTTCTGTTAGTCTCAGCTTAGAAAGCATAATACAATTTCTATTACGAAATCAACGGATTTGTCACATTCCACACGCGCTATACTCAGATGTCTCTAGTTTGGATGGATAAAATCCTTTAAATCACAATGTCACGACCACGATATGCAATTCCATTTTTTTTTTTAACTTCGTTTTTTTAAAAAATTTTCCCTTTATCCTTTTTTTCTTAAAAAAAGAGTTTACATATAAATATCTAACAAACAACCTTGTATACTAATCCACACATATGATCAGTCATCTACTTTTTATATTTTTTAAATAACCATGATAACAGTCTAACATTACATATATAAAGATTTAACATGAAATGTATGTGATATTTCTGATTATCAATACGCATGAGAATAATGCGCGGATCCAGAGAGGGGCCATGGCTATTGTATTAAGAGTAAAGAAGAAAATAACCCCCTAACACTATTGGAAAAAAAAACAGCAACAACAATTGGACCCCCCGCCTCCTGTAAAAATCTGAAAAGAAGAGGAAAGTATGGAAGATGGCACGCCCCCCCCCCCCGTTTGACCCCCACCCCACTGAGGTATTTGACATGATCCGCACACGATGGTTATCGTTTGGATCTTTTCCCAAGTTCTCCCTGTTCAATTTAACCCCGAAACACGGGTGGGCTTGATAACATGGAAGGATCCCCCTATTCAGGGACATTCCGGAAGCCTCGGTTGCTATCCTAACAACGTGCTCTGACTGATTGAGTGAGTTTTAATGTCGGTTGTAACAACAGGCCCTGATACCAAACTGTCCTCACCTCATACACAATCTGATCCCCGTGGCGTGTGAAATTCATCTATTGACAACATTTTACTGATATACAAAAAAGATATGGTGTGTGTTAATGATGACCGAGCGACAGATGAAAACAGATTCAAGGATACAATTCTTTTATCTACACTAACATATGTTTGTTATTAATTCCGTTATTTGGATATCATAATAACATCAAGTATAGGCCATCAATTCCAGTAACTACCCTGCTAGGCAGACTGCATCGGAACCTTTTGGTACGTCGAGGTCGTGGATAGAATCCGCAACCTTTCGTTGAAAACTTACTTTGACTAAAATAGCGCATCAAGACATTGCAATCATTTTTCTTTACAATTTAGCGCCCCCACCCCCCTCCCCCACACAGATACATACACACGACTTCTGTTTATTATAACCGTTCTTCAGATAACGAGTATTAATTTTGTTATTATATTTGTATCTCTTGTGTCTGATAGTATTGATGTAAACGGTTTAGAGATCGCAACTTCAAGTTAAGTCCATACTTACAGTAAAAATGCAGTGACAGAATTGACTCTTAAAGATTTAAATATATGATCAGGTGTCTCACATTAGAATATTTTATCTTAAATCATTTTGTTAAGTTATTGATAAACGTTATAAAACAGCTCACAAATCGTTTTATGGTCCATAATATATTTTTCAGTCCTTCTCCTCTGTTGCATGGAAGTAAGACGTAAGACTTGTTAACTACTCGTACCACACAAATATGTCCTTTGTAAGACACTTTTGAAGTTAACTATACAAATCTAAATCTTATTATTAAAAAATGTATTTACAAACTTAAAACACACAACTGAATAAAGCCCAACATCAGGGACCTAAGAGGGGATGGCCCTGAGGACAATGAAGAAATCACTAACAACATATGATCCTGGACAGTTTTTCTCCAATCTCGACTTCAAAATCATTTTTTTCTTAAAGAGATGCCACAAACGAAGCATTTCACTTACAATTAATGGCAATTTCAGGCATGCGCAATAACTTTGGGAAACGAATGGATTTTTTTTTTCAATCAGTTACGATTCATTTTGTCCAGTGAAAATTGTACCTTTCTGAATTAATGAATCGCATATAAATCTTCTCAAAATTCTTATCAACATATTCAATTAACAAAACAAAAGCCATTATTACAACCGAAAGGATTCAATTCGTCAGATCCGTGTCCATGGGCAATCAACAAACTTAATACAATATGTTCGTGCAACAAGAAGAAAGTCACTTTTCCAATGCATTAGCATTTTTAGAGTATTTGAATGCATGAAGTATAATGGTGATCACGCAATCTACATATTGTATTTGAAAATTCGCAATATAATTATCCGAAATTTTTAAGGAAAGATTAATGTTATGTATTTTAAATGTTTCAGCTAAATCCGCCTTTTGTTTGGCCTGGTGGTGGCAGACGACACTGGAAATGATCGGTATTCACCCGATAACCGATGGGATCCGCATTTTAAAGTTGGACAAGGGGGATAATTTATTCCTCTCTTAAATCCCAAGTTTGGCTGAGTAAAAATATCTAAAAAAGCCATGGGTAATACATCGTTCTATATTGACAAGGCTTTGTGCACGCGACCCATTCATTAATCTTTTGAGTCTATGTTTCAAACTCAGGCTTGCTAAACTTAAATCTATAGGATCACGAGTTACTTTGTTTATACATATCTCAATGTCAAACTAAAATTATATTTGCAGATAAACCAAGGAAATGGTTATAACATTTAACAGTTTTATTTAAAAACTTCATTCATCATGAAATAGAATTCAGTATTATTCAATTTAGCATAGGTGATGGATAACTAAAGTGGAATCGAAACTTTAATTGTCTTCGTTCAAAAAAAATGTCGACATTCTTCTTTAGTTGCGATATACAGATGATCTCTGGTAAAGTAAACATAGTCTAGCTCAATTAATCCTACCCATCTGACGGCTACTTATTTAAATAATGTCTGGATTTTAAGACATATTAAGAAATAGAAGAGTTTGCATCACACACTAAACTAAGATAGCTCATGCTGATTTTAAAGATGTTTTAACTTCTTTATTATTGTTTTTTTTTTCTGGTATAATTTTTCATTTGTACAGCCGTACCTTAGACACGCTTCGAAAGAAAATTCAAAGGCGATTGAAGAGAACGTCCTATCTAAGTTTGGTTATCTCAAAGATTTGCCTTTTTAAAACAATAATATGGATTATAAATGCAATTTTTTTTCCAGAAACAGCCCCTCATCGCTGTGGGTTCGAATCCCGGTAGGGACTTCGGATTTTTCATGTGAGGAAGCCTTCCAGCTGGCTTGCGGTAGGTCGGTGGTTCTACCCGGGTACCTAGGTGTACTCGGGGTCTTCCTCCACCTGTAATTAGCTGGACGTCGCTATATGATTGAAATACTATCGCACCGACGGTAAACCCCAATACAACAACTTTTTCCAGAAAAGAAGCCAGTGTATGACGCAAAATATACTGAAATAATTTTCCCAACGCTATTTCACTTCTTAATCTATGGCCGATATATCAATCACAGACGGTACAAGGGAGAGCACTTACACTGACCAAATCCCGTTCCGAAATCTAATTGTTATGTAGCAGATGCCGCCTCACACTATCTCCACTCTGAGTATATACACCACAGACCCTATTGCTATTTTGAGCTGTTTTCAATCGCAGACATACAGGCAAACAGACAGACACTGTGTATGAAGTAGGTAGACAGAAATATTGTTGGACGGACTGTTTAGCTGGCTGGCATTAGGATGGAGGAAATCACCCATTATAGACATAGTTACACGATATTTATTAGCCATATATATGGCATTTCTTTAGAAAAAAAAAAGTATGACTGTTTTAAATGTATCCTGATATTTTCATCGTTTCATTGTGTTTGAAAGCATTTGTGTACATATAACTCGGAATTGGAGACAGCATTAAAATTAAAGCTTGAATAAAAGTGAACCAAGAGATGTGAATATGTGGTTAAAACCAGTGATTGATGTGAAATTGATTTATTTCGCGTGTTTGGTGAAGAGACCAAGACATGTTCATAAATGATAAATCATCAGAAAGATTTCATGACGATTTAAATAAAACGTAAAAAAAAAAAAAAAAAAAAAAAAAAAAAAAAAAAAGAAAAAAAAGATGAAGTAACATCGTGTAATAAAGCGGCCATAGACATTTTGCTTTTTGTATTATAGATCGTATTTAATCCATTCTTGCGGTGGAAAGACTTACGAATACACACATCAGAAAATCAAATCTCAAACAGTACAGGAATAAAATAACTGCCACCACTGACAATGTTTTTTCCATCTTCAATCGAGAAAAATAATGCGATTTCCAGTTAGATCTACCCTCTGTACCATCTTACGAGACATTATGGATAGCTACACCATACGAAAATTTATAGATAATTGTTAACACGTGTAAATCCTGCTTTACAAAAATATTTTATTGACCTAAGCCGTATAGTATTTCCTCTAGTGATATATCTTGTACAGTACAATGGCGGTGTTTCGAGGATTGACTTGACTTGACTATTTGAGTTTACCGTCGCTTTGACAGTATTTCAGTCATATAGCGACGCCAAGCTAATTACAGGTGGAGGAAGACCCCGAATGCACGGAGGCATCCGGGTAGAACCACCGACCTACCGCAAGCCAGCTGGAAGGCTTCTCCATGAAATCCGAATGAAACCTGCAGTGTAGATCGCAAGATGTGCTTTAATATTAACCCACGCGGTGAGGGGCTGAGTGAGTGCTAAAGTTTCGAGATTAAACCATGGATTTCGCGAGTATCTGACACTAAGAAGTTATGATAATATATATATGTTTCATGGAAGGTAACAAGACTTGTGCGGGGTTAAGATCGTATCTCAGAAGCGGCACGATATTCGAATATTCGGAATATCATCATTTTACTGGATACACAAATTATCGCAATTTTAAGTATTCTCCGACACGGAGCATCACCATATTACTGTATACAGTTTGAGTACTCGTTCTGTTTATCCGAATTCTTTATTACAATATGAAAAAAGATGACCAACTTTAAGAAAACTTTAATGTAGGGGATTATGTGATTATTTTTCTGTACCCGTGTTGTAAAAGGATTACATTAACTTAAATATGATTTCTTCCAGATTGTCTCAAATAAAATTTCCAAAAGAAGCGAACAATTAATCGGATCAATAGACAGAATGCTGACGAGCGGAAGACCAACATCTGCCTATCTTCTGGTTTATTGAATTACCAAGCTTTAAATTAGTCTTGCTGAAGGATAGCTCACAGTCGGCTCTGTGAAGGTTTTTTTTAATCAAAGAGAACAAACGCTAATGACAACGAGGGGATCCCGGTGCTGCCGACGGCTATACAATGGCGATGCGCGAAACACATGTTTTTAGAAAACTACCACACAACTACTCTTATTTCTTATGTCGAACTGCAAAAGCTTGTAAGAGATGGACAGGGTGTTTTATTCACATTCAGAGAGGTGTTTTGTCTCCTTTCTCTTTGATTTTTAGTCATATCTGTTATCTTGATTAATTTGGTGACACATTGCACTATCGGTGTAGCTAGTTTACAATCTCATATTGCTACACGGAGTTTACAATCAAACACGTCCTAGACTTTCTTACTTCTGTTAAAAATAAGTGCTTTGTCATTGATAAATTTCGATAAAAAATTATAATAGTTAATGTTTCCCCCCATCAAATGGTAAATTAGCTGCTAAATTTGACTATCTAACTATTTCAGAAAGTATATATATATTTTTTAACCAAAGCAAAGATTATAATCTAAAGGTAATCCACCATTCATTTAATTGTGATCACGGTCAATCAAGTTATCGTTGAAATTTTATAGCAAACGCAAGCCTTTATAGACTATGAGCTAAAGTGCCTATACCTCCAAGACAATGGATGCTTGCATCTGCACCTAAGTCTTTTTAAGGCATTTAAAGGACCATGATTATAATTTAATGATTAATTGATTACCTTAAGATGCTCAAAGTCAGGGAATCAAATAAAGTGATTTCTGATGATGCTTTAGGTCAATTACTTTCAACAGTTAGGAAATATGTCATTGGCCTAGTACGATGCTGTGTTTATGTATGTTAGGCTGTTGAATGGGCTGGTCCGTTGGACAAATTATTAGAGCGTCCGCTTCATTAAGATGATACAGTGGGCTCGATCACTGGCTAAACATAAACGAAAGACTTTGAATGTTATTGGTATATCACCCTTGCTTGACGTTCGGCTAGTGTGCGTGTGTGTGTGTGTGTGTGTGCAAACTGATAATTGTACAGATACTACTGAAAGAGATGGGCCCACCACAGAAGCACCTGATACAGATAACGTAAAACTGGGTGGTCTGGATAGCAGGTGGGTCTGTGGGAAACACAACCTATACAGAAACTTGTGTTAGAACCAGTCACAGAACCATATAATATCCCCACATCACACTATGTAACTGCATACACGTCTTTGTCAAGGATTTATCTGGGTTTGAATTTCCTTTTCACGGTATTTTATAATTACCTTCTCGAATGATCCTAATGACAGCTGCTGATAAGACAAGATCAGAGACAGTATCAAAAGAACGACATGTTCCACAGACGTGGCTTTCACCACACCTGTGTCACCCGTACAGGCTTCAGGTAGCACGTGCCTTGCGGGAGATTTCCAGGTGAATAACAAGAGGCATTTCAAAGACCATCTCATCATTCCATCAATATTAGTTTGATCTAGTGGAAGTCCTTGTTTAAGATCAAAGGCATATCAAAAAAGCAAAGTCTGAACAGTAGTTTGCTTGTTGTTGGGTTTTCCGTTCCACCGACAGCATTTCAGTCATTTGGAGACTATGTCTACTTGAGACAGATATAGTGCTGCCAAACCGCAGTATTACGCCGTAGACATGTGGCATGATACCACACTCAGTCACATTATCCTGACACCGGGTCAACCACCAGTCCTGCAACTACCATTATATGCTGTGCGCCAAGCAAGGGAGCTATACCAGTACCATTTTTACGACTTTGGTATGTCGCGGCAAGGGATTGAACCCACGACCTCCCGCTCCCGAGGCGGACGGTCTAACCACTCTGCCACCAGGGACGGTAATGTACAAGTTGTTTGTAAATGTACAAATTGTACAAGGTGGTAGCACTAGATGATAAAATACTAGTTTGTGGTAGTAATAAGTAATAGTAGTAGTAGTAGTAACTAGCCTATCATGGCCACAGAAGCTGTGATAAGTGACAGTAAAAGGACTGAAATAACACGAAGGACTATCAATACAAACCCTAGACGAGAATGATTGTATCTCTCGTATATAGGAGTCCAATTATTCACATCGTAAGATGTTATTTTGTATTTTTAGTTTGTTATATACATGTATGTTCTTCGCATAGATTCGATAAGTTCTTTGACTGATGAATGTGGAATTAATAATATACTCAAAGTTTTCCATGGTTCACGATAGAGGAGCACAGTTTTTTCTTTTTTCTTTTTCTTTATTTGTTGATGATTGTTTTGTTCTCTCTGAGAGAGAGTGAGAAAGAGAAAGAGAGAGAGAGAGAGAGAGAGGTTTGTTATTGCAGTAACATTAGCTGCAGCTAAATGGGAAATCATAAGAAATGTGAAAAGGCCGTACGGTGCAAGCAATTACTTCCGGAAAAAATTGATATTCATGGACGAAGGCTCCAGCATCAATTTACCAATTATGCAATTTGATTGAATTGCTATGAAAGTTTTATAATGGCAATATTTTAATCATATAATGCTTGATTCATTAAAGATGATGGCGACTCTATTAGATAAGTATTATGGCTTAAAGAATTGATAACAATCAAAGCATCTACTGATTTATTAGTCACGATTATTTCTTCATTGGAGTTCAAAATTGTACGTGAAATCGTATGTATGTACATGTTTTTATATGCTTAAACTAGAATGAAACTGGCATGTCATAACCATGGATCGAACGTGCAACCTCCAGTATAGCCCGTATGCATTTGACCGTATGTGTAGCCTAATGTCTTAACAGTTTAAACCGCTCTCCGTTCTTGTTATTGTTGAGAATATAATTAAATTAGAGAAAAGCAGTACTAACCATATTTCTCTTGGGTCGGAAACCGAGAATTAGTCATGTTTCTCCCTACTGAAACCGACAAACTGTCGGGAAGATGGATGGTCCACACAAGCAGACGTAAAACAACGTTTTATTAAACGTGTCTTTCCTTTAAGAAGTCATCAGCTGTTGAGCATTACCCTCAACAGGAAAACATTCGATAAGGGCATATTGCAGCCATCTTTTAATTTTGCAATTTTTTTTTTTATATTCTGGGTGTACCGGAGATGCGATGACTTAATAACATAATGGATCATTATTATGTTCGCATTACTTCTGAATAAATAGAGACATTAATCAATTTAAAATTGGAACCAACGACAGCGCCATCTATAATTGCACTTATGATCAATCTATTACAATAATTAGAATAAATACCTAATTCTGTAATGCTTCGCTTAAATCAAAATCAGGACATCAATAATGTTTGCTTCACCAATACACGCAACGACACGAGAAAGAGAGAGAGAAATTCCATGTATGAAGAATTACTCAGAGAAAGGGGAAATACTTGCGTCAGAAAATGTGTAATTTCGTTACAATCGTACATATACTAAGGTGAAACTGTAAGAAGTTTGACTTAAATAATGTTGACAACACATTATATATTTTTAAGTACTTTAATAACGCACCATCAGTCGAAAATTTCATTTCCCGTTTTTTGACCGATTTTAGATTAAATAAGAACGGAACGAGGTATGTTTTAATAATAAATTGTTGCATGTTTTATGCTTTATCACTAAAGTAAATACTTGTTAAAACGAGATGTCATCCTGTGAAAAAATGATGTGAATTATCAAAGTTTTATACATGATGCATTTTTTTAAGTTCTTGAGAATATGAAGCAGGCCCCAAAACTCAGTAAAAACCCTTCTAGTTTATACTAAAATATTGTAAAACTACACGTATTATATGAAAAAGAGCTATTTCTCTTAAGGAATATGTCAGAAAAAAACTATAGTCATATATATTAAGAAAGTGTTACTTATCAAAGCGTAATCAAATTATTAATGGTGTATACAATGTTACTAGGCATGGAAGATAAAACTGAACTTACCCTTCTTCGTTTTTCTCTCCGTCTGTCAGAACCGCACATACTATGGCGTATCCAAAAGTATACAATATGTTACCTATGGCAATTGCGTTCTTTGCAGAAACTAATTATTTTTGAAAGCCTACAATGTAAATGATTAAACGTTCATAACAATGCAACCGGTAATTGCAATGTCCAATTTACAATGACATGTCTGAAGGTAGACTTCCATATCAGGCAGTCGTGAATGTAAACAAACGAGTTTCAGTCGATACAGAAGCCACGTGAGACAGTTCCATCGCGCGCGCTGGAAGACAGATATGATTGGCTTAAGAGGAAGACTGGTTTGCATATTGATTTTAAATGAGGTCACGTTTATAATATCCCATAAAAGATATAAAAAGTCGATTTAATTGTTTTCAGCAGCTGCAATGATGTTGCAATTTGTTCCTTTCGAATATAATAAAGAAAGTTTTAATTTTGAGATTGTATAGGGTTTATTGCAATACTGAACAATTTTCTCTTTTGGTAAACCATTCATCATTAAATTGTAAATATGGACCATCAAGTGATCATGGGAACTTAATAGTAAACGCATGTCTTTATGGACTTTGAGCAAAAGAGCTATAACTCTTAATCAGTGGATGCTTGAAAGTATTTTAAGTCTAAACAATAAAAAAGTATTTGGTTTCTGATGCAAAATTACTACCGTTTAGGGTTTAAATGAAAGGAATTACATAAGCATAGTTAATTACAACAATTATTGTCGATATCAGCCCATTTGCTAATGTTAAATTATAGAGTAATATTTAATATTATGAAAAACGTCATGGCAAGAACTATGTAACCTTTATAAGTTGATCAAAGTGAAGGTGACAAGCTTCTACAGCGTAGTCCTGATTGATAATATATTATTTTCCAGTATCACTAACCTAATTGAAAAAACATATTCGGCAAGATAAAAGATTGTGATTTTCAGTTCAATTGAACATTGAAGCTGCATGTGTCCACATAGATAAACACAACATTATTGAACAATAGAAAAATACAGTAAAAGTCAACAAATAAATAAATAAATAAATAAATAAATAAATAAAAAATAAATAAATAAATAAATAAATAGGTATCAATAATCCTTGTAATGATTTGTTTGTTTTATGCTAAATATGAATGAACAATTTAATAGCAACATATCAACCCCGTTACTAAGAATGTAATGAAAATTATTTCATATTTTGAAAATGATGTTCGGAGAGGTGCTGCTTCACGTGCACAATCTCAAAAAGGAAAAACTGCATGCAAAAAAATGTCAAATGTTTAGGCATAAAAATGCACTTCACAGACTTTGAGCTCAATACAGCATAAGATTTCATCACACCATTTTAATGAAACTATGAGTTGTTATAATCGTAAATAGTCTCATATAGATAATACACCCTGGTACAGGTTGTTATATCCGTAATTTACAGTGTTTGACAGAAAATATAATTCCAGCAACCCCTGTTTTCATATTAATAACAATATTTAATAAAATGTAATATTTTAAGGAAACGCATGTGTTTCATGTCCTCATCCTTTTCAGAAGGTAACAGAAGGTTTAACATGAAATTGCAAATGTTATAAAATTTATTGCTACAATGATTTCATATATATTTCAACATAGTTTAACAAAAATACACATGAAGCTTCAGGCAAAAACAAAACGCCTAAAACTTTTTGTGCGTTTTAACAGACAGAAAGACAGACAGAAAATTTTATTTAGATTTGTACAAAGTACATCATCATTTCATATACATATATAAATATATAAATATCATTTATCAATACACAAATCATTTTAAACTATTTCATAAATACAACACATGTCAGTTTTTTTTTATATATATGTTTGTTTAAACAACACATTTCTCTCAAGCTCCAATTCCAAGAGGATGTGGCTTCATATAAACTATTTTCGATCAATCTACAAGGTGACAAAAAAAAGGGGGGAAAAAGAAGAAGTAGAAAAGACAATAAGAGAAAAAAAAAAGAAAAAAAAAGTAAATAACTTAACATAACGAAAAAAACGCTTTCATTGTCATAATCTGGATCTATTGATAATTGAACGATAATTCAATATTCAATACTATGAAACTTAAAGATGCAATCGATCTGTTTCCTGTCTGATTTAACCATTATTTTGGCTTTGACTTGCAAAAACATTAGATAAACAAAATATTTTGCGCCAGTGTTATCAGGAAACATTTCATGTCGTGGGCGTTACCCAAATCATTTTCCACTTTTAATTCATAAAAGAAAGCAGGCAGTTAAAAATCAACATGCAGGAAAGTTACCTTTTCAAATAAAATTATATAATGATTCTTTTTCAGTATTACTTAGCCCTTATATCACCATTTTCATAACATTTTTTCATTACTCGCAAAATAGTTGTCAAAATTGAAAAAGAAATCAGTCAAATTTTGAGAGTTTGAGAAAACTATTTGCATAAAGCAAAACAATAAGGTATAGCCGATAACAATATCCCATTCCACGTAGGCTGCGGCATATCTTATACGTAATTATGAATGATATCATATAAAATAACCTGAAAAATTGGTCTGAGTGGAGGTTTATCAGTGCACGTTACCACGTGATTCCCTGCCGTGATACCATGACTTCGCGATACGACGTTGATTTTGCGTACATATTATAATTCTTGTTTGAAGAACGGCGATACCTCGACGTCCCGATGGCGTGTCGTACTTTCAGTTTCTTTAGAGAAGAACACTCAACATTCATCATCACAATAGAACCCGTATATATTTTACTCCTCATTAAAATAAAAACAACAAAAACAGCAATAGAATAAATTAAAAAAGGCAATATCATATTAAAAAAAAAATAAAATATTTTATTTACTAATATCATGGATAATAATAATATTCATCTATATAAAATTGACTAAAGGAAATGACAATGCAGACTATAATTCAACAATTCATGAAATGCCAGACCGTTTCTCAGCTACATAATTTTATTATTCAATACCTTTTTTATGTATACTAAACACCAAGTGTAAAGTTCACAATGCCCCCAGACGACATGCAACACCTCCTTTGTTCTGTCTGAATTTAACGGAAATAACAACCAGACACAGTACACAGTACTTGCTGGTAGTGACATTTATTCCTTGCTTATTTACTTCCTTTTCATGACTTTTTCAATATTTTTTATTTCGTGTAATGAAATGACCCAGTTTGAACACAAAACTTAGAACTGCCGATCTATGTCATGAAACGATGCGACTTATAAGATATGTTCTCTTTGTTTAAAGGAATAAACTTGGATATGGAAAACATCTGATCAATGGGACTCTTTCTTCGACAGATAATATTAGGTCAACAACGTTATATGTCTTATCTAATCAATAGAACGGATTGTTGATAAGACATTTTACTATCAAGTGGGCGAAAAGGTGGACCAAATTAAAGAATTGGCACTCAGTGCGCTCTCCATAATAGAAGGGAGGTAATACAGTGTTGCATATACACTTTGTGCGTTAGAGTTATCTTTCATCAATCAGCTGCATTATAAAGGTATACGAATTTGTTTTAAAAAGTAACATACAAAAGGAAACTCCTGGGCTGTATGGGTCTCCCTTCTTTTTAAACTGCTGTTGCTGATGATGATGAAGTAATAATCATAATGAACAGAATTAAATTGATATTCACATTGTAGATGTGAACGTTCTGAAAAGAAACATGTAAATGACTTAACACATGACTTTATTCAAATTATTGAATATGGAATTAACGTCAAAATCTACCCTGTGCAATAATGTGAAGACTAAAGTTACCTGAGGCATGACCATCCTTCTCTTACCAGACTCGTCAGTACGTCATTAATCTTGAATCCAGATTTTTTAATTTTTTTTTATAATAAATTACGCTTATGTAAGACCAGATTGTTTTTAAATGCCAGAACGACATAGGAATTTGATCAATCGGTTTCTTTGACATTCATAAAATTTCCAAAAAGTGTATATTTTGTACTTAAGGTTTTGATGTAACGCTGACATGTTTCATCCCTTATTATTAAATTGATCACAACTGAAAGACATGAAATTCGAACTATATAGATGACACCGTTTCTTACCATTTCTTGAGACTTCATCTATAGGCAGATAGATATCCAAATTGTAACACAATCTTTAAATTCATGACTCATCGTAAAATTCTGTTGCGTAACTATTTACTGGAATTATAAATCGATTGCCAATCCTGAATGAACCCCATCAACTGCGTCCAAACGCATCTCTAACTATTCTAAATAACAATCCATCCGTCATTAATTACCAAGGAAGCGTGATAATTGCATAGTAAATGCGAGCCTTTATAAACTTTGAGCAAATTACCGATAGACTATAACTCCAAATCAGTGGATATTTGCATCTACTCTGAAATTTTAAGCATTTGAAGGACCATGATTATATTTTAATGATGGATAGATTACCCTAAGCCAGTCAAAAATATCCTCCATCAAAGTTTTATCATACAATCTCTATCATATTATGAAATCAGAAATTTAAAAGTCCAACTGCGAGAAGGGGGCCGCCGTGGCCGAGCGGTTACAGTCGTGGACTACAAATCTCTCAGCCCCTCACCGCTGTGGGTTCGAATCCCGGTAGGGACTTCGGATTTTTCATGTGAGGAAGCCTTCCAGCTGGCTTGCGGTAGGTCGGTGGTTCTACCCGGGTACCTCTGTGTACTCGGGGTCTTCCTCCACCTGTAATTAGCTGGACGTCGCTATATGATTGAAATACTATCGCAGCGACGGTAAACCCCAATACAACAACAACAACTGCGAGAAAATAAGCAATATCATTAAAATCCGCTCTTCGTTTCACGCTACATCTATCTGTCAATATCCCGTGAAAGGTCGTCTCAAGTCGACCTTAACATCATGACTATTGATAAGAACGTGCTAGCGAAATGGTTCAATCATAATGAGCGTTTCAAAACAATTTGAATTTGAAAATCGGAATGTTTTGGTGATATCCGCCAATCAAATTATCAATATGAGGCGACCTTAACTACGATATCATCAGATCCTACGTAGTATAAAATAAACTTAACCCTTTCCCTCATAGAGGACACCATGAAAAGACCTATGCGAACAGCATAAAACCAGATCAGCCTGCGAGTAACTCGCAGGCTGATCAGGTTTTATGCTGTTCGCTGCTCCTCAGTGATCTGGAAATGAGGATTTTATAATTAAATTTGGTAAGGTTTAACTGTGGTTTTCTGCAGATCAGGCTTTATGTGATACCTATTGAGTGCGTCAAAATAAGTCTATATGAGGGAAAGGGTTAAGGTAATAAGCAAGACTAGACGATGAAGCCTGTCATTTAACTTGATTTAAAAGATTTAAATGCAAGGTAAAAAATTTTAATAACCATTGACCAGATAAAGGTTAATACGAAACATTCAACCAACCAAGGAACAGGTAAATAATAAAAAAATGTTTGGAAAATATTTCATTACGCTATTGTACGATATATATAATACAGGTCGGTGTCTTCATAACTAATTGCAATATTTTGTTATAATCTCTTCAGGTGGGATAACTCCGTCACTCCTGAAAAAAAAAAGAAAAGAAAAAAAGATTATGTACATAAATAGAAACGTCTCCAGTGAGGTAATGCGTTCACACAATATAACTTCCGCAGCTTTGCATGGCGTATATGTAATTAAAACAATCTAAACACAAACAAAAACTAAACAACCTCCAAAAAAAACAACAAAAAAAAAACAAACAACAGAAATAGTTGACCTTATTAAAATCAATAAAGATTTACTGGTTCTCGTTACATTTTGATTCCTCACTATATCGTGTAAAAATGATTCTGGCTCTTCTGTAGATGAGACAACATTTATTTTCTTAGTCTTCTGAAAACTTCTGAAGCATAATTTGCTTCTTCATATGCAGTTTTAATAGCATCACTCTACGTATATCATATATGTTAACTTTTCATCATACTCGTGTGCTTTACCATACATTTTCAATTCATGCAAATATGCCGATGATTGTCATTCAATGAGTATTCTTCCTCAGATAAATTCGACAATTCATTTGAAACTCCATGCTGCTCAAATGCGAGTGATCTGTCGAGTAGAACTGACCAAAATCATTTGGAATTGCTTGGACAAAGTCGGTGAATAAATGCATGGTGTCCTGCAGAAATTCTTTTACTTAGGAATTTCAATTCTTGATAAAATATTCATTCCACACTACCTTTTATACCTCATCAATATTTAGATTTTCTGGTAGCTGTTTATCTACACATTTACCATTTCAATTTCTTTGATGCACAGATATTCAATGTTCAATTCATATTTTTAAGTGTGACTCTATTCCGAATTCCATTTGGGCACTTTATCGCAGATGGATATACAAGTACAAGGTTGGGAAGCTGTCGACTGTATTAAAAACTCCTTACCTGAATGGTTGAATACCGAAGCAACCGAAACTTTATGAAACAGAACATTGAAGAATTTTTCAGAACCTTTTGGCCATGTTATTCAGACGATTTTAAAAAAAACTATAGCAGCCTTTTAATTCTAGACAATCACATACTATCCTGTGGCCAAACTTTCCTGAATGCTGTAATTGTGACAAAAGTAATTCCATTCAACTTCACAGAAATTCCACTAACCCTAACTCCTCTGCCGACTTGCAAAAATATGTGGATGTATTGAATGTTGGCAGAATAAAGAAAACAAGAAAGTGTTCGTCAGTCAACACGTACATTATTTAGCGGTATCTGTAGACTTGGGTCATGGATCCTCAAAAGACACAAGTAAACTATGACAATCAATATGAATAACAAACATCTATTATAAAAATGTCACAGTACCGATTACTCACATTTAAGACTACCAATAGTCTCATCCATACGCATTCCGAATAGTGCGTCTGTTCAGTCGGTGGAAATCCAAATAAAATATGCCTCCAATATTTCCTAAAGGTCTTCCCTTACTTCCTGTTCTATATACCAGGTAGAATCCTTCTATAATTCTCTTTGAATAGGATACGTTAAGTTAATGTCATGTTCAACAACTTTACTGCATCCCAAACCTGTCAATTCAGATAAAAAGATGTGTTCTCATCTGGAAAGAAAGGCTTCTGCTTCTTTGAAGTACTAAGGGGGAAACGTTTCGGTAGGGAGCCTAATCCACAAGTCAACAAGTCTTTCAAAGACTTCTCATGGTTGTGAATCTTATGACACTCTCACATGGATCAACATTTCTTAACCTTGCACCGGGTGTAAATTGCAAAGCAACTGCTTTGGTTTAATGAGAAAGGGTTTGGCAGTTAAACTGCAAATGCGTACTGGTATTCTGGAATACCCTGTTTCAGATCTTACATTTACGACCCTGGGGCATACATTCAATGTTGACTGAGACTCGTCAAATGGTTCTGTGACTCCAGTGGGCATATTCTCAGCATTCCATACAGTACCAGAACTTGTCCTGACTTCACCAGGTTTAATTGTAAAAGGTCTCCGACAGAACTTTCACCGGCACAGCTTGTGTACAAGTTATAACTGATAATTCAGCTTGTCATCCATCAGACGCAGTTTCCGCAAAGTCACAAGTCCCGAAAATTTTCAAGACAATCCCAACAGGCACAGCAACGTTGATAACTGTTACAACATTGAAACAAATAACGTCGGATTTATATTTTACTTTGAAAGTTGTAACGTTGAAGCTACAACGTTGTAACAACGTCAGACTTCAATGTTGAAATAACGTTGGAGCTATATTTGGATTTTAAAGTTGAAACAACGTTGAAGATAAATTTCATACTTTTCTAAAACAAAGGCCCAATACTCTGTCTGCGTCAACGGTGCTTCGGTGAAAATACCCAGGTGTACAAGTTCATTTCCTTAATGATATATCCTTTCAGTTTCAAGCCTGTACACATACTTTTGGAATTGCGCATCACGAACATGGAAATTCAATATCATAAGTCCCATAACTCTGTCATTGTCAATGATGATCCTTTGAAAATAGCCAGGTGCTAAAGTTCATGTCCTAAATAGTATACATGTATCCACGAATTAGTTCAAATACTTTCGAAGTTATACGTGGAACAAAGTTTCGGGACGGACGAATGTATGGACGGACAAATCTAGATGCTCTCCCCCATTTTTTGTGGTGGGGGCATAAAAAACCTTCTACAAACGTGTTTTGTTGATGTCGCAGGAGCCTCATTTTAACTATGTCCACACGCTCTATAGTTGTTGCCGTCTGCCTGCAGTATATCTGATGGATGTGAATTTTTTGACGCAAGATGCCCAAGTGAGTTTGCTCCTACTGGAGTAACTAAGTTTTAAAAGTGAAGGACTATTTAGGCAAATTTACTATAAGATGAAAAATCCGTTTTTTTTTTACAATAATACAAAATCATTTTCATACACCAATTTAAACCCCTTTCATTCTCAGTTAAGTTTTCACTCTATATATTTAAGGCAAAGAAGCCCCCGCCCCTGGCGGCCGTGTTTCTTTATGGATTGAAATAATGTAAGCATTCTTAGTAGAGGGTTACCCAAGGAACATCAGTACTAAAACATTTTGAAATCTGGCCTGTATTTCCAAGTTTTCAATTTTTTTCTTTCCGTTGCCATGGCAACCAGAGTTCAACGTGGATCAAGTTTTTTTAGCAACTTTTGTGAAGACTTACCCAAGGATCATCACTGACAAGTTTAATCAAATTCTGTCCAGCGGTTTCAGTGGAGATGTTGTTTAGAGTTTTCACTATGGACATATAATGCAAATTAGCCACGCCCCTTGCGGCCATGTTTTTTATCGGATCGTAATAATTTTAGCAATCTTGGTAGACGGTTACCCAAGGAACATCTGTTAAAAAACAAAATCTGGTCAGTAGTTTTGAAGATACATGGATCAAATTTATTTAAGCATCGTTTGTGAAGGTTCTCCCTAGGATCATCCCTGCCAAGTTTCAGTCCAGCGGTTTCAGAAGAGATGTCGTTTAGAGTAAATTGTTGACGACGGACACAGGGTGATCACAAAAGCTCACCTTGAGCTCAGGTGAGCTAAGAAGAGGGCCATGATGGCACTGAGTCGCTTACCCGAGTGTTCGGTTACCCAAGGAACATCAGTCTGTATTAAAACATTTTTAAAATCTGGCCATATTTTTGAAGGAAATGATCCCTGCAAAGTTTTATAAAATTCTGTCCAGCGGTTTCTGAGGAGAGGTCATTTTAAGTTTTCAATATATACATACATGTACATATTAGACAAATTAGTCCTGCCCCTTGCAGCCATGTTTTTCTTTATGGATCGGAATACTTTTAGCAACTTTTGTAAAGCTTCACCCAAGGATCATCCCTGCCAAATTAAATCAAAATCTGTTTAGCGGTTTCAGAGGGGATGTCACTTAGAGATTTCACTATACGCATATAAGGCAAATTAGCCCCGCCTATGGCGGCAAAGTTTTTTTTACGGATCGGCATGATTTCAGCAACTTTCGTGAAGCTTAACCCAAGCTTGTAGACCAACCCATTTCATGTTTTATATGAAATAAATACGTTTAAACTTTAAACTTAACCCAAGGATCATCACTGCCAAATTTAATCAAAGTCTGTCCAGTGATTTCAGAGGAGATGTCGTTTACAGATTTCACTATATACATATAAGGCAAATTAGCCCAACCCCTAGCAGCCATGTTTTTTTATGGATCGGAAAAAAATTTAGATACTTTTGTGATGCTTTACCAAATGATCATCCCTGCCAAACTTAATCAAATTCTGTCCAGCGGTTTCAGAGGAGATGTCGTCTAAAGAGTTCACTTTATACATATAAAGCAAATTAGCCCCGCCTCTGGCGGCCATGTTATTTTACAGATCGGATTAGTTTTAGCAACGTTTGTGAAGCTTCACCAAATGATCATCTCTGCCAAATCTAGTCAGATTCTGTCCAGCAGTTTCAGAGGAGGTTTAAAGATTTCACCATATACATATAAGGCAAATTAGCCCCGCACCAGGCGGCCATGTTTTACTACGGATTGCAATAATTTTAGCAACTTTTGTGAAGCTTCACCCAAGGAACATTCCTGCCAAGTTTAATCAAATTCTGCCCAGCGGTTTCAGAGGAGATGTCATTTAAAGTAAATTGTTGACGATGGACGGCACACGACGGACGCAGGGCGATCACAAAAGCTCACCTTGAGCACTTCGTGCTCAGGTGAGCTAAAATTCAAAATTCCAATTCCTCTTCTACGAAGCCAATGGCCAGAGACAATAATGGTCACATCATCAAAGTTTACCATAATTGATATAATAAACTTGATCCCTTAAAAAATGAGGCCCCTATGGGTTCAGCTAGTTTCCTTATATATTCTATATAGAACATTTCAAAATTCCTGTGGCACAAATAGTCACCTAATGAATGTCTATAATAACTGCTAAAATAAAGTTGATCCCTTGAAAAAATCATCATAGTCCTAAGTTAAAA
>CM037784.1:37384816-37434816 GCA_021229015.1 Solen grandis
TGGCTAAATAAATCTAAAGATTATACAGAAAAAGGACTGAGAAGAAAAAAAAAGATATATGTGTCATTTTTTAAAAATTTGTTCTGTTCACAAGAAGTGTAAAAAAAAACACTAAAGGGAGACAATTAAAAAGTAACCCTGATTATCATTACACTACTGCAACTCAGAATCTATTTTTAATTCAATTTTCAAATTCATTACCTTGAATAGTTGGAGTTATTTGATATGAAATAAAGGGAGATAATACAAAATTGGACGAGGTACTGTAAAGTTAAGCAATTTAGTTTCTGCACTTTCATAGTTGCTGTCTTCTTATATATGAAATTCAAAGTCAAAGCCTTAGAATAGTTTTCAAGTATGTAGTAAAAAAAATATTCTCTGGACTTAAATTCATTGTAATATCAAACTAGAGCTCCGCAGAGTGGCACAAATGCTTGTCTGTTTTACATGTCAACAAAAGAGGCCCATATTTGCGATTTCAAGTAAGAAGACCATAAGGTGTAAAGAGTAAATGTATGTAAGTATGAAAAAGAAAAAAAATTTACACAGTGTAGAAGAAATGTAATTGCTTTGAACATACAATTTTAATAAAATTTCTAAGTTAAAAAGGGGCATAACTCCAAACATTTTGCTTCAGATTAATGCCCCTTGTTTTACAATTGCACCTTGTCATGATTATCAAGCCTTCCAAGTTTTGTGTTGATAACATAGTTTTCAAGACTTCCTACTTAATAAGCAATTCTGACCTAAATTCTAAGTTTAAAAGGGGCGTAACTCAGAAAATATAGCTTTCAGAATAATGTCCATTGGTTAAAAACTGCACCTTGTCATGATAAAAAAGTATTCTAAGTTTCGTGGTGATACCTTTAAAAGTCTTTGAGAAATAAGCGTCACTAAAGTTTTTGCATGACAATGACAATGGCGAGATCATAATAGACTTTTTCTTTGAAACAGACATGCTAATTCAAAAATTGGTCTCGGTAAAGTTACAGTTCCAGGTTTCTGCATTTCCCAATCTCACCATCTACTTATATTTCAAGTTTTGCCTTGGGTAGTCGATGCTCATATTGTACTGCTTCTGACAGTCAGTCCTGAAGGATAAGGAAAAGCTTACATTAGCTCAAAAGATAAGTAGTATATTTGTCTAACACATATAATATGATCAGGTTTCTTAAATTTCAACAAACAGAAATTCATTTGACAACAAGAAAATGTGTCTCTGCAACATTGATGCCATGCTTGCATAATGTTGGTCACAACATAGTATTTGCCTGTGTATTTAAAAGTTTATATCTTGATGTACATTTTCTATCAAGTTTCATGCTGATGTGATTTCATCTACATCGAAAAAAAAAGAAAAAAGCTTAAACACAAAGTTAAACCTGAAGCAGGACAACTTATTTCACCATGTTCATTCAACTGTTTAATATATGTCACAGCCAAAAACATTTGAAAATTAAATAGTTCATATCAAGATGTTCATTTGTAAATATTTTCATGAAGATGAAGATGTGATATCATCTTAAAAAAAAAAAGCTAAAAAAGCAAAGGCAAACCTGAGGTGTGATGAACGGACACACAGACTTAAAATCTAAAGACCCCCCCCCACACACACACACACCTGCATATGGGTTATAGGCATAAAAAAATTGATAAAACCTAAGCATACACAGAAGCACACTATGGGACATTCTAGTTATTTATGTTGATGAAGTATGTATGCAACAAGTACTTACATAAAGTATGGACACTCTGTACAGATCTTCACTTCCAGTAACCTGACCTCTAGTAGATGATTGTTCATTTGTTGAGGGATGATAGAATCTGTTGTAGTCAGCTTTCATCTGTTCAAAAATGGATCACTAAAATTTAATGGGTCAAAAGAATGTTACAAAATAATCTGGACTCAAATAGGTACACTTTATTAATATTTATGTACTACCTATGACTCAAGATCATGTATTCTCTTCTGTAACATACTGATCAATTCATAGCAGTAACACTAATGGTGTCTGCTTTCGGATGAATTCATTTGACAGTTTTTAATTATGGAAAAAGTAGCCAGCACTCAGAAAAGGAGAGATGGTGGACCAGTGACCTTAATTTAGTTTCATTCCAATACTTTGAACAGTTTTCTAATAATGAGCTATGGTTATAGTGCTAGGAGATGCTGATGACCTTGACTATGATAGCGAGTCAAAGAGAAAAAGAAAACAGATACACAGATATTTAAATCTTGGAAAATTAAAATTCAAGGAATTTATGATGACCTCCTTGCTTTTTACCTCAAATAGCAGTGTACTAGTCTGTGACAGGGGTGCAGCTGTAATATGGCTTGTATCAAGGGCTGCAGTGATGAGGTTTTCGACAGGGGCTTCTGTGATATGATCGAGTGTCATGGTGTACCATTGTTACATGGTCTGTAGCAGGGGCGGCTGCTCTTACGTCATCCGTGACAAGGGCAGCTGTGATGTGGCAGCAGGACTCATGTTGTTTGAGAGGTCATTCCTTTTAAGTTATCTTACAGGACAGTTTATCTGAAATCAAGAAATAAACATAAAAAAAAAAACAGTCAATGATGGCTCATTAAAACCGTTTATAGGCAAGAGAACAACGCACAATTGTTTTGTAAAGGAAAAAAACAAAACAAAAAAACAAAACAAAAACCCTAAACTCGTCTTATGAGAGAACAAAATAAATAATACTTAAGAACTAAAGATTCGGTTGTATGTTTGTGAAATTCAAATTGTATGATTTGGACAATAAATGTCAGTCATCTATCACAATAGGTAGAAACATAATTTATAAGCTGACATAAAATTTCATCAGGTTGATTTGATTAACTTCAAATAAAAGATGGAGTCATAATGAGGAATCATATATACCTGCTTCAGAAGGCTTTAAGCCAAGAGTCCAAGAGTGTACATGTTAAGCTGGACTTGCATCACTTGTTACACATCTTTCTTAAGGAATTCTGAAATAAAAATCACAAATTTGTAGCTTTTGTATATCAAAAAAATGTCTGCAGTTTTGTTATTGTTTTTATCCTTAGTTATCGAGGCAAAGTATTATTAGTTTCCCTTAATTTGCTTCACAACGTAGGCTAATTGTTGATCTCTATTTTCTTTATACATATGACTGTAAACGTTTAAATTAATACAGCAAACACATTGAGCAATCAACCATGATTTTGTTTATGTTTACATTTTACGGTTCATGGGGGTTCACAGTTCAAATTGTAATGACGCGCCTCGATCACGTGTTCACTTTTATCCAATGGACTTTCTCGCTTCACATCAGTTATTTCTGTCTCTCAAGTTTGACGTACTGAAGAGTTATGATCATGGATTTAAATCCATTCTGATGCTTGATTTAAATTCAGATATATTTCAGCCAATTAAAACCCAACATGTTTCTCAAAAAAATGACCATTAAAGACATTTATCATGACCAGTGGTCCAAACTTTTTTGTCACTTTTGCTAACTTACATTGTTTAGAACACCTGTGTAAAGGATAAATAAAATCGATCATAGCAGATCCAAAATTTAAAACCAAATGTTTCTTTAATTTCTTAGTAGATCACATTTTCAATTGAAGTTTCCCATTATTTATATATATATCTGAAAAAGATAATTGTTTTCATAAACACATACCAGGGTCCTACATTAATTCTAATTCAAATTGTCCACTTTCACCAATCAATTGTTTTTAGCAGCCATTTTTAAACAATGTGATGTCATAAGAGCCAATGAAAATGATCACATGACTGTGCAGACAGCGTGTCTGGAAGACAGGAAGTTGACAGTTCAGCCTGTGTAAACACACATGTTCTGTACTGTACACAAGCATGCCAAAAAACACACAAAAAAAAACAACTTTTAACTTGAAGAAATTCATTAGGGAAACTGTTTGTGAATTTATGATTAGACATTTATTTAAGTATAAATAGCCTGATTTGGTCTGCATTTTTAATGATTTGTGAAGTTTAATAGCATTTTTTAGGACATGTTAATTTCATTTTAAAAATAGAATGAGGTAATGATTCTAACAAGATCTGATACAAACACAAATTACTCTTGCCTCCTGTTCTCTTTCTCTCTCATTTTTTTTTCTTTCCTTTTTTTGGGGGGAAGTTTACGTTTTAATTTTCTGATTTGGTATACAAAGGGGGGGGGGGGGGTACTTCCTGAACTACATTAATTCAGCCAATTTGTGAAATCATCTAATCTGTTTTCTCTCTCTCTTTAAAAAAAAAACTTATACAAAGTAATTTTAATGATATCAAGTACTGAACCAGTGACAGATATTTCTGGTTTTAAAGGTATATGCTCATATTGTAATTTATATTACTGTTTTACTTGGAAAATCTTAAAATATATAATTTCATAAATATCCGATCTTCAAAAAGAACTTCACAAAATTCAGTCCTGATTTGATAAGAACACTACCAGAAGGGAAGAATCAATAAGAAAGGTTCTTTATTATTTGATCTTTATGAATTTTCATTCCGTTTAAAAAAAAAAATCTGGAAATTTGTTCTTATTAAGAATTTAACCAATGGTTACCAAAAAAAAATCTGTGTAAAATAAATCTGTGATGAAAATTTTTTTTTAAAAAAACACAGAAATTTAACTGAAACTTAAAGAATAATAAACTAAAAGATCACTAATGAATACAAATACACTTAAAACGCACTGATTGTTGATAGGAAAATGAACTGAAACTAAAAAGATCACTTAAAAAAAAAAGAAATCTAAAAGAAACACTTTTGCAGCAAAAGATACACTTTAAACGCACTCTAGGAAACAAAAACACACTTATTGGCAAAAAGGTACATTTAAAATACACTTTTCAAAGATACAGAAAAAACACACTTTTGTGAAAAAACGCAGGAAAAACACACTTTAACTGCGTTTAAAGTGCGTTTTAAGTGCGTTTTGGTAAAAAGTGTTGTTTTTTTTGAGAAGGGAAGACACATTACCAATATAAATTTAATCCAAATAAGGACGATTATCTAATTTAGCTTGAGTTCTGTTGGTTAACGCTGTAGGCAAGTTTTGTCACGCAGATGTTGCTGTGTTTATGGCTCTCAGTGCTACAGTTAGTACCATTTTATCCTATACTGTTCAGATACAATATTTTACTTTTAATTTCATCCTAGGAAAGCCAGATCAAACTGAAAGTAATGTTTAACCAGAATCAGGTTTTTAAGGGCACTGTGGTCCTGAGGTTGTGTACATGACTGCGTATATGAAGGTCATTTGTTTGAGCCCTGTTATTAAGGAGAACAAATCTTTCATGACCTTTCCAGATGCAAAGTACTGGTCCATCCGAAGAACATTCAAGAGGGAACAACAGTTACTGAGAAATAGATAAATTCAAACTTCAGTTTACTTAGTATTGTCTTCTCATCTCGAAGCAGCTTGTGAATGTATAAAAGCTGACCTGTCTGTTACTTAAAAAAAAACCTTTACAAGATTGATAAGTACCAAGCCTTTATAGTTGCTCATATTGTTGACATGTCATGATTCGCATGATTTTGAATGAGTTATGGCCCTTTGTTTTATTTGTCAAGACTGTCTGACATGGCAGCAGTAACTGACAAAGCTGTACTCATCATCATTCTTCAATGACAATTCTTGTTAAAATTTAGGTGGAGGTTATACAGGTTCATTGCCCTTGTATTTTCAGAAAAAAGTCTCAAACAGTCTTTGTCTTCGTTCTCTGAATACTGAGACACAAAATGTTCCTGAAAAACTCCCAGGCTAAATTGTTATTTAAGTTCGACTGTCTCTCAGATTATAACCCAACTATATGCACCTGTGACTTTTCAGTTTTTTACGTATTGTTTCATTCAATGATTTACAAAAGTTAAATCTATTTTTGTAAGTACAAAGATTGGATAACTTTATGTAAACATAGTACCTGGAATGTTTGTCTGACTTTTCTCTACAACTTGATGAGAGTTGGAACTGGGATATTTTGTACATTCAAACATTTTATAATTAATATTTCAACTTATCTCTGTTGAATTTAGTACAGTCAGGCAGTCAGGCAGGTACAAGTGGCTGTGAAGTGCAAGAGTCCACTGGAGAATGGTCATGGGTTTGATCCTAGGCCATGACATAACAAAGTCATAAAAAATAGTTCTGGTTTAGCTCCCTTGCTCGGCGCTCAACATATAGGTGTAAATCCAGGACTAGTTGGCCTGGTGTCAGGATAATGAGACTGGATGTGGTATCATGCCACATTTCTATGGTGTTATAATGCAATGTTTTTCTTTAAAAACAAATGTAATACAATCAAACTGTTATCTGATAGAATATACATGTCAGTTATTACATGTTTAATAAATACCAGGTCATTTCAAACTAGGCATTAGGATGATTAAGCTAAATTGAGATAATGATCAATGAATAAAAGGAAACAAACATATGATTGATGTATGGATCTCCTTTATTTGATCAAGATATTAATTACAAATGTATTTATCTATTAACATTGTATTTATTGACTTTTGTGTTTCCAGGCACTTTCTTTGTTTGATGGCTTGAAACATGTTCAACATCATCGTTTTTTGTGGTGTGGAATTTTTATTCTCCAGGGGAATTTAATAATTCAAGGTGTTTCCTGTTTATAAGTCAATAATGACTGACCTGATCAAAGGAATGTGGGAGTTATTTAGGGTACCCCAGAGAGTAGAATCTCCGAGATTATTGCCCTGGGTGTAATTTAACAAAGTAACAGGTCAGCGAGAGTAGTAGTTGTGGACTTAATGGCTGAACATTTTTATATGAATGGTGCAACCACTGTGGAACCAGATTAAGATATCTTGCAGGTTGATATGGGTTTTCACATGCTGCTTATGAATGTTTTCTGAATACAAGCACTATATGGTGTAAAACTAAAAGATTTTTTTTTTCTCTCTTGCAGTTTTGGGATATTCATTTAACCCTTTCCCTCATATAGACTCATTTTGACGCACTCAATAGGTACCACATAAAGCCTGATCTGCAGAAAACCACAGTTAAACCTCGCCAAATTTAATTACATAATCCTCATTTCCAGACCACTGAGGAGCAGCGACCAGCATAAAACCTGAGCTGATCTGGTTTTATGTTGTTCGCATAGGTCTTTTCATGGTTTCCTCTATGAGGGAAAGGGCTAATAAGTAAAAAATGCGAAAATACAAGTTAATGTGAAAAAGTGCCTACATACAATTCTGTAAGACTCCTCCCAGTCTATGTATTCTATACAAGTATTGATAGATGTTTAGTTTTTCTCCCATTGGGGTTTTTTAGGGGGGATAACAAATTATTCATCCAACATTGATTAGGAAACTAGCTCCAACCACTTGTGCTAATTCCTCACAATGCCACATTGAGGTGTCAAGGAGGATATACATGCAATCATTTGCAGAGGTCTGAGCTCTCTTACATTGCACTTAAGAACGACTCAACAATCCAATTATTCGTTTAAAAAGTTTAAATTAGGGCTGAACCGGAATGTTTAGGTTAGTCTCTGCATCTTTGTAGAAAAAATTTCTTTGAAATGTTCTGGAATTTCACAACAAATGGTTGACTAGCAACTCTTGTCAGAAATTTGGGAATGATGTGGTTTGCCTAATTGAGGATGTTTAAAGCATTGGGACTTATTCTCTGCCACTGTGTAAAGGTCAAACAATTATCAATGCGCCCCTGATGCCAACACGGTCATTGACTCAGACTTTATGTCAAAATAAACTCTGAAGTGAAGATAAATGAAAAAAAAATCCTGAACAAATGTTATGGAGATCAAAGCAGTTTTCGTAATTGAGGACTTTTTCTCTCCCACTGCCTAAAGATATATGATCCAAAGGTCATCTCATCTGCCAATATGTGGAACATCTATCTAATGTACCTTTGATGGTCATTGACTTAGACTTTCAGTCAGAATAAAACACTTCTTCAGACTGGAAAAAAAAATTGAAAAAAGATCACAAAGATCATTCTCAAGTATGATACAAAGGTTGATGCTCTCCAGAAAATGGTGTTTTTATATGAATCTGTAATTATTTTCTAAATAAGCATATGTACAATACTTAGATTACACTGTAATCCCTCATGTATATTTAGCATTTTGATTTTTCAGAAGGGTTGCACACACTATATGGGAATTCATTTTTTTTCTTAGTTTTTCCAGACTTTACCAAACCTGTTTAGGAGTCTAATTGGCATAGTTTATGGGTATATTTCCTACTTTAAATCAGAATTAAACCTGTACCATATGTCTGTTTGTGATTTCTAAAGGTTTACCCACAAATTATCAATAATTACACTGGAATAGCAGGTAGTCAATGGTTGATCTGGTTTTGTTTATGATACTGTGTGTGAGCAGTTAACCTAGCAACGAATTGAAATGGCAGAGCTGAAGTGTTAACCTAGCAACAAATTGAAAAGGCAGAGCTGAAGTGTTAACCTAGCAACAAATTGAAAAGGCAGAGCTGAAGTGTTAACCTAGCAACAAATTGAAAAGGCAGAGCTGAAGTGTTAACCTAGCAACAAATTGAAAAGGCAGAGCTGAAGTGTTAACCTAGCAATGAACTGAAAAGGCAGAGCTGAAGTGTTCACTTCTTAAATTCTAAAATAACATGTCAGTGGTATGAAACTAGGGCTGCGTTCAGTTAACCATAACACTCGCAACTGTTTTGGTTCTCTCCTTGCTCTTTATACGCTATGATACAACAGGGATACACGCGCTAACGTTATGGACTTTTTAGTGTAACTGAACGCAGGGTAGGTATAGTTATCATAAGCTAACAACAAAATCAGCATCCTCTGTATCTTCCACCGTAAATATATTGCACTGTTACATGATATACATTGTACATACTTCAGGTCTTCCATAGACTGACAGTACTCTATATAAGTATTGTATTAAAGATTGGGATGGATTTCATAGCAAGTCCCCATGGCATCATGATACTTAATAAAACATTGTTTAGTCTGCTAGCACACTTTTTTTCCCATATCCTAAGAAAAATATTGAATTTGCTGTTTCAGATGGTGCCTTTAAAACATCTTGTCCAAGGATGGTCATTGACTAAGAATTTGATTTAAAATTATCTGTATGTATTATGTCTATCAATACCCATCTATGGTCAGCTAAAGCAACATTCTGTGATAGTAAGTTTTGAGCAAAAAGATAAGAGGGGAGTGTTTAATCTGAGGTATGCTGTGACCTTAGTTTAATTTGGGAAAATTGGAGTTTGATAATTAAGGAAAATTGAGATTTAAGGCGGGAAAATTGGAGTTGAAGGAACTAGGGAAAATTTGGCTTCAATGTGGGAAAATTGGAATTTAATGAGGGGGAAATTTGAGTGTAACTAGGGAAAATTGGAGTTAGATGTGGGAAAAATTGGAATTTAATTAGAGAAAATTTGAGTTTAATGTGGGAAAATTGGAATTTAATGAGGGAAAACTGCAAAGCACCTTTGTTCTTAAAACATGGCTATATGGTATACTGGTTAAACTTATTACTGCGAATCTAAAACATTATTAGTCCCATTAATTTTGACATTGATAAGCAAAAGTCATTAAGTTATATCTTATGAAGAAATGGTTTGGCAGTTGCCGGATACAGACAAAAACGGAAAGTAGGAATGTGATGTATTGTTATTATAAGGGCATTCACTGTATTAATTATTTTAAGTAGTTTATATTTTGTTACAATTTGACCTGAAGTTCTGTACTGCACTGTACTCTAGATAATAATTAATTGATGAAATACATTCAAATACAATATTTGCATCGTCATTACTTTGACTGCCCATAAATAAACTATCTGTTTTCAATACCTTCAGACAATGACGTTTGGCTAGTTATTTTTGTTTTGGACAGAGCTGTTTGGTTCATAATAAATGTGTACTTTAAATAAATCTCCTGTGGTAAGAGACTTGCAATAAACAAATCAGAAAGTGTCCGTACTTGTAAGATAATTACTGAAACTATTGGATATATTAACCATCAAGTTAACAATATGCAAATGCATGTGGATACTAAAGATGTGAAAATAATTGTTGCATAACATCTGATCTGACTTGCACCTGTTGTGCTATCAAACACCTGCAAAAACACCTGCGGCTAAACAAGATGGCAGTCTCCTCATTGTACAAAAAAGAGATGTGCATTGTAAAAGGGAAATATTATTTTTTTAAGGTTTTGAACCTCAAAGTCAGAGTGCGCACTATACGTGGCATTGTATATCAGTATGTTTCAAAATGTCTCTCGTTTACAGAAGAAATGATTTTAACATTATGCTTAAACAGTAAGACTGACTATCTGTTAAAATTGTTCATGGACTAAAATGCATAATCACCCACACTTAATTAAAGTACATAATTGCACAGACAGATTGGAAGATGCAGACAAGCTGACCTAAGTGATATTGGGAAATAGTGTGATAGCGTTCAATGGTATGATGATCAAGCCGGCTCATGCTATCAAGCCTGGGTCAGATCTTTAGCCTTATCTTCATAATTAATCAAATCAATAGTTACCTTAATTTTATGTTTCATCAGAGTCATCTTCTTGTACCACACCAAAGGTCAGATGAAGCCTTTGAAGGATGGGCATGGCTAGAATGGAATGGTAAGAAAATGATATAAAAAAATTCTATCGGCATAGTGGCATATCCGGGCAGTAGGATTCAGGACCTAAGGTCTCTAAGCAACTTGGCAAACTTAAAAAGCCATTGTTCTACTTCTCAACCTCTTGTAAATTACTCTGTCTTACCTAATTGTTTCAGTTTCACATTACATACATAACCAAAATGCTTAATGTTCAATCAATAACTCTCTGCCCAATAACATTATTCATATTCTAGCCAAATGGGGGTGATGGTAGGACAATTAGGTGCATACCCAAGTGCCCCCCTGGTAAACCCACCTTTGTGGCACATAATAAAATGATTATGTCTTAAAATTTGAATGACTTGATCAATGATACACATAGAAATATCAGTCTCGGTGGCAATGTGGTTAAAGTGTCTGGCCCAGAATCAGGAGACTGTAGGTTCAATCCCCAGCCACAACTTACCAAAGTCATAAAAAATGGTACTGGTATGGCTCCCTTGCTTAGAGCTTAGTTTGTAAGGGTAGTTCCAAGACTAGTTGGCCCAGTGTCCAGATAATGTGACTGGGTGTGGTACCATGCCACATGTCTACTGTACTGAGGCAGCATTATATCTGTCTCAAGTAGACATAGTCTCTAAATGACTGAAAACCTGTCTACAGGATGTTAAAACCGATAAACAATAGAAAACATCACATAGAATTCAAACAAAAGTATTTGGCATGCAGTGAATGGTATTTTTCTGGTGCCTTGTACACATATTGTGAAAGATTTTTCAGGCAAAGCAGATCACTTACTGTTTATTTCACTGTTTATTTTTTCAGCCATGAATGATAAGGCATATCAAATAAAATGACCCTATACTTTATGACTTTCTGACTTTTTATGAATATTAATATACTGAACTTTATAAACTGTGTAGGATCTGAGCAAACACGAGACCCTGACCAGACAGTTCCTTGGTTTACTCATGTGTTTGTCAAGACGTCAAAATGTGTCAATAAGATGAAAAGGGTTTATGTACTCTAAAAGTTGCATGCCAGACTGGTTTAGAGAAGGCAATAAAAATGGGAATAAATATTTGTTGGAAAATACCCTTATTGTTCTGACCTTCAGTTAATCTGTTAACACTTTTTGATGATCTCTGTTGCCATTATGTCCAGCGCTATTTATATGTAAATGTACTGATTTATGATCAGTATATTACTAGGGAAGAGTAGCATAGACAAAGAGATCCAAATCATTAAATGATAGTTTTCTTTTTCTTTGCAACAATATGTTTCAAAAGAGTTTCTGAGTAGGACGAAATACTTTTCAGGGCGGCCTCTTGCACTTTTACAGACAAAAAGGCTTGCAAGGGATTTGATTAGGATATTTCCTATTTGCTCATTAAATAGAAAAAAATAACAAATTTTGTTTAGTGTTTCTGTTTGAGGTTTCATAAGCCAGAAGGATACATGGATCATCTTAAAAAAATATTTGTTGCAATTGAAGGTAGTTTTGTCTACGTTAGTATGTCCTCTGGAAGACTTTTAAGCTTACCTGAACAAATAGTGCTCATGTGAGCTTTTGGGATCAATGGCTGTCTGTCCGTCCATTGTCCACAATTGTTTCAATTGACATCTCCTCAGAAACCACTGGGCCAAGTTTGATGAAAATTGCCTATGATGTTCCTTGCATAAAGCTCTACCAAAGTTGTTCAAATGGTTCCGGTCCATTGCATACCTGGGTCACATGAGCTAAAAATAGATTTTTTAAGTGAAATCTTCATAAATCTTCTTCTCCAAAACTGCATGGCCTAGAGCTTATATATTTGGTGTGAGGCATTATCTTATGAACCTTTACCAAGTTTGTTCAAATCATGACCCTGGGGTCGAAATTGGCCCCGCCCCAGGGGTCACTTGATTTTACATGGACTTACATATGAAAACTCTTAAAATCTTCTTGTCAGAAACCACAGAATCAGAGTAAAGATATTTTGTAAAATCTCCTTGTCAGAAACCACAAGACCTGGAGTATTTGGCCTGTAACATGGCCTAGTGAACTACTTCCAAAAGTTTGTTCAAATCATGGCCCTAGGGTCAAAATTGACCTCCTCCCAAGGGGTCACTTGATTTTATATTAATTTATTATGTCCCCCTTCGAAGAAGAGGGGACATATTGCACATGTCGGTCGGTCCATAGACCAAACAGTTTCCGATCAATAATTTGGGAACGCCTGGGCCTAGGAACTTTAAATTTGGTCTGGAGATTGATCATGACCAGTAGTTGAACCCTATTGTTTTTGGAGTCACTTGGTTAAAGGTCAAGGTCACAGTGACCTTCATTTACTGGGCTTGAATTTGAAAATGGTGACCATGCGGTTTCCGATCAATAACTTGAGAACGTCTCTGCCAAGGAACTTCAAACTTAGTCTGGAGATTGATCATGACCAGTAGATGAACCCTATTGTTTTTGGAGTCACTAGCTTAAAGGTCAAGGTCACAGTGACCTTGATTTACTGGGCTTTATTTTAAAAATGGTGACCAAGCTGTTTCTGATCAATAAATTGAGAATGCCTGGGCCTAGGAACTTCAAACTTAGTATGGAGATTGGTCATGATCAGAAGATGAACCCTATTGATTTTGGGGTCCCTAGGTCAAAGGTCAAGGTCACAGTGACCTTGATTCACTGGAATTTTATGTTAAAATGGTGACCAAACAATTTCCAATCAATAACTAAAGAACGCCAGGGCCTAGGAACTTCAAATTTAGTATGGAGATTGTGCATGACCAGTAAATGAACCCTTTTGATTTAGGGGTAACTAGGTCAAAGGTCAAGGTGACTGTGACATTGAATGCCGAGATAGATTCTGATCAAAATGGGTTCTAGTCAAATCTTTTTCACCAGATTTTTTCAGCATTTTCACCTTTACTGGATGCAATATACAAGGTAAAACTCAGATGAAACATTATTCTTCTTCTTCATTGTTTACATTCATTGCTTTTCACTTAATTTCATGGTGCTAATTGCATTAAAACTGCGGTGCCCTAGCTGTGTTGACCTACTTATGATACAGAAGTACGTTATAAAGCCAAACATCATACATATAATATAGCTATATAAATATTATGGCATATGAGGGGGGCATACATGTTTTACAAACATTTTTTTGTTTTTAAGAAAAACTAGAAAAGATCTTCTTGTATGAAACCACAAGGCCTGGAGTTTAGATATTTGATGTGTAACATGGCTAAGTAGACCTCTACCAAGTTTGTTCAAATCATGGCCCTGGGGTCAAAATTGGCCCAGCCCTAAGGGCCACTTGATTTTATAAAGAGTTACATTGGAAAAGCTATAAATATCTTCTTGTCAGAAACCACAAGGCCTTGAGTTTAGTTATTTTGTGTGTAACATGGCCTAGTGAACTACTACTAAGTTTGTTCAAATCATGGCCCTGGTGTCAAATTCGACCCCACTCCAGGTTCACTTGATTTTATATAGACTAATTAGAGCTATAACCATCAAAATTTGGATGGAAACAGTTTTTGTGTGGAATTTAGATAGTCTTGCTGTACTTCTGCATGGATTATGTATTCAATATTACTCATGATACAATAATTGGCAATGAAGGCAATGTTTCTCAGGTGAGCGAATCAGGGCCATCTTGGCCCCATCTTGTACATTTCACTGTATTTGTAGCATAGACCAAAAAGAAAATATAAACAGATAATGTTGGACGTTACTGTTTAAGCAAAGATCTTCAACTGTGATGGACAACAGTTCATTGAAGCGTGTTTTATCACAAAGATCAGCCTGTCTCAGTTGGTCTCATTAATTTTAATACTCTCAATAAGTTATGTGAGACTTGGTCCTCAGAAATATCTCCAAACTCAACATTGTGGTTTTCTTTTGCCCGCACCTCTTGCTGTCCAATATAATACATGCATGTATCTTTATTTCAAGACTTGCTTTGCCTCTAGTTAGATTTTCAGCTTTGGGTCAATTGATGGTGAGATTACTTAATTATTTATTATTTAGAAATTAATACCAAAAACAAATATTAGTTTCTTATTACACTCATGTAATCTGCTTTTTGTTTTTTCCAGTGGAATTGTCAGTGGTAATGTAGTGAGATTGTTTTATCATTATAGCAATGAAAATTATATGGCAATGTAGTGAGATTGTTTTATCATTATAGCAATGAAAATTATATGGCAATGTAGTGAGATTGTTTTATCATTATAGCAATGAAAATCATATGGCAATGTAGTGAGATACCGTACACACGGTCAGATTAGGTGCAGCTATGTATAAGGCGCATCCTAACTCTCAGGGTAACTTATTAAAAAAAACAAAAAACAATCACTTATCGTATCGTATGTGGCAAAATCTTGTTTTGAAATTTGCGCAGTTGTACATTTTGACAGACTGAAAGCTATCCGTACGTCACCGGGCTAATCATACGGTGAACCATTTTATTTACACATGGCATAAGATTACCATTTGACCGTTACATTAACGACGGGTAGGATAAAGGTGACACATTTTTCTTAACATGACATTACTCAACCGTGTCCCCGCATTCTAACACTGGGGACCACTAACAAACATTACGTAACAATTGCCACCTATCAAGTTTCTCCTATACATCATGAGGTCCCGTAAAATAAACTTATTTGTTTATATTGGAAAATGGCTTCCATCAAGTTGTTTCAGTTTCTCACGATCATTTTATCATAAAATATACCAGTAGGACAACTAATAAGAACAAAAGCAATAATCTGGTGTTGTTTATCATGGTTTCGTATAGACTTTGTGGCATATTATCGTATTCATTGGCTTTCAGTATATCCATTTTCTGAGATCGTATACCGGTAAATTTCACTTCTTGGCGATTGAAAAAAGAAACCTGAAAAGCTGTATATCATCATATAAGGCGCACCCCCTCTATAAACTTGAATTATCTGGAAAAAAAGTGCGCCTAATCTGATGGTGTATACGGTACTATTAAAATGCAGTGTAGTGTTGTTTTTTATGTGGAAATGTAGCGAGATAATTTTTATATGTCAATATAGTGGGGCATTTTTATATGGCAATGTTGCGATCTATTTTTAGAATGCAATGTAGTTAAATATTTTTATGTGGCAACGTCATGAGATATCTTTATCACCTGATTTGCATAAAAAATACTGTTGTGTTTTTCTCACAGTCATTGCACATTTGATGCTTTTGATTTTTATGGTGTTCTTTTTATTAATTGAAAGGAAGGAATTGTAAAATAATGTAATTCAATGTTTGAAAATTTAATTTAATGATGACAAATGTGCTTTTTTGTGTTTTAAACATAATTATGTATGTCAGAATGCACTAGCTCTCTATTTGTGAACCTCATTTTTGAGTTTATCATTATGTTAATGATGAATTTTAAAGACTCTGTGTTAAAACTTTTAGTGTCTGTACAAAATTTAATTTTCAAAGCAAGTGTGTTTCCTGTCAATTTAAATGCCAGGAAACTATTTTTCATGTTAAAATTCAATTTGAAGGAAATTTCCTTGGGAAAAAATGAAGGGGGAATGAAAGGATCAAGTTTAAATTCCTTCATGAATGCTGTAGGCTTTTGTTTCCCCATGAGAAATGCCCTTATATTTTATTCTTCTGCAATCTCATGGAGCCTTTATACTGATTCGTCTGGTTCATTTTTCTAAGTCACTTATATGTTTGTGGCCTTTGTTCTTATTTCTGATCAAAATAAATGTCTACTGTTCTAGACAGCAAAGATGAAACATCCCTGAAGTAGGCCCACTGTTTGATCAGTCTTCTCGAGCCATTGTCAGGGATATAATCACATTTTAAGGACATGATTAAATTTTCTGTCAATTGTTTTTTCTTCTCATTCGGAATTTTTTGTAAACCAAGAATGATTGAATTCCGATGGAGACAAGGTCTACTGTTTGCCTTGGATCTGCCATTCTGCCAGCTGTATGTCTTAAATAATAAATCACTCTTAACTGTGTAGAGTTGTCTCCCTTAGGGTTGTGGTCTGATGGCAGGATGTGTGTTATGCATGATGTAGCGGAGAGAATGACTATCGTATTACCTTTTAATCCATGTTAAGTATAACACCCCTATTGCAGGCAGGGTTAAGTTTTAGAACCTTTAATAAGTTCAATGCTGCATCATTTATAGTTATTAGCATTTAATATTCAGTTTCTGGATTTTTGGCACTTGATTAATAGATTCGGACAGGAGGGTGTGAATTTTTCATGGCCAGAGAAATAATGTAATTGGACGAAGAGTCCGTTAGTTAGGATTTACTCATAGGACGGTGTTGTAAAATTAGAAAGGGCTCACTAGATGATTATTCCCCAGAACGGGCAAATGATTGAGCCAAGATGGCCAGACATGATTTATTCATTCAGGGCTTTCAGTACGGCACTGCTGGTGGATGTCTAGAAGTTATAGCTTTATAACAAGGTGTGTCAAATAGCTTTGAATCTGGCTCAAGGAAAAACTGAATCGTAAATAGTAGTCACTGGAAGGTAATAATAAGTAAAATTATGGTGTAGAATTCCACTTGCCCCGCTTGTGCTTGCTATAGTGTTTGCTGGGCGAGTGAAAGATCAGGATATTTCTTTGTAACTATCACAAATTTTGGAAGGGCATAGAGGCAGGGCAAGTAATAATTTAAGAAATTTTACATTCTTGAGTATGATCTCTCAAAGTTGGTCCCTAAGTTTCAAAGATACTTGATTCCTAGTGAAAAACAGTTTTTGACCATTTTGAAAGATTAAATAGGAGGACATTGCATAGCATCTAAACTAATTTGCCCGCCTATTTTCCTATCAGACCCACAAATGTGTATTTTATGTGGCCAAATCACTAATGGTATATTGTATTTATACATTTTATTTTGCAAAATCTTTCTGAACAAATTTTCTCTTTCATTTTACATAGAAATGACTATTTTGTAATGTAAGAGAAAAGGATTTCATAACATTGTCAGATTAATTTTAAATAACTATTTGAAATGAGCAACTTTTTTTTTACCAAAATGAGATGCCATATGAATGTCTCCAGGGGTTTAAGATGTTTCTTCTTTAACCCTTTCCCTCATATAGACTCATTTTGACGCACTCAGTAGGTACCACATAAAGCCTGATCTGCAGAAAACCACACTTAAACCTTACCAAATTTAATTATAAAGTCCTCATTTCCAGACCACTGAGGAGCAGCGAACAGCATAAAACCTGATCAGCCTGCGAGTTACTCGCAGGCTGATCTGGTTTTATGCTGTTCGCATAGGTCTTTTCATGGTGTCCTCTATGAGGGAAAGGGTTAATGGAAAATTCATACATGTCAGATCTGTAATCAAAATGTGACCCTTCTTTCTCATCTGAATATGTTTACATCTGAATATGTTTATGGCTGTATTGTGGTGTAAGTAGGTAATGAGGAACCTTCATTAACTAATTATGTTCTCATATGTTATATGGTTGAGTATTTTGGAGAAGATTATAATGGTAATTCAATCAGTGCATGCAATGTAGATTACATGCACTGATTGCAGAACAATCAGTATGTGAAATTTTGAAATAAATGTTTTGGACAAGATAAATTTCTCCTCGCTGAATCTGAAAATGTTCTTTCATTTTGAAATAAATATAAACAATCTTTATCCATAATTTAAATTACAATTTAAAAAATAGAGATCCAAATCTATGGGATTTTGTCTGCAGCAGGTGTGTGCCATGTCACTGTGTCATTAACTTGTATTGGGACCATCATATATGAGGAAAGATAAAATTATTAATCAGTGCAAATTTGCATTCTTTGTGCACAAAAAAATAACCCAATGTGACCACATTGCATCCAAAACTGCTGTTGGTCCGCTTTCTCTTCTCTCAAATTCTATGACAAAAGCGGTTTGGTTTATCTCAATTTTGTGTAACATATTTTTAGTATTGTACCATAACCTAATTGTATATCGCAAAGGAGCTCTTTTTCTTTCACAAATATTCTCTCAGCTGCATAAGCCACTCAAACTTGTTGACTGTAAATTATGCATTTCTATGATTAAAACGTACGCGGTATGTTCATATGTTGGATTTCTTTAGCAGTGTCTCTCTGGAGCAGTCAGTATTATCAAAAACATTATTAAAATGTTCAAAACAAATTATCAGATACTGGCATTCAATTTTTACCTACATTACAGGAAATTCCAAATATTGACCTATATTACAGAAGATTCCACATGTTGACCTACATTGTAGGAGACTCCAAAGTTGTAGGATTCTCCTTATGTTGACCTACATTACAGAAGATTCCACATGTTGACCAACATTGTAGGAGACTCCTAATGTTGACCTGCATTACAAGAGACTCCAAATGTTGACCTACTTTACAGGAAATATCAAATGTTGACTTTAATTACAGGACATGTTGACCATCATTGCATGAAATTCCAAATGTTGACATAAATTACAGTCAATTCCAAGTGTTGACCTACATACTTATTAAGTGCAACATATCATGTTTCAGCTTGTCAAGTTTTCCATATGATAGGAAGGTGTAGGATTTTTAACCAAGTTTTCCGAAGGAAAATTCTGGTTATTCGATTGGCGAACATTAGCATTTTTGATGGAGTTGATGCCCCTTTATCAAATTTGGTAACTAATATCTACAGAGTGCAACTCCTTCTACACTTCTGAAGGGATTTTAATCAAACTTTCACAGGATTATTATCATCAAGTGCCCCAGTGCATATTGTCAGGATTTTGGATTTCAGATATTTTTGGCAGAATTACACCAATTTGTTTATTTTGTCAATTTTAACTTGTGAGCATAACTCATTATTATCTTTAATGGTAGGAAAGACACAAGCCATAGAAGATTGAAAACCTGGTTTTGAATCATTTTATGACACTTTACTTACTTGTTTTTCTAATTTTTCTTATTGATCACTGTAAAGAATGTTTTTCTACATATTTCAAAAATAATATGGCTAGTACATGTATCCGTAATTGAAAAGGGTGATTCATGATTCATTTACAACTCTAACTTGCCAACCTTTGCCTCTGATATTCTAAGAATTTATGCACTCAGATCTTGATACATGAAGCCATCTGTGACAAAGATAAATTGAATTTTATAACAGTTAAGTCCCTTGGATAATTATATTTTTTCATCCAACATCCGTCTTTATTTGATCTTCATGCCAAATGTCTTGCATGATTTCAATGACTGTTTGGACAGTGTCTGCGGTTGACTTGTGACACTCACGTCAGTAATTTAGAGTTCCTGGACACACTCAGCGGGCTCTTGATCAGTGGTTAATTTCTCTGGAGAATTTAACTGCAATCATTTTTTTTTTTTTTCATCTTTGATTCTTGTTCTCTGAAAGACTGAAAGACTGAAAAGGATAGACTGAAAGGTTAGACATGACTAACATTAAAGGGATCATTACTGTTTGCTAAGCACCATCCGCTATTTTCCCGTAGAGTTTCATGCTTAGACAAGCGACTTTAAAGGCATGCTACATTAAATTTTACAATAAAACAAATCTTGCTTTTATGCAGAAGTATTGTTTATGTACCAAACTTACTACCAGTTACAAAAAATAATCCTTTCGGGTCCTCAATACTGGGAATTAATCATAATTAGAAAGTGCGAAATTTTGAAAAACACCTTTAAATTTAAAGTCAGCTAAATTCAGAACTTTGATCTTCAAATATTCCTGTTTTCTAAATGGAATACTTTTAAGGATATTTGTGACGATGTTGGCCTGTTCATGGTCATTTTTTTCTGTATTGATCACAAGATTTAACTTCAATTTATAAAATGCCATTTCTTGCAAAATACACACTTTTGTGAATTTGCCAACTAATGACAGGAATTGGCTAAATCATTGTAACTCATTTTTGAGTCTCTTTTCTATCATTTTGACAAAAACTATGCGTAAAAATGATGGTCAGCTAACGCTTTCCTTTCAGGTACATAGCATTACATTAAGCATGTGTTTTCATGTGACTCTATGGGAAAATAGCCGGTGGTGCTTAGCAAACTTTGAGTAGTATATATTTATTGGTTAAATTGGACCAACATTTAAGCAATGTTTCTATTGATATATGGTGTACTTACTCCACTAAGGATGCCCTCTCAGTTGACATCATATATATATACTGGATTCAGCTTGTCTGTCTGTCTGTCGGGCCGTCCAGCCATCAGTCGTTTTTTTTTTGTCTGGACCATAACTCATGAAGTTTAAATGATATCAAGATGAAACTTCATATGTAGATAGATCTCATTGAGCGGGAGTACAGTGACAAAGAACCAAAACCCTCTGTTGTGTAATTTTTGAGTTATTGTCCTTTGTAAATATTCATACTCAATTTTTGTTTTGTTGTTGTTGTATTGTTGTATTGGGGTTTACCGTCGCTGCGATAGTATTTCAATCATATAGCGACGTCCAGCTAATTACAGGTGGAGGAAGACCCCGAGTACACAGAGGTACCCGGGTAGAACCACCGACCTACCGCAAGCCAGCTGGAAGGCTTCCTCACATGAAAAATCCGAAGTCCCTACCGGGATTCGAACCCACAGCGGTGAGGGGCTTAGAAATTTGTAGTCCTCAACTGTAACCTCTCGGCCACGGCGGCCCCAATTTTTGTTTTGGCGGTAACTCAAAAAGAATAAAAGGTTTCAAGATGAAACTTCATATGTGGATAGATCTCATTGAGGAAGGGTGCAGTTACCAAGAACCATAACTCTCATGTGCATAATTTTGAAGTTATTGCCCTTTGTAAATTTTTATACATAAGTATAAAAGGTATCAAGATGAAACTTCATATGTGGATAGATCTCATTGAGGAAGAGTGCAGTGACCAAGAACCATAACTCTCTTGTGCATAATTTTGGAGTTATTATCCTTTGTAAATTTTCATTCTTAATTTTTGTCAGGACCATAATTCAAAAAGGATAAAAGGTTTCAAGATGAAACTTCATATGTGGATAGATCTCATTGAAGGGAAGTGCAGTGCCCATTAACTGTAACCCTCATTTGCGTCATTTTAAAATCCCTGTGACAAAACAGCATGCAGGGGGTATTTGTGCCATGATAATGGCAGTTCTAGTTTTACATCTGACCCCACTTGGGTGGGGCCCAGAGGGGTCTGGATTGGATGGGGGCATTGTGTTTTATGACCAAATCTTGTTTCAGAATTATAGCAAGAGTTTGAACCTAATTCTGTCTGATATTATGTGTGAAAGGCTTTTTTAGGTCATTCATTTTATACTCTACTCTGGAACATAACTTGTAAACTATTGGATGGACTTCTGCCTAATATTCCTATTTCCTAAAGTCCTTGTTCAATTTCCTCTTACACTGCATTGGATTTAATGGTCTGTACTGTTAGTAAATGAATCCATTTTCAGTCTAATTATTGTCAAATGAATCTAATTTGATTTAAATTAATTTTTTTTTTTCTATGTCATGGTGTATTCCTTTCTGTTGTTCAAATTAAATGATATATGTCATTAGCTTTGAAACAAGAGTAATGGTTGCTTTCATGTTTATTTCATCATAATATTGAGTTGCTAGGCTGGAATATGGCTCAGGCATAGATATATCATCTGAGCACTCGTTTTTGGTTGACGTAAAAATTTGGCATTTCTCGATAACTTGACTTGAGGTAGAATCAATCAAACTAAAACTAATAATACTGTTGTGGCAGGGAACTGCTAGAAGCCTCTTCCATTCACAATGAGTTTCAGCAGAAAGTATTGAAATATGCACTATATCTGTAAAAGTTGGGCTGACTTCAGTGTCACACCAGTTGTTTTCCAAGTATAGACTACAATATACTTCATTACGAGTAGGTATTGTGAGATTGGAATTTTTTTAGCAGTCAGTTTGCATAAAGTTTATTTTAGGGTTTGTAATAAAGTCTGCATTCTGTAGTCAGATCTCATTCAAGAGTACCGGGAATTATAATTCAGTATCTATATCGTCTAGCTTCAAATTACAACTGAATGACGCTGTACCTTCATTTGAAAACACATGTAACATATCAAGCCTTCAGAATAGAAGATATTGCTCCAAAGGCAATATGTATTTATATGTTATACCATACTGTGAAAACAAGTTTAGCATATCAAAATGTTTGAGATATATGAAAATCAATGCTAAACTTGCTTTTCAGGTATATACAATGAAAAATTAAAGCTTGTTTTCAAGTTTCTCCATTGTACTTGGGATTTTGAGCAAAGTGACCTCTCAGTTGATTGGTAAGACAGAATCACAATGGATGTTTTTTTGTCACCTGCTGTAAGCCTAATGGGTCGTATTATGTTATACCCTCAGTCGTTCGTTCATCCGTCTGTCTGTCTGTTAGCAGAACCTCATGAAGGAGGACTACTGGAGGGATTGGGTTCAACTTACCAACAATACTTGCCTTTATATGTGTAGATCTGCATGAAGGCTGGATTTTGTGCTCACATGCAACTTTCAAGAGTTAAGGCCCCTTCTCAATTTTTCCTATATGCAGTTTCATAAGTAGAGCCTCGTGAACACAACTCCTCCACCACTACTGGAGGGATTTGGTTCAACTTACCAACAATACTTGCCTTTATATGTAGATGTGCATGCAGGCTGGATTTTGTGCTCTATGATCTGAAACTTTCAAAAGTAAATGATATATCAGTAAACAATGTCAGAGTCAAACAAAAGTGTTTTTCTCATGTCAATATTTTGCGAATATGATAAAAAGAAAAATTATTCTGCCCTTGATAGAATCCGCAAACAGCATTGCTCAAATTACAATACCTTTGGGTGTATATTGCCTTGCTTTGCGATGCTCTTGTCTTCTGTCATGCTTAAGCAGATGACACATGTTTTCCAAAGAACACTCTTGTGTAATGCTAGATAGCATTATAAATTCACTAGACATGAATGCTTAAAATGCAGACATAGACAGAAGGTCAAGTTTTCAAAACAACTTATGTCAAAATTTGGACTTAAGTCAAAAATCTGTTATTTCTGGTAGAGAGTATTTCAGCTTTATCCTCCTTTGGCTTGAAAGAAATGTTTATATTTAGGAAAAAGTGTTTTGTTTTTAGTGATATTTCACAGAATAATGCATGATGTTGAGTTAAGAATATATGCGCAGGATTCTAATCTTGACTGTTACGCAAAATGAAACTATTTCTATTCTAACACATTTACTAAATAGTGAAGTTTTGAAGGAGACACAAATGTGTTTGTTTATCTCTTAACCCTTTCCCTCATAGAGGACACCATGAAAAGACCTATGCGAACAGCATAAAACCAGATCAGCCTGCGAGTAACTCGCAGGCTGATCAGGTTTTATGCTGTTCGCTGCTCCTCAGTGGTCTGGAAATGAGGACTTTATAATTAAATTTGGTAAGGTTTAACTGTGGTTTTCTGCAGATCAGGCTTTATGTGGTACCTATTGAGTGCGTCAAAATGAGTCTATATGAGGGAAAGGGTTAAGACAGATCAGGCTTTATGTGGTACCTATTGAGTGCGTCAAAATGAGTCTATATGAGGGAAAGGGTTAAACCAGTCTATATGAGGGAAAGAGTTAAACCAGTCTATATGAGGGAAAGGGTTAAACCAGTCTATATGAGGGAAAGGGTTAAGTTTTCAGTGTAGGTGTCATATTACCACTAGTGATGTCATAAAAGGTACATCATCTTTGAATCCTGTATATATTGCTGAATAAAACACGCCACATTCAAATTCTATATAACATATTATGTTGAACATGTCTGAGAGGTAGATATTTGTTTGTTACCTTCATGTAGTACATGAGCTGCTTGGGTTATTTCAGAAAGTATAAGATTTTGTAAATCTACTTAAATGAAGACATATCTGTAAGTTGTTTTTTGGATATGACCCAAAGTTTCTTAGAATACTTAGGCTTGAGTACAGAAGTGGAAATACACCACAATGCTTCAGCTGCATGTATTTTACTGCACGGAACTCCCATGCTGCTGTTTTCAGCCATGTCTAGCCGGAATTCTGTTTTCTTCACCTGATGACAATTATTGGGCATGACATGGTGCCCTTGGGCTTACAGTTTAGTTGTGATCTTTAATTTCTGACCTAAGGAGAAGTTGCTGACAGCTGTTGTACAGATCACGGATGACATCTCTGGCAATTGGCTTTGGGGAAGAATTGAAAAAGTATTAATCTCATTAAATCAATCTTTTTTATTTTCTTGAGAAAAAGACATTAAAAGATATGACCTTCATAATAAGAATGATGTGATTTGATAATTTTGTCTGAAAATGAGAACAAAATCTGAAATTCCCTCAGCAAAATGCTTTGAATGTGTTTTGTACCATACTTGTTGTTATTAATCTCAAAAATGAGATTAGGCCTTTTTTTTGTGTGTGTGTTTGTGTTTTCATGTAAAACAACCCATAATTCATAAATTAATTTTTACTTTGTTTACAAACTTTGGTAGAAAAATATACATACATATTAATTTTTTGCTGAGTAAAATCCTTAATTACTTGATATAATTAAAATCAATTTTGCTATGTCAGCAGAAATGAGTTTGACTAATTTGTAAGAAACCTTCCCTTGTTCTATTTGAATACATAAAAGGCTTGTGCAAGTCAGAAAGGAAACTCGGCATGTTGCTGAATATTCTAATGGATTAACTTAGCAAATAAGCTGCAGTATAGTTGTGTAATGCTGAATTAGCTAAATCATCTTAACATGTTAGGCCCCTACCGGTGTTTACACTTGAGGGGACTATAGGTTTGCCCTCCGTCCGTCTGTCTGTCTGTCAGGCCGTCCGCCCATCTGTCCGTCCATCTTGCTTTTCGTCCATCCAGATGTCCGGAAATCTGGATCCTGGGATAACTTAAAAAACGTTTAAGATAATATTTTGAAAATTGGTATATGAATAGAAGGCAGTATGGAGATTTTGCATGTCACTTTTATTTTTCTCGGACCAAAATTCTGGTTGCTATGGTAAAGGAAAAAATTATGCATCTCATCGGGCAACACCAGTTACTTGTTTGTTAATCCTTTACCTTTTAAAGATGTGTATCGACAACAACAGCTTGCTTCAGGATCTGGTTGGATGATCTGGGTCTATTCGCTTATACAGTATTGTAGCTCAGATTCTATGCAGACTGCATGGCAAAAGAATTATTCATTGTTTCATATACCATTTGATTAATACTCTTGTCATAAATTTGTACATGAATATTCTTGAGGTCAGGTGTTCAAATTCAGATAGACAACCTGATAGAGCCCATATCTGTAGAACAGGCGTGTGTTCAGTATGCCAAATCGTAAATCGTACGCAACCAGTCGCTCACAGTCAGCTATGGAGTTGTTTTAGGACCATATATTATGCTGTTCATGTGCACCTTATGCTGCATATAGGTTTACGTGAACATTGTGGTTTATGATACTGAGAGAGCTTCATAGCTGTCTGTTAGCAAATGGTTGCATACAGTTTGGCATACTGAACGAACGCCAGGCATGTGTTCAATATGAAACCATTTGCTTACTCTCAGCTTTAAATTTGTCCTAGGACCATATACCATGCTGTTCATGTGTACTTTATGCTGCAAACATTGTGGTTTATGTTACTAAGACAGTTTCATAGCTGCAAACTGCAATTGTACAGTTCCATACAGTTTGGCATACTGAATGCACGCCAGGCATTAATTAATTCATTTATTTTTGGAAGCCACTGTGTCATGGAAGGCCCGCAAGAAAATACCAACTGTGATATGAAAATGTAATATAGCATGGTAATAGTCTTTGGGAGTGATTTGAAATATGCAATGGAAAATATTGCAGATTGATTTCAGTGAAAATCGAATCAGATGAGCAAAAATAGTTCCAATATATTGCTTTAGTAAATTAGACTTTTTTTTTTTAAGGTAATCACTGATGTTATGTCAGCATGATTTGTAGAGAAACACTGATTTGGTTATCCCTCTTCTAGTAGTTATGAATTAAAAACCAATATTGACAAATTAGACTGGTTCACAGAACAATTTATCAAGATTATCAGTATATTAGGTCTTTTCCATATTTTAAAGATGTATCCAGTCAATCATTTATCCCTATAAATTTTTGACAGAAAGTTGTTTGTTGAAACACCTTATGAAAATAAAGTGTCCCAGAAGTCAAAAGATTCAAACAAAGTAATATTAACATAACTAAAATCTTAACAATCAGTCACATTCAGAGATGCTTGGAATGCCACAAATATAAATGAGCCAACAAACAGGCTGCATGTTTTTTACATTTAGCTGCGAGAGACTGTGACTTCATACCGACATTAGACATGCTTGTTTACATATGGCAGCTATACAAAGGAAAGCATGGATGCCTCCCAGTTCCTCATGCTTATTTTGTGATTTGAAATATTATAACAAAGATGCATCTTTTCTACGTTTTCTTTCCCTTACATAGAACTATCATTTTTGTCACTGTCAGAATGTTGTTCAGCCATTTTGTATCAGTGGCATTTTGGCCTGTGAACTCATGGTACTGTTTGTTATTTTACCTGAGCACAACCTGCTCAAGGTGAGCTATTGTGATCGCCTTTTGTGCGGCGTCCGATGTCCGTCCGTGCATGCTTGCATCCAGCATCAACAATTTCCTTTAAACAACATCTCCTCCTAATCCGCTGAATGGATTTTGACCAAACTTTACAGGAATCATCCTTATCATGCCCTAGCTCTATCAAAGTTGTTCAAGTTGGTTGAAAAATAGGTCACAGGAGCTAAAAATAGATTTTAAAAATGCAAACTTTGAAAATCTTCTTCTGCAAAACTGCAAGGCCTATAGAGCTTAGATATTTGGTGTGTAGCATTGTCTTATGAACCTCTACCAAGATTGTTCAAATCATGACCCTGGGGTCTAAATTGGCCCCTCCCCAGGGGTCACTTGATTTTACATAGGCTTATATAGGAAAAAAATAGAAAAATCTTCTTCTAAGAAACCACAAGGCCTGGAGCTTAGATATTTGGTATATAGCATTGTCTAGTGAATCTCTACCAAGTTTGCTAAAATCATGACCCTTGATTAAAATTGGCCCCACCCCAGGGGTCACTTGAATTTACATAGGCTAATATAGGAAAAAATTTTTTTTAAATACCCTGGAGTCTAAATTGGCCCCACCCCCCGGGGTCACTTCATTTATCTTATACTTATATAGAAAAAAAAAATAGGAAAAATCTTCTTCTCAGAAACCAACAGGCCTGGTGTTAAGATATTTAGTGTGTAACATGGCCTTATGAACATCTACCAAGTTTGTTCAAATCATGGCCCTGGGGTCAAAAATGATCTCATGCTAGGGTTAACTTGGGTTTTTTGACTACATGTAAACTTTTTATGTGGAATTAAGATTATATTGCTGTTCTTCTGCAAGGATTTTGTATTCAGTATGACTATGTTGTAAAAGGCAATGAAAGCAATATTTCTCAGGTGAAAGATTCAGGGCCATCTTGGCCCTCTTGTTTTATTAAATACTAGGGAAGCTTTCAGATTATGGCTGACACTCTCCGTAAATGCCCTTGACAAGGTTTTGTGTCACCAGTCCTCTTTTACCAGTACATTTTCTCAGATATCATTATATTATATAGCTTTAATGTTTAAAAAAGTCAAGATTTTCCATGTCCAATATTTATTTGAAAGTTCAGCTGAATACATTTTTAAAATATCACCATAATGTATTGCTTATAACTTTGTAATACCTGTCATGGCACTGATCTCTCTCTTCAAATTATCTGTGTTTATGTTTGATCAAGAGATACAAGATGTTTCAAGCTGCTGATTTTGCACAGTACCTTTGTATGTTTGTTCAAACTGCTGATTTTGCACAGTACCTTTGTTTGGTTTTTCCAAATTTGTATGTTGGTTTTATGTTTTCTCTGTACTTTGTATATTCATTTTATGTTTGAACTGTCCTTTGTATTTCCATTTTATATTCTGGCTAAACTTTGTAGATGTGATGTATAGTAGGTTTGTAACAAGCTTTCTCATTCTGGTGGTAACTTAAAAAGGTTTAATTAGCTAACATATCTATTGTCAATCTTGTGATGGGTAAATTTAAAGTTACTCACATTGTTGATAGTCTGTTTTGTAGACTGTAAACAGTCAGGTGCTAAAAAATGGAAATTCTTTGCTAGCACTTATTGTGATGGATGGAAGCCATTATAGAAAAAATGATGGAGGCAGAAACAATGCATTTGTCAAGCCCACTTGCGAAAGTGCAACATAGGGGCCTGCAATGTGTTTGTGCGTCAGGTCGCCCTGATTTGCTTGTCCAGGCTTGAACTTTTATGTAGATCGCAGGATTTTCAAATAACTTGGCAGTAAAGTTTACCTCAGTGAGACAGAGTGTTGTGCACATAGCTCCATGGTTAAAGTCACACTTGGAGATCAAAGGTCATTTGCATGTCTGGGCTGTTGATTAAAAATGGATGGCAGGACTTTCTAATAACTTGGCAGTAATGTTTGTCTAAATGTGACAAAGTGTTGCACACAAGAGTTGGGTCCATAGTTTCAAGATCAAGGTGACACTTAGAGGTAAAAGTCATGTGCCTATAGGATTTGCTTGTCAAAGCTATAAATTATATATGGATCAAAGGATTCTCAGATGATTTGATAGTAAGATTTGCCTAAATGAGGCAATGTGTCGCACTAAAAAGTTGGGTCCCTGACTCCTTAGTAAAAGTTACTCTTAGAGATGGAAGTGTTCAGGGGGGAGTTTTAAGGATTGTTTGATGTTGATCGTCCACAATTGAATTTGTAAAGCTATCATTATCAAACTTGGTAGCTACATAATTTATGATCATTTTTTTAAATGAAGCACTGTCATTCAGAGACAATAAAAAAGCCTAAAATATACTGCAGATGTTAATAACATTCAACTCAAAACTGGTCTCAGTGTGCATCTAAGAGAAATAATTTGATAAAACAACTGTATATTTTTAAAGAAATGTAATTCCATCCAAATAGTTCATAAATATTTCAGGAATATGATGCATATACTTCAGCTAGTTTTCATTTCAACAAGCAGTTGTGCATAAACTTTTTCTGTAAGTATAGGCATTTTCTACAAATGAAATTCATTCAAATATTTGTTTAGTTTTATCTTGCATCATTATCTGTAAATAGGTAAAAAGTGAGGATAGTGAGCTACGCAAAAAAAAAAAAAAGCCAAAAAACTTCCTGGCCTGCAACTGCCCTTCACCCACCAATCTGACATTGCTTTACGAGATACTATCACACTATGTCAGAATGAGAGGGGTACATCATCCCAGTCAGACATCTGTACATGGCATGAGATCCTGCAATCTGTCTACCACTGTGTCCATCTCTATCCTTGTCACTTGCATGGTCAGAGGCTATTTCCTGCACTCATCTTCATACCTAAAGATCAATACAGTTTAGGACCCATGGCTATCTTTTTCTCTTTTGTCAAAGCGCGGCTCTGTCCAAAACAATTGCAAATCTCATCTGACTTCCTGTGTACTTTTGCATCTTTTTCATTTCATTGATGTGGTCATGTGTCTCTTTCCTTTTTCCTCATTGACATGTGGCTTAGTTTATTAAGACAAATAAACGGAGAATAATAGTGTCCAAGACCAGTGCCATGTGATGCCATTAACCCATTTTTCATCCTCTTCAGTCATATTTATTACATCAATAGTTTGTATTTGGGACGTGTTGACCATGTTTAAGTGCATCTTCTACATGTTAAACAGTCAGCAATTGTCTGTAATAACTTAATTATAGAACAGAGTCATGGCATAATTATGCAACCAATATGAAACTAGATCAACTTGTAGGTAATTTTTAGGCTGATAAGGATTCATATCATCTGAAATTCAACGGTTGATTAAAGATGAAAATATATAACACAGTTAAACCAGGCTCGAATTCCAGCAATAATACGTAGTGCTTTGTAATAAATAAATTCCTAAACTAGTTAGATACACATTCCACCATTACTATTTTATGAAATATTCAAGTACAAAACTAAGCTGAGATGCATTATTACCTGAATAACTAACAATAATTGTTTAGAAATAAATTATTTTGGTATTTTTATTAGAGAAACAAGACTAATGAAATTTGCCCTTAAGTATTTAAGTATTACTTAGCGCTAGGAATTGTTTGTGGATTTTGATCCTGTTCAAACTGAGAATCATAATCTGGTTTCAGTCATTTCTGAGTTCCTTGGTGAAGTTGAGACAGGGTTTTTGTCATGCATTTAGATATTTTAAAATAGTTTTTGTTCAATTGTTGAGAATAATGAGATGGAGCTTTTGTGCATGATCCAAGTTCATAGCTCAAAAGTCAAGGTCACACTTTGGGGTTGAAGGTCAAAGATGGGTATACATTGTAACACTACAACGAATAATGCTGTTTGCAAATAAACATGATGTCTACTGAAGCCCAGTATTTTTAGGAAAAGAAAACATATTCCCCTAATTTCCATCCCTTTGGTTATCATGCAACACCTCTTACACAATAATGGTATTTCTGTGGATCACCACCTGTCAAGTTTCTTCACAACTCTCATGGAAAATAGCTTAAATTTGTGAAAACTACTGGGAATTCTTATATAGTTAATTCATTATTTAACACCCATAAAGGCTTGCAAACTGTCACATACCAAGACAATTAAGATGCTGTTATCACTCAGTCTTCCACCAACTCAATTCACTGAATTTGAAATTAAGGTTAAGTCCCTGTAATGGTTCTGCTACCTCTTGGACCACTTAACCTCAACCAAGATAACCAAGGTACCCTATTGAAGCATTAGGAGACCTTGGTTATCTCAATGAAAGGCCATGAGGTCTGTAATGCAGCAGAACCATTACAGGGACTTTACCTTAACATGGGTCAGAAAGTTTGTCGGGACAGTACAATGAATACTTCATCTTTTTCACGTTTACAGTGAAACTTGTTCGTCCTGGCTCTGTTGCTCTGGAAACCTTGCCATCCAGACACTGTACTCTTGGAACAAATTTCCACAAAAAGAAAGAAGAGAGATTGGTTCAAAAAAGAAAGAAGAGAGATCCATTAATATGAAAAATTTATTATATGGAAATTTCTTCACAAACCATAAAATTTCAACTACAAAAGGATATAGAGATTGCCCAAACAACATGATCAAGCACTTCGAATCCTAGCACCATTGGAGATAATGTATAATTGTAAATGACTGTAAAACTATGTTTAAACCTTTGTTTTGAATATACTAAAATAAAGTAAAATTTACTTGAAAATAAAAACACAAAGACATATTCTCATGATAGTATCACTGGTTGTTGACTGAATTGAAAGATTGCAAAATAATGAAAATATGATGGCATGCAGGTGCATGAGCAAGGTCCATAGCACAAGGGTCAAGGTCACACTTAAAAGGTTGAAGGCCAAGAATGGTTACAAAAGATATTATTTGTGTCGTTAATGTAGGTGCATGAGCAAGATCCATTGCACAAGGGTCAAGGTCACACTTAAAAAGTTGAAGGCCAAGAATGGTTACAAAAGATATTATGTGTGCCATTAATTGTTCATATGGCATTACTTTTGTATAGACAATCTGGTTCTTGTGGTTTTTAATGGGCTAACATTATTAGTATCTAAATTATTGTCTAACATATTACCTGAATAATGCTCTAACAAAGAATCTGAATCATGGTTTAACATAGTATCTGAATGATGGTCCAACTGTAATATTATCGGACCCAAAGTAGATGTTATTGTTGTATTAAGTCCGATTGTGTCACCATTACTAACCTATTATATACCATAAGTGATTATAACATGACTGTTGCATTAGTTATGCAACGTCTGTCTCAGTTGTGACTGTCGTTAATACAAATATTTGTTATTATATAATACATATGGTTACTGTCTGGCTGGATGGTAACCAACAAATATATAAGCTGACCGGTCAAGGGTCTAACAGAGATCTTGTTAGAGACCTAGGGAGACCGTCAGACACAGATCCTCAAGTCTCGATCATGGGCTAGATACGTAACATGGCAGCGCTCAGTCTGAGTGGGGCATGGCCTGTCATGCTAAATAAAGTGTATAAAGACCAAGAAGGCTCCTGTGTTTGTATGGCCATCATACGACACAACATAGTATCTGGATGATGGTCAAGAATAGTATCTGAAAAAGTATCAGAATGATGGTCAAACAAAGTATCTGGATCATGGTCTAGCAAAGTATCTGAATGATGGTCTAACAAAGTATCTGGATCATGGTCTAACAAAGTTTCTGGATCATGGTCTAACAAAGTATCTGGATCCTGGTCTAACAAAGTATCTGGATCATGGTCTAACAAAGTATCTGAAAGATGGTCTAACAAAGTTTCTGGATCATGGCCTAACAAAGTATCTGGATCATGGTCTAACAAAGTTTCTGGATCATGGTCTAGCAAAGTTTCTGGATCATGGTCTAACAAAGTATCTGGATCATGGTCTAACAAAGTATCTGAATATGGTCTAACAAAGTTTCTGGATCATGGCCTAACAAAGTATCTGGATCATGGCCTAACAAAGTATCTGGATCATGGTCTAACAAAATTTCTGGATCATGGCCTAACAAAGTATCTGAATCATGCTCTAACAAAGTATCTGGATCATGCTCTAACAAAGTATCTGGATCATGCTCTAACAAAGTATCTGAATGATGGTCTAACAAAGTTTCTGGATCATGCTCTAACAAAGTATCTGAATGATGGTCTAACAAAGTTTCTGGATCATGGTCTAACAAAGTATCTGGATGATGGTCTAACAAAGTTTCTGGATCATGGTCTAACAAAGTATCTGAATGATGGTCTAACAAAGTATCTGAATGATCGATGGTATAACCTCATAGTATCTGAATGATGGTCTAACAAAGTATCTGAATGATGGTCTAACAAAGTATCTGAATGATCGATGGTATAACCTCATAGTATCTGAATGATGGTCTAACAAAGTATCTGAATGATAGATTGTATAACCTCATAGTATCTGAATGATGGTCTAACAAAGTATCTGGATGATGGTCTAACAAAGTATCTGAATGATCGATGGTATAACATCATAGTATCTGAATGATGGTCTAACAAAGTATCTGGATGATGGTCTAACAAAGTTTCTGGATCATGGTCTAACAAAGTATCTGAATGATGGTCTAACAAAGTATCTGGATCATGGTCTAACTAAGTATCTGGATCATGGTCTAACAAAGTATCTGAATGATGGTCTAACAAAGTATCTGAATGATGGTCTAACAAAGTATCTGAATGATGGTCTAACAAAGTATCTGAATGATGGTCTAACAAAGTATCTGGATGATGGTCTAACAATGTATCTGGATGATGGTCTAACAAAGTATCTGAATGATGGTCTAACATAGTATCTATCTATATGATAGTCAAACAATATCTGAATGATGGAGTGTTGTAGCTAAGTCTGCATAATGTCTTTTCCAAATGAGAAAAAAATACAAAAGTGATCACAAGCTCTGAAACTCTTTTTTTTCTTATTTTTTTTTTCTTTTTGCAAAATCATTTTTGTACCAAGAAATCTTCATGGCAATCCAAGACAACATTAAATCAAATTTATCACCAGTTGCTGTATACAGTGCGTTCAGTATGTGACAGAACCTTAAGCTCATACATTTTGAGAGAATGTTGTCAATTTCCATAACTTTAGAAAAATTATTTGTCTCTAAGGGATTAGGCATCCTGAGGCATGGTACAGAAAATCTGAGAAAAACTGCAATAATTATAATAGATGGTCATATGGGACGCAGGCTGCTTTTGAGGGACAATTTAAATCATCAGTAAGACAATGCGTTTCATTTCCAAAGACAAATTGAATCAGTAAATTGTATCTTCCTACAAAAAGAACATGAGGTATTTATGTGAGAAAAAATAATTTGCTTTTTTTGTGTGCAATCTTAATTATTTATTTACATGAAATAACCAGTGTTAAAATGTTCATGTAATAAAATGAGAGCCTTTCATGAAAGTTATTGTTTGGCTGTTTATCCCACCATTTCTCCTTATTTTGGCATCATCCATTTCACCCTTGTTTCTCTCTGGAGCCATATCTGGAAAGAGTCACAAAACTTACCGTAAAAACTCATGTATTTTGCGCATTTCTATGACTTCAATTTGGATTTCACAGAAGGAGTGTGCACAAAGTAACATGAGAATTCAGTTTTTTCGTAGTGTTTCCAAACTTTTCCCAACCCACTTAGAAGCTAGACTGGCGATCGGTGAAGTCTATAATTTATGAGTGTATTTATATTTCAAATCCATATTAAAGCTTTATGGTATATACTTGCCAGAAAATTGTTGTCTGTTTGTGATTTCTACAATATAATTGTAATAAATAATGATATAATTATATAATAAATATAATAATAAAATCATTGTTCTCATGTTATGATTATACAATCAGTTTGTTGTTTTTAGTACATTCGGACAATATTCTAGCTAGATAGTTCCATTTTGGACAGAATTGTTTGGTTAAAGATAATTGTGTACTTCAAATTTCAATTGGGAAGGGACTTGTGACAAACAAACAACAAGGTGTCAACATTTGAAGACTATTACTCAAACTATTGGCCATAATGAACATCAGCATAACAATGCAAGCTGAATGTGGGTACTAGCGGTGTGAATAGTAATCATTGCACAACTGATTTGCGGAAGCAGTAGAACTTTGTTACCTCCACAAAACACCCGCGGCTAAACAAAATGGCAGCCTCCTCGATGTATGAAGAATGAGTGTGCATTATAGAAGGGAAATAGATTTTTACCAAGGTTTTGTACCTCAAACTTGGGATACGCACTTTACATCAGATTGCACAATACACAAGTATTTACGGTAATAGGAATGGTTACCATCATGCAAACTCTGTTGTTTTGTCCAATAGTGACATAGTTTGGCCCTTGAATGACTTGATAAATAGATGTATTATGCATATCTCTAAAAGTGGCCCTTTCTTTTGTTGTAATGTCTAAAACTTTTTGATTTTCTGTGGGGGATATATATATCTATTCATTAAATTTTCCTTTGGTGAGCTATTGTGACCAATGAATGTTCAGCATCTGTCATCCATTGTCGTCAACATTTAACTTAAATATCATCTCCTCCTAAACTACAGGGCCAATTTTCATAAAACTTTCAAGGAATGTTTCTTTGGTGGTCCTCTTCCAAAGTTCTCCAAAGAATTAAATTCCATGCCAAAATTGGTTGCCATGGCAATGAAAAGGGGAAACAATGTGAAAACTTCAAAAATCTTCTCCCCAAAAGTACTGACTGGGCTTTTGTGTCACCTGCTGCAAGTCAAGGTGACACATAGGGGTCACTTTTCCATCGTCTGTCTGTTCGTCTGTCTGTCCATCACACTTTTTCCGTCACGCTTGAGTAGGTGACACACGTGTTCCAGAGAACACTCTTGTTAAATATTTTTTCACAGATGTTCTTTGGTCACTCTCTATCAAGATTGTAAAAATTATTTGGATCCATTGAAATACATGGCTGCTTGGGGTTGAGCCCGTTTTCCTTATATGTTTATGATTCAAATTTGAAAAATCTTCTTGTCAAAAAGTACATATTGGATTTCAAAGTTTTGGCACAGATGTTTTGTGGTTGACTCACTTCCAAGATTTTAAAAATAAATTGAATCTATTGAAAACACTGCTGCCAGTGGACAGAGCCAGTTTTCCTTATATCTATATTGTACAAATTTGAAAATCTTCTTGTCCATAAGTACTGGCTGGATTTTTTTTTTTTGGTCCCTCTCTATTTAGACTGTTAAAACTATTTGGATCCATCTAAGAATATGATGGTCAGGGGGCAAAGCCCTGCTTCATAATATCATAAGAAATTGGCTGTTTCTTTTCCTCCCTCTAATTACTGGTTATCAGGTGAGCGATTCCAGAGCCCTCATGGCCAACTTGGTTAAAACGTGTTTCTGTATGACATAGATTTTCAACAAAAAAAAATCATAGTAAAAATTGTCATAAAGTTTATTCTGAAACATTGTGTGTTAAGCATTTATTCATTTTCAGCTTTTCTGTAAATTGGAGAAATATCTTCACCTCTGTACATTTAATGTCATAGTTCATATACAGTGAATGTTTTTTGCATTGATCAAAACCATTTGATAACAAGAAGTTTGGGACTATCATTAATTTTATATTAAAGTCAGATTAACTTGAATTGCACATTGTCACACCATACCCTAGTGACGTTAATTTTATTTCAGATCAAGTAAGTCAGGCACATTTGTCATATAAATCCATTATTTCTCTCTCAGTGCTTTTATTAAGGTTTATAGAGCAACATGTTGGCGTATTTTCTTATTTCATGTAAAAGTACTGTATAGACAGTCAGAGTATTAATTATACTGGGACTATTAAGTGGCGGGATTTGCTATTTTGTTTCAAATCTCAAGGGAATCTCCAAAATTAGTTAAAATCCCTTGTAAAAATAGTAAACTAATCATACTCAGGACTTACTCTAATAGTAATTTTAGATAGAAGAGATTTTAAGCTCACCTGAGCACTTAGTTTGTTAAAATCATGACCCTGGGTTGAAATTGGCCTGCCTCCAGGTTCACTTGTTTTTACATAGACTTGTATAAAAAAAACTAGAAAAATCTTCTTGTCATAAACCACAAAGCCTGGAGTTTGTTTAGATATTTGGCGTGTGGCATTGTCTTATGGGCCATTATTAAGTTTGTTCAAATCATGACCCTGGGGTCGAAATTGGCCCCGCCCCCCTTCCCCCCTCAGGGGTCACTTGATTTTACATACATTTATATAAGAAAAACTAGAAAAATCTTCTTGTCAGAAACCACAAGGCCTGGAGTTTAGATATTTGGTGTGTGGCATTGTCTTATGGATCATTACCAATTTTTTTTCAATCATGACCCTGGGGACCTTCAAAGTTTGGATGGCAGGTACAGTTTTTATGTTGAATTTAGATGATCTTGTGGTCCGTCTACATAGATTATGTATTCACTATGACTCGTAATACAATAATTGTCATTGAGGGCAATGTTTCTCAGGTGAGCGATTCAGGACCATCATGGCCCTCTTGTTTGATTTTATTTTTTACTTTTCTCATAATTATGATTGTTATTTTTGAATATAACTAAGCTTATAAGATATATTAAAAACTAAAGTCAAAAGTAAATCTGGCCATATCAGCCGAATCTACTTGTGGTGGCAGTGGTTATCAACAACTGTAAGGGGAGGTAACTACTGTAGTGGAGTTTGAGAGACACCCATGTTGAACCGTCCTACCTACCACCACAAATAAGGTAGATGGCTTCCTCACATGAAAAATCGGAGTGACCCTGTCAGGACAGTCTCTGTGGTAAAAGGTTCATTGATAAGCCAAATAAATGAGACGTGAAAGTGTCTGGAGACTGGTCAGACACGCTGCAGTTTTTTTATCGCACCATTACCTTCCCAACAGTATCTGGATTATTGTGGATTTTTTTTGGAGGGATCCCACCGGATCAGAGATGAAGTGAATATAGACTGTCTAGTTGTCTAGGTCCAGTGGACATGTATCATATGCGCAAACTTTTCTGCTAACTATAATCGTTTCATATTTCTGACATAAGTCTTGACTAATTGGTTATTCAAGAGTTTCTCCGTTACTAGACTGTTGATGGGGTATGAATTAAGAGTGCAGGGGGAAATGGAAAATCAATAAGTCTTCAAAAAAAATGTTCTCTGAAAATATTTATTGCTTGTTATCCTGTAGAAATGGTTTGTGGTATGAGGTGGATTCATCAATAGTTGATACGGGATTCACATAGATTTGCCATTTTTACTGCACCATGGATTAGACCATGAACCTTTCAAGTATTAATAGATAGGACACGCAGGCTATCCAATAGCAACATCAGGATGATAGGTAGTCAATGAATGACCTGGTGTACGCAAAATAACACATGGGTTTGATTGTGTTACAGTTTGTGAGCAGTTGACCTCGCAATGAAGGGGAAGGCCGAGTTTAAATTTTCACTGTATAGATGTATTGAAGTCAGATCAGGCTTTAAACATTTTTTCTCTTTTAAGATTTTAGTCATATAAAGCCATATGAAAGGTATTGTGAAATAAATAGTGAAAAGCACAAAACCTTTGAGTTACTTGTAGGCTAATCTGGTGCAGCTAATGAGTGCATATAGTTGCTGCTTTATTATAAACAAACAGTAAACAAAGTTTGAGAGGGGGTGTATAGGAGTCAGTCTGTTGGTCTGTCAATCTGTTGGTTTGTCCATCCATCTCAAAAACTTGCAACGCAAACTACTTCAACATTTCTTAACCGATCTGGTTCAAATTTTGTGTGTGCAGTTATAATCAGCTGGAGAGGTTTAAGACATAAATTAAACTTGAGTTATCTCGAGGATTACAGAGTTATTGCCCCTAATTTGACTCTAAATATCTTGTGACGCGAACTCTTCTACATTTCTTAATCGATGCAGTTCAAATTTTGTGTGTGCAGTCATAATCAGCTTGAGAGGTTTGAGACATAAATTGCACTTGAGTTATCTCAAGGATTACAAAGTTATTGCCCCTGATTCGTCTCTAAATATCTTGTGACACGAACTTCTTTTCATTTCTTAACTGATTCAGTTCAAATTTTGTGTGTGTATTGATAATCAGGTGGAGAGGTGCGTGTGTCATAAATTTTACTTGAGTTGTCTGAAGGAGTTATTGCCCTGGTCCCATTTTGAATGATCTCCCTTTGTTTATTTTTTTTTCTTGTCTGGAACATAGCTTTTGGAACCAAGAAAAAATAGAATTTCAGTTTTGGTAGAGGATGAGGAGATGTAGGTTGTGATTGAGTGTGGAGATCTTTGGGTCAAGGTCACTGATTCTGAAAATAAATAAATTAATGAAAATTTATTATTATTATTATGTCCCTTCGAAGGAGAGGGGGCATATTGTTTTGCATATCTTGGGTCTGATTGTCGGTCGGTCTGTCTGTTGGTAGGTCGGTCGGTCCATCGGTAGACCACTTCGTTTCCGATCAATAACTGGGCTTGGGCCCACTTTCCTCAAATTTGATAGGGTGATTGGTCATGACTAGTTGATGACCCCTATTGATTTTGTGGTCACTTGCTCCAAAGTCACAGTGACCTCGAATGTGAAAATCATTTCCGATCAATAACTGGAAAATGCTTGGGCCCACATTCTTCAAACATCAGGTCTAGGTCAATGTCACTGTTACTGAAAATGAAATTTGCTTTTTCACATATTTTTTTATTTTCATGATATTTTTTGCACATTTTGCAGAATTCATTAAAATAATGATTGCTTTTAAAAATATATTTGATATAACAGTTATTCTCTGTGAAGTTAAATTTTGTTTTATTTTTTTGCAAACAGCTAGATTGTGTGCATAGTGCTTCTCTTAATTTTTTAAAGTGTACATATCATACCACCTTCATATTAGACATGATCATATCAAAACTTTATGAAAGTTTTGCCAGGGACATATCATATTGCAAACATAAATTAAAAACTGCATTATACTCCAGTCAGTAAGTTCATCCAAACTCAGGGAGAAAAAAAGGAAATTAAATTAGAGATGTACAGAATTCTTAAAAAGAAGAAAGGGAGCTATTGTTTCAATGCATCAATCCTGTTTTTTGATATTGTAAAGACCAAATGTCACTGCCGGGATTCAAACACATCGAGATGAGGGGCTGTGTGATAGTTAAGTCAGTGACTGTAACCACTCAACCACGTAAGCCCCCTTAACATCTTATCTATCTTTCATGTTTCATGGCAGGCTTCACTTGTGTATACATGTATCAGTATATTACTGTATAGTGCCATGTATTGTACGCATTCATGTATAGCGTGCACCCCACCTTTGTAGCTCAAAACCTTAGGAAAAAAGTATTTCCCTTCTATAAAACGCATTTCTTTTTCGTACGATTAGGAGACCACCATCTTGTTTACCCACAGGTGATTTGCGGATGTTTGATTGCACAACACCGAAAATCTTCTACTGCTTCCGTAAGTCAAGTGTAATGCAGCGATAATTTTCACACCTTTAGTATCCACATGCAATTGCATTGTTACCTTGAAATATACCCATAGACTTCACTGGTATGGCTTCTCTAGTGGGTGGGGTAAAGTTTGGGGAAAAAAATGATTTGTGTATTATGGGCACCCTTCCTCCAGAAATGAAATATAATAATAATAAAAAAAAAGAGAAGTACAGTCCATTCGCAATGGTACGAAGTAGCCCTGGGAAATGCATTTATTTCGTTCCATCGCGTATTTCGTTCTATCGTATCTTTTATATTGACGATTGAGAATCCCTTTATGTATATGCTCACTCGTTTGTTTATGTCGTGTTTTAGTATGTATTGCCGAAAACCATGTACTGTCGTAAAGATTTAGTGTCGTAATATGTTTAGTGTGATGTTGTTTCATTATTTGATTCTCTCTATTTTTTTTATTTTTATACCATGATATTGATAAATAAAAAAGGCGTTCTGCAGTACAAATGTAAATATTTGTTTGGACACTCATTAATCTTTGTAACAAACAAACAAACTCGCTTGTAAGCTTCAATCAACGTCATGGATGGCGTGCTAATAGGCTGATTACAGACAATATAATGGCGGACGCGTGTAAGCCACAGGTGTCACTCGGGTAGGTGTGAAAACTGACGGACACTTCGTTCGAACGTGTCATTAATCAGTTGTTAATTAGCAAATCAGACCACATACATACTTCGCTTCAGTGCATCTTTCGTTCCATCCTATTCGTTCATCGCATCTTTTTTACATTGAATAAAGAACAAATATTGCCGGGACCTGGCAATTACTTGCATTACACCATCATTTTGCTCCATCGCATTTCGTTCCATCGTGAATAGACTGTAAATAAAAAATGTGCATTATACATGGCATTTTACGGTATAGTTAAGTATTTATCCCCAGAGATTTTTTTATCCAGACTGTTTACTGTGATTATTGACAGGAATCCAATGAAACATCATCGGAAACTTATTGGCAAAGTAGTCCAGAAAAAAAAGAAGCATATTCATATAGATTGTTGTCTTATCAGATTAACAGACTTCTGTGTGTTTGTCTGAGCCCTTACAGAAGCATGCATCAGCTGTGCCGATATTTTCATTCTTGCTGCCTGGGACATTTTCCTTTTAATTCCCATGTGGTAATGTTTTGTTGAATGTGAGCATTCACTGAGATTCCTTAGTGATATAGAATAAAGTAGGCATGTGGAACAGAATTCTGTTATCTAGCATCCTGTAGAAGGATTCTTGCTGGGGAATTATAAATGGTATTCTATTCTAACCCTTGTATGAGTTTTGACTTTCATGATCAGATTTTGAAATGATCAAGAAATGATCATACCCAAAGCTAGGAGGTCAGTGTACTTTCAACAGAATTACAGAGTTGTTTATATTTGATTAAAATAACAGATGAAGAAAATTCAGCATAAGGTGTTTTAAAAAGGAGGAGACTGATTGTGTTTGGTCAAATTGTCTGTCTGCACCTCTATCACAATCATTTCAGTAACAAAACGATCAATCACAGTAAGATAATGTATAGATCAAGGGCTACAGATGTGTAATGTCAAGGTCAAGGTTACCCTGAGAGGTCAAGATCACACTGAGAGGTCAAAGTTCAAAATGGTATACTTCTGAGTCCAGTTTTACTTCAAAATTAATATGGGAAGGGTAAACCGTATAAATATTGACCTACCATTCATATAATATTCATATGTCAAAGGTAAACTCTCAGATTATCATCGGAATTTGGCAATATTATTTATAGCCTTCAACTTTTTATTATATCACCTACTGTAAATAGAGGTGACTCATAGGGATCAGTTTTCTGTCCATCTGTCTATCTGTCTGTCTGTCCATCACACTTTCTCTGTCAGCAGGTGACACATGTGTTCCAAAGAATACTTGTGTATTTTTTTCTTTGTCTCTAAGATTCTTCATGCGCATGAAAAACATGAAAACTGCATCTTGTACTTACACGTGTATGTGTAGTTTTAATTGTTCGGTCTTGTCAGAAAGAAGTGAGAGTGCTTTGTGAACTAGTGGGAAAGGATCATGTCTAGTGCCTTGTACTTTAAAGAAACTCATCCTTATACAAGAAAAAATACAAGCAATTAACCAGGTGTGAAAACATTTATCAAAATTAATTTGATTTTATGTTAAACAATGATGATAACTTTGAGCAAAAAAAAAAAAAATAATAAGGCAAGCATGAGATTCGAATGAAAGGGATTTAGATTTTCAAAACATGCCCATAACCTCCCAGTGAATAGCTCGTAGCTTACCGCATTATTGCATTCTTTACAATCACAGGTGTAAATAGGTGTTTTCATAATAAACTTGTACAATTTCTACAGTCTGTATGATGAATAATAGCAGTGTTTCTATTATCGTTTGAGAATCATGGTTATTTCCGGTTGGAGGGAACACCAAGGATCATATTACAAGGCTAAATTTAGCCACACTTATTTTAACATTGCCACTATCTCCAGTTTTACTGATTAGATATCTCTCAAATTTCACACACATCTTGAACATCATCAGACCAACTAGTAGAAACAGGGATGGTAACTTTCAAATATTTTTTATCATATTTATGGCCCTTTTTGGACTTAGAAAAAATATAAACTTATGTTTAACATTGCCATTATCTCCAGTTTTATTCATTGGATGTCTCTCAAATTTCACACATGCATTGATCATCAGACCAACAAGTAGAAACAGGGCAAGTACCTCTTCCAAATATGTCTGCATATTTATGACTATTTTTGACTTAGAAAAAATGTTACAACTTTTGCTAAACATTGCTATTATCTACAATTTCTTTCCAAGGATGTCCCTCATAATTCATGAAATTGCCTAACCTTTGTTCGGGGTCAGGCTCTGTCATGAATTTTGAAATAGTTATGTCCCTTTTTTAGTCCCCTACTGGTGTAATCGGAGGGGACTATAGGTTTGCCCTCCATCCGTCCGTCAGTCCAGACGTCCGCAAAATGTAGATCCCATGATAACTCAAAAAGTACTGAAGATATTGCTATGAAACTTGAAATATGGATAGATGGTTGTATGGAGATTATGCACATCTTTTTTTTCTTCCTAGGTTGAAAAATCTGGTTGCTATGACAACAAATAGACTTAAAATATGACAAATAAAGCAATATATTGTGATAACTCAAAACAAAGCTGAAACTTTTTTTATGAAACTTAAAATATGGATAGATGGCTGTATGGAGATTATGCACACTGACATACTTCTTCAGAAGACAAGGGACATTATCCTAAAAGCGATACTTTTAGAAGTTATACCCCCTTTAAAGTTATAATGATAGTGGTTGCCCTTTACCAACAAACATTAACACCACATGCAGTGTTCTTATTTTTTTTCTTTTTCTTCTGACCAAAAATCTGGTTGCTTTGGTAATGGGAAAATTATGTACCTCACCGGCAGGGGACTCATGTGTTGCCTGCAACACCAGTTACTTGTTTATTTAGAATCTCGGTTAAGGTTTTCACACCACCTCATTTTTTCACTTAACCATTTGAGAGTATTGCTTTGAAACTTTGAATACCTGTTTATGACTATCACCCCTACTTGTACATGGCAAGAGTACATCACTCTGTCTTGGATTGTGACATAGTTATTCCCCTTTTCTGACTTGATTAATCTTTTTGTACTAACTCACTTCTTCACTGAACTCTTTGAAATATTGCTTTAAAACTTTGAGCACATGTTTATTGCTCTTGTGTATATTTTGATAATACAGAGATTCTCATTTTGCCTTTAATTGCAATATCTATTTTTATTGACAAATCATTTGAATAGTCCAGCATGCTGTCTTACAGACAGCTCTTGTTTGGCCCTCTAGTTTGTTTTTGCATAATGTTTGAAAGTATGCTCCTGTATAACAAAGTTATGAAATGCAATTGTAGAAAATATTGGAAGGCATAAACTTACATACTAGTATCATGAACTCTGAATATCTGATGTATTTGATGCAAGATGATGTCAGTGCAAACTTGACAAATGGTATGCCATAAAATTGGCATGGTGGGAAACCAAAGGTTACGTCAACAGACACTCTTAAGTCTCAGTTATAAAGGAAAAAAAACAATGATATGCAAATGAAGGTTTATATACACATGACATAGACAACAATTTAGAAGATATGATAGATATTTGCATTGATAAATGCATCAAAAGACTGGCAACCCTTAGTTACAGGGGGGTCTGCAAGTTAGATAGTTTATTAAATAATCAAGTTTTCACTCTTCTTGCCTTAAGGGACATGGTTTGCAGAAGTTTTCAAGATCTAACATGTCTGGCATAAATATAAGTAAGGGAAAATGGGTTTACTCCAAGAAAAAGCAAATTGTATTAACGGAGTTTGTATTAATGGAGTAAATGTAATGCATTCACTCTTAAGTGGGCCGTAGTAGAATTAATGTATAAGTATGATGTTTAGTAGTTTTGTCACAAGCTTTATTTTCACAAAATATCTGTACAGTTCTAAAGGCCAGTCTCTTTGAAATTTTACATAAGGATAGTACACCATTGTTGGTGTTGGAAGACAAGGTCTCCTGAAATGATTAAGTAGTTGAAGTCTTCCTGCAAGCCTCATTTTCTCAACAAATTGCAGCTTAAGGTCAAATTTCAATGAAATTTATCATAAGAATCGTAAATCAAATAGGAAATTCATTAATATATTACCCACAAGATCAAGGTCATGATTGAGTGTTGTGGTTCAAGTTTAATGAACATATATTTGTAACTCAGGTGGTCTAGTTTGTATGAAACATCATGTTAGAGAAGTACATTGAAAAAGGATCAGTTATATTATGAATGTTGAACCCAATAACTCAAAGGTCAAATTTGCCTGAAATGATTTTTTTTGGCTGCACTGTGATACACAACTGGTGTTCTTATACTTATATCTCAAAAAATGTGTATAGTTTAAATATGAAATTTCTGAAGTGATTTGTAAGGGTAAAAAACTTTTGTTTGAATTTAATACAAATTCTAACCTCTTTGACCTAGAAAATTTTGTTAAAAATTTGAATGCAATGGGATATGCCTATAATAGAAAAGAGACTTAATGTGTTCAAGAAATCAATCATTCAGATATGATTATTTTTGCCACTATAAATGTTTATTACAATATTCAATGCACGTGTGAAAAATATGTATTCGAAAGCATTGAAGTATTGAAGTTTTTTATAAACTTATTGTTTAATGTTGCTTCCTTTGAATAACTTATTTTCCGGGACCCTTTTCCTCTGCAGTGTTCGCTCGCGTTCTCTTATTAAAAACATTAAAAGAGATGATCGTAACATACGCATATACTACATAATAGTTCTAATGTGTATTTTTTTTATTCCCTACTTTATTTACCCCCCCTTTCTCTGCCCATCTGTCTGTCTCTCTCTCTCTCTCAAATTTTTTTATTGAATAGAATATAATATCATGAGGTCTTGGATTCGAAACCCAACCGGGATACATTTCTCCGGTGATAGCGTCAAGACGTATAAAATTTGTACTAGATTCGCCCTTGTCTTGCACTCGGCAAATTGGGGTTGTTATGGGAACTCGGAGAACTCAGAACTGGTTCTAAGCAGGAACTTCTCTCTCGTGTATAGGTCGGAGGTCAGTGCTATTCCCCTGACACGTAAAAGAAACAATGCGTCTTTTCGCGAAATGAGCTAGGGTATCGCACCCAGACTCACTTGTATCAAAACACTGTCTTTTCCGATGCTTTTTCTTTTCAGCAAAAAAAATAAAATAAATAAAACAGAAAGAAAAAAGAACAGTACCCCTACAATAGAAAATTAACATACCGTATACACCGGCAGATTAGGTGCACTTTTTTTCCAGATAATTCAAGTTTATAGAGGGATGCGCCTTATATGATGATATACAGCTTTTCAGGTTTCTTTTTTCAATCACCTAGAAGTGAAAATTACCGGTATAGGATCTCAGAAAATGGATATACTGAAAGCCAATGAATATGATAATATGACACAAAGTTTATGAAACCATGATAAACAATACCAGATTATTGCTTTTGTTCTTATTAGTTATCCTACAGGTATATTTTATGATAAAATGATTGTGAGAAAGTGAAACAACTTGATGGAAGCCATTTTCAATATAAACAAATAAGTTTATTTTACGGGACCTCATGATGTATAGGAGAAACTTGACAGGTGGCAAATGTACATAATGTTTGACAGGTGACAATGGTCCCCTGAGTGTTAGAATGCAGGGACACGGTTGAGTAATGTCATGTTATGAAAATGTGTCACCTTTATCCTACCCGTCATTAATGTAACGGTCTAACGGTAATTTTATGCCATGTGTAAATAAAACGGTTCACCGTATGATTAACCCGGTGATGTACGGATAGCTATCGGTATGTCAAAATGTTCAACGGCGCAAATTTCAAAACAAGATTTCGCCGCATACGATACGATAAGTAATTTTTTTTTTTCAAATAAGTTACCCTGAAAGTTAGGATGCGCCTTATACGTAGCTACACCTAATCTGACCGTGTTTATGGTACTGCCTTTGAGAATAAAGGCATATGGTTTTAGTCAAATTACCGATCTCTCCTTGTCCGTGAAAACACAAATTCACTACATGATAAAAGGTTAAATGGAAAAAAATCCATATTATTACATGTTTAGTTCGCTTAAAATATATCTGATTTTTTTTTCTCTTGTATGTACATTTTGTGCATGAATGTGTATATTTAACCAACGTAATAGTATTTCACCAGACGCGTGTCATACCTTCTTATCAGCGGGCACAGCATGTGTTAATTTTGACAGGATATGTCACCTTTATGTATCGCTGGTACCGATATACCGTCACTCACCCCCCACCCCCAATCCCACCCCAAGGCGAGGGAGGGACAGTCAATCTTTACACAACATGAATGTTATTACCGGTACTAATTAACGTGACAGAAAACATGAAAGATGGTCGCAGGCCTATTGTGAGAACATTATCACAGAAAGAACCAGGGTGCTATGTACGTAGTGTCACTGGGCAGTTTAGTCAAAAACTGTTCCTCTATTATAATAAATATTATACAATAATTTACATGTTACTTAGAATAAGTATGTGTATATACATACATACACTATAGAGCACTTACGTAATATAAACTGTACCGACTAAATTAATATCGTCTGACCAACAGCTCTGCCGCCTATGCTTTTAGAGTATATATTCACAACATTGCGAGTGTACATAATAAGTGTGACCCTTAATACAGAAAACTCAAAATTCTTCATCCTACCAAGGAGTGTCTCGAAGACAAGGGAAGAATCTACGAGACAACAACAACATGACTACAAGTTTCTTCCAGTTATTGATTCATATTGTTTATTCCTTTCTATGCATATCATAATTACATAATTATTCTAAAATTAAATTGTCATCATAGAAATATTATATTCCGAAGAAGAAGACATTCTTTATATCAGTATATTTCCATAGCGAATCCTGTTGATGATGATATTAATAGTAAAATATCTCTCTCTAACTTGAGGGGGTGGGGTTCTTTACAAATTAAATACTAATGGACTTTTAAAAAATATAGTAATCACATACGAGTAAGTCTTAGAGTATTCTTATAATTGATAAAACAAATAAAAATAGCAACAGTTCTTTTATAGGAACAAATAATTTGTGCTTATGGTTAAAAGCATGGGACCAATTTAGAAGTTGGTTGCAAATAAGATTTTCTGCTATCATCATGTATAAGCTGCGACAAAATCGGCGACCTCTTCACTAATTACTTCCGGTCCTCTTTTTTTTTTAATTAATTAATTGTTTAAAGAAGCAGCAATACGGGTATCTCTTTCTCTCTGTATATAAGGTTTAGGTTGCATGCAGTTGTTCATGCATCATTACATTTTTTTTGGCTATTTGACAGTTAACCAGAAGTTCTCTAGCACGTGCTATACTTCTATGTGTTGGTTCACAAGCGCTCAATGAGCGGTTGCGATCGTATATTAAAGGGCATGGATCAATTATATTCATATTTTTTTAAGAAAAGATATTGTGTGAATTAACACAAGTAGCAGAGTACTAGATATCAGTAAAGTACTGTTATCATTTGTTAACCAGGTTTTCAACTAGTTGAAACCTGGTTATTAGAATGCCGAACGTCGTTGGGAGGGCGGGCGGGCGGGCGGGCGGGCGTCAAACTTTCGTTTCCGCTCAATAACTTAAGTTAGAATTTAGATATAGCAATTATATCTAATAGGTAGATAGCTTATGGGAAGAGGAAGGTTTGGATTGCTTTTCAGGTAAATCAGGTCAAGGTCACAATGGCTAAAAATAGATTTTTCATTTCCGCTCAATAACTTGGGTAAAAATGAAGGTATAGCATTCATATTTTATAGGTAAATAGCTTATGGTAAGAGGAATGTTGGGATTGCTTTTCAGGTAAATAAGGAATGTCAAGGTCACAATGGCTTAAAATAGATTTTTTTTCCCTATACTGGTTAAATGAAGGTATAGCATTCATATTTGATAAGTAGATACCTTAAGGGAAGAGGAAGGTTGGAATTGCTTTTCAGGGAAAATGGATCAAGGTCAAGATCACTATGACTAAAATATATTGGAAAATGGATCAAGGTCAAGATCACTATGACTAAAATATATTAGAAAATGGATCAAGGTCAAGGTCACTATGACTAAATATATATATATATTTTTTTTTTTTCTTTTCTGTTTGATAGCGGCTTGCTATGAATGCTTTTGTTTTTATGCTTCACTTATGCTTTTCTTCATTTACATAGTTGCGGTGCCCTTGCTATCTTGACAAATATTATACAAATGTCTGATTGCTAGAATTGCTTAATAAACCTTCAATAAGAAATAAAATAAATGCATTTGTATCAGTCTTTGGATATTCCTGTAGGTTGCTTTTCATGTTTTAAAATATCCATAATTTCCTTGAACTAACATTTAATTTTGAATCTTGTATTTTACCCTGCATTGATATTGCAGGTCAGAGACAATTACCCTTTGACAATCTGATTTCACACCTTTGAGCTTGTTTTCATGTAACATATAGTGACACATTCTTTTATTTGCTTAAATTCTCCTTCTTCATTTCTGAATGCATTCTGCCCAAATCTACACAGTATGGCCAGTACATAGTGACTTGACCTATATTGTCAATTTAACCATATTTCTTAGAGTTATGACCCTTATTTACTCTTCATCCATGTAACATAAAGTATTAATGTTCTTTGGTGATCATTTTATAAATAAAATCTTCATTTCGAATTGGATTTTC
>CM037784.1:37434916-37484916 GCA_021229015.1 Solen grandis
AGAGATAAATTCTTCATTAGTTCACAGGTCGCAGAAATATAATCCGTAAAATAAAGTTATCCCTGTTTAATGGCAAATCACAGAATATTACTCTCGCAGAGATAACCCGCTATGTGGTATTATGATTTTGACTTGAGAAAGCCTTATCAAAGTAATTAAAGCGTATTTCACATTACAGTCAACCCTGTATTAAGCGGTCATTCAAGACATCAAGAGAAAATGACCGCTATCCAGAGGTGAAAGGTAAATGAGGGTTAAACATATAACAAAATGTTAATTTGGTGATATTTAAACTGACCGCTAAATGCAGGTTGACCGCTTTATAGAGGTGACCGTCAACTGTAAGTATTGATGTTTCAGTAGCACAGGTACCGGTCGCACCAGTTGGTCACACAATTAAAAACAGTTGTAAATGCATTAAAGATGCTACTTTATATTCATATTTTCATTAAAATCTTTGACCTTTTGCTGATAGAAATGTTAACTGGATAGATGATAATAAAATAACATTTTTATTAATTCATTAAAAGATACGAGTATTTATTTCTCAAATGGCTATCAATGCAAACAACACCTGTGATCATTTGCGACACCTTACTTGAATATGTCAATCCCTTTCCTCAGTTCCAGAGTCTTCGAAAAATACAGTTTCTCGTTGGACAAGTCAGGGAAACTCCTCGCACATATACCGTGGTGGTACCATTCATGTTCCCTACAATTATACATTTTTTTACTCATAATGTATGGAATTATATTTTGACCAATGAGAGTGCAGTATTTTTCAAAATTTTCGATCGGTTTAACTCGATAAGCTTGAGCGGTTTAATTTGTTAAACCCTCGATAACAAACATTAACCTATACTTAAAAATCGATTTAGAGGGAAAAACTGCTGTTAGTATTTAATTTCTTTATCCAGTTTAATGGTATATACCACATGCCAAGCGGATTTTTTTTATTTTTTTATTTATTTATTTTATTTTATTTTTTTATTTATTTATTTTTTTTGAGGGGGGGGGGGGTTGTTTTTCATTTTGCATGCACAGTGATCACGTATTCTCAAAATATAAATGTAATGAATTAATAAGAAATATATATTTATAATTAAAGTATTCTCAAATAATTCCCTTGTTCTTTACAATTGAGCTACGGGTATTTGAGAAATCCCTTAACGTGATAGCAAATTGTGATTGGGGTATTGTCGTGTATAACATTTATTTTCTTACCAGAACCAGTTATCTGGATCAGGATGCATGTCCGTCCAATATTTTTTCAGGTCACTCTCCATTCCCTGAAAAATAATAAATAATTTAAAATTAATAAATTAAAAAAAAAAAAAACACGTTCAGTTTATATGTAAATGAAGATCATATACGATTAAATGTAAATAAAAGCTAACAAACAAAAATATCTTATGAAATACGAGATGATAAATATATTGTTTACAAGGGAAGTTTCTTTGGATAATCCAGATCTGTAAAGCATGGTCCATTACACTGGTACTGTTCATTGACTACTGGTCTGATGGTTTCATGAGTTTTACAACCATAGAGGTAAGACTTCTTCATTACTTCCCTAGGCTCAAAATACTAGTCCAACAAGGGATAAGCGTAAGTTGTAAAAACAACAACAACAAAAACGTGTTTCTAAATACGTTTATTCAAGGGATTATTGAATTCTAACTCTGCCGACGTATAAACTCATTTCTGAAGCATTGGTAAAACCGGACAATTCTCAGGTTGTCAAACTTGCGTCTCTACTTTTGTAAATTATTCTGATATATAAAATATTGCCGGAAATTCCACATTTGTGTTTCAATAGGTAGCAGCTGATATGCCCGATATTTCCTCAGATGCAAACAGTACAGTGGTGTCAAAGGACGTGGAAGATATGCCGTGTCCGCATTTGTTGACTGTTCTCTTCGAAACTCCACGGTATATATTCCGTTATCACTTCTGTATATACCGTGGGATTTTCCACTGACAACACTGCGTTTTCATGAATATTAATTGGTTACTTGCTGGCCAATGAAGTCACGAGTAATATTTACAATACTTAGTGACGTCACCTCTACATGCTAAAACGAAGCTATCTTTCAAAATTTCGCTCCGTATCTTTGGTCAAATGATCACTGTTGTCGTCGTGCTGTCTCAGTCACGGATCAAATGAAATGCCTCATTTATAATTCATGAGTACGAAGTTTTGCTAACTAAATACCCCACGGTCGATTAAGAAGCAAAGCGTATTGAGCGAACGTGGATTTTCCGACGATGGACTACTGTGTGCGAACGCGATACCTATTATTACGGGCGAACGAGAGTTAAAGAGATCCAGGAAAATACCTTGATCAGGTTCCAATCGAATGTGGAGTTCTTACACTCTGTTACTTCCGGCCTGAAAGAAATGATGGTAATCATGGTAGATGAATAGGATAAACACTATTGAGATTGACTTATTGAGGCATTGAGACAATAGATCTGTGAAATAGATCGATTCGACCTATTTTGTACATGATGAAATAGAAACTGGATGGGGGTCCTTTTGAAATAAATCGCTTATAAATTTGAATTTTCAGAGCTTCTGATTGGCCACAAATTTAGGGTGGTTAGATGGACTCATGGAGTATAACGAGTGAAAATGTAATTACCAAGCTTCCAAATTAATGTAAGTCATGCGGATATAAAGATTATTTGTTAGTAACACCCGTGACATAGACAATCTATGATAGAATATAAATAATTTGAACCTATTTAAACAGCTTAATACTGTAGAATCATTCATTTTCGCGGGGTATTTATTTTTATGGATTTCGTGAAGGTTTTTATCCACAAGCATTCACCCCCACGAAAGCGGTTCATTTAATAGATCTCGGGTGTTCTAGAATATAAATCCACAAATAAATGTACCCACAAAATCCATTTTAGTACATATTCAATGAAATTCAATGTCAAGTAAAGCTGAAAAATTTACAGTACTATTTTATCCATCATGGTAAAAACTGTAAGTGTTAAAATGAAGACAATCTCAATAGCCTATATGCTTTCGATTTAATTCCTCCATAATTATTTATTTCGTTTACGAACTATGCGTTACTATTATACATCACATTTTATTGTTTTGTGGATATTAAACTGTATTTAATTTTAATGAAAAGATTTATTTAAACCAGTCTATGTCGCCGGTATCACGGACATAATTATTTATGTATTCCAGTCTTTATCATAATAAACATTAGGACATTCCTCACTTTTAAGTGATATGTTACTCTGTTATACGCCTGTAGTTGTTAGAGCTAAATCCAATTGCACCTACAACGTACATACCTCTGTGTGAATTCCATCCCCAAAAGACCTTGAGAAAATGCCTAATTTACAGGAAAAATTCTATTAGAAAAATTACAAATTGTGGCTGTCTCGTTCTATATTTAGCTCAAAATAATGTCAGCATAAAATTAACATGCAAGGGTTTTTTTCAGAAGTCCGTGGATTTTCTTCATATCTTCTCTACAACAGTGTATCAAGATTAATTCAAGCTATATCGTAAAAGTCCATTCACGTCTCAAACAAACCATGTACACCGAGACTTCCGTTATTTTACTAAACAGTGTGTTTCAGAACACGCTCAGTCCAGTTCTCAGACGTTGGTTTTCTCACTATAGTGCCCTGTCTGAACAACTATGGACTCAAGTGGATTTTTCAAAAAACAAGAAAAAAATCTAACATTTGTAAGAGCGGAAATACCAGTTACCAATTATTTATTACTTTAAGCATTTTGGTAAACAAAATTTAACTTTACTTGTGTGCATTAACTTTGAAGCAATTAATATGAGGATGAGAAGAGGACTATGATCTCCAAACCCTGCTGCTGCCCACGTCTGCTCCCCCGCCCCATCCAAGTTATGAATTCTTGGATACACCTTTAGATATTTATCATTCTCGTCGTCGTCATATTATTGCTGTTGTTGCGTTAGCGATGTTGTAATTGTGTTATTGTTGTTGTTGCTGCTGCTGCTGTTGTTGAGTTATTGTTGTTGTTGTGTTATTGTTATTTTTATCACGGTAGACGTGGGTATAGCATACCACAATCCGTGTATAGTCCAGTATTTTACGTCGGCTGGTATGGAGCATTTCTTTCCCTGAAAAAAAAAAAGACATCAAGTATATGATATATATGTTTATTTGACCATGACACAAGATTCAGGTTCCTTTATTTTTCAGGAAAATCGTGTTTTGCCATGACCTTAATTGACTGATATATATATATATTTATCATTATTCTAATTGGTCATCATCATCATGATATCATGTTATGAATATTTTTTAAGTTTTGCTGCTGCTGCTGCTGATGATGATGATGATGATGATGATTATGTATTGATGAAAATACGTTGTTGTTGTTTTTTTCCACGGTATCATTAGTAGAATTCCAACTAGTCTCTTTAGTTGATACATGTTTATAATACATACCGATACAGTAAAAATTTTTTTTTCGCTCCAATTTTTTATTTAATAAAAAAAAAAAAAAAAAAAAAAAAAAAAAGAAAGAAAAAAAAAGCGAATGTGTCAGCAGCAGTATGCCTCATACCTCACAATGACGGTTTGTACCTCGGTTTGTATATGCAAATAGTTGTCATACCGAGGTAAATTTTCCGAGGTATACGTTTTTGTACCTCGGTATGAAATCAAATTTTAAAACTAACCACTATTTCAATCCCAAAACCAAACTAAAAAAATTATCTAACACTAACCCAAACCCTTACCCTTAGTCTAACCAAAATACTGAGAGAGACAAACAGAGGTATGAATTTTCTATCCGTCAACATATTGTTTACAATCTTAGCGAGGTATCCCATGTGTGACTCATACTTCGCTATTATGGTTTGTTCCTCTGTCTGTATGTAAGTGTATAAAGATTTGTCATAGTGAGGTACATATTTTCCGAGGTATACCTCAGTATGTAAAACAACTAACCATTACATCAGCTCCAAAGCCAATAATACAAACGAAAAATACAAATTGAGGTATAAGAGTTCTCCCTCACGTGGTTAGAGAGAGAGAGAGAGAGAGAGAGAGAGAGAGAGATATCATCAATCGATTAAACTTCACGGCACCGTTGTTCAGTGGTAGCATGCATGATTTCGGATACGTATGTTGAGTGTTTGAGCCCCGGTGGTAGACATGGGTCTTTAATAACCTTTCCAGGCGCAAAGTACTGATCCAGTCGAGGAACCGTCGAAAAGCGTACGTAAAGGAAGTGAGAACTTGATGGAAGAAGAAGTTTAGACTAGTCATCAATCAAACGAACCTGGGAAAGCCCTTTGATACACTCAGATTGGGGCCATTGTTGCGTGAATATAAAAGTTACAGACCGCTCGGCGTGTGTCGCAAGTCCGTATACTGCACTGTAAAATTAATTAGGTAATTCACTTAATATCATCTTTATTAAGCAATCGCTACGATCGTTTCAGCCAATTGTTGTCTGCAGAAATGTCTTAATAAACTCTATCCTATACTCAATGCTCCATAAATGATACCTCTCAAACAAATGAGAAAACACTGATGTTCTTGTTAACTATTTTTAGTCCTGTTTTAATAAGGAAATAAATATACCCTTATGTCTAGCACAGCGGGCAAATATTGCAAGTTAGAAACAAAGGGAAAAGAGGGAAATTGAAACCACATTACCTGATTGCATAACATTTTTTTTTTTTTTTTTTTTTTTTTTTTTTTTTTTTATGACCAGGCAGACTGTCGTGGAAGTTATTTGTAGTTCATATTAATTTTTAATAAAAGCGTTATATTCCTTATTGCTTGTGATAATTGAGAACATGGAATTTTGAACGGCAAATTTACCTTTAAATTTCTTTTTTTTTTCTTTTTATTTGTTTAAATGAATAATCCGTGACTTTTTTTTTACTAATACTTGCAAACTAATACTGTATTTCATAAACAGATTGCACGAAGAATTTAACACTTGTGTTCGTTTTTATAAACATTAATATGCAGCAATGAAATTTTAATATCTTTGTTACTATATGTATTATTTAGGAAAAATTGTACATCTGACAAAGGAATCATTAGAACCAATGTGTAGGACACAATTTTTCGCTTCGCATGCGCTATATACCATTAAAAATACTTAGAGCAGTTTTCCCTCTGAATCGATGAAAAATTTGCTTTTCGCGTTAGCTTAAATGACGTCATATACCACGTGGTATGGTGGTATAGAGCAATAGAGGCATACACATAAACGCTAATGATTATTTTGTCAAATGTATAGTAGATCTATTATAAAACCCTCAGAGTTGGTGAATTTGTGTTTGTTGTCGTAAATTTCGTTTCTAATAATGTTTGTCCGAATGTTACGACTAGGGCTGAAACGATACCTCATGTTTTCTTTCTTTCCTTTTAAACGTTTAACCAAGCAAATATTTTTTTTTATTCTTGAACATGATTATATTACATGTCAAGTAATTATCTTTCACGTGCTTTTAAGATAGACGTATTTGGGTGTGTAAAGTCCGCATCGTTAAGCGCTTAGTGAAATGTGTTAAAATAAATTCAACAAATTGTTAGTTATTATACAAGTGATAAGTTGCATTGCATATCATTTTTTTAATGTTATGACTATATCTGCACGAGTCGCTGACTTTAACACTCACACAGCCCCTCACCGCGTGGGTTCGAATCCCGGCAGGGTCATTCGGATTTTCATGTGAGGAAGCCTTCCAGCTGGATTGCGGTAGGTCGATCGTTGGTTCTATCCGGATGCCTCCGTGCATTCGGGGTCTTCCTCCACCTGTAAATAGCTGGACGTCGCTATATGACTGAAATACTGTCGAAGCGACGGTACACTCAAAACGTCAAGTCAAGTCAAGTTATATCTGCACGAGTACCTGGGTATCCGTGTAAAAATAATAGACTCGTTTCAGCCGTAGATACGACAGCTTCAAATGACATTACATACCACGTGGTATAACCACACTGATTCAAACGGTAGCAGAACACGTAAATTTTATAATTATAACATTAAGATTAAGCCGGGTGATATTAAGTGAGTATTAGCACTGGATATTTCGAAAATTAAACTTAATTATCTTTAGACGGCAAACATTATATACACCATAGTTTTCAAGAATCGTGAAAACTGAGAACATACGGTTATACCTTGCAGTCATGGATAAATAAAGCGTCCAGCTTAATACGTTTGTCATGGTGTCTCGGATAGCCTGAAAATAATAAATAAATAAAAAATAAAATAGGCAGTTTCTCTCTCTCTCTCTCTCTCTCTGGTGTTTTTATATCGGATCCTTAGACAGGGGTTCGACTGCCCCTTCACACACACACACACACACACAAAACAACAACAAAAACTGGGTACCTACTTATCTCCCTTACATTGCTATGGCCTAATGTTATGGCCCACCTCTCATACCAAGTCCTGGACCCCGCATAGTTTTCACTGTACAAATTGAACATACATGTATTCCTTTATTGCTAGTATTACGCCGATCGTAATATTTCAACTGAATGTGACATATACCTTTGACAGGAATTTTATATACAACACCTGATTTTATGTATTTGCTTGGCGGAATAGCACATTGTTTCACTAATAATTTCCCAAATGTTGCTATACAATAAAAAAAAAGAACTGTTTTGACCATATATCACACCAAAGGTAGAAGGAAAAAAGAAATATCTTTTAAAAAACATAGGCTGCGTTAATTAGGTTGAAGTAATAGATAATGTAGAACGAATATATGATGAACGAATAATTATTTGTATATGAACTTTATTTATTTATTTATTTTTTATTTTTTTTTGCGCTGAAATGGTCAAGCAAATTGTCATTTTAGCGAGCATGTAGGCTATTTACATAGCATATGATATAATTTCCTGCATCATTCTATCCTATTTTGCTACGAATAAGATTAGTTCAAATGCACAATATCAAACCAACACAATGTATCACATAGAAATGGCACAGAAATTATGCAGGTTTCCAAGATTATTGAATATTTATACAAAATACTAAAAATCATCAAGAAATTATTAAAAAATATAATACTATAAGAATTGTAAGAAATTTTAAACAAATACAAAAATTAAACAGTGTGCATGGATAACCTTATCCTCAGAGAGAGAGAGAGAGAGAGAGAGGGGGGGGGGTCTTATTTGACCAAAATAAGTGAGAACTTGTCCACATCCAACTGTGTTTGAGATGTTTACATTTTTTCGAGGATTAACAAAAACAAAACAAATAAAAAAACCTGCAATCTTTATTAATTAGATAATAAGCATGAATATTTTAAGTTCAATTTTAAGAAATTAGAAAAAAAATCAAACAGAAATACGTAAATTAGCTTATTGTGTAAACATACATAAAGAAGAAACAAACCTTTGTTCCTTGGAGTCACCGCTTCAGACGATTACATCAAACGGATCTCACGTGAGCTTTATATGTCAATGTACAGCGGGAAGAAGGAAGAGAAATGTTCCGGTCTCGTATTACAGTTATTATGTTTCGTACAGTGTATACAATACATCTTTTATTAAATAGGGTGGGTTGGACCAAATACATATAAAACAGAGATAGGAAACTCCAATGGAAAATATTGTTTACTCACACAGCAGATAATTGAATATTGCAATAAAAAAATATGGAAAAAATACAGAGGAAAATGTAACCATATTATAAAATAATCATTTCTTCACTACAAGGAAATATTTTCAGTTTGCTTTATTCTAAAGATTATTTTAAATTATGACGTAAATCCAACCAGTGTAGCAAAATATCAACACATTTTACAGAATATATATAATTATCATCATGCAGGAACTTTTCTATGTTACATAAAACACTTTTATTTGTTGACTTACTTTGATACATAAGGTATCATTTTGATGGTAATGTGATATTCTATCGTTAGATACAAAGAAAATGTGATATTTGAAACGTGACTTTGCGAAAATTGCACATTTGTTACGTGCTTTTGTGAGATTTAGACTTGTTGCCAATCTTTGTTTGATCGGTATTTGGTTGGACTGGGGGTTCATACTTCTTTTTCCTGTTATAGGGACCGTGTAATGTATCCGTCAGAGACAATCCTGATTCCATTAGCTTATAACTATCGTGACCAATTCGTTGGTAAGCCATTAATTGCAATACCGTGTTAGGTCAGTGAAAAGTCAAATCAAATTGAAAGAATACTACCTACCTACCTACTTACCTACCTGCCTATCATGTTGGGGACCTAGACATTTTGCGCGTCAAGCTGCACGAATGTAAGTAGGTTGTGTGAGAATAAAATATAAGATCAAAAGAAATTTGGGGATAAAAGAGTGCAAAAAGGTGTTAGGTTTAAGAGCTTTGCGTTTTCTAAGGGGAGATGTATTCAGTCTTGCAGACTGCTTGTTCTTGGGTCAGACAAGCAACATCAATTGCTTGTAGACTGTTCCAATGAAAGGAAGGAGAATTTGTAATAGTCTGTGGAGGCAGGCTCTACGCTGGACAGATTCAAGCTGTGAGATATTGGCGTCAGTAAATGGGCACCAGCGGCTCTACGCTGGACAGATTCAAGCTGTGAGATATTGGCGTCAGTAAATGGACACAAATCTGTAGAGCAGTACTTACTCCTCAAGCTGAGGGCGGACAAGTGTTTTATAAGCAGTAGATTTGAGAGATTCAAAATGCACCTTAATGTTTCTCCCCAGAAAGCCAAGAGAACTAAATGCTTTTTGACAGATGCGGTTGATGTGTGTGTCCCACGACAGGTCAGAGGAGATGTCAACACCAAGATATTTGGCCGCGGGTACAGATTCGAGTAAGCAGCCATAAAGAAAATGCTGTGTTGGAATTGGATATTTGGACCTATTCATGTGGATGAACCAGACACATAGATGAATTGAACTCCATATCCCATTTATGGCTCCATCGCTCAAGTGTGTTAAAGTCTTTCTGAAGAATTTCCGATTGAGAGGCCTTAGAGAGTCATGTAGATTGCAGTATCGCCTGCGAAGAGTCTAACTTTCGAATGGACATTCTGAGGGAGTTCATTGATATACACTAAAATAATGATGGCTCCAGCGCCGGCCCCTGAGGAACTACAGATGAGACAGGTATTGGGTTAGAAGAAGACCCATTGACAACAACAGACTGATTGCGGTCATCAAGGAACCCTTTGATCCATTTGAGAGCAGAGCCTCTGATACCATAGCCATGGAGTTAAAGAGCTAGTTTGTCAAAAGCTTTGTGAAGTCCAGCAAGGATGAGATCAGTTTGCTTCTTTTTCTAAAGAGATTTCAAAAGGTATAATGAGCTTAGACTTGCATGGTCGTTTTTCTCTGAAGCCGTTTTAGAGTTCATAGAACATGATGTTATGTTTAGTGAGATGTTCTGTGATGGAGGATGCGATATTGTGTTCCAGAGTTTTACAGAGTATACAGGTTAGAGATATTGACATGTAGTTTGCAGGATTGGAACGATCACCTTTTTTGTAGATGGGCACTACATTTTCGTCCTTCCATATCGCTGGGAGAGTTCCAGAGTCAATGGAATTTTGGAAGATTTGTTTCAGAATGGGAGACAGTGAAGAGGAGAGGTTTTTTTTTTTTTCAGGACAGTTGGCTTTATCTGGCCAGAGCCTCAAGCTTTGTTAGGATTCAAGTTGGAGAAAAGTTTCTCAATCCCTTGGATGTTATTGTAATGTCTGCCATTGTATAGGGGCTTTCTACATGCATGCTGTCTACAAGTTTCATAATACAGAGGGAACTGAGTCCGTTAGGAGATTTCAGACTGAAGACAGATTGGAATTGCTCTTTTAGAATAGAAGCTTTTGAAGTATCATCTTGATGCATAGAATTAAGTTTACGTAGGGGTGCGACAGGAGCTGTGTCTTGTTTGGAATGCTTGAGGAGTCTAAAAAGTTTTTTTTTAAGTTAGGTTTAGAGGATTGATTGTCATTGGCTACATTAAGAATGTCTTTAATAAAGGTATGACTCATAGGAACTTTTGACTAACTTCCTGAAGAGATGTTTCAGATCAAGGAATTTCTACCGATCAGCAGGTTTTCCAGATTTTCGATGTTTGAGATCTTGATTTACCCAAGGAATATTATTTCTAATGCTAGAGAGTTTAGAAGGAATGAATTTGTGTGTCAGAGAATTGAGCGTAGTATGGAAGCTTTCCCATAGCTGTTGGACATTCAAAGAAGAGTACATATCACTTTCAACCATTCCTGGTGGTATAGTTCTAGAGCCTGCTCACCACATCACAGTTAGCTTTTTTTATAAAGAGGTATAGTGTGTGGTTTTTGGTACAGGTCTTTGGCAGAAGTATTAACTTTGACTTTGACAGTCTCATGATAAGATTGAAGTCATTTAATATTACTTCAGTGATGTTTCTATATAGAGGGGGATGTTTACAGTCAGAAGAGAAGCATAAGAGGCCCCAGTCCATCTTTGGCAAGTGCAGATCTCCAGATATTACAAATGTATTTACTAGCTTTTTGAAGGGATTTGGAAAATTCATACCAGCTGTGCTGGTCATGTTCATGTGGCTTGTAGTAGACTCCAATCAAAAGAGGTTTGCTTCCGAAAAGGTCTACTTTAATCCATTCATCTTCACAGTCTGTTAGTTTAAACATATAAATTTATTGCTGTAATTATATATAAGCATGGGATTGTGTACAAGATATGTTACCCTTATCTTCCCTATGGACAAAATATCTACAAATTAGGTCATTGCAATGAATTTAAGGTGTTCGAGCCGCCCTGTGCGTTGGCCATTGAGAAATAAAATCCTGTATAAGGTGAGAAGGCAGTGGAGTTGTATTCAAACTTGGGCCGCGCGATTGTCTTGTATGCCACTGAATTAGTCACTACGACTTAAATAGCTCTAGTTTTGATTGGCTGTTGGTGATTTTTGTCATAGACATATTCACCAACCAAGTGCTGCATATGTCTGTGTTTTTGTCTACATAGCTTAAGATTTACATAAAATCCAAGCGGGGCCTATCTATCACAAAGTATGCTGTGAATTAAAATATCGTTCCAAAATATATATTCGTTTGGACAAAGATTTATTCAAGCATTGTGGTTATAGATCTTTGCTCATCCACTCCCAAATACCTCCTTAAAGCCCCCGCTTCCTTAACTCTTTTCGAGCTTGTATGCTAACCAATGAGCGATTGTCACACAAGAATTGTCTCTCCCATACCGAAGAGTTTCAGAGATGGCGCATGAAGGCGGGTTAGGCAGAAAGCGATGTCTTAAGATTTTACAACTACCAGAGGATTGTTCTGAGAGTAATATCGATATTTACAGATAACTTGAAATATTTACATGTCCATTTTACTTTTAAATTTCATAGACTCCATAAATTCTCTGTCAATGAAAATACAGCAGCTGTCCTATTTTTAGGCTGTTACGGTAATTGGGGGCCGATATGCAAACATGCTGTTTGCCAACAGTTTACTGCTAAAAGTTAAAATATATTGCTGATGCGCAGCTTTTGATTGATGTGACTTTTAAGACTTTTACGGAATGAAAAAATGAAACGACAGTGTTGTTGACTTTTTATGCATTTTGTAATTTAGCCTCTGAATTACCAAATTATCAACTATTTTAACTGTGGTCTGGAGGTTTTAAGAATCACAGGAGTGGGAGGTTGTAACATTCTATGCTGTAAGGCATATTGGGGTTATTGTCAAAATTCTAATAATAATCTTTCTGTATAACAGGAGATAGTCTATAAATATTTTCTAAAGGTCCTGCTTATAACAACTTGTTTTTAGCCAGACTATTCAAAGAATAAGTTGAGCTGTTTTACTCACCCAAGGGTAATGATTTAAATTTTTTTATTAAGTTTTTTGTACCAACTCAATATTTTACTGAACCCTTTGAGGTCTTCTTTAAAATTTGGAATAATTGTTAATGGTTATCACCTCCATCTGTAGGGAAGAGAACATAACTTTTGTTATGATACGGATTTTGACATACTTATGCCCCTTTTCTGCTTAGATTCCTTGTGATGTTTTTGTACCACCTTACCATTGTCACTGAACCATTTGAGGTATTGCTCTGCTCTTACTTACCCATTGAAATTACAGAGATTCTTGGTTAGCCTTTTATTGCAAGATTTTTTTTTCATTTTGAAATAAAATATGTTTACAACATGAATTTTTCACCAGCATATTAACTAGGTGTTTGGGGAGTGCTAGTTGATTAACATTGGTTAAGAGGTTTAAGTCTCATTTCAGAGGTGAATTGGTCTATTGGCCTGGCACTTTTTCCAAGCATACTATTTGGGGTATATATAGAAAAAAAAGCAGTAAAAATAAAAGACAAAAAGCAAAAATGCACACAGTTTGTTTTCAGTAGATAAGATTACTTTTCATTGAATGTAAGTATTATGTTTGAATTTTCTGTTACCATAATTGAATTTGAGGGAGCAATTTTGATGTTTGCTTTTAGCTTGTCTGTTTTAAAAAGAAAAAAAGTCGAGGTATTGTTACCACTCTGGTGTTGTTGGCGGCATTGTGGTGGTGAAAAACTTTTGACTATGGCCATAACTTCTGAACTATTAAACCGAATGTCTTCAAACTTAATATACTTGTTCACTATCACATGGGTTACATTCTTATCAAGGGCCATAACTCTTACATCCATTTTGATCTAATTTATTTCCCCCCTTTTTACAAAAAAAAAAAATAACCTAACAAACAAGCATTGGCATCTGCATGGGGCGCTCTTTTTTATTTCATTTCTGTTGCAGATGACATAAAGAAAGCATACAGACGACTTGCATTTAAGTACCACCCTGACAAGGTAAGCATTTGTTTTATGTATGCAGTCCAATCACTAAGGTTCAAAGAAATATGCAGGAAGCACTGTACAACCTGTTCTAACATTTCTTTTTATGTTGACTAGGAAACACTTTCTTTCATGTTATACTAATCACCACTAGATAGACAATTATAAGGTTTGGCAATTTAGTCCATTACTTTGCTTAAGTGAAAATTATAAATGGTTTTGCAGCAAGGTTTGGACCCACAAAAAGATAAGCAATCATGTACAAGCAGTGATTTTTTTATTACGACTTTCCACAAACCTGTGGAAAACATATAGGGTTTGTCATGTTTATTCTTGTTCTTATTATTATTATTCTTCTTCCAAGTTCTTCAAGATTAATTTCAGTATGTTGCCAATGTCTAAGTTACATGAAAATTAAATTGCCTTGCAAAAAAGTTAAAAAATTTAAATTCAATTATTTTTGAAGAAGCGGTGATTGGGTTGGTTAAAATATATATATATAATTGCCAATTTGACCAACGAAGTTTCAAAGATGTTAAAACTTAAAACGTTCGTTAAGTCTTGGAAATTTCAAGTGATGCGTCATCAATCTTGGCAGATATTCATGTTTCATGGAATATCTGCATGAAAACTTGAGAAAACAAACCTGTTCGTACCTTTGAAGTAATCCTATTTTTTATCAACTGAGATGGTGCATACTTAAATGAATTTATGTTGATCATGTGATAATGATATTCAAGCAGTAATAATGAAAAAATCATATCAAATCAACACTTGGATTAATGAACTTTAAATTGGAAAATATAAAGGCGTAGTTTAAGATGGGCAAAAAGTCTTGAAAATTTAAGTGATTAGCTCAAAACTTCAATAATTAAGCAACAGCAAGTAATATCTTTCTTAAATAGTGAATTTTATTCCCTATGAGATAAACAAACGGAAAGCCATTTCCTTTGTAATTTTAACAAATGACCTTCTAGTTTTTTAGCTCACCTGAGCACTTGTGCTCAGGGTGAGCTTTTGTCACCACTTTTTGTCCGTCAGACGTCGTCTGTTGGGCGTCGTGCGTCGTCTGTCATCAACAATTGCTTGTGAACACTCTAGAGGCCACAGTTTTGGTCCAGTCTTCATGAAACTTGGTCAGGATGTTTGTCTTCATGATATCTTGGATGAATTTGAAATTGGGTCATGTGGAATCAAAATCTAGGTCACTAGGTCAAATCTTAGAAAATCCTATTGAACACTCTAGGGGCCACAGTTTTAGCCCAGTCTTCATTAGATTTGGTCAGGATATATGTCTACATGATATCATGGATGAATTAGAAAATGGGTCACATGGGGTCAAAAACTAGGTCACCAGGTCAAATCTTAGAAAAACCTTTGGAACATGCTTGAGGCCACATTTTTGGCCAAATCTTCATGAAACTCTGTCAGGATATTCGTCTCTATGCTATGACAGATGAGTTTGAAATCGGTTACATGGGGTCAAAAACTAGGTCACCAGGTCAAATCTTTGAAAAACCTTGTTTTAAAATGTTTGTTTACATCAAAACTTGGATATATTCAAAACTGGGCCACACAGGGTCAAAAAGTAGGTCATCAGGGCAAATTTTAGAAAAATCTTGTGAACACTCTAGGGGCCTATATTTTTGTACCAGTCTTCATTAAACTTGATAAGAAAGATGACTGCATGAATTCCCAATTGAGTACAAATTCAGGTAGGATCAAAATCTAGGTCACTTAGTCAAATGTTAGAAAAACACTTTAGATGCTGCATTTTTTGTCATCATGTCTAACAAAGCAATCTTACTCAGGTGAGCGACACAGGGCCATCTTGGCCCTCTTGTCTTACTTCCTTTCTCATAAGGAAAATTAGTGTTACATAAATCCAGTCTGTCTTATTTGTTCATCTGACGCTTTTCTATTCGATTGCTTCAAATATGGTTACACAAGGCAGGAAGAAACGGGTAAACGTTTAAAAAAAACACTGAGTAGTTACCTAGCACTGCAAACCAAACATCAGGCATTTGTCTCGCAATAATTGACGATCTGGAAGTTGAGATAGAGTCGATAGCATCCAATTCCATGTTAACCAGTAAATAATTTGTTTTAATTCAATAGTTAAAAGTGCTAAATCTTTGGATCAGGAAGATCAAATATGATTGAATGTTGTTGTTTTTGTGTCGCCTGCATAGCATGGCAGACACATAGGGATCACTTTGTCCGTCGGCGTCGTCGTCGGCGTCACACTTTCTTGTCCGGAGCATAACTCGAAAAGTATTTGAGGTATCACCTTGAAACTTAAAACATGGATAGATCACATTGAGGTGGAGTGCAGTGCACAAGAATGATAACTCTGACTTTCGTATTTTCTGAGTTATTACCCTTTGTTGATTCTGAGATTTTATTTTTGTCCGGACCATAACTCAAAAAGTATTTGAGGTATCACCTTGAAACTTAAAACATGGATAGATCACATTGAGGTGGAGTGCAGTGCACAAGAATGATAACTCTGACTTTCGTATTTTCTGAGTTATTACCCTTTGTTAATCCCCCGCCGCGAAGCGGGAGGGGGGTTATAGGAATGCCCTTCGTCCGTCCGTCAGTCCGTCCGTCAGTCTGTCAGTCCGTCAGTGTGTCCGAAACACTTTCGTGTCCGCTCCATATCTCATGAACGCTTGGACACATTTTCTTCAAACTCGGCTAAAGTGTTAACCTCATTGAGCTGATGTGCAGAAGACATGTGGCGGTCATGCTGGCTCAAGGTCAAGGTCATATTTGAAGGTCAAATGTTATTTTCCTGTCCGCTCCATATCTCATGAACGCTTGGACACATTTTCTTCAAACTCGGCTAAAGTGTTAACCTCATTGAGCTGATGTGCAGAAGGCATGAGGCGGTCACGCTGGCTCAAGGTCAAGGTCATACTTGAAGGTCAAATGTTATTTTCGTGTCCGCTCCATATCTCATGAACGCTTGGACACATTTTCTTCAAACTCGGCTAAAATGTTAACCTCATTGAGCTGATGTGCAGAAGGCATGAGTCGGTCATGCTGGCTCAAGGTCAAGGTCATACTTGCAGGTCAAATGTTATTTTCTTGTCCGCTCCATATCTCATTCAGGAGTGTTCCCCTTGCCTTACACAGACCACTTCTTGACCTGGATTGCACTTCCACAGTGATTTATTGTACTCAGTAAATAATAGTATGTCATGTTCACAATCATACAAATTATTTCATGATATATAAAGTTTTTAATTGAGTTACACATGTACTTTGTGGTTACCTAACACATCCTATACTTCATTGATGTTCACTTTTTGTACTGTTTCCCATTTAAAACTTGTCAGTAAACTTAATATATGTGCCTCCAAATTCTGAGATTCATACATAACTCCGGAAAGTTAAATTGTCTTAAACTGATCTTCTATGTCTGCTACAACCATGCCAGGTTAAGGTGAACATAATCCTATGACCAAACAAATTCTAATATTTGGCCAGCGGCGGGGGATATAGCTGTCCTTTGGACTGCCTTGTTGATTCTGAGATTTTATTTTTGTCCGGACCATAACTCAAAAAGTATTTGAGGTATCACCTTGAAACTTAAAACATGGATAGATCACATTGAGGTGGAGTGCAGTGCACAAGAATGATAACTCTGACTTTAATATTTTCTGAGTTATTTCCCTTTGTTGATTTTCAGACTTAATTTTTGTCTGGGGTAACTCGAAACGTATTTGAGGTGTTGACTTGAAATTTTTTTTTGGAAAAAATTTGGTTTTTAAACCTCACAGGTGGAAAGATCTCATCGAGTGCATTGTGCAAGAATGATAACTGTTGTATTTTTGGAGTTATTTCCCTTTGTTTATTTTTTTTTATTTAATTCTTGTGTGGTGCATAACTTGTAAAGTATTTGAAGTGTTGCCTTAAACATTTATAGTAGATAGATCTCATTGGTCTGAGTGCAGTACACAAGAATGATAACTCAATAATGATGACTACAAACTTGCAACATATATATAATTAACGTCATAAGTGCTTAATGACGTCATAATTTTTCTTACAGTTAATGTTTTGAATTCATAGTCATTCTGACACTCCTCTGATGAAGACTGTATAGTCGAAAGTGCTCGGGAAAATTATTACATATTGCACTGTTTGAATTTTTCCCCCCCCCCCCCCCCCCCCCCCCCAAAAAAAAAAAAATATATATTGTGTGTGTGTGTGTGTGATTTGGTGTTATTTTGTACCTCACAAAATAGATTATGCTTTATCAATAATTTGTCAAAAGATCGATTTTCTAGTCAATTCTTTCATCAAACATGCTTAAATGCAGGCGACACAAGTGTTCCGAGGAACACCCACATCTAGTTTTAAAATTTAATTGTTGTGGAGCTAATGATAAATCCTGCATATGATAATTGTTCAATTGACATTGTTGCATACAAGAACAGCAGGCACAGTAAGAACCAGTAAGAACATGTACTGTTATTTTAATTCCCAAATTAAGTTGATAAAAAAAAAGCAATTGACTTAATTTTGATGGAGTAACCATATTTTCATTACTCAATTAAAATTGTGAAAACCCAATTCCTTGAAAAATTGATGAGTAAATACCCAATTGACCTCAAACCTTATCTGTAGCCCTGATGAATTATGTCTTTTGAGAAAAAAATCAATGAGGAAAATAGGTAGTTACTTTTGGGAAAAAAAGTCAGTTTTTGACTAGACAAGTCCACCTGTAAAAGTTAGTGAATTCACCAAAATATAATCACAGACATGTACAAAGATACCAAAACCAAGGCACTGTGAAATACCGATACAATTGTCAGTTGAATTGGCTTCCAGTTGCTTAAAGTTTGTGTAATAGATTAATCTTGACAGTGTCTTAGGGATTGGAATGGAATTTGGTACTCTTCATAACTTTGAAGCAATGATGTATGTGATGTAAAAAAAAGTTTAAACTTTATTTTACATCAATAACGAAACAAGTTGTACATAATAATGTATATAATTGCATACTGGTATTATTAGCTTACATTTTTCACCAGACTAGCAGGACTTTGCAGAATTCTATTTCCTGGGTGTATTTGCTTTTTCCTCTGACTGCTCATTCCAGGAGCTGTCGGATTGATCAGGGTCTCCTCTGTTTGCTCATACAGTATTGTAGCTCAGATTCTACACAGTCTACATAACCAAGAAAAGTCTATTGTTTCATGTACCAATTAAAGTTCAGTAATTGATATTTATGAAGTCATTAATTTAAACATGAATATTCATGAGGTAAAGGGATATGATGTATGGATCATGTGACACATAACTTGTGTATGTTGAGCACTCGGTCATAAAAAATTAAATCATAAAATATTGAAATACTCAACAGATTGTAAATTACTCTTATCAATGGTTTGCATAGGTCTTGAAAAACCCTTAAATTTGATGTTTGTCTTGAAAAACCTTTGAAAATCACATTTTGCCTTCTAAACCCTTGAAAAACCCTTGAATTTGAAATTACTATACTTATCATAAAGAAGTGTTTATCAAGTTGTTAAAAATTAAGGTTCATCCCTTTCATGCCTTAAAATTTAAAGCATGAGTTGGGGTCATGCAAGTCCTTGATTTTGAATTTTTAAGGCCTTAGAAAGCCTATGAAAATCCCTTAAATTTTGCTTCAGAAAATTTGTATGAACCATGTAATATCTTTAAAATACTTAATTACTTTTGGGGTGGTTTTCTGCCTATTAGTGTGGTCCGAATAACGGCCCAATTCCAAATCAGTAATCAGAAATACTTTGCCCAATAGGCAAAAAAAAAAAAAAAAAAGATAAGGGGATATAGTATTATTTCCCATTTAGGGACTAGGGTCATTTACCTAAAATAGGCAGAAAAACCCTGCATTTGAGAGTAAAAGGTAATGCATTGTACTCATTTTCATTTGACCAAAACAGCTTCTCGGTTATTATTCCTTCGAAGTAATGTTCTATACTCTTGTCTCAATTTACAGAACCAGGATGGGGTTGACACGACCAAGAAGTTCCAGGAAATCAGTGAAGCCTATGTGACACTGAACAAGAAAGGTTGTTGAATACTGTGTAAAAATACTTTCCTTGACAAGTACATATGTATTTTATTGTTAGGATTATCCACTACAGTGTAGATTCATTACATCCATCTCCATTTTTACTTCATATCTAATACAATAATGTTGTTTGGAACACATGTCACCAGTTAAAGCATGACGGAAAAAGTCCGACAGACAGATGATGGAAAAGTGATCGCTATGTGCCACCTCTGCTTACAGCAGGTGACTAAAAAACACTGTCCAACACTAGACTGGAAATCTTAACTGCGATTATTGGTGTTAAGTGCATTTTTAAAGATTTAAAATATAATGTGGTCACCAGGTTTGAAATCATCTGTAATTACAATGAGAGTCTACTTATAATTCCAAAGCACAATATTATCGATACCACAATTCTTTGTGGACACTATAGTTCAATGTAACCACCTCCTAAAAATATTGTGCTTGCTCATCATTTTAAATGCCTTAACCCTTTCCCTCATATAGACTCATTTTGACGCACTCAATAGGTACCACATAAAGCCTGATCTGCAGAAAACCACAGTTAAACCTTACCAAATTTAATTGTAAAGTCCTCATTTCCAGACCACTGAGGAGCAGCAAACAGCATAAAACCTGATCAGCTGCGAGTTACTCGCAGGCTGATCTGGTTTTATGTGTTCGCATAGGTCTTTTCATGGTTCCTCTATGAGGGAAAGGGTTAAAGAAGAACTGCTAATACTAGAGCAGTGCTGTCTATTATCTTGTATTAAACACAGTATGTGGATCTCTGACATAGAAAAATAGCATCAAGAAAATATTCTCTCTACTCACTTGAGTACATTGAATTTGCTTGGTTTTCCCTTACCCCAGTGACCCAAAATTGTCCATTTTTGCCCTAAAATTGTCCATTTTGACTCAAATATTTTCCATTTTTAACCTAAAATTGCCCATATTTAGCCTAAAATTGTCTAAATGAACCCAAAATATTATGAATTTTGTCTCATTATCGATATATCAAGGGGTCATTTGAAAAATCAAAGGCATAATCCTGAATTTGTCATGACTCCCATGCAAATAATAAAATACTACCAGGGGTATGTATGTGTGAGACACATTTGAAGGTTTTTCTTTATATTGCATTATTTCAGGCAAATGCCATTTTGAAGAGATATTCGGTGAACAGTGTGAGAGCCACAGATGTTCAGGGTCTTCTAGCAGCCTGAAGGATTGCATGTTTGATTCAAGTGATCCACTGGTAGGCAGTAGTTGAAGGATTTGGTGACATTGTTACGAATTACAAATAGAGACTCAAATATCACTAACCATACTTGGCTTAAATAATTACTTACTTAAATGATACAGAACTACATATGTAAGGCAAATTTCATTCTTGTTTCTTCAATAAAAATAACCCAAATATTTTACAAGTTTTAAATTTATTTATTTTATGTCATTTTGGAAACAAGTTCTTACAGTTGAAACTAGTCCCTCTCAATAGGTCCTTGGATATTTAACTTACTTGACAAATATTGTAAGTTATTAAGGTAATAATTTATGTTTCGAGATAAGACTTTTTAGCACCTTTTAAAGCTTTTTAAACTTGAAAATTTATTTGATTTATTGAAAATTGATATTTCAGATAAGTGTTGATGAACTTTCCAGTTATTTTAATTAGTTACATTTACTGTGATTAAAATGGATAATTTAGCTTTTAATATTTATTTCATTTCAGATTGAATTTTTCAAGAAGATTTTTGAAGAAATATTGTGGGAATTCAGAAACCGAACAAGTGAGTACATACTCATAATTTAAGTGAGACGAGTATTGGGCAATGTCTTTGTATCTCATGACCTGGAGGCCGTTAGTACAATCCCCAGCCGAGATAAAGTAATTAAAGTTGTTGAATTGGTTCTGGTCTATCTCCCTGGTGCTTGGAATTCAGCATATATAAGGGTAGTTCTACGACTGGTTGGCTCATTTCAGGGTAATGTCAGCATCAGATACTCACGGCTGCCTATTACATCTGTCAGCCGTGGGATATGCGGCTTTTCAAATAATGGATAATGCCTAAATGCTAACTAATAATCCCAAGGGCGATGTATGGAGTAACATAATGAGCACTCGTGGGTTTCTTAAGCTGGGGTAATGTGACTGGGTGTGGTATTATGTCTTAAGTCTGCATGTTGATAATACGGTAAGGCAGCACTAAATTTATCTAAAGTCGGCGAAAATCTCTCAAATGACTGAAATACTATAGTACTTGTGATCAGTTATTTTGCGCTATGCATCATCAACATTTACTTGTAAACACATTTTTAGTCCAGTCTTATGAAACTTGGTCAGAATGTTTGTCTCCATAATATCTTTGATAAGTTAGATAATTGGGTTATGTGGGGTTAAAAAGTAGGTCACTATGTCAAATCTTAAAAAATATTGATAAAAACCTTGTGAACACTTTAGATGCTACATTTTTGGCCCAATCTTTACGAAACTTGGAAACTATTGTCAAATCATTTTTTTTCGTTGACATTAAATTTCGTGGAATCTGCTATTAAATCAATTTCGTTGGTACACATATTCGTGGAACCATGTTCAAGACATGAGGTATATGAAATGAACAGTTTTCGTGGGGATAAATATTCATGGATAAAGTTATTCACAAAATCAACGAATATTAGTCCCCAACGAAAATTAATGATTCTACAGTATATAGAATTACCAATGAGCTCTTAGTTATGTGGGGTCAAATGTTGGTCACTATTTCAAATTTTAGAACAAAAACAATGTAAACACCCTAGATGCAACAGTTTTTGCTTGATCTTCGTCAAAAATACCATTATCAAAATTACATCATAATGCCTTCAACAACATCAAAGATAAATCTTGCTTAGGGGAGCGACTTGTTTGTTACATAATATCTACAACAAATATATATGACTTACTGTATTGCCTTTGATTTAGGCTATGATCCTACTGAAATGGAGGAATTGTCTGAAACGGAGGACTTCATCTACAAGGTGAGGCAATAAATGAATGACAGATTTTTTTACTTCATGAATATTATGTACAAATTCATGATATAACGAATATTAATGAACTGAACTTTAAATGGTTATGATATCATGAATTTTTCTTTGCCACATGGATTGTGTAGGAACTGAGCTACAATATTGTTTGAGCAAACAGGAGATCCTGATCAGACAGGAGCTGTCTGATCTGGGTCTGTTCTGTTTGTCAATGTGTCAGAATGAGTCTACATGTAATAAAGAGTTAAATATCCCTGTTCCACAAAGCAAATTTGGGGATATATAGATTTGAAATCATATTCAACTTGTGTATTGCGTACACCTTCTTCAAAAATGAAATAAAAGTCAAATAAATGTGTGCATTACATGGCTTTTTAAGGTTATTGTTTATGATTTTAAATGACTTTGTATTGCCCATCTGCAGCTTTAAATTTATATTTTGCATATTTAACTATTTCTTTCTCATTTTCAGAGTGACATGTTTGGTTCCCATGGTGACAAAAAAAAGGGGAAAAGAAACTCTTGTGCAAAGGTGATTGATAGCAGTTACGTTTTTAAGCTAGTCTGTTTCGAAGGAAAAGACTATTGTGATCACCAGGTTGTTGTCATTTTTGTTGTCATCATAGTTCAAAGACTATAATGTAGCCCGTGACTCGAACACTTTAAACAGACAAGCGCTGGCGTCCGTATGCGGTGCTCTTGTCATTGTATGGCAAGGTTGCAGGTAGTACGAAACAAGGAGGGCAGGGTAGGTGGTTTTACCACAATTTTTTTTAGACATTTCAAACTTAGTAGAATGGTTGTGGACATGATGAAGGTGTGTGCTGCAATTTTCAATTTAACGTGTAGTTGAACCAATCCCTATGATTAAATGGTTAGAGTGTCTGCCCTGTATGTGGGAGATAGTGGGTTTGATCCCTGGCTGCAATATAACAGTCTTTGGAAGTGGCACTAGTATATCTCTCTTATGTTTGGCACTAAGCACTTAAGGGTATTTCTAGGATTGGTATCCCGATAATGTGACTGGGTGTAGAATCATGCCACTTGTCTGTAGCGTGATACTGCAGTCAGGCATCACTTTATCTTTTATGTTGACAAAATAACCCCAAATGACTGAAATACTGTTGGTGGGATGTTATACCTAAGCAAATGAATAATCTGACAGTCAAACTGAAACCTGATCAGAAAGAGATTCATAACATATTACAGTGTAGATTCATATTTGAACACAGAATCTGAAGTAACACACTTTATTATAGTTATTTGCTGTCCATCATTTGACATTAAATCCATGATTTGTTATTTCTTGAGTTAACTTGAGGTGCATTTTCACAGGTCCCGGTGGTTGAGTGGTTTGAGTGTCCACCCTGGAATCAGTAGGTCATGTGTTGGATCCCTGGCTGCGACATACCAAAGTCATAAAAAATGGTACTTGCTTGGTGCACAACTTAAAAGGGTAGTTCCAGTACTAGTTGGTCTGATGTCAGGATAATGTGACTGGGTTTGGTATTATGCCACATGTCTACAGCATGATACTGAAGTGTGACAGCAGTATGATAACTGACTCAAGTATTCACAGAGGTACAAATGTCATCCAGTGTAATGTGGCATTTAGTCTTGGACCCCAGATATAGCATACAATGGAGCTGATCTATTTAAATGTCTTAATGGGAAAAAATTAACTTTTTTTTTTTAATTTTTTTTTTTATTTTTGCAGAGAGCAAGGAAGCGAGAAAGGAACAAATTGCCGGTTACATCAGAGCCTAAACTAACCAAGAAGCAACGCCAAGCCATGGAGTATAGGAGAGAAAAGGTAATTTGGTTAGTCCGCATCAGTACACAAATTGTGAGTACTTTAGAAACTTGCCTACTGTAAGACTATTTGCCTATAAGACAGGACCCCTTTCTCATTTCCTTAATCTGTGGGTTTATGCTTTGACCCTCTTATAAGACGTGATAAGAAATCCAGAATGCATGATAAGCAGTATTGTTGAGTCATATGACCGTCAATTCAGAATAATACTACAATTGATTTTTAGACTTATTTTGCTGTCTCTCATGAATGTGTTAATGTGACAAATCAAAAAACAAGATTTTAATAATTACTGTTAAGCTCACTTATAACAAAATCATGGGGACCTTGCAAATTATTTCATCTTATCTGAATTTTGTCTTATCCTTATAACATTTTTTTTTTTCTAAATGTTTGCATATAACAAACTATTATTGAAACAAATAACAGATAAAGAAGTAATGTAAAAAGACACAGTAAAACTCTTAAGTTATTTTTTTTTATATAAATTCTACCAAGTGTCAATGAATGGTTAAAAAGAGGATATGTAGTGAAATTAAAAAAAAATCTTTGCTCTTGATTAAAAAAATATGTACAGTGGAACCTCAATATTAAGGCCACGTATGGGACCGGGCACGAGTGGCCTTAATTTGAAATTTGGCCTTAATAGCAAGGTTTCACAAAGTCAAAAGGGATTATGTCCCTTATGTCCCTTTGACACATCAACCCTACACTTGTGTGTTATGTGTTGTGTTTGCTATGTGAGTTTTGTGTAATCAATTGATTATTCAATAACTCATTAAATAAGCCATTTTAAGTTTCGTTTTTATAAGTTTTATTTTTTTAAATTGTTAAAAAGAAAATCAAAAAGAATAATTGCATCCATATCGGAAGTCATTTAGGCATAGACTCCGAAGAAAAAATCATATTGTTTAAAATAAAACTTATAACCAAGGTTGCTGTTAATGATAATGAATATTGATTCATGTTTTATACCTGAGTCTTTCCATTGCCAAACTGTTCAGCTAGAACACGATGAGATTTACCATGGCTATCATTAATCAATAAAATTTTGTCTTTGAGAGAAAGTTCTTTACGTTTCTTACTCATAGTTTTGATAGTTACAGTGAACGTAAAAAATGCAAAATGAATTCTGAATGCATTTCATGAAGTGCACATTATTTATCATCGTTTTAATATGAATATTTACTAATTAGCTATAAAGTTTGCAAAACAGACATGCCGACTATAAATTACCCATAATCATCAATTCATATGTCCCTAATACTTTAATTAAAGTATTAATTACCATCAGTTTGATTTCGATGTTGATAATGACGATGCATCGAAAACATAGCGTTATCAAACGCCTTTTGCTAAATTTATTGGACAAAAAGATGCAAACATCAAACACATCGCTTTTGATAAAGGGATCCATTAACGTCCCATTTTTCGAAACAAACTGACACTTGGACCTGCTGTCAGTTTGTTCCTTGTGTACTGCTATCAAAACAAAAGAAAGTGTCAAAATGTCATGTCGGGCGCGTGAAACACACAGACTGGTTAACATAACTTACGACGGTATTTTACGTAACCAGTCAGATAAAAAATCGAAAGTGTTATCGCCCTTGGACAGGTGCCCGCTTTAGCTAGGTTCATTTTGCACTGTAAACACCGATCGGGACCGAAAATGGTGCCCGCATTTCGCAATAGCCAGGTGCCCGCATTATTGAGTTTTGCGGGCAAATAAACATATAGCAAAGCGATCCGGACCGCGAATTTTGCCCGTAATTAGAAGTTGCCCGTATTATTGAGGTGCCCGCTAAGTGAGTTTCTACTGTATATGTTTTCCCAGTTAAATATCTTGGAAAACTTAGATATTCAGTATATGTACACTGACGGAAAGGTCTAACCGATCATTTTTAATTTATGAATTATCTCAAAGCCTTGGCCATTGTAGGAATCAAAATTTATTTTGTTTTCGTGTATGTGAAAGATGAACAATATGTGCAAAATTCCATTGAAAGTGGTTGCGAATTACACTGGCAGTAAGCTATGATGTAAAGCTATCCTCAGAAGTCAAAGTCAAATTGGATAGTTTAAAAAGTGATTGGTTGAAACATTCCGTCAGTGTATTTGTGAAGAACTTCTGAAAAGTCGCTTATGTTAATGTTTTTTAAACATGCACATGAAAGAAAACAATTGGACAATCAATTAGTCAATGTTTTGACCAATCAATCAAATTATGTAAGTAATTCACGAAACATAAATTATTTGCCAGAAGATGCCATATTATTTCCTAGTAACTCCCCCTGTTTGACCCAATTTTTGATTTTTAACTGTCGGTACAGCATACTGGATTTATTAGAAAGCAAATCGACAAGATTTTATTGTAGGTTAGGATAATTAGAACATAAGAAATACTTACCTACTTATTTTCTTACAACTTGTTTTCTTACTCACATGTGAGTGACGTACCTTTATTGTTCACACAAAACTGCCTGTCTGCTAGCGCCTGAAGTGATAGCTAATTAAGAAGCACTTGTCAAACTGTGATAATGACAGGCTCTTTTGTATTAACCAAACCATTTTACAGGTAAACTTAAGTATAGGGGCCTGAAATCGTTTGTCTAGCCGATTTTTCGTTATTTCTGATTTTATCTTAGGCGATCGGCAATCCATAGAAATAATGAAGGAAACAGTCAGGTAGTACTTTTTATTTTTTGTTAAGCGATTTTTTGTCTTATCCGAGTTGTTATAAGTGAGCTTAACTGTATTGTGCATTTCTTGCCATTTTTAGGTTTTCGCATCGCAGTGCGAAAACCTATTGTTCTTCTTCTGTTTCTTTTTTTTTTTTTTTTTTTTTTTATTTTTTAACCCTTTTTTGTGAACGGCATAGCTCCGAGGTGAGAAAAGCCACAGATAAATTTTATCAGTAATAACCACGTATTTGAAGATGATCCTAACGTCAAGAAAATTTTCATCTTTGTTTTGATTTTCCCGCCAGGGGGCGTTTTATATGAAAATGTTTAATAAGCAATATCTCAATTATTTGAGGTCCGATTCAAATGCGGTTTTTGCATAATGTTCCTTGTAAATAGCCCAATAAAATATGATAGGTTCCAAAAATTTGCGTATATAAAACTTTCGTGCTACAGGAGGTTGAAAGTTCGAATCTCGCAAAAACTGTGAAATAAGGGAAGGTCTACCAAAAACGTGCCCATTTTATTCAGAGATGAGATAGAAGAATTTTGTTTGTTGCATATGATTTGCAAGACATATACGCACAAAATATATGGGGTGGCGATTTTTAGAAATGCATGGTTTGTTCACAGTACGAGGTCAAACTTAACCAATATTTTCGAAAAATCAACATTTTAAAAGCATGACTTTTAAGGTTATTTGCAGCTCCTGACTTTTTTTTTTGTTCAATCTTCATCATTTTTTCACTGTTAATGCATTTTTATAAAACAAATAAAATCATAGAAAAAAAATCACCCATAATATGCAAAGGTCAAGGTCATATACCTATTATTATTAGTTATGTCGGCATAAAATAGCTCCAAATCTAAAAATATTTTATAGAAAGTATATGAACAAAAGTTTTAGTTTGTGAAGAGATCTTTCCATTGGTGTTTAGTTTTTGAAGATCGGACTTCATTTGATCAAATTACCACAGTCCAAAGTTTGATCCTTTTATCAAACAAGTGTAAATCCGTATATTTCCTCTTTATTGCAGCTCCTGACCTTATTTTTTGATCAATCTTCATCATTTTTTCACTGTTTATGCATTCAAATAATACAAATAAAATCGTAGTAAATAACGATGAAAATATGCAAAGGTCAAGGTCATAATACCGATTATTGTTATTTTTATCGGCACGAAATAGCTTCAAATCTAAAAATATTTTATAGAAAGTATATGAACAAAAGTTTTAGTTTGTGAAGAGATCTTTCCATTGGTGTTTAGTTTTTGAAGATCGGACTTCATTTGATCAAATTACCACAGTCCAAAGTTTGATCCTTTTATCAAACAAGTGTAAATCCGTATATTTCCTCTTTATTGCAGCTCCTGACCTTATTTTTTGATCAATCTTCATCATTTTTTCACTGTTTATGCATTCAAATAATACAAATAAAATCGTAGTAAATAACGATGAAAATATGCAAAGGTCAAGGTCATAATACCGATTATTATTATTTTTATCGGCACGAAATAGCTTCAAATCTAAAAATATTTTATAGAAAGTATATGAACAAAAGTTTTAGTTTGTGAAGAGATCTTTCCATTGGTGTTTAGTTTTTGAAGATCGGACTTCATTTGATCAAATTACCACAGTCCAAAGTTTGATCCTTTTATCAAACAAGTGTAAATCCGTATATTTCCTCTTTATTGCAGCTCCTGACCTTATTTTTTGATCAATCTTCATCATTTTTTCACTGTTTATGCATTTAAATAATACAAATAAAATCGTAGTAAATAACAATGAAAATATGCAAAGGTCAAGGTCATAATACCGATTATTGTTATTTTTATCGGCACGAAATAGCTTCAAATCTAAAAATATTTTATAGAAAGTATATGAACAAAAGTTTAAGTTTGTGAAGAGATCTTTCCATTTAGTGTTTAGTTTTTGAAGATCGGGGTTGAATTGGTTAAGTTATGACAGAAAGGCGAAAAGTGTACTTTTAACGAAATTGAAACGCTGTAGTTTCATGAACTTTGAGTCAAAAATTATGATTTCTTCAGCATTAACACACTGAAAAGTGAAGTGATGTGTACTGCAAGGAATACTTGTTTGGTCACGTGATTATGATTTCATGCATATTTAAGCAGAAATTATTTTAAAAAAATCATATAAAATCGACAAGTTGATGTTTGAAGTTGAAATTTGCAAGAATGCCGTAGACTACAATGTGCAAAATGTCCTGAAAAATTCAAGTGATTCCGTCAACAAACATGGCAGATATTCATGTTTTTCGGATAAGGGCTTGTATACGAAAATCTAGCAATTTGACGTAAGAGAAGAAGGCGGTTATTGGGTTGGTTACCCACGATCCGGACGTTCCTACGCAGGAAAGAGTGCCCGTGTTGAAAAGTGAATTGCGATGCGTATTTGAGAGAATGAGGTGCATTTTAGGATGCAATGGTGTACACCAGGACCGATAAGCACATTGCCTTTGTTATAACGGCTTTCTTCAAACTTTTATTAGGGCTTTCAGCCTCAAGTAGAATTATTAGGTTTTCGCATCGCAGTGCGAAAAATTTTTTTTTTTTTTTTTTTTCTTTTTGGTTTTCGCCTTGCAGGGCGAAAACCTATTGTTCTTCTTCTGTTGATTTTTTTTTTTTTTATTTTTATTATTTTTCCAATTCACCCATTTTTGTGCCAGCTAGCGGCCAATGAAAAAAGCTACAGCTATGATATTTTGGGCATGGAGTCATCTTTATCTGAACATGTGCCTAAGTGGTCAAACTTTTCACTTTTGTTTCTGATTTAGCCACTAGGGGGCGCAATGCATGTAATCACTGTTTTGCTAATAACTCAAAAATTTGAAACCTGATTTAGATGCGGTTTTTTACATAATGTTCCTTGTTGACAGCCCAATCAAATATGATGGAAATCTCATCATCGAGTACGGAAAAAAATTGTTCTAGGAGAGGTTGAATGTTCGAACCTTGGAAAAAAGTGAAATAATGAGGGTAGGTCTACGAAAAACCTTCCCACTTTTGTTAGAGATCAGATAGAAGAATTCTGTTTGCTGCATACGATTTGCAAGACATATACGCACAAAATATATGGGGTGGCGAATTTAGGAAATGCGTGGTTTGTACTCTAGAAAAGGTCAAACTTCACTAAATTTTAGGAAAAATTAAAATTTCAAAAACATGTTTTTTTCGCTCCTGACTTTATTTTCTGTTCATTCTTCATGATATTTTCACACAATATGTATTGTTATTATTATTAAAAGAAATTTGAAAAGGTCAAGGTCATATTACGATTATTGTGTTTTTATTCGGCCACAAATAGCTCCAAAACTAAAAATATTTCATTGAGAGTATATGAACAAAAGTTTTAGTTCTTAAAGAGCTCTTTCCAGTGATGTTTAGTTTTTGAAGATCGGACTTGATTTGGTCATTATACGGCAGTCCAAAGTTTGATCCTTTTTTGGAATAATTGTAAATCAGGTTTTATGCTTCAAATTCTGATACACAAGAATAAAAAGTTTGACTTGTGCGACTAGTATACTTGATTGAACTATTTGCTGCTTTGCTAGGTACCAAACAGTAAAATTTTAATCAATTTTCTATCTCATTTTGCCGCTAGGGGGCGCTTTTCTTGAAATCATTCTTTTGCTTATAACTCAAAAAGTTGAAGCCTGATCCAAATGCGGTTAATTGAATTATGATCCTTGTTGATAGCCTAATAAAATATGATAGTTTCTAGGTATGAGTGGCTGAAACTTTTTGAGCTAGTAACGGAAGGTTGAAAGTTCGAATCTCGTAAAAAAAAACTGCAAATGAGGGTAGGTCTACGAAAAACCTATCCATTTTTGTTAGAAATCAGATAGAAGAATTCTATTTGCTGCAAATGATTTGCAAGACATATACGCACAAAAAATATTGGATGGCGAATTTAAGAAATGCATGGTTTGTCCTCTAGAAAAGGTCAAACTTCACTAAATTTTAGGAAAAATTAAAATTTCAAAAACGTTTTTTTCGCTCCTGACTTTATTTTCTGTTCATTCTTCATGATATTTTCACACAATATGTATTGTTATGTTTGAAAGGGCCTCACAATTAAAAAGTTAAAAAACATTGAAAAGGTCAAGGTCATATTACGATAATTGTGTTTTTATTCGGCCCCAAAGTGCTCCAAATCTAAAAATATTTCATTGAGAGTATATGAACAAAAGTTTTAGTTCTAAATACATGTAGTTCTTTCGTATAATGTTTAGTTTTTGAAGACCGGACTTGATCTTTTCATTTTACGGCAATCCAAAGTTTGATCCTTTTTTGGAATAATTGTTATTCAGTTTTTATGCTTAAAATTGTGATATATAAGAAAAAGAATGTTCGATTAGTGCGACTTATATACTTGTTTGAACTATTTGCTGCATTTCTAGGTACCTAATTGTAAAAGTTTTATCATTTTTTTCTCATTTTGCCGCTAGAGGGCGCTTTGCTTAAAATCACTCTTTTGCCTATAAATCAAAACGTTAAAGTCTAATTGAAATGCGGTTTTCAGCATTTTGTTCTATGTTGACAGCACCACAGAATGTGATGAGATGTGATGATAGGGTATGGGGAAATATTTGCGCTAGAGGAGTTTGAATGTTCTAACATTCCAAAAAAAAACAAAAAAAAAAACTGTGCAAATGAGAGTAGGTCTTCAAAAAACCTTTGCGTTCTGTTTCATATTAAAAATTGTGGCTGAGTTGAAATAATGTGTTCAAGTTGATAAGGTTAAAAGCGAAAACCGAGATACCGCTTGCGGTTCTAGTTTTTTTTTTTTTTTTTTCTAACCCTTTTTTGTGAACGGCATAGCTCCGATGTGAGAAAAGCCACATCTATGAAACTTTTATCAGTAATAACCACGTACTTGAAGATGATCCTAACGTCGAGATAATTTTCATTTTTGTTTTGATTTTCCTGCCAGGGGGCGTTTTATATGAAAATGTTTAATAAGCAATATCTCAATTATTTGAGGTCCGATTCAAATGCGGTTTTTGCACAATGTTCCTTGTAAATAGCCCAATAAAATATGATAGGTTCCAAAAATTTGCGTATATAAAATTTTCGTGCTACAGGAGGTTGAAAGTTCGAATCTCGCAAAAACTGTGAAATAAGGGTAGGTCTACCAAAAACCTACCCATTTTATTCAGAGATGAGATAGGAGAATTTTGTTTGTTGCATATGATCTGCAAGACATATACGCACAAAATATATGGGGTGGCGAATTCGGGAAATGCATGGTTTGTCCACAGTATGCGGTCAAACTTAACCAATATTTTCGAAAAATCAACATTTTAAAAGCATGACTTTTAAGGTTATTTGCAGCTCCTGACTTTATTTTTTGTTCAATCTTCATCATTATTTCACTGTTTATGCATTTTTATAAAACAAATAAATTCATAGAAAAAAAATCAAACATAATATGCAAAGGTCAAGGTCATATACCAATTATTATTATTTATATCGGCATAAAATAGCTCCAAATCTAAAAATATTTTATAGAAAGTATATGAACAAAAGTTTTAGTTTGTGAAGAGATCTTTCCATTAATGTTTAGTTTTTGAAGATCGGACTTCATTTGATCAAATTACCACAGTCCAAATTTTGATCCTCTTATCAAACAATTGTATATCCATATGTTTTCTCTTTTTTGCTGCTCCTGACTTTAATTTTTGTTCAATCTTCATCATTATTTCACTGTTTATGCATTTTTATCAAACAAATAAAATCATAGAAAAAAAACAAGCAAAATATGCAAAGGTCAAGGTCATATACCAATTATTATTATTTTTATCGGCATAAAATAGCTCCAAATCTAAAAATATTTTATAGAAAGTATATGAACAAAAGTTTTAGTCTGTGAAGAGATCTTTCCATTGGTGTTTAGCTTTTGAAGATCGGACTTCTTTAAACCCCAAAATTTTTCTTTTATCAAACAAGTGTAAATCCGTATGTTTCCTCGTTTTTGCACTCCTGACTTTATTTTTTGTTCAATCTTCATCATTTTTTCACTGTTTATGCATTTAAATAATACAAATAAACTCATAGTAAATAACGATGAAAATATGCAAAGGTCAAGGTCATAATACTGATTATTTTTATCGGCACAAAATAGTTCTCAATCTAGAAATATTTTATAGAAAGTATATGAACAAAAGTTCTAGTTCGTGAAGAGATCGTTCTAATGATGTTTAGTTTTTGAAGATCGGACTTCATTTGATCAATTAACAAAAATATTCGAATAAAGTTAATATCAATCATGTCTGCAGTTGAAACCAGTACTCTTACTAGTCAAGTTAAAGCGAAAACCAAGATACCGCTTTGCGGTTCTAGTTTTTTTTTTTATGCCCCCCCTTCGAAGAAGAGGGGCTATATTGCTTTGCTCATGTCGGTCGGTCCGTCGGTAGACCAGACCTTGTCCGAGTGATAACTTAAGTTCTATTTGACATTTAAGTCTCAAACTTCATGTGGTTGTTGCTCATGATTAGTAGATGACCCCTATTGTTTTTGGTGTCATTACCTCAAAGGTCAAGGTCACATGTTGTGTATGTATAGTAGCAGACCTTGTCCGAGTGATAACTTAAGTTCTATTTGACCTTTAAGTCTCAAACTTCATGTGGTTGTTGCTCATGATTAGTAGTATTGATTTTGGTGTCATTACCTCAAAGGTCAAGGTCACATGTTGTGTATGTATAATACAGACCTTGTCCGAGTGATAGTTGTTGCTCAGATTAGTAGATGACCCTATTGATTTTGGTGTCATTACCTCAAAGGTCAAGGTCACATGTTGTGTATGTATAATACAGACCTTGTCCGAGTGATAACTTAAGTTCTATTTGACCTTTAAGTCTCAAACTTCTGGGTTGTTGCTAGATTAGTAGATGACCCCTATGTTTTTGGTGTCACTTTCAAAGGTCAAGGTCAAAGTGACCTTCATTTACTGGGCTTGATTTTGAAAATTGTGACAAAGCTGTTTCCGATCAATAACTTAAGAACGCCTGGGCCTAGGAACTTCAGACTTAGTATGAAGATTATGCATGACCAGTAAATGACCCCTTTTGATTTAGGGGTAACTAGGTCAAAGGTCAAGGTCACTGTGACATTGAATGCCGAGATAGCAGTGTTAATAATTATCAGTAGTAAACCTTCACCAAGATAAGTTCTGAACTTTGTAACATATCCACATTATAAAGCCAAACATCATACATATAATATAGCCATATAAATATTATGGCATATGAGGGGGGCATATATGTTTTACAAACATTTCTTGTTTTTTTTGTGTTCCATTCTGGAAGTGTTTTCAATTATAATCCCAAAACATCTCTGCATTTGGGGTGCGGGTTGGGGGGACAGTGGGCCATGGTGTCACATATTCTTATTCGCACAAACTAAATCTCTGTTTGATGCAATATGGTCCAGGTAAAGGGGAAAAGTCGTGTCAACAGGATGAGTAGATTTGGCCAAGTTTGTGTATTACTTATGGAGTCAGAGCTGTCATTTATCTTGAAATGAATCCTTGCAAAAGTGTCGCCAAATACCTCCCTCTGTGCCCCCTCCACCGATTTCAGTTTATCCACTCTACACACAGGAAGAAATTAACATACTGCAATAGTTAAGTTCAAAGTATGTGATACTGACACATGCCAGTGTGTACATCTTTTTGATCTGTCACTTCTTTGAGATGCCACTTATCAAAACTTAAAAGTTCTGTGATAGTGGTTATTTGAGTTTGGATTTATTGCAGCTATACATTTGGGCATTGTTGTGTAAGATTTATTTTTTTTGAACTGTTTCATTATGACATACTTGATATTTTTTTCATGTATAGGATAGAAATACCATTGATCTAGCTTCATTTAACTGGAAGGAAAAAAAAAAAAATATGGCTTGTAGATCTTGCTTATAAGATGACGAACACACTTTTAAACCCTGAGGGGAAGAAACCTGCCTTATAAATAAGAATATATGGTATCTACATTCCTTAAAGACATTGACCTTCACATTGTCAGAAACTCTTGGTCAGTTTGATCCGTTATTCTCTGTACATAAGCTGTGGAATTTTCAAGTAGCAAGAGAACGCTAAAATGTGTCAAGCATGAAAATGTTTACGCAGATGATTTCAATATTAACATTAAGATACTCTCTATTTGGAGGTAAGGACATCACTTATGGGGGGGGGGGTGTTAGGATATTATGATACAAGCATTCGGATTGGTTAACACAAGGCAGGACATGGACATCCTGCATCCAGTTAGGTTAATATGCTATTTTCTCAGATCAGTTACACTTGACTCCTTTCCTTTAATGTGCTGAGGACTTTTTGCAGGAGAGAGAGAAGATAGCAGAGGAATTGACAAAGAAACAGTCATACCAGAAAACAGAGAAGAAGACAGTCAATGAGACCCCAGTGTGAGTTTCAGATTCAGTTATGTTTTAAAATTCAAATTCAGAAATATGTAGCTCAGAATGATATTCTGTTGTGGACTTCATGTTTTATAAGTTTGCTAAGTTTCCTCAATGGATCTACATCTGGGGTTTGCTGGGAAGGTGTTCCACCATTTATATATTCAAGAATTATCTCTGTTTTTAGCTCACATGAGCACAACGTGCTCAAGGTGAGCTTTTCTGATCGCCTTTTGTCCGGCGTCCGTCGTCCGTCGTCCGTGCGTCCGTGCGTCCGTCCGTGCGTGCGTCCGGCGTCAACAATTGCTTCAAACAACATCTCCTCCTAAACGGCTTGGCCAATTTGAAAAATATTTTGCAGGAATGTTCCTTGGATGAAGCTCTACTAAAGTTGTATAAATGGTTCTGGTCCATTGCATAATTAGGTCACAGGAGCTAAAAATAGATTTTAAAAATGAAAATTTAAAAAATCTTCTTCTATGAATCCATAAGGCCTAGAGCTTAGATATTTGGTATGTAGCATCATCTTATGGGCCACTACAATGATTGTACAAATCATAGCCCTATGGTGATAAATGACCCCGCACCAGGGGTCACTTGTTTTACATAGAGTTATATTGGAAAATCTTAAAAAATCTTCTTCCATGAATGCATAAGGCCTAGAGCTTAGATATTTGGTATGAAGCATCATCTTATGGGCCACTACCAAGATTGTACAAATCATAGCCCTATGGTGATAAATGACCCCGCACCAGGGGTCACTTGTTTTACATAGAGTTATATAGGAAAACCTTAAAAAATCTTCTTCTATGAATCCATAAGGCCTAGAGGTTAGATATTTGGTATGTAGCATCATCTTATGGGCCACTACCAAGATTGTACAAATCATAGCCCAATGGTGATAAATGACCCCACACCAGGGGTCACTTGTTTTACATAGAGTTAAATAGGAAAATCTTAAAAAATCTTCTTCTATGAATCAATAAGGCCTAGAGCTAAGATTTTTGGTATGTAGTAGCATCTAATGGTTCATTACAAAGATTTTCAAAGTCTTGGCCCTACGGTGATAAATGACCCTGCGCCCAAGTCTTCTCTGAAACCATATGGCCCATTGCTTAGGTATTTGGTGTGTAGTATTGTCAGGGGTAAAATGTTTTAGATTAAGTTATATCAGAATCCTTGTCTGTTTAAAAACCTTGACATCAGTTGAAGCAATGGTACTCAGGTGAGCGATTCAGGGCCATCATGGCCCTCTTGTTTTTGTTTGTTTTGTTTTTTAAACATTAAGTTAACCTATCCCAATGGCTGAGAGGTTAGATAGAGAAAGGACCGACTTCCACACTTAAATTGAGATACTCATATCAGTAAAGATTGTATTCATAACTTCCTGTTTGGTATGCAGAACTGGCTGGCCTGATGTCGGGAAAGATGACTGGATGTGGTATCTAGTGATTGCATAGAGTGCCATGTTAGGTCTAGTTTATTCTTTTCGACATGACATAGGTAGTACAAGGTGGTTGAGTGGATTTGGTAGAAGACAAGGTCACTGTTGCTATTATAGAAGACTTGCATTGAAGGGTATATAGAAGATAGTAATGTAAGAAGCAATTCTGCAGTATTGCAGGGATGTTGATCACCTTTAGTGTTCTGTAAAATCATGAATTTTCGTTGACATTAAGTTTTGTTGATAATGCACCTAGGGGAACATTTACGTGAGTACATTTATTCATTGATTTATGCTCTAGAAAAGGTTAGATCTATGTAAGAGAGGTTTTTGTGGGGAGTAATATTTGTGATAAAATCCATTATGAAATAGGCGAAAATTAATGTCTCATGAAAATTAATGATTTCCCCAGTAAGCCATGTGTTAACATATTCTCTTTGCAGTGATGTGGGGATCTCGTCGGAATCAGTGATGACTGAGCTGAAGAGGCAGGAGGAGAGGAAGAGAGAGGAGGAGAGAATTCTTCAGGAAAAACTGAAGAAAGTTGACGCTCTGGAGAAGAAGAAGGAGAAACAAAGTAAAAGAAAGGAGAAAAAGAATCAGGTAAAGACAGTTCTCTTATCATTATATCTCATCGTCAGAAGTTAAAATTGCACACATTGTCCAGTCACTTCATATCCCACTCTACAAACAGTTGTAATATCATTTCATATTTTGAATCTTTGTGGTGAGGCAGAGTAGTAATAGCTTTAATAGCATATAATGTTGTCCTTGACTGTTGGTCTGTACTTCAGAAATACAGAAATATTCATGAATTTTCTACATGCTGATAAATATGCAGCAGGTTTTTGCTGTGTATGTATACCATGATGAGTTATATATCAAGTTTGCATTTCACCAACATTTGTACATGTTATAGAAAGGTTAAACTGTCTGTCTTCGGAGTGGGTTTGATCCCCGGCCGTGACATACCAGAGTCATAAAAAATTGTACTGGTATAGCTCCCTTGCTTGACGTTCTGATATAAGGGTAGTTCCAGGACTGGTTGGCCCAGTGTCAGGATAATGTGACTGGGTGTGGTATCATGCTGCATGTCCACAGCGTGATATTGCAGTGTGTCAGCCGCCGCAGCACTTTATCTGTCTCTAGTAGACATCGTCTCCATTTGACTGACATACTGTCGGTAGGACTATAACCCCAGTAAACAAACAAACAGAGATGAATTTTGGTATGTAGGTTTACAATCATAAGTTACAGACCAAGTTTTATATTGCTCTATTTTACAGTGTGCCCAGGATGAGCTATTAGAATCAATGGAAGTCGGTTGTCCGTTTGTCAGTCTGTCTGTCGTCCACAATTAGTTTGTTTGCACTCTAGCATCTTTATTTCTTAAGCAATCATCTTCAAACTTTATGACAATGTTTATCACCATAGTATCTTGGCCAAGTTTAATTATGGCTGATATTGGCCTATTAGGTCTGGAGTTAGGCCTCTTTTAATATTAAAACATGTCAGATTTCACTTTGTACTATAGCATCTGCATTTCTTAAGAAATCATCTTCAAACTTTATGACAATGTTTATAGCTATAATCTCTTGGCCAAATTAAAATATGGCTGATTTCGGCCCATTAGGTCAGGAGTTATGCCCCTTTTAATATTACAAAATGCAGATTTCATCTTGTTTGCACTCCAGCATCTTCATTTCTTAAGCAATTCTCTTTAAACTTTATGACAATGTTTATTACCATAATTTCTCGGCCAAGTTTGATTATGGCTGATATCTGCTAATAATGACAGGAGTTATGCCTCTTTCATTCTTAAAAATTGCCAGATTTCTCTTTGTTTGCACTCTAGCATCTTCATTTCTTAAGCAATCATTTTCAAACTTTATGACATTATTTATAGCCATAATCTCTAGGCCAAAATTGGTTATGGCTGATATCGGCCTATTACGTCAGGAGTTATGTCCTTTCCAATGTAAATTTTTTTTAGATTTAACTTTGTTTGCACTCTAGCATCATGTCTTAAGCAAACATTTTAAAAATTTCTGATAATGTTTATAGCCATAATCTCTAGACCAAGTTCGACTATGGCTGATATCAGATTATAAGTCAGCAATTATTTCCCTTTAATTAATAAAAATGCCAGATTTGACTGTTTTCACTCTAGCATCTTCATTTCTTAAGCCATCATTTTGAAGTTTCACTGACAAAGTTTAAAGCCATAATCTCTCAGTCAGGTTGGACTTCAAATTTTCACCACAGGCACTGTTTAGTTCATGGAATTGAAATGATCTCATTGATCATGTATTCAGTACAACTATGCTATAATTTAGTAACTTGTACAGGCAATGAAGGCAGTTTTTCTCAGGTGAGAGTCTTAAGGGCCATTTTGGCCCTCTTGTTTAGACGTAATTATGGCCCTTGAGCTTTTAGAATTTCTTAAAAATGGAGGTTTTCCAGAGCTTTTATAACTAGTTAAATATAATTCGGTCCAGTGAAAGCACGTTAAGTGGACAAAACTATCCAGTGGATGAAAACGTTTCCTGTGAAGACTGCTCTTTGTATGATTACATATGAATTTTGCATACTAAAGATGTTATAAATGTGTTTTAGAGGAAAAAAGACAAGTTGGGTATAAAACCTGAGGTGAAACCAGATCATGAAGAGGAGAACACATTCATGAAAAGAGTTAGGGACCTACAGCAGCACTGTGAAGATAATGTGGTCTATAACAGGGTAGGGATTTACTTTATTCAACTTAACCCTTTCCCTCATATAGACTCATTTTGACGCACTCAATAGGTACCACATAAAGCCTGATCTGTAGAAAACCACAGTTAAACCTTACCAAATTTAATTACAAAATCCTCATTTCTAGACCACTGAGGAGCAGCGAACATCATAAAACCTGATCAGCCTGTGGCTGATCTGGTTTTATGCTGTTTGCATAGGTCTTTTCATGGTGTCCTCTATGAGGGAAAGGGTTAAGTTTTTCCAACCCATGTTGTTTAAATTGCATAAATTTTCTTAAACCGGTCCCGATGGCCCAGTGGTTGAAGCTGCTGACCAGAATCCGGAGGTTGAGGGTTCAATCACCAGCTGTGACATACCAAAGTAATAAAAAATGCCCCCTTGCTTAGCGCTCAACAAATAAAGGAAGTACCAGGACTGGTTTGCTCAGTGTAGAGATAATGTGACCGGGTGTCTTACAGCATGATAATGCAGTGTGGTAGCATAATGTCTCAAGTAGACAGTCTCCAAATGACTAAAATATTGGTTAGATGTTTAACCCAATAAACAACAATAGACACTCTTAAAAGGGGTAAAGAGTGTTCAGTGACTATGGATGTTTAGGTTGCTAATTCAATCCCTATGAAAATGGGGCAAAGTACTTATACAGCCTACTATGGGTAGAATGTCCACCTCGGGAGCAGGAGGTTGTTGGTTCGATCCAAATAACCAATTAAAACAGTTTTTAGTGTGACAGCACTATATCTGTCTCATGTAGACATCATCTGCAAATGACTGAAATTCTGTCTGTAGGACGTTAAACCCAACAAACAAACAAACTTATACAGCCTAGGAGTTTGATCTGGTTTATGAACTGATCAAAGGTGTTTATCAAGTCAGCCATTGATCAAATGATATTCCAGCTGGAAAATTCAGTTATTTGAATTTCTTTAGTCATGGTGGCAAAGTAGTCTGAGCATTCATCCCATAACTTGGGTTTGATCCCCGGCTTTGACAGAAAAGTGCTTTGTAAATGGTACTAGTGTATCTCCTTGTGCTTGGCCGTCATCACATGAGGGTAGATCCAGGACTGGTTGGCCCAGTGTCTGGTTAATGTGATTGGGTGTGGTATCATGTAGAGCTGTAACGAATATACCAGGTAGAGAATATGAGTACACGTCACAAACAGGGTCACGAATATGAATATTTATTCGTGAATATGAATACACTCTGATAAAAACAAACTTAATTCAAGTTGCACTTATTTTGAAGTAATTAAATCAGAAACTCTATTCCCAATGATCAATGACTGAAAGGAAACCTTTTTTTTTTTTTTTTTTTTTTGAAAAAATATATGATAAAAAAAAAAATTGTTTGAAACATGACCAAGCATTTCTTTTAAGAATTAAACTTGTACTTGGAGTGAGTAAACACTATTGAAAATGGTATTGCATCAAAGTTTTGATGCAAAATATAATTACATTTGTTTAATAAAGCAAATGGTCCTTATACAATGTTACCGGTAGTTTTCTTTTACAGATAAAATATATTTTTTTGTTTTTATTTATCATTGTGTGTTTCATATTTTTTAATTGTCTTCCATGTTTTATATTCAATATTTATTATCATATCAGGAAGAAATATCTAATATGACAGAATTTAAACTGAAAAATCAGTCTTATCAACAATGGACTTGTTATTAGGCTACTGTACTTGATATTCAACTACCAAATTGATATTTTGTTTTCTAACTGGTTTCTGAGGTTTAATCACATTTTAACAATCTTAATCAACAAAGCAGATAACATACTTTTTTTGAAAAGAAATTTAGTGCCGTTACCCTTTAATTCTAAATCAGTTCCTTGAAACTTTTGTAAAAGGGTCATTTAAAGACAGTTAATTTGGCCATTACGCAGCAAGTGTTAGATTTGTTTAGCAGCAAGCTCTACGAAAATATCCAAAGGTTCCCGTGTGAAAGAACCAAAAGAACTATGCTGATTAGCTAGAGATAAGAGACTGGACTGTACTGTACACAGAATGTGTAAGAGGACACTGAAGCTAATACATTTACGACACCTGTCTAAAAGAAACTAGCAGAAGTCAAGCATTTGGATTTCTCGTACACTGATTTATAGGTTGTTATTTGCATTGGTTTATCAATTGTTAATTAGCTTGATTTTAAATAGTTGGTTATTGGCCTTGCGAATAACAAATATGTATTCGAATACTAGCAATATTCAGTGCACCGAATTTGTGAGTGTATCGTTACACCTCTAGTATCATGCCACTTGTCAGCTGTGAGGCAGCACTTTGATGTGTTACCTGCTGTAGGCAGAGGTGACATACAGGGATCACTTCTCCGTCGTCTGTCTGTCCATCACCTTTTCTGTCACACTTCTATCAGTAGGTGACACATGCTTCAAGGAATACTTTTTGTTCTGCATATAGACAAAATTGAAAAAAGTCCCAAAATGAATTAAATAATGTCACTGGAACATTAAACCTGAGCAGACAATCAAACAAATAATGATTTGATTTTATTATTTCAGTAAAATGCCATTCTACACATTTAATGTTCTTTTCATGCAGAAACATCCTCCACTGATGGAGAACAAAATGGAAGATTTGGCCAGCAAATCTTCGCTCATGCAAAAACTCTTCCAGAAACCATGTGCCAATCAGAAATATTCACCTTCATCTAAGGAGTCAAAACCATCAAGGACTTCAGGTTTGTTAACGGAGAACTTCGATGAATCGTCAAGAGGAGTGTATTCGTCAAGGACAGCTGATCCTCCGAAGAACACAAACTGTTCCTATTCAAAATACAAGATACCTACATCTGCACCAACTTCTACTGGTGATCAATTTTATCAGCACCGCTATACAAGTTCATTCCAGGATGCAACTCATTCTGGTCAGTTGGTCTTACTCTACTGCTCTTTTCTTTTCTATACTAAAGGTGTTTTAGAATGCTTCAGTCATATGTATCCATTATATGTACTTTGCTTATCTATGTTTTGCATATTACTAGAAATGGGTATCACAAGAATTTTCATATTATGTTGCTAGGAGCTTATCGCAATATGTTTTATAATATTTTATTGCTTTACACTTTATTTTCTACACAAAGAGCATTTATTTTGTAAAAATTAATAAATGAAATATAAAACTGACAAGTAGAAAGGATGAAAAGTTTGTGTTTTTTTTTTTAGCTCACCTGAGTACAACGTGCTCATGGTGAGCTTTTGTCTGTCGTCCGTGCGTGCGTGCGTGCATCCGTCGTCAACAATTTGCTTTAAACAACATCTCCTCATGAACTGCTGAAGGGATTTTGACCAAACTTCACAGGAATCATCCTTATGATGCCCTCTATCAAAGTTGTACAAATTATTCAGATTGGATAAAAAAGTAGGTCACAGGAGCTAAAAATAGATTTTAAAAATGCAGACTTTGAAAATCTTCTGCAAAACTGCAAGGCCTAGAGCTTAGATATATGGTATGTAGCATCATCTTATGGGCCATTACCAAGATTGTACAAATCATAGCCCTACGGTGATAAATGCCCCCGCACCAGGGGTCACTTGTTTTATATAGAGTTATATAGAAAAATCTTTAAAAATCTTCTTCTATGAATCCATTAGGCCTAGAGCTTAGATATTTGGTATGTAGCATCATCTAATGGTTCATTACCAAGATTGTTCAAATCATAGCCCTACGGTGATAAATGCCCCCGCACCAGGGGTCACTTGTTTTACATAGAGTTATATAGGAAAATCTTAAAAAATCTTCTTCTATGAATCCATAAGGCCTAGAGATTAGATATTTGGTATGTAGCATCATCTTATGGTTCATTACCAAGATTGTACAAATCATGACCCTATGGTGATAAATGCCCCCGCACCATGGGTCACTTGTTTAACATAGAGTTATATAGGAAAATCTTAAAAATCTTCTTCTATGAATCCATTAGGCCTATAGCTTAGATTTTTGGTATGTAGCATCATCTAATGGTTCATTATCAAGATTTTCAAAATGGTGGCCCTTTGGAGATAAATGACCCCGCACTTAGTCTTCTCCTCTGAAACCATAAGGCCCAGTGCTTATATATTTGGTGTGTAATATTGTCAGGGCTAAAATGTTTAAGATTGAGTTATATCAGAATTCTTGTCTGTTTAAAAACCTTGTAATCAGTTGTAGCAATGGTACTCAGGTGAGCGTTTCAGGGCCATCATGGCCCTCTTGTTTAAGTAAAAATTTTGGTTTGGCCCCCAACAACAACTATATTAACTCATATAAATGAAAAGCTTATCTACCCAAACAAAATCCACAACTGAGTACGGTAAACCTTCCATTTTGTGGCATCAAAATTTTGAAAAATACTTCCTATAGTCATTTTCTAGAATAAACGCAGTGCTTGTTGTATTCACAGGAACAAGAAGTTCAAATGTTTTAAGAACAGGAGGAAATAGTGCTGATAACAAGGATGCTGCATTACATAGCCAGTCCAATAAGGTCAGATTTATTACTTCATGTATTTGATAAGTCATCAACAGTTTTCCTTCCTTAATTAAACTCCAACCTGAATGAAACTTCGCATGCTGATACCTTACAGGGAACCCCTAAATAGGTGAAGCCAATACCTTAAAGGTCACCTTGAGTGAATACTTTAGCTGCACTGTGATGCAAGGCTTGTGTGCTTGAAGTTCTCAATTTAAGTACAATTAAATCACTGCTACATTGGCAATATGACAGGTTTACCCTTTCAGCTGATCATATCAATTATGAGAAAAAAAAACTTCTTGGTTTTCTTTTTCTCAAAGGCAAATTTGGCATTTACAGGATAGAGAAAGCATCGAGACACAACTTGCTCTGGAAGGACAAAGTCAGATTATCGATGTGATGGAGTGACAGAAAACAACGGAAACAGAGCTTATCAACCGGCACAAAAAGAAAAGAAACGTTTCCCAGAGGAAAAGAACTACATCAATTGGAAGAGGTCTCCCTCTCACTTCTCTCTTTCTCTTTCTCTGTCTCTCTCTCCCTGACTTGTTGGTCATAAGTTAAGGGCCTTAAATTATTAAAGAGATATTTTATATTTGTTGAGTATTAAATCTTAATTTTTGGATTCAAGGCATATAAAACAGTATCAAAATATCAGTAAAAATTTGTTTCAGCTGAAACAGAACAAGTAGATAAGAAAGTACTCATAAAGGATGTTGTTTTTAGTTGACCTTGTCGTGTCTGCTTTTGTTTAGAAATCTTTTTATAATAAGTTTTTCTGGGGCCTCCGTGGCCGAGAGTGTAAAGTCGCTGACTTTAACACTCACTCAGCCCCTCACCGCGTGGGTTCGAATCCTGGCAGGGTCATTCAGATTTTCATGTGAGGAAGCCTTCCAGCTGGCTTGCAGTAGGTCAGTGGTTCTACCCAGATAACTCCGTGCATTCGGGGTCTGTTGAAGCGACGGTAAACTCAAAAAGCCAAGTCATAGTCTAGTCATAAGTTTTTCTTGAGTTATGGCTCTTGTACTTAAATGCTATATAAATGGTTATTACCTTATGATTACCTGGCTACCAAAAGCAACATTAGAGATTAACCCTTTCCCTCATAGAGGACACCATGAAAAGACCTATGCGAACAGCATAAAACCAGATCAGCCTGCGAGTAACTCGCAGGCTGATCAGGTTTTATGCTGTTCGCTACTCCTCAATGGTCTGGAAATGAGGATTTTGTAAATAAATTTGGTAAGGTTGAACTGTGGTTTTCTGCAGATCAGGCTTTATGTGATACCTATTGAGGGCATCAAAATGAGTCTATATGAGGGAAAGGGTTAATGCTTTATATTATCTGTAAGAGCACTGGTGCCATGTTGGCCTTTGCTCAGTATTGGGGTACCTTTGCTTTTGTTCTACTCCCAGCTGTTAAATTTAGAAATAACATGAAAAGGTTGGAAGAGCATCAAGGCAAATAAACAGGGTACAGGGATTTCCTGGACGCAGGTTTTCTGCATCTAAGATGCAATTTTCCAGGTGTGGACGCACAAAGTGCATCTCAATGTGCATCCCCAGGACCCGTAAAATGCATGTGACCAAACCTGCAAAAGTGTATTAAATTGAACAATCACCTTGACAGTTTACCCTATAGAAAACTGAACATACTGCAAAAAATAATGCTTAAATAAAAAAAAAAAAAAAAAATAATGTAATTAAAGCAAACCACAGGGTAAATGGAATCTCAGATTTAGTTCCTTTTGGCAGATGTGATCTTGCTTGCAGAATCCCCTTCAACTTTAATAAATCATGACTTAATGTCTTCTAATAAATCATGACTTAATGTCTTCCTATGGCCATATAGTTTGATTAAGGGTGCAGATTCAGTGGTTGAATACTTAACATCAAAGCCATCTCTGGGGTAAATGGAAATGCAGATTTTGTTCCTTTTGGCATTTGTGACAGTGTCTGCAACCTGGACAGACCTTGAAAATAATGTGGTCCTGAAATTTGGTGGGTGGTACTGTTTACAGTACTTGTAACGCAGATCTTATAATTGCTGGTTAGAAACCGTGTTCAGGGATTGTCAGGATCCTGAAGTTTCCACTGTAATTTGATTTCATTGGATGGATATTATTTAAATATATTGAATTTAATTCATATTATGCATTTTGGTGGGGTTTTTTTCCAGGGTGAATTATCTAACGAAAGTGGAGAAAGACATATCAGAGGCAGGAAGTGATGAGAACTACTCACAAAGTGCTACATTAGGTTGCCCTAATCCACGGCCAGTCTGGACTCCAAGTAGGTCATTTACTACTGCATTGTTTCAGTGATGTGTATATACCAATATAACAGGTAGCTAAGTGGTTAGCATGTCTGCCCTGGAATCTGGGGTCATGGGTTTGATCCACAGCCGTGACACACCATAGTGGTAAAAAATGTAACTGGTATAGCTCCCTAGCTTTTCACTCAGCATATAAGGGTTGTTCCAGGACTGGTTGGCATGTGTCAAGATAATGTGACTGGTTTTGGTATCATGACACATGCCTGGGATGATACTGCAGTGAGACAGCACTATATCTGTTTTCAATCAGACGTAAGTCTCCAAATGACAAATTGACAGGTTGTAAACCCAATAAACATAACAAACAAAATAACACGGTCCAAGACTATGCAGGTAACCTTTTACTTCATGAATTTATGATTTGATAAATATTAATTGATTAGAACTTCATAATTAATAGTATATGATACAATGGAATTTTCTTCACCATTCAGACTGTGTTAATCTGAGCTTCAGTAAAATAAGAACAAGCAGAGAAGAAGCTGATCAAACATTTGCCATTGTGTAAAAATGAGTCTATATGAGGTTGAACATAATAGAGTATTTTATAAAGACTTTGACATAGTCATGCTGACAAATATTTATTCAAATAAATGCTGATAACTGGTCCAGGTGGCCGAGTGGTTAGAGCGTTCACCCCAAAATTAGGAGGTTGAGGTTTGGTCTCCAGCCACAACATAACCAAAGTTGTAAAAATTGGTACTGGTATAGCTTTCTTGCTAGTTCCAGGACTTGTTGGCCCAGTGTCAGGATAATGTGACTGGGTGTGTTATCATGCCACATGTTTATGGCATGATACTGCACTGAAGCAACATTATATTTGTCTCAAGAAGGCATCATCTCCAAATGACTGAAATAATGTCAGTGGGACATTCAACCAAATAAATAAATTCTGATAAAGTGATCAATATCAGAAATAGGTAGAGCGCCACCAGGAATACATACAAAAGGGATTAGAGTACTTCGTAAAACTATAAATGGTGCGAACTTCTTCCTGACGTCGTCGTAAGTACTCCGTGTTGACAGACATGTACGAGGCTTGTTTGGAAATTATTGAGACAACATGAATATTTAAGGAACTAAAAGGAATACAGATTTACGAGTTACACTACAAAACAGCTCAGCATGGCTACTGTCTGTATGCAGAATATTTAATTCTTAATGACGCCCATATTGTCTCAGCACCCGTTTGAATTACATGATCTGGCTTTATTTGGAGCACAGCAACGTCATGGTCATGACTTTACATTGATCTCAGGACGCTTTAATAAGCTTGGTTGGTGGTCATTCTTTTTTCAAAGTAAACATTGTCAAACCAGAAATACTTCATTTACTTTTGCACCCAATTAATGTAGAGTAAAATACAAAACTCATTGCAATGAAGGTTGCAATTAAGTTGCTAAATATTCATCCACTGAATTGAATAAGAAAAACAAAATTGCCTTTTGGAATTTTATTTGTTAGATATTATCTCCTGTCTCCTTTAAAGTTAATGGAAGAGTCGGATCTTCAAAAATTGCCTGTGCAACAAATATGCTAGAACATGAGAGCCATTTCTTCCACTCAGTGCCATCTCCAACTGTGTCTTTCTTCCAACTTAAGACTTTTACCATTCAACAAAAGCTGGTATGATAGCTGTTGCTCTGCTTTGACGTCAAAATCTAAATTGATGCTGCAATTTTGTTTACACCAAATCGGCTATATGCATTTGCTTGTGTTTTGACATTTTGCATTAGGTATAGTTCTGGTAAATAAACAAACTGTTAGTGCACAGAGTATCTTAGAAAGCACCTAAGGCAAAATTGATGCGCCACAGGGATGCGTACATAATTTTTTAAGGGGCCAGTCAAATATTAAACAGACCAGGTTTTGCGCCAAAAACACAGCCTATAACATGAAAATATTGAAGAATAATACTCTTTTATAAACTTTGCTCCACTGAAAAAATAGAAAGCTGGTGAAAATACTGTAAAATCATTATTTTTGTCGACATTAAATTTCGTTGATTATCTGCTGAAGGGAATATCGTTGGTACATTTATTGTGGATCTGTGTAGAAATAATATCGTTGGGATTAATATTCATGGATAAAACCCTTCACAAAATCATCAAAAATTAATGTCCCATGAAAATTAATGATTTCACTGTAACAGTTGGAATTATTAATGTTTTCTTAATCTCTTGTTTGAGTTATTATCAATTACAATTTAACATTCCATAATAACAAAATCATAATAATAACACCTATATTAACAGTGCTATATCTAATTGTGTATTAATAGAAAATAATGATATAAATATATATATATACAGGGCTTTCCTTTGACCTGAGCTCCCTGGTTTTGACCCGGGAGATTTCTCAATGACGCTTATTTGACCCGGGGTAAAATTGTACCAAGCGTCATTTTGACCCGGGGCGATAACAGCTGGTGCGTCAATACCACCAGATCAGTCGATCATAAAAGTACCGCCTCAAACAGATTACGTGATCAGTCAGTGCAACTGACCCCCCATTGACTCGCTATCACTGTCAGTCAGTTACTCTAATTAGCCTAATAAATTCTCGTATTGCTTCGGCAAACCAACCTAATTACAAATTTCCGTAATGCGTCCGCAATCTTTGTGAACTCTCAATGTTACTGTTAGCTTCTGTACATGAGGTTGCTGGATCCCATTTTTACGACGTGAGAAAGATTAAAGGCAAGGAACCATGACAAAATGTTTTTACTTCCTATGGCTGTTACTCAGGTTATTCCTTTACGTCATTCCACTTCCGTTCTCAGATGAGATGCGCGCCAGTAACCATACAATCGTCAGTGCGCCTTTAGTTCTCATCCTGAGCAGATGTAGTTTTCTGTTCAGTGATTGTTACGATTTACAATCGTCGGTGCATGTTATTTTATTTGTATAAACCTTTTGTCAATTGTTATTGACATTGTTATGGTTTATATTTGTAAGACAGAACTTGATTGCTTTTGCGATAGTTCTATAAATTTTTTGAGAATTCAACGTGGTTTTTAGCCGTTGAATATAGATCTTTTTTGTTTTTTGTATGTAAAACGAACCTGTTTAGAATAAACCCCGCGAGGGGGGTATACAGGTGTGACTGGTTATAGTGGTTTTTATTTGTTTTGGCTGCGCAATAGTAAAATAGAAACGG
>CM037784.1:37485016-37535016 GCA_021229015.1 Solen grandis
GTGCAGATGTGCTCGTAAACAAGAGCAGCTTCATTTAATGTCTACAAAATTCTGTTCTTATTATAGCGTTTCAGTTGAAATTTCCTCAATTATGTATTAATGATAAAAAAGTTACCTAACTCTTGAGGCATCATATTTGGTTTCTTTACAGATGGAATACAATATTAGTGTCTGAATAAAACAAAACTTTGAAACACATGTCTGGTCTCCTAAAACAGCAGGAACACAATGCTGTGATCAGAGAAATATGTTGGGTATACAGTTACTTTTGGCTGTGGCAACTCATCTTTTACATAGACAAGATCAATAATAGATCCACTTAAGTGTGTTGGTAATGTCACACACTGGCGATAATTAAGCAGAGATTCAGATAGTCTTCTGTACCAAACTGAATCAATTTAATTATTTATATGGTATATAGTGAACAAATCAACAAAGGGCCATAATTCTGTTAAATTTGGTCGCCGCAAAAAATTACTTCCTTTACTTCCATCTACACATTAAGGTTATTCATCACTGGAAGTTTAAGCAAAATCTGCCATCTGGTTTAAGAGGAGTTGCTTTCACAAAATTTCTATATGGTATATAGTGAACAAATCAACAAAGGGCCATAATTCTGTTAAATTTGGTCGCCACGAAAAATTCCTTCCTTTACTTCCATCTACACATTAAGGTTGTTCATCCCTGGAAGTTTAAGCAAAATCTGCCATCCGGTTGAAGAGGAGTTGCGTTCACAAAATTTCTATATGGTATATAGTGAACAAATCAACAAAGGGCTATAATTCTGTTAAATTTGGTCGCCGCGAAAATTCCTTTCTTTACTACCATCTACACATTAAGGTTGTTCATCCCTGGAAGTTTAAGCAAAATCTGCCATCCGGTTGAAGAGGAGTTGCGTTCACAAAATTTCTATATGGTATATAGTGAACAAATCAACAAAGGGCCATAATTCTGTTAAATTTGGTCGCCGCGAAAATTCCTTTCTTTACTACCATCTACACATTAAGGTTGTTCATCCCTGGAAGTTTAAGCAAAATCTGCCATCCGGTTTAAGAGGAGTTGCGTTCACAAGATTTCGGGACGTACGGACGGACTGACGGACTGATGGACTGACGGACTGACGGACGGACGGACGGACAAGTGCAACGCTATATGCACCCCACTTTGTGGGGGCATAAAAATGGGCATCTGAAAACGGCTTTAAATTTTCTAAATCAAAGACACAGTGTGTGCATTTTTGTCAATTAAGAAATCACCATGATGACCCAAATTTAACGCTGGATGGTACTCCTATTCCTGTCGTCGACGAATTTAAATTTCTTGGAGTGATTTTCGACAAAAAAATTAATTTTATTTCCCATTTAAAATACCTGAAGAATAAATGTCTAAAGGCACTGAACATAATGAGAGTAGTCGCCCATACTGATTGGGGGGGCAGACACAAAAGTCCTATTGAATTTATACCATTCTCTAATTCGTTCAAAATTAGACTATAGCTGTATCGTTTATGGTTCAGCCAGAAAATCATATTTACAGTTACTGGATATAACTCATCATCAATTACTTCGCTTGGCACTTGGCGCATTTAAAACATCTCCTGTTGGAAGTCTTTATGTAGCTGCAAATGAACTATCCTTATATCTACGTAGAGAAAAAATTAACCTTACAGTATATTACAAAACTCAAATCAAATCCGAGTAACCCAGCTTATGATAGCGTATTTCACCCTAACTATAAAACATTATATGAGAGCAAACCTAAGGTTATCAAACCTTTGGGTTTGCGTGCTCAGAATCTTATTTCAGGTTTAGAAGTTGTCATTAAAGTCATTAAACCAAACCCAGTGCCACAAATTCCACCTTGGACACTTAAAAGACCTGAAGTTAATCTTAGTCTTCACAATTCTAAAAAGTCCATCACTGGTCCAATTTTATTTCAATCAAAGTTCAATGAAATGAGGTCCACTTATGGAGACCATTATGACATTTATACAGATGGCTCTAAAGATGGCAAAACGACCACATGTGCAGTCATAAGCTACTTTTACACAAAATTATATCGTTTACCGTATGGCGCTTCGATTTTCTCTGCAGAAGCAAAAGCTATTGAGTTAGCTTTACATGCGGTATCGTCTATTCGGTCCAATACATTTATCATATTTTCTGATTCCTTGTCTGTTCTACAATCAATTAAAAACATGAACTTTTCGAATCCACTAATTCAAGATATTTTACTTAAACATCATCACCTATCTTTTTCGAAACAAATTATATTCTGTTGGGTTCCCAGTCATATGGGAATTCGAGGTAATGAGAAAGCTGATCGTGCTGCTAAGGCAGCCTCCGATTTAAACGAGGCTGTTATAAAAATTCCATTTACAGATTTGAAATCTTGCGTAAATAAATTGATCTTTTCAAAATTGGCAGTCTAGTTGGGACAACGCTGAATTTAATAAGTTACATTCTATTCAACCATCCTTAGGGTTTTGGTATCCATCTTCCCGCGCCGTGCGGAGGGAGGAATGTGTTATCAATCGTTTATATGATATCTTGCATGAGTTTTAAATTGGGTCATGTGGGATCAAAAACTAGGTCACCAGGTCAAATCTAAGAAAAACCTTGTGAACTCTCTAGAGGCCACAGTTTTAGCCCAATCTTCAATAGTTTGTCAGAATGTTTGTCTAATTGATATTTGATGAGTTTAAATGGTCATGGGAAAACTAGGTCACCAGGTCAAATCTAAGAAAAACCTTGTGAACCTCTAGAGGCCACATTTTGCCCATCTTATTAAACTTAATATGAATGATGACTGCATGAATTCCCAGTTGAGTGTAAATTCAGGTAGGATCAATATGTAGGTCACTTAGTCAAATGTTAGAAAAACACTTTTAGATGCTAGATTTTTTGTCATTATGCCTAACACAGCCATCTTACTCAGGTGAGCGACACAGGGCTATCTTGGCCCTCTTGTTTCTTTCTGTTGCCATGGCAACCAGAGTTCTGCATGGTTCAAGTTTTTTTTAAGCAAATTCTGTGAAGGTTCACCCAAGGATCATTCTTGCCACGTTTTATCAAATTCTGTCAAGTGGTTTCAGAGAAGATGTCATTTAAAGCAAATTGTTGACGCCGGACGACAACGGACGAAGGGATATCACAAAAGCTCACTTGAGCACAAAGTGCTCAGGTGAGCTAAAATGATTGTACTGAAGGCCTCAAATAAATGAAATAAACTCTTAATGTGAACTTACTGTCTCTGAAGATTGTCTGACTTGGTCTTGAATAATTAGGTTCCGAATGAGTAGGCCTATCTTCTGTCCTGCTAGAAAAAAGACAAAAAATCAACATAGGAAGCTGCTCTAAAAATTCCTAGTGTCAGCCTCCTTTTTACCCTAACTCATGTAGCAACTCCACAGAAAAAACAAAATAGTAAATTTACACCTTGCAATTACGTATGAAAGTTATTTGAGAAGATATTTTCAAGACAATTTTTTCTTGCAGCAGTTTGCCAGTGTCACTATTGTCCACTGCATTCAGTAGGTTCACAGTATGTGCCAAGAGGGATGTAAAATAAGGTCAAGTATGGCGAAGAATGGCTAATATAGTTAAAATGCAATACAAATGATGGGTTTCTTTGACAAATTGTGTATAACAAAGGTTAACTGCTTATCAACTATGCATGAAGTAGGCACAACTTTAGCAAACTGGAATCAACAGCCTTGGTCTGTGCAGTACAGCTAAGCCAGGGTGTGGTCACATTCATTTTGCCTTTGGATCTTGATACACAAACAAGCTTCAAATCTCTGAACAGTTATGCAGCCAAGAAATGGAAACGTGAGTCATCTCTACTGCACATGAAATACAATTTATGAGATACAACCTGTGTAACCTGGATTGGGCAGCAATAATGTAGCCTGGACTTTCTAGATTACACATTGCTAATACTAACCTTTCCCTAGTTAGTCCTAGTTAAGGTATCTTACATTTACATAATTCAAACGCAGTTCAACTGTACTATTAGCTCCCTAGCTGACCATCATGCAAGCCATATTGAAATTGGTTGTGCCACCTTACTACTGTTAATTACAGTAAACATGGTCAAGTAGAGTAAAGCATTTATAAGCATGGTCAACAATGTTCAAAGTAAGGTAGCAGTAGGGTCATGTCACCATAGTTCACCATAGAATATTTTTTCAACATGCTTTTACTGTTAACTACGTCCAACTATGCCTTGTATGTTAAACCAAGTCAATCTACAACTAAATACAAATATCCTCCATTACAGTAAATATAATTAAGTAAGTCTTAAGAGACCGTGACTTAAGTCAAAGGGCCTCAATTTAAGTTTTGCAATCTAAATTCACAGTTGATGAGGGAAGTCCACAACTTATTAATGCACAATGGACAGGGGACAGTGCATTATCTACGTCTTCTATGGAGGACTTTTCATGCAGCTTTATTAAAAAGCACTTACTGTTTAACATTTTCCTCATGAGAAGTTGAACCCGTCAGTGCATTGCTATCTGCAGAAGTCACTGTATCTATAACTTCTAACTGATGCTTGCCTTTTCTGAAATCAAACAAAAGTGAAATAATGATGATGAATGCCATTTAGAAGGCAATCTAAAGAAATGTTTTAGAAGTATTTAAGTATACTTAAAGTATACTTAAACCTTTGCCAAATAAACTTTCCCTTATGAACATTCATGTTAAGGAATATTTAAGTTAGTCTCTTGTATATGTTTCATAGTAGCTATTTAATCTCAAATGTAATGTATGACAAAAGCATGAGGTGTTTTTAAAACACTGTACCCCTACACCAGAGGGTCACAAGTAAGTAAAGGTCACAAGGTGTAAAACTGGAAGGCTTGCTACAAGAAACACAAATAAGAAGTATGAGGTATGAAAACCCTACACCTTTTGATCTAAGATTATCGCCAAGGTTATCTTAATATTAGTAAAAATTCAAAATAATGGGGTCTTCTAATTAATTGCCATTCATAATGATATTCAAATTAATGTGACTGTGCTGATGATACAACAAAGACCTGCAATTAACAGTTAGGCAATATTAGTATGTGAAAATAAACAAGAGGGCCATGGGGCCCTGAATCGCTCACATGGTATCACAGGATATTTGTTGGGTTGTATGTCCCAATGACATTATTTCAGAGACACACAGAAACACACACACAAATATCTAAACTCTCTGGTATTTTTCTGATTTTCTTATATGTACAACAAGAAAGCCATAATGGCCCTAGAACGCTCACCTTAGTACATGGTTACAGAATAACCTGTATTAAAACATGGCCAAGAAAGCAAGAGTTCCTTATGAACCAAGTTTAAAAAAGCTACTTTTTGTTTAGTTTTTGCCAGAAGATCATCCCTGCCAAATTTGATCAAATTCTGTACAGCTGTTTCAGAGGAGATGTCCTTTAAAGATTTCACTATATACATATAAAGCAAATTAGTCCCGCCCCTAGCAGCCATGTGTTTTGGCAGATCCAAATATAGCAAGTTTGGTAAAGCTTCACCAAAGGATCATCCCTGCCAAATTTGATCAAATCTGTTCAGCTGTTTCATAGGTGATGTTGTTTAAAGATTTCTCTATATACATATAAGGCAAATTAGCACCGCCCCTGGTGGCATTTTCTTTTGCCAGATCCAAATAATTTTAGCAACTTTGGTAGAGCTTCACCCAAAGGATCATCCCTGCCAAATTTGATCAAATTCTGTGCAGCTGTTTCAAGATGTTGTTAAAGATTTCTCTATATACATATAAGGCAAATTAGCCCCGCCCCTGGCGGCAATGTTTTTGGCAGATCCAAATAATTTTTAGCAACTTTTGTAGAGCTTCACCCAAAGATCATCCCCGCCATATTTGATTAAATTCTGTGCAGCTGTTTCAGAAAAGATATTGTTTTAAGATTCCACTAAACATATAAGGCAAATTAGCTCCACCCCTGGCGGCCATGTTTTTTGGTCGATCAAATAATTATAGCAACTTTGGTAGAGCTTCAACCAAGGAACATCTGTACCAAAATATTTCAAATTCTGGCCAGTAGTTTTTGAGGAGATGATTTTTAAAGTTATCATATTTCTTTTCTTTCCGTTGCCATGACAACCAGAATTCTGCATGGATCAAGTTTATTTTAGCAACTTTTGTGAAGGTTCACCCAAGGATCATTCCTGCCAAGTTTAATCAAATTCTGTCCAGTGGTTTCAGAGGAGATGTTGTTTGAAGCAAATTATTGACGCCGGACGACGCCGGACGAAGGGCGATCACAAAGCTCACTTGAGAACAAATATCAAAGTTACACAACATGTATAAAACTCTGTCCAAGAGTTATCCCTTTTGGTTTCCTCATATCCACGAACACTCTCGAAAGCTTTCAAGTCAATACCATAAAGGATGTTAAGCAAGAGGGCCATTATTTGCAAGTTATCAGCCTTGGTTTCCTGATACCCCTTAACAATTTCGTAAACATTCAAGTCAATACCATAATGTGTTTTTGAGATATAATGCTGACAGTAGCTTGCATGTTAAATTTAATCAAAATTTTAAAGTTAAAAATGGGGCCATAATTAATATATTAAGTCAACAAATATCTACCCTGATTGCCTGATATTCAAGTCCATACATTAAATGATTACTGAGATATAAAGTTTATACTAACTTGCATGCAAAACTGTAACCTGGAGCTGCAATGACAACGCGATGCCGAAGGATATTCTTTGAAAAATTCAGCTAAAATACATTTCAGTTTCAGCTTGCTTTTTTTTTCAGAAAAAAAGGGTAAAAAAATGGTTCAAGATTTTGTACTGGTGCTTTTTCATTTCAGGGCTTCCCGCCAATCAACTAGTCACTCTAGAATCGCCTGAAATAAGGCAGAGGAAAGACGGTTTAGAGTTTGGTTTTTCATTCTGCATTCTTGAATCAACTGGGTATGAGAATATCCACATGTTCATCGACCCCACAAAAGTCAATGACCTTAAAACCAGTGGCTCCTACGTTTTGATTAGAGGTTCAATATTAGATGACAACAGTGTAAAAGTTATAAACAAGAGGGCCATGATGGCCCTAGATCGCTCACCTGATATCATTAGGCTATGTAAAATCAAGTGACCCCTGGGGCAGAGCCAATTTTGACCCCAGGGTCATGATTTGAACAAACTGGGTAGAGGTCTATTAGCCCATGTTACATACCAAATATCTAAACTCCAGACCTTGTGGTTTTTGAGAAGAAATTTTTCTAGATTTTTTTCCAAAATAAGTCTATGTAAAATCAAGTGATCCCTGGGGAGGGGCCAATATTTTCACCAAATATCTAAATGCCAGGCCATGTGTTTTCTAGTTTCCTAAAAAGAAGAATTTTCAAGTTATTTCTATATTAGCCTATGTAAAATCAGGTGACCCCTGGGGCGGGGCCAAATTTGACCCCAGGGGCATGATTTGAACAAACTTGGTAGTGATCTACTAGACAATGCTGCACACCAAATATCTAAACCCTAGGCCTTGTGGTTTCTGAGAAGAAGATTTTTCAAGTTTTTCCTATATTAGCCTATGTTAAATCAAGTGACCCCTGGGGCAGGGCCAAATTTGACCCCAGGGCCATGATTTGAACAAATTTGGTTGTGATCTACTAGACAGTGCTGCACACCAAATATCTAAACCCCCCTTGGTTTAAAAATTTTTAATTTTTCCTTAGCCTATGTTAAATCAAGTGACACCTGGGGCGGGGCCAATTTTGACCCAGGTCATAATTTTTACAATTTGGTAGAGAGTCATAAGATCATGCTACATACAAAAAATCAAAGGCTAGGACTTGTGGTTCTGAAAAGAGATTTTTCAAGTATTTCCTATATTAGCCTATGTAAAATCAGGTGACCCTGGGGCGGGCAATTTGACCCAGGGCCATGATTTGAACAACTTGTAGTGATCTACTAGACAATCTGCACACCAAATATCTAAACCTAGGCCTTGTGTTTCTGAGAAGAAGATTTTTCAAGTTTTTCCTTATTAGCCTATGTTAAATCAAGTGACCCCTGGGTTGGGCCAGTTTTGACCCCAGGATCATAATTTGAACAATCTTGGTAGAGAGTCATAAGATCATGCTACATACCAAATATCTAAACTCCAGGCCTTGTGGTTTCTGAGAAGAAGATTTTTTCAAGTATTTCCTATATTAGCCTATGTAAAATCAGGTGACCCCTGGGGCGGGACCAATTTTGACCCTAGGGCCATGATTTGAACAAACTTCGTAGTGATCTACTAGATAATGCTGCACACCAAATATCTAAGTCCAGGTCTTGTGGTTTCTGAGAAAAAGATTTTTCAAGTTTTTCCTATATTAGCCTATGTTAAATCACGTGACCCCTGGGTCGGGGCCAATTTTGACCCCAGGGTCATAATTTGAACAATCTTGGTAGAGAGTCATAAGATCATGCTACATACCAAAAATCAAAAGCTAGGCCTTGTGGTTTCGGAGAAGAAGATTTTTTCAAGTTTTTCCTATATTAGCCTATGTTAAATCAAGTGACCCCTGGGGCGGGGTCAATTTTGACCCCAGGGCATAATTTTTACAATCTTGGTAGAGAGTCATAAGATCATGCTACATACCAAAAATCAAAAGGCTAGGCCTTGTGGTTTCTGAGAAAAGATTTTTAAAATTTTCATTTTAAAATTAATTTTAGCTCCTGTGACCTAGAATTTTGACCAATCAAAATAATTTTAACAACTTTGGAAAAGGGCCCCATAATGAACATTACAGTGAATTTTATCAAAATCCAGTGAGTAGTTTAGAAGGAGATGTCGTTTGAAGCAAAATGTTGACGGACGACGGACGGACGGACGAACGGACGGACGACGGACGGACGACGGACGGAGGACGAGGACGAAGACGGTCCACAAATAGCTCACCTTGAGCCTCTGGCTCAGGTGAGCTAAAAAAATCAATTGGTATGTATATAACATTCTAAATGAAAATAATTATTAAAAAATAAGCCTTTTTTTAGCTCACCTGAGCACAACGTGCTCATGGTGAGCTTTTGTGTTGGTCCGCCGTCCGTCGTGCGTCGTCAACTTTTTAATTCAAACGACTTCTCCTCCTAAACTACTGGGCAGATTTTAATAAAACTTTACAAAAATGACCCTTGGGTGACCCTCTTTCAAGTTTGTTAATGGTTCCAGTCTGTTGAATAACTAGGTCACAGGAGCTTAAAATAGACAAAAAATTTACAAAAAATTGCAATCTTCAAAAATCTTCTTCTCTGAAACCAAAAGGCACAAAGCTTTGATATTTGGTATGTAGCATCATAGTATGGTCCTCTACCAAGTTTGTTCAAATTATGGCCCTGGGGTCAAAATTGGCCCCGCCCTCGGGTCACTTTATTTACATAGGCTTATATAGGGAAAACTTAGAAAAATCTTCTTCTCCGAAACCGTATTTCACAATCACCCCACTTTATCTCAAACTGAAGATTATATTCAAGTAGAAATGCACTAATTAATTAAAACTTTTTAACTATAAAAACACAATAAAATTATTCCTGATCTGACTTAAAAATATACATAAAGAAAATCATTTAAGCCTTTAAAAAAGAGGCCCAAGGGCCATAAACGCTCACCAGTAAATCAGCATATTCAAGATTTTTTCTGTAAGGAAATCAAATGACAAACCAGAGAGCAACTTCATTTTAGCAATCATGGCAGACATTCATGAAATCAATCCTGACCATTAATTTCATGGAAGTAAAATTCTGAAATTTATTAATTGAAGATAATATAATATATTGTATTATCAGTTGCAGTTACACGATGTGAAAGGAGTTCGAAAAATAAACTAGCAGAATTTATCATGATAGTTTGAAAGACACAGGGCTTTTTGTATGGGGAAAAAAATGAAAACAGTTCGTTAAAATGGTTGATTTAACTTTTACATAACATGATTAAACTTTTAAATAACAATCTGTAACAAAATATTTCGAAAATTCTTTAATATCGTTTCAGATTCCTTTTATTTACAAGTTGAAAAAAAAAAGAAAACTGGTGACATTTAGAAATGCAAAGCTTTTTTGGTTATTAATTTTATTTACATGGTCAGAGAAAGTTGTGAATCTATTTTGCAAAATACTAAAAGTAATCTCCAAATTACCTACAGTGTGTCTTTTTAGCTTTTATCCACAAAACAATGCATTTCTACATTAAAATATTTTCTTAACAAAATCGGCAATTTGCGTACGTGACATCGCCATGGCAGAATTTTATGCCAAATAGAAAAAGTGGGAAAAAATGAAACAAAAGTTAAACAGACAAGCTCTTTTCAAGTTTTTTCCTCTCTCTTTTTAGTTCTCTTTAGATTACCAGGCGGATTACCAGTTACATGAGAAAAAAACAAAACAAATTGAGAAGGAGAAGTGTGTAAAATGCGGAGAAAAGCTAAAAATGCTAAACGGTCTTTTATTTTATTTTTTTATTATTTTATTTTTTTTTGGGGGGGGGGGGGGATTTTCACCTACAGCTGAGGAAAAAAATATACTTTTACAGATGGGAATGGGGCCAAATTTCGGCCCCAAACTGGCCTTTGCACAGAAGAATTTTGATGATTTCTATATAGAGTATATAAGGGAATTAGCCAACCCCTAGGGGACCTCATTTTTTTTAGGAATTAACTTTATTTTAACCATATTGGTATACAATCATGAGGTAACCATTTGGGCCAAAGGAAATTAAATTCTCACAGCTGGCTTCATAAAAAAAAGTATTTTGATGTTTTCTATATAGAGTATATAAGGAAATTAGCCAACCCCCTAGGGGCCTCATTTTTCAAGGGATCAACTTTATTTTAGCAATTATGGTAGACATTCATGAGGTGACTATTTGTGCCAAAGGAAAATAAATTCTGACCATTTGTTTCAGAGGAGATGATTTTCAAAGTTTTCAATTATTTTTTCTATTTGTTGCCATGGCAACCAGAGTTCTTCATGGATCAACTGTATTTGAGCAATTTTTGTAGAGGCCCACCCAAGGATCATACATGCCAAGTTTTATCAAATTCTGTCCAGCGGTTTCAGAGATGATTTTTAAAGTTTTCAATTATTTTTTCTATTTGTTGCCATGGCAACCAGAGTTCTTCATGGATCAACTTATTTGAGCAATTTTTGTAGAGGCCCACCCAAGGATCATAATGCCAAGTTTTACAAATCTGTCCAGCGGTTTCAGAGGAGATGACTTTTAAAGCAAATTGTTGATGACGGACGAAGGGTGATCCCAATAGCTCACCCTGAGCACTTCGTGCTCTGGTGAGCTAAAAACGAAACTCTTGTCAGAATAAAAACAAACAAGAGCCCGAGGGCTCTAATCCGCTCACCTGAGTAAAGATAAAATGTCCCACCATAAAGTTACAAAAGATAGGTTAAAGATCAAGGTAACAATGCTGCATGCCAAATATCAAAGCCTCCAGCCATATGATTTCAGAGAAGAAAATTTTCTAGATTTTTTCCTTTATTAGCCTATGCTGAAGAAAGAAACCCCCTGGGCGAGGCCAATTTTGACCCCAGGGCCATTATTTGAACAAACTTGGTAGAGATCATTAGACAATGCTACATGCCAAATATCAAAGCTCCCGGCCCATATGATTTCAGAGAAGAAAATTTTCTAGATTTTTTCCTTTATTAGCCTATGTTGAAGAAAGAGACCCCCTGGGCGAGGCCAATTTTGACCCCAGGGCCATAATTTGAACAAACTTGGTAGAGATCCACTAGACAATGCTACATGCCAAACATCTAAGCTCTAGGCCATATGGTTCCAGTGAAGAAGATTTTTCTTGATTTGTTCCAATATTAGCCTATGTTAAAGAAAGTGACCCCAGGGCCATGATTTGAACAATCTTGGTAGAGATCCACTAGACAATGCTACATGCCAAATATCTTAGCTCTAGGCCATACGGTAAATGACCCCCGGGGCGGGGCCAATTTTGACCCCAGGGCCATGATTTGAACAATCTTGGTAGAGATCCACTAGACAATGCTACATGCCAAATATCTTAGTTCTAGGCCATACGGTTTCGGAGAAGAAGATTTTTCTAAGTTTTCCCTATATAAGCCTATGTTAAAGAAAGTGACCCCCGGGGCGGGGCCAATTTTGACCCCAGGGCCATGATTTGAACAATCTTGGTAGAGATCCACTAGACAATGCTTCATGCCAAATATCTTAGCTCTAGCCCATACGGTTTCGGAGAAGAAGATTTTTCTTGATTTGTTCCAATATTAGCCTATGTTAAAGAAAGTGACCCCAAGGGCGGGGCCAATTTTGACCCCAGGGCCATGATTTGAACAATCTTGGTAGAGATCCACTAGACAATGCTTTATGCCAAATATCTTAGCTCTAGGCCATACGGTTTCGGAGAAGAAGATTTTTCTTGATTTGTTCCAATATTAGCCTATGTTAAAGAAAGTGACCCCCAGGGCGGGGCCAATTTTGACCCCAGGGCCATGATTTGAACAATCTTGGTAGAGATCCACTAGACAATGCTTTATGCCAAATATCTTAGCTCTAGGCCATACGGTTTCGGAGAAGAAGATTTTTCTAAGTTTTCCCTATATAAGCCTATGTTAAATAAAGTGACCCCCGAGGCGGGGCAAATTTTGACCCCAGGGCCATGATTTGAACAATCTTGGTAGAGATCCACTAGACAATGCTACATGCCAAATATCTTAGCTCTAGGCCATACGGTTTCGGAGAAGAAGATTTTTCTTGATTTGTTCCAATATTAGCCTATGTTAAAGAAAGTGACCCCCAGGGCGGGGCCAATTTTGACCCCAGGGCCATGATTTGAACAATCTTGGTAGAGATCCACTAGACAATGCTTTATGCCAAATATCTTAGCTCTAGGCCATACGGTTTCGGAGAAGAAGAATTTTCTAAGTTTTCCCTATATAAGCCTATGTAAATAAAGTGACCCCCAGGGCGGGGCCAATTTTGACCCCAGGGCCATAATTTGAACAAACTTGGTAGAGAACCATAAGATGATGCTATATACCAAATATCAAAGCTCTGTGCCTTTTGGTTTCAGAGAAGAAGATTTTTAAAGATTGCAATTCTTTTGTCTATTTTTAGCTCCTGTGACCTAGTTATTCAACAGACTGGAACCATTTGAACAAACTTGAAAGAGGGTCACCCAAGGGTCATTTGTGTAAAGTTTTATTGAAATCTGCCCAGTAGTTTAGGAGGAGAAGTCGTTTGAATTAAAAAGTTGACGACGGACGCCGGACCATCACAATAGCTCACCATGAGCACGTTGTGCTCAGGTGAGCTAAAAATCTATTTCTTAAAAACAGCATAAAATGTTTGTTTCTTTATGTAATTTGAAAATTTAAAAAGCTTTTGGTAAGTTATGACTTATCTTTAATAAAATAAATAGATATTGGCCATAAATTGATTTTTTTCAAAAACCTCTGTCATCGCTACTGACTGGGTATCAAGTTTATTACCAGTGTTAGTTAAGACAAACGTCCATACATTTACATATATCACGTTGACGATGACCACTTTCACGCGATCACCAGTATCACTCGGTTTTTTAATGTCGCTTACTTTTGGCAAAAATGTCTAAGACACTACAATGCTAAACAAGAGGGCCATGATGGCCCTGGATCGCTGACCTGAGTATACGGTTACCCAAGGAACATCAGTCTATTAAAACATTTTGAAATCTGGCCAGTAGTTTTAAAAGAGATGATCCTGTAAAGTTTTCCCTATATACATAAAAGGCAAATAAGCCCCGCCCCTGGCGGCCATGTTTTTTTTAATTGGATCGGAATAATTTTAGCACCTTTGGTAGAGGTTGACCCAAGGAACACCTGTACCAAACTATTTTGAAATCTGGCCGGTAGTTTTGAAGGAGATGATTTTTAAAGTTTTCAAATTATTATTTTTTTGTAGCCATGGCAACCAGAGTTCTTCATGGATCAACTTTATTTTAGCAACTTTTGTGGAGCCTCACCCAAGGAACATTCCTGCCAAGTTTCATTAAATTACGTCCAGCGGTTTCAGAGGAGATGTCGTTTAAAGCAAATTGTTGACGACGGAGACCTCATAAACTTTCTACAAAAAACGAAAACACAACTTGAATACATGGATCGTATTGAGAGACGTCTCACAGTAATGAATAATATGTTTCTTCGCATAGAAGAAAACCTGATGGAGGCAGCAGAACAAATGTCTCAAGGGTCATCAAGGGCTTCCTCCCTGACAAAAGGAAAAATGAAAGCTGAAACTGAAAGAACAAGACTTGAGATTATGAAGCAACAAATGGACCTTTTGTGTGAAAGAACCAAGATTGAGGGTAAGTTCGAAATTTTGAAACAAACGGAAACAGTCGCTATTGCTGAAGCTGAAGCCAGGATACCGAAAGAAGAACATGGACCCCGTCATGAAACCGCTTAGTAAGGAGCAACAAGTAACATCTCCAACTACATCCCATTCCTACAGGAGCTGAGAGACAAACCGATCTACAAGTGGCAGACCCCCATGGATAAGATGAACTCACTCAACGTTGACAAAGACACCCAAAACGCCCTCAACTGCATCAAGGGTTTACTCAACAGCAGACCCTCGGCACTAAGTTGGCATGACGGGGACAATGACGCGAACTGCCAACACCATGGGTGTACGCTCACATCCTCATAGTGCAAACCACCAACGAACCCTGGCACAACAACTTCCGGTACAGACGCTGCCTAGAGTCCCTCAAAAAAGTAAACAGCTCCATCAAATCGCAGAAGGTAAAGTTGAAGGATAATTTCAGTCTCAGTCGGTATATGATAAAAGTCCCCAAGATATTTGCAGGACGCTGTTTAACTCCATCTTCTCCCGAGTCAGCGAAGAACCAGCCCTACAGCAGAACGCCCAAGACCAGAACACACAGGAAGCGGCAGCGGGCCCCAAGAACCCCACCCTGTTAGAGAGAAACACAGACACCCTGTTAGGCCTAATGAAAAAGTATAACAAGATCGACAAATTCCGTCTCTTCGAAGCAGCGAAAAAAGCAAACAACAAATCCGATGTCTACACCATGATGAGACTCTTCAGACAACGCGAATGGAAAAGAATATTTCAGCAAGCAACAGAGGAACATAATATGAATATACAGCTCGACAATCGAACCTACAGTGACATTTTCTTAAGACTTTGCCCCTCCCGCAGACTCCGACCCAGACTACCTGACCATCAACGAGACCATGGTACTGTTTACGAAATGGTGCGTTGAGCAGAACATTGACGCCGATCACCTCTTACTTCACATGTTTATGATTGCAAAACAGAGACTGGGAAAAGTAAACACACTAGTAGTAGAGGGTGGCACTATGGTACCGACGGTACCATAATTTTTTGTACTTATGGTACCTTGGTACCATAATTTTTTATTTTTTTTGGTACTTATGGTACCGAATCTATACTATAGTACCGAATGGTACTATATATGAAAACAGATTTACCGAATCTATAGTACCGAATGGTACTATATATGAAAACAGATTTATGTAATAAAATTTCTTAAAGGAGGACCACATCTTAAAGGGGGATTGACAATTGTAAAATGTCCTTTCGAGACATTTGGGTTGGCCCTGAAAAGGGCCGTTTTGTTTCTTATTAATTGTGGTCCATACCACACGTTTGACAGTCCCATCCATGACATATCTCTTCATCCATCCTGCAAGGAGATGCAAATGACAACGGGTTAGATCCTTGTCACCTATGAAGTTCAGGCTGTCTCCCGATCCCTGTAGTAGGGTAGATGGTACATCTTCAAAGGTAACTGACAGGTAATTAGGGAGATCTCCCCTTTTTATAAGAGTGAGATATAGATCATACACATCAACTTGGTCGTGATAGCTGTCTGGGTCGCTCTCTTGTTCCTCATAGCTGGGATTGTCGAGGAACAATTTTAGCAAGTCTGGGGTGGACCTACGTGTGTACGGTCTCATGTTTCAATCATGAATAATAAAGTATAGAGTATGTGCACTGTTTTATAGTACCGGATTGACCTACTTTCTTGTGTTGGCGCACACCAATCAGAGAACGTTATTTTTTCATCCAATAAATCAAGTTCGACCTTGACCTGAGTTAGATAGCATTGTCTTCGGCCTTGACATTTGGGGGTGGATTGACCTACTAACCTACTTTTTCTTGACTATAAATTGTGTAATGCTGTGTATGTATTCATTCTTCACCATGAATTTCCTTCGTAAGTTATTCCGACGTGCAAGGAAGGCGTTTACGAAAGGAGAAGAAAGTAGAAGTCAAGGAAGCGGGTATAAAGGAAGAGGGTGTCAACTTGTACCCGAGTTTACCCCCTTTGCCATTGTACCCGGATTTGTCAGGGTTTTACCTGGCATATCCAGAAGCCAGCAGGCATTACTGGCGGTATTTGTATTTGAGTGAGTGCTAGACACTTCTCAATAAATACCGGTCCTTTTCAGGACCATTACAATGATGTAGAAAGGATAACTAATACAATTGTCATATGATTTTTTTTATTGTGTTTAACAACAAACATGTGTCATACAGTAACAATGAATTAAACGTGCGTCATACAGCAAATAATGAACATAACACAACTTTGTTTTTTTTTCAAGTCTAGTGTTCAAATGTCATTTTTCGCTTCTTAGCTGGTCGGTTACACTCTGTATTGCTTGTTGATGGGTGAGCCTCAGGACACACGATGCATGTGTTGACGCTTCTCTTGCGTTTCTTGGGTTTTACGGTAGGTTTCTCCAACTCAGAGACAGTCTCTAGTAGCTCAACATCACTGTCCGTCTGTGGCACTGTCTCAACTACGTCCATTTTCTGCATTTCACTGTCCACCTGTGCGTTTACTGTAGGTACAGTACTATTCATCCCTTTCTTAGGACAAGCGGATGCAAAGTGGCCTAGTTCGTGACAATTGTAGCACACTGCAGGTTTTGGGCAATTAGAAACAAAATGTCCCGGTTCATGACAACGGTAGCACACCCGTACTGTTTGAGGTGTTGAAGCTTTCTTCGTACATGCCGATGCATAATGCCCCTTTTCCTGACAGCGGTAGCATGTCACTTGTCTTTCTGTTTCTAGTCTGATCAGCTTGTCACTGATAGCTTGTAGTTGTCCTTTCACCCAGAAATCAAATGTATTGCAGGTCATTCTGAACAGAGCAGTCTGAATCAGGTTTGAGAGTGATGAAGTGGACGGGTCACACCGCACTTTATAGGCCTGAGATCAGGTGGGCGGAGCTTAGATGTATAAAAAAGCTTTGCTCACTTACTTATAATCACAACGATGTCGAGTAGTGAAGAAAGCAGCGATGATGAGCCACCTGCAAAAAAGACCAAGAGTGATATACGGGAATATTATTCCATACAGCCACGGTCACAGAGAACTTCAAGAAAGTTTAAAACGAATGGCCACGTGTACGATGTTACATTTGAAAGATATAAAAAAAACGTTTGAATTTACACATCAACTTTTCAATGACATGGTGAAACAGTTATACAGAGAAGCCCGGGTCAATGACAACGATCAAATTCGTATCTCCATAAATCATCCTGACCTAGCATTTGGTATCCACATTCCATTCGGGAATGCAACACACATTTCAGGAGATACGCTGTTGAACGAAATAGAGAAAGTATCACAAAGCAACCACAAGTTTGAGATTCATGACGGGCATCTCCAGTTAGAAATGACACATGTCATTATGCCCGAGGGAGGTGGAAGAACAAAAAGAACGTTTGGATCGCACCTAAGCATTGAGAACATGTCCAAAGTCAAACGAAGTATGATAAAGATAGACAATGTTCACGACAGTATGTGTTTGGCACGATCAATTGTGGTAGGGATATGTAAACTCAATAAAACGGACGATACAGCCTGGAAGAAGCGATGGAATTTGATGAGACAATCTGCAAAATTTCTTCAAAGCCAAGAAGCCAAGACATTGTTAGATAGTGTGGGCATTAGTCCAAATCAACCTTGTGGTATAGAAGAATACAAGAAGATTCAAGCCCACCTTTATCCAGACTATGTGATCAAAGTGTGGCCACAATTTGAGAAAATGGACGTGTTGTTCAATCACCCACCTCTGACAGACAAAAGCAAAGTGATTCACATTTATCATCATGATAAACATTATGATTGCATTACATCAATCACTGGTTTCCTGGGATGCAGCTACTTCTGTGAACACTGTAACTACGGTTATAACAACAGAGAAGCTCACTTGTGTAAGAATATTTGTCTGTGTTACGCCTTGACACTATGCCCAAAAGAAGGATTCTTTCCATGTGGTCACTGTGGTAGAACATTTCATAGTCAGAAATGTTTTGATCAGCACAAAGCGAAACCAGGAAAATCTACAAAAAAACATCTGTGAAAGTGTATGGCAATGCAAGACCTGTGGTCAAATGGTTGTGGGTACAAAGAAGAACCATCTCTGTCCTGGCACTAAAAAATGCAAGTATTGCAAGAAAGTTGTGGATGCAGAACATCAGTGTTATATCCCCACGTACAAAGAACCAGAGAACATGAAGTCACCGACTGTACCTTTCATCTTCTTTGACTTTGAGTGCCGATTTGATTTGGGTGAACATATACCAAACTTTTGTGTTGCTCAACGTGCTTGTGGAGACTGTATGTGTCAATCCATGAAAAACCCGTGTCAGAAATGCGAAGCTGTGGATGAGCCTAGAGAAAAAATATTTCGTGGTAACAACACTTTGTCAGAATTTTGTGCATGGCTGTTTCAACCCAGTCACAAAGGTACCACAGTGATTGCTCACAACTCACAAGGATACGATGCACAGTTTATTTTGAGGCACTTACTGACACATGATACAACCAAACCAAAATTGATCATGAATGGAAGCAAAATTCTAATGATGAAAGCCCATCAAGTGAGATTCATCGACTCACTGAGTTTTCTCAACATGCCTTTGTCCGATTTCCCCGACACGTTTGGATTGACTGAGATGGCAAAAGGATGGTTTCCATTTTATGCCAACACGGATGAATACCAAGACTACATTGGAGACTATCTCCCCGTACATTTTTACAGACCCGACAGCATGAAACCTGACGAGAGAAGCGTTTCGCAAATGTGGCACAAAAGGCTGTGTTTCACTTTCAGTTAGAAATGCAAAAGTACTGCAAATCAGATGTGGACATCTTGAGACGAGGTTGTGGAGAGTTTAGGAAAGCACTGTTGGTCAGTGACCAAATTGATCCGTTCCTGGAAGCGACCACTCTAGCTCAAGTGTGCAACAAAGCTTGGCGTAAAAATTCAATGCCTCAAAAGACCTTGGCTGTAATCTCTGATGACGGGTATCCAAACAAAACTCGATACTCAATCAAAGGGATTCGTTGGATAGAAAGGAAAATCTTTAAAATCTTCTTCTATGAATCCATAAGGCATAGAGATAAGATATTTGGTATGTAGCATCATCTAATGGTTCATTACCAAGATTGTTCAAATCATGACCTTATGGTGATAAATGCCCCCGCACCAGGGGTCACTTGTTTTACATAGAGTTATATAGGAAAATCTTTAAAAAAAATCTTCTACTATGAATCCATAACGCCCTTTGGAGATAAATGACCCCGCACTAAGTCTTCTCCTCTGAAACCATAAGGCCCAGTGCTTATATATTTGGTGTGTAGTATTGTCATGGCTAAAATGTTTAAGACTGAGTTATATCAGAATTCTTGTCTGTTTAAAAACCTTGTAATCAGTTGTAGCAATAGTACTCAGGTGAGCGTTTCAGCGCCATCATGGCCCTCTTGTTATTTTTCATATTTATAATCAGTACATCATTGTTGACATAAGTATAGGAAATAAATTTTAAGTTTCATCAAAGATCTGAATAGGCCTTTAGGACATTATTTCAAAACATGTATTCACAGATTCAGACTTCTTTTTAGGAAGAAATCATCTAGTTATTGCCAAACAAAAATCTTTTGGGTCAATTTTAGAAATAATGTTGGTAATATTAACTTTTTCAAACAGTGAATATTTACATTTTTCTACTTTTCATTGTTCAGAGTGAGTGACGAGCTACTGAAAATAGCATGATTTTCTTAAACAACCTTTTCAGTTGCTTTCTTATACATCTATCGGTGGGGGCCGCCGTGGCCGAGCGGTTACAGTCGTGGACTACAAATCTCTCAGCCCCTCACCGCTGTGGGTTCGCATCCCGGTAGGGACTTCGGATTTTTCATGTGAGGAAGCCTTCCAGCTGGCTTGCGGTAGGTCGGTGGTTCTACCCGGGTACCTCTATGTACTCGGGGTCTTCCTCCACCTGTAATTAGCTGGACGTCGCTATATGATCGAAATACTATCGCAGCGACGGTAAACCCCAATACAACAACAACAACATCTATCGGTGTGATATAAATATATAGGATCAGACACACGTTGTCATTTAATATAAACTTTTCTTCAACGAGTTTAGGAAAACTGTTATTAAGCGAGCCTCTAGTTTTGCAAATGATATTTGCTTGGTAATGTTTTGTTGTGATATGCCTTGGGTTAAGTTTTGACTTCGGTCAGCTTATCAGAGACATTTATTGCTGAAAGAAGAAAAAAGTGAAAGAGCTTTTGCTCCATACCCATTATGAACAATACAACCTTTCGTATAATTGGAAATGAATAAAGTGTTTTAAGGAATCATGAATTTTACTGATCAGTACATTAAGAGCACTGGAGAATAATGTTAATGTGCTACAAGGAAATCAGTTTCTGCCATGTACACATCAATATGTTGTGAGGTTACCCAACTGTGACATATAAATGTTTCAGCTTTTTCAGCTTGACTTTTGATTGCATGGCAATTTCGTGCATGATCATATATACTAGTGTATCTTTGATTTGTTCAGTCAGTTGAAAGTCAGTTATGCTTTAAATAAGCTTGTACTTTACCATTTTTGCAATGGGTTTTGCAAGATGAATGATCATTATTGACAAGAAGTATATTTTTTTATTTGAAACAGAAAGAAGATAGAAAGAAGATAATAATCTCAGAGGGTAAATCATGAAACTAATGTATTATCATTGTGTACGTATAGATACAAAGTTAAATATCTATCAGCAGTATAGCGGAGGTTCCTGAGTTTCCAGTATGGCCGTAACAAGTAATAGATGGCTTGGGTTATTATTATGGCAAAAATGAAGTTGCTGTGAGGTGTAATTTGTTAAGTAAAAAAACATTTGTTAAGTTTGGTTATCCCTGAAGCGTTTTAATGCTGCACATCTTTTTGTCATGCAAGGCTTGATGACCAATTCATCCCAAGGCTGGGTTTTTTATCTAACTGATTTGAATTGAATTTGCCAATTGTTGATGTTTGCAGGACATCTTCTATTCTTGGACTAACATTTTATATGTATGATTTTGCCATTTGGTCAGAAGACTCAGGTGCTAAATTACACTAGACTGATGTCAACTAGTTTGATTTGATGTGCAATTCCTATAACCATTAAGGGTCTTATACTTTGGGCTGATAAGCTCATATGAAGATTTGATGAAATCTGTACAATTTCCAAATGGGCTGTTTGGCTGCATACACAGTGTACAGTCATGTTGTATCGATTGACATTTACACAGAACATTATGTTATCGACTTTAAGTAGGTAAAAAAAACATATATGAATTATGAGGTACAGACCAGAAACATGTAGATAGTCTAAATGTATGGTCTATTTATATAATATTTATCTTCTAAATTTAATCATATAAGAGCAGCTTTACACCTGTTTACAATCACAATGTTATACTTTCATTTAGTGGTCTTTGGTATAATCAGTTATTCTAAGGGAAATATATGTTGGATCATTTGATAGTCCAGTAGAGAGGCACGTCAGTATTATATATACAAGGATCATATGATCCTTGAGTTATTGAGACTTACAAACTTTGTTTTTTTTATACGCCCATCTTCAGATGGGGCATATTTGCCATATTATGTGAACACAGCTGGCAGGCGGGGAGCATTTGATGTCCGGGATCTAACTTCAATACCATTTGCCCAATCCTTGTCAAACTTTCCACACATGTGCATGGCCATAATATCTTGGCTGAGTTCGATATCCAGCATAATCGCATGAATGTTTAGAAGTTATGACCTTTGACGTACACAAAATACTTGAAATTGTGATTGTCCGGGCTCTAACTTCAATACTATTTACTCAATCCTTTCCAAACCTTCCACACATGTGCATGGCCATAATATCTCTGATGAGTTCGATATCCAGCATTATTGCATGAATGACTTAGTTATGGCTCTTGATGTACACAACATACTTGATCAATTGCTTGTCCCTAGTCCTTAGATCTTATAGGAGGTGTTGTCAGATCATTAACTAATGGGATTTAGGAATTATTTTGCTTATTTATGGACAATAGCTTGTTTCTCTGAGCTATTTCTGAGAGTCCCCATTCTGCAATGGGCATATTTTGTGGCAGTCCTGACCCTTGGTGAATTTACTTAGGTTTTGGAATAATTGTATAAAGAGATTTATAATAGATGTTTTGATGAGTGTGACTGTGTCATCGGATATTTTTAGAATAAAACTGGTACATGTATTGTTGAATAGAGAGCATAGACCCATAGATCACATGAATTGTTTCAACAGTTTTTCTATTAGTAGCTAGCTGCATCTACTAGATAAAATGCTGGTGCTTAGACAGCATACTAATTATATTTTGACATCTTACTATGACAAACAATGAAATTTATAACTTCCCCTGATTTTATCTTTATTTCTAAAGCAGTATTTTTGGCATTGAAAGCTATTTATCTCAGGTGAGTGATTTAGGGCCATCATGGCCCTCTTGTTTAAGCAATTGCTTTCAAACTAAATGACAATGTTAATAACTATTCAATCTCGGCTATGTTCGATTATGGCTGAAATTGGACTATTAGGTCAGGAGTTATGCCCCTTTTAATATTGTTAAAGCCAGACCACACCTTGTTTGCACTCTGTCATCTTCATTTTTTTAAGCCATTGCTTTCAAACTTTATGACAATGTGAATAACAATAAATTCTCGGCTAAGTGCAATTTTGGCTGGAATTGAACAATAAGGCCAGGAGTTATGCCCCTTTTAATATTGAAGAAAGCCTGGTTCCACTTTGTTTGCTCACTAGCATCTTCTTTTGAGTTATGGCCCTTTGCTGATTTTTGGGGTTTTTCTTTGTCCACGCTATTTCTCAATAACTACTGGATGGATTTCAATCAAACTTCATAGGAAGCTTCACTGGTGAGCATAGATGTGCATATTATGAAATGGTTACGGTTGACTGATTTCCTTTTGAGTTAAGGCCCTTTGCTGATTTTCTGGAGTTTTTTGTCCATGCTATCTCTCAATAACTACTAGATAGATTTCAAATAAATGTCATAGGAAGCTTCAATATCAAGCACAGATTGCATATTATGAAATGGTTACGGTTGACTAATTTCCTTTTGAGTTATGGCCCTTTGCTGATTTCCTGGAGTTTTCTTTGTCCACGCTATTTTTCAGTAACTACTGGATGGATTTCAATCAAATTTCATAGGAAGCTTTACTAGCAAGCTGAAATGTGCATATTGCTAAATGGTTACAATTGACTGATTTTCTTTTGTGTTATTGCCCTTTGCTGATTTTCTTTGCATTTGGTATAAAAAGATTATTATTGTGTAATATGTCAATTGAAAACATCATTTTATTGCGACTTACCTCCTATAGCTGGGCACTTCATTGTAAACAAAGGCTGTGTGTGGTAGAGCTGGGTTGATTTAATCGATGCATCGATATATTGCGATTTTTTACTGACAATACAGAATCGTGATTCTTACCCAAAGTATCTATACTCAAACGATACTTAAATGGAAAATAATTGTCACAAATTTGTTAGTGTTGAAGCAGGATATTGATTATGACACTTGTCATGCAGCTTATGTCTCGCGCTTAAAGCATCTATTTCAATTTCCATGTCATTGCTGCCTTTTCTTGACTAGATGCTTGCTAGAGTAGGTTTCAAAATAAGATTTTTTTTATAAAAATAGGTATTCATTTTTTCTATATTTTTCCTGCGCTAAAGTGGCATAGCAACATGGATCCAGAAATCTGTTAACTGCAGAAAAGTATTAGTTGACCATGTCTAAACTGCATTATGTTATATATTATCAAATATCGTGATAGTGTTTCGTATCGGGACCTACAGTATCGTGATACATCATGATACTTTTTTTGCTGGCGATACCCAGCCTTAGTGTGTGGGGTATTCATCACCTTTAGTGATAGGTCTAGTAATGTTTCTGTCATATCTTCCTGTTCACAAACCGTAAAATAGAAACAAAAATTATCACAATATATATTCTATTTATAGGTTTTCAACACTGGACATTTTGACATATGCAGTGCCACTGTTGAAGAAAGGAAACATGCACCTGTTCTTTCAGTTGCAGAGACCTTGGTATCGCAACAGAAAACCAGGTTTTCACTCAAAGGAGTGGTCACCAATGTCAATATTGCATTTTTCTTGCGTATAACATTAACTATTCCTTATTATCTAAATATTTTTAAGATTACCAGCATCCATTGATTTTGTCTAGCAAATTAGTTTTTTTACCACAGATCTAGTTATCTGGCATTCCTTATTAACAAAACAATGCAACTGTTTAAAAATTGATGGGCATTTTGAATCATTTCTATAACAGTCATGTAAACATTCAAATACAGGTGTATTGTTCTTTTTCTTGATTTGTTTTATGTCGTTTATAAAAATTAAAATCGTTGAAATCAATATCTGTATTCATTATTCCTTCGACCCGATTCTTTGACGCTTGCGTCAATATTATCTTGTAGTCTTATGTAATCAGCAAATCTACTAATTGAGCTTATGTGTCAAATGTAAGGGGAATGAAATTGCAGACATTTCACCACTAAACCGTTTTCTTCCAAATAATATAATATTTGATAACATTTTTTTTTTTATATCAGTTAACAAACAAAATACAACATTCTACTTTAAACAAGGTTTCATTCTCGTTATCCACTTTCACCACTTTGGGTTTGCTACTGGAGATATTGAAAAATAGATGAAAAGAAATTAGTGTGACAGCTAGGTAAGCAAACCTTTCTTTGACTAGCCTCAATCTGATGACTGGAGCTCTAATAATACCTGTAATAATTGATGTACAAGTTACAAGATTTTTTTTTTGTTATTTCTTTCATTTTTTTGCAATATGTGGGATGATCCATGTTTCTGATCTGAATCTGAAACAAATACGTTGTAGATCCCAATACTGGGTTTTACACAACGGAAGAAGAGCTCCGCACTATTGGCGGTGGCTCTTTAAGGCATTTTTGAATGCCTCAAGAGAGCCAGCATGCACTATATTATCAGGGAGATGATTCCAGTGAATCACAGTGTCCACAAAGAATGAATTTTCATATTGTTTAGAGTTTGATGATGGTATTTCCAGACCCTTTGAATTTTTGCAAATGCGTTTTTCTAATATATTTGATGTTTCGCAGCCATTAAATTTTTTTGTTTTTATTGTCCTTTTAGGTCTGGTGAATTTCACAAAATCTGATGTTGGCAGTGCTGGAACTAACCCCTCAACCACCTTGTACATTAATATTAATCTGAGGCTTAGGCGTCTGTCTTGTAAAGTTTCTAGTTCAAGTTCTTGTTTCATTTTTGATATTGTCCCTGGTGTTCTGCTTGTATAATCTCTCTTTTTATGAATCTTACTGCCCTGTTTTGGATTCTTTCTAGTTTGTCTATGTTGTCTTTCTGATAGGGGTTCCAGATGGTAGCCCCATATTCCATTATTGATCTTACTAGTGTAATGTAGGCTGTTTTTCTACAGGTCTGTGGTACATTTCTGAGATTCCTTCTTAAAAAGCCTAAAGTTGAATTTGCTTTTTTGCATACCTTGTTGATATGTATATTCCTTTTAAGTCATTTGAGATTTTAGTCCAAGATAGGGATTATTTTGTACTTCCTGCATTATGTGGTTATTCAGTTGATAAAATCTATTGGTTTTTTTGTTGATTGACATGATATAGCATTTTTTCGCGTTGAATTTCATGCCCCAGTTTGTTGCCCATGTTTCTAGGCTATTTAGGTCCTGTTGTAATTGGAGGTGATCTTGTTCTGATTTTATCGTTCTATATAGTAGGCAGTCATCTGCAAATAGTCTGACGGAGGATTTTACACATTCTGGCAGGTCATTTATGTGGCACAAGAATAGGATTGGCCCTAGTACTGTGCCTTGGGGTACTCCTGAGTCTACTGTTGTTTCGCTTGATTTTTCGCCTTCTACTATTGTTTTCATTGTTCTATTTGTTAGGAAATTTAACCAAGTGTGAAGACTTCCCTTAATTCCATAGCTGTCAAGTTTGTGTAGGAGTTTGTCATGTGGTACTGTATCAAAGGCTTTTGAAAAGTCTAATATGGCAATATCTATTTGTTGACCTTTGTCGTGATCTAGTAGGAAGTCATTTAAAGTTGTGATCAGTTGTGTTTCGCAGGAGTACCCAGACCTAAATCCATGATTTAAGTTTGTCAGTATTTTGTTTTCTTCCAGGTGGTTAAGTATGTGTCTACAAATTATATGTTCAAGAGTTTTGCATATGACTGAGGTTAGTGAGACAGGTCTGTAGTTTTCTGGCAGGTGTTTGTTGCCTTTTTTGAAGATGCTTGAGATGTTTGCATCTCTCCAGTCTTTTGGTAATTCTCCTGTGTCTATTGAGCACTGTAGGATTATTTTCAGGATTGGGGCTAGTTCTTTTGAGCATTCTTTTAGTATTCTATTAGGAATGTTATCTGGGCCAGAAGCCTTTGATGGATTTATTTTTGATAGTAGCTTCTCAAGTCCTTTCTGTTCAATTTTTATTGGTTTGATGTTTTTCTTCACTTGTTTTTTCATTTCTTTTTGGTTTTAAGACAGATTTAAATTGTTTGAGTAGTTCTTCAGCTTTTTTTTGGGGGGTTTTTTTTTTTTTACATATTCAAGGTTTTGTGTTTTTTTTTTAGTCCTTCTAAGATGTTTGTATTTATATAGTTCCATTCAGATCTTCTTAGTTTCTCTTAATTCTATTTTTTTTATTTTTTTGATTTTCTATTTTCTCATTCAGTTTTATAAGATCCTTTTTTATTTCATTCCAGTCTGCTTTTTTGTATAGATAACATTTTCTAGGTTTTGTCTTTTGGTGTGCACCTTTGTTTAAGTTGTTTTCTCTTGTAGGTTTATTGTGGATTTGGGTTAAATTGTTAGAATTCATCAAGTCTACTAGCCCTTGTTGTATTTCTCTTTCTGGTCCAGTTGCTGTTGAGTTCTCCCACTGTATGTTGGGACAATTAAAATCCCTGTTAGTATGATGTTTGAGTTCTTATTGGTATCTGCTATTTCCAAGGATTTTTTAATTCTTCCAAGTGTTTTTGTTCTCGATGTGGCATGTAGAATGATCCCACTAGGAGGTCTTTGTTGTTTTTTGTTTTTATTTTAACCCATTCAATTTCACAGTCTGTGATGAGGGAGGTCTGTTCTACTGATGTTATTGATTTTTCTACTAATATGAATACTCCCCCTCCTAGGGTTCCTCTGTCATTTCTGTATACATTGTAGTTTGTAGGGAAAATCTCGCTTGATTTAATTGCGTCAGGGGTAGGATTTTCACCAGGTTTTACTCCTTTTAGCCATGATTCAGTTGCACATATGATGTCAGGTTTAAGGTAGTGCACAGCTGTTTCAAATTCTTGTTTTTTGTCCTTGATGCTACGGCAGTTTATTGTCATAATTCTGAGGTTTTTCTTGGCTGGGGCTTCATATAGGTTGCTGTTTGGATGTGACTTGGTCGAGTTGATACTTACCTCTGGATTGTTTTTTACTGAATTTTTATGTTTTGGGCTACTAGTCTTTTATGTTTAATATATTATATTTCATGGTGGTGGTACAATGCAATTCTATCAGTTATGTCATGGCATAAAGGTTCTTAATATGTCTTAATTGTTTATTTTGCAACTTTTAATCTGCATATATTTTGATCACTATGATTATGTTTCTTGGAACGCCGACATTAATTTGGAACGCCGACATTAAACATTATATTGGAACGCCGACATTAACTTGGCGGATTTTGGAACGCTAACATTTTAACTTTGAAAGGTGTGGCATTATAAAGTGTTTAAAGTACGGCATTATACGAACAAGGTTTTAACTGAATCGGAGCTAATAATAATATCGTTTTAACTTTCATCATAAAATGCAACGCAAAGCACAAGTTTCTCTAAATTATGTAAAATAACTCCAGTTGGTATCCAGTCAATTCGTAACATAACCAATTCGTAACCCGTTTTTTTTTGGTCAATTCGTAACCATTTTATTTATTGGTCAATTCGTTACCGCTTTTCGTAACCACTCGTACTTTACCAGTTTAAATTGGTATCATCTGTAATTAACTGTGATTAATCATTAATTACATTGCATTTTCTCATTTAGTAGACCTGTGATTATTGCATGGATGATTGGTAAATTTAATTAGGCGAAGTAAGCGATCAGCGATTCTTAACACCTTCTTCATAATGCCAGTGTTCCATTAAGTAGGTGTCAATATAAATGTTCCATTAAGAAGGTTTTGATTGACAAACTTAATGAACAGAACAGATCATATCACTTATTCCACTCAGGTATAAATTTATACATGTACAGTATATAAAATTAAAGTTTATAGAGAATGATTTACCATTCAAAACAAAGTATTAAAGTATTCAGACATAAGATGTGTATGCATGGTGATAGGACATAAAAGAACAACAGAAAGACAGTTTTTAGATGGATATCAATTTAATACACAATATCAAATAAACTGTTTTATTACTTTCAACATTTTGACAATACCACATCTCTACATCATCCAGGAAGTATAAATAGTACACAGAAGCAAAACTCCAAATGTATGCTGTTTTAATTCTTTCAATATTTTTATACTTCACTATCACATCATCAGATATTGAAACATAAAATGAGACGGACACAACAATAGAAAAATAGATTTATAGATTGAAATCAATATACTACACAGAAGCCAATTTACACTATTCAAAGTTTGTATACATAATACAGTCACTTCACTTACTGTAGACTCTCGAAAGCTTTCTCAACAGTTTCTGCGCTGACATTCCCCTAAACTGTAAGCGCCCCAGACCTTGAATATTTTCCCTTCCATATTCTTACTGTGCTTTCGCTGCCTCTTGGTAAGCTTGTTTGTTGAAACCAGTTTCACTTGCGTTTCTACGTAGTTTGCCTTTCCATGCAACAGTTCCACTAGCACATAGAACGGTGGTGGATTTTGTGATCGCACATTCAGATGGTTGTGCCAACCTGGAATCATATATATATATATATAAGAAATCATTATAAAAATTTTTAGAACATAATTAAAAGAAGTAATGATTAATTTCCATAGGATTTACATATGCTAGTTATTACTCATTATATTCTTTTTAATGTTAATTGCAGAGGAAATAGTAACCCGGTAGACTATGTACATTATTATTCACCAACGTCATCATCATCATTTTATTTATTTTTTACTTTTCATTGCACGTTATAATATAATAATTTTGTATTTGAAAATCAGTTTGTAACATACCTTCAAAGTCGTTGTTTGTTATTGGTCGACCGTATTATTCATATGGTGTACGAATTGGCCAGGAAAAAGTGGTTACGAATTGACCAGCATTTTGAAACCGGTTACGAATTAACCACAAAAGGTTAATTAAAAAAAAATGGTTACGAATTGGTTAGGTTACGAATTGACTGGCATTCCTCCAGTTAACCCCCATGAAATAAACAAATGCTGTGAGCTAGACTGCACTAATGTTCATGCGAATATTTCAACAATACTGTATCTCGGTTGCGGTAGCCGCTTCATTACATAACTTTTACACCTAGCGATGTTTGTATTGTAGTGAAAACTATATATTTCGGAGTATTTTTTTTTTTTCGCAGGGGTGGCTCTCAAATAGCATAAGTTATCGTCTATGACATTTACTCAAATGTTCTCCACATTTGTGACCTTCTACATTTCTTTTGTCATCTCTGATCACTTTGAGAGCTAGGTTGACCTTTCTTTTTTCCTTTCTTGTAGCTAATTTAAAAAATCTATTTACAGATTAACAGATTCAATATTCTATTCTATTCCTTTCCTGTATGTCGTACTTGATGTTGGTCAAAACAATCTTGGGACCGACAGGTTATATTGCATGCGTAAAGGCCCGGTCACACAGCGCTTTACGGCTTAATCACGGCAAAAAATCCGTCAAAAAGTGGTCTCTCGTGAAGAAGACGATGTTTTTCGCGTTGATGTCGAGTTTAAAACGAGCTACAATCGGTTTACAGACGTGACAGGACGCGGGGGAAAATCGGAACGGCGACGGACGTGGCAAAAAGTTTTGAGCTCAAAATTTTAGCCCGCGGACAACCACGGCCGGCACACGTGGTAAAACCGTGGTACTCCGTGTTCTGGCAGTGATTAAATGTCACGGTGAAAGCACGGTCATCGGACGGGTTTTACGCGTGGGTATCACGGAAAATAGCTTATCTTTAAGGCCCGGTCACACAGCCCTCCACGGGCGTATCGCGGCCGAATCACGGCCAAAAATTTCTGCCCGTGAAGCAGACGCTGTTGGACGCTTTGAGGTCGCGATAAAGACGCGATACAGCCGTACTTTACCCGTCGTTACACGCGGTAAGAAATTCACACGCGGTTGGCCGCGCGAAAAAGTTTTGGGCCCCAAAATTTAGACCGCGGGTAATCGCGGGCGGTACACGTGGAACACACGCGATAAAGACGCGGAACGAACGTGCTAGGACGTGCTACGGCCGCGGTTAAGACGTGGTTACACGTGGTAGGACGCGACATTTTAGCGGGTAATCGCGGGTGGAGCACGGTCATAGCACGTTTGTTCCGCGTCTGTACCGCGTTGTTATCACGTGCATTAGTGTGTGTACCGCGTGTAAGCACGGACAAACGCATTTCTCCGCGTAAACAGCGCGCCCCAATACCGACCTAATCACGTTAAATTGCGTCTTGTACACGTCCCAAATACGATTGTCCACGGCCTAGTCTGATTTTAGGTATATAAAAAGCGCGATTTGCCGAGCATTCGTCAGTTGTGCTCCAGACGTCAAGGGGTGAACATGGATCCCCGTCACCGTAATGACCTCGTCTTGCTGCTCCAGCAGCATCAGAACCAAGTGGTACAGGTCCATCAGCTCCTCATTGACAGAAGAAGACGAAGGATGAGGAGGAGGGTGGTCCGGAACATCTTGGTGCGCGACTGGATTGGCAGGAGACCTGAGCTGGGGATGTACGATCGTCTCATGGTGGAGCTCCGTAATGAAGATCCAAGGGCCTTCCAGAACTTCATGAGAATGCCACCTGCCATGTTCGATGAAATTGTGCAGAGACTGACACCAGCCCTTCGGTTCGGTTCGGCTGCTTTATTATACCGTGGTAGGCCGCGCTTCACCGCGATAAGGACGCGGAACAGTCACCGGCGTCTGTTCCGCGGGCATGCCGCGGGTAAGCCAATTTTGCACATTTTCTAGAACTTAATTAAAACTGATTAAACGCGATACAGACGCGAAAGGCTGTGTGACCGGGCCTTTAAGGGCCGGTCAGACAGGCTTCCGCGAGTTGATCACGAGTGTATCGCGAGGAAAAACTGTCAAACGCGAAGTAAACGCGGTCACAAGTGAATGACACGCGAATGAAACGCGGATGACTCGCGAATAACAAGTGCGCACACGCGCGAAACATTTTACACGCGCTCGGAACCCGATTTTATTTTTGAGCTGCTCAACAATTAGGCGCAATGGCCACCGCGTGTCGCACACGTGGTGTAAACGCGGTACAAACCCGGACCAAACGCGATAACACGCGGTACACTCGCGGATCACAAGTGGACGACAAGTGGTCACTCGCGGGCATACGCAAAATTTCTTCGTGTGATTGCGTGTGTAGCACTTGTCATCCACTTGTGATCCGCGTGTCTACAGCATTCCTAGCACCTGTGATAGCGTGTGCTCCGCTTGTATAAGGCTTTCTCAGGGATTGTGTCACGAGTCATCCGCGGGCCATTCGCGTTGAATCGCGATTGAACCACGACTGATTCGCGTGTCGTCCACGACCCAATCTCGTTTGTACCACTAGTTATTTCTGCTATAAAAAGATCGCGTGTTGGCCATTTTCATCAGTTGTGATCAAGACGTTGAAGAGGCAACATGGATCCGGCACATCGTAATGCTTTGGTTATGCTGTTCCAGCAACATCAGAACCAGCTTCTTCAGGTTCAGCAAGCCCTAGATGGTAGAAGAAGAGTGAGGAGAAGACAAAGAAGAGTCAGAGCCATATGGATGCGCCAATGGATCAACCGCAGGCCACAGCTGGGGCTGTATGACAGACTGATGGTGGAGCTGAGGAACGAGGACCCCCGTGCCTTCAAGAACTTTATGAGAATGCCTCCGGTGATGTATGACGAACTGGTGGAAAGGCTGACACCAACACTGACGAAGGAGACAACCAATTGGCGAGCTCCCTTGGACCCAGGCTTAAAGGTGGCCATCACCTTGAGGCACCTTGCATCAGGCTCGAAATACAGGGAGATGCAGTATGGCTGGCGTGTCCCACACAACACCATAAGCCTTATTGTTCGTGAAGTTTGTGAGGCAATTGTGCATGTATATCGTGAGGAGATGCTGGCACCCCAGAAACCCCCCAACAGTGGCAACAAATTACAGACGATTGGCTGAACAGGTGGAATTTCCCTCACGTGGTTGGAGCTATAGACGGCAAACACCCTAGCATGCAAGGCCCCTCCCAACTCTGGCTCTGAATTCTATAATTACAAGGTTTTTTTTTAGCATTATTCTCTTGGCTGTGGTCACCAGTGATTACAAGTTCTTATGGGTGGACGTGAGTGGCAAGGGGGCCTCATCAAGACGCGCATATCTACAATACCAGTGAGTTTAAAGAAGGCTTACAGAACGGTGACATTCTTGGATTCCCTCAACCTACTCCCCTCCCAGGGGACACAGAAGATCTACCTTACTTCCTGGTGGGTGACGATGCATTTGGATTGAGAAGCTTTATGATGAAGCCCTTTGGGAAACAGACAGCTATCAAGAAAACAAAGAATCTTCAACTACAGATTGTCAAGAGCAAGACGAGTGGTGGAAAATGCCTTTGGCATTCTTGCCAACAGATTCCAAAGGTGTTACTAACAACAATGATGCACCAACCAGACACGGTTAGGCTCATTGTCAAGGCATGTGTGGTCCTCCACAACCTGATGCGCACGAGGTATCCTGTCATGCAAAACAGACTTGTTGACATTGAACGCCCTGATGGAGCCCTGGTGCATGGCGTCGAGGAAAGAATCTGGATGACACAAGACCTGAGAACCTACCAGGAACCAACAGGGACTACAAATTGGGCCCAAAGGCTCAGAGGAATCTCATAATGGAATGGTGTTCATCCCCTGCTGGGAGTGTTCCATGGCAAGACAACATGCTCCTTGACTAGTTCTTGTGGAAGTGACAGTGTGGACAAGTGATTGTGTTTGGGGGCATTGTGACAGTATGTGTTGGGGGGGCAGCATTTGTGGCATTAAAACTTTGATAAAACTTTTATATAATAAAATAAATGAAAAAATCCTGCAATAAAATAAAGTACATTTCAAATTGGAAAAGAATAAAAGTATGCTTAGGACTTTTAGTCCTCAACTCACTTTTATTTCTTTTCATTTGAAATGTAATTTTATTTTATTGCAATATTATTAACATTTATTATTTTCAATGTATTGTTACATTTTTTGTCATTCAATAATATGGTTATAAAATAAAAAATGAACGAATATTGCAATGAAAAATATTTGAAATGACAAAGAATAAAAGTTAAATAAATACATAAATTATTTATTCAACTTTTATTTTTGTCATTTGATATACATTTTGTTTTGTTGCAATATTCTCCCACTTTCATTTTATTATAATTACAACATCTAAGTCACATGGTGCAAATACTGTCTTCTGATTGACTGAGATGCAACATGCAATCCAAGTTCATTGGGCGATGAACACGGTTTTGCAAACAGACTACTTTTCTACGGAGTAATTTTGCTAGTTTTGTTCGCTATAAATCGAATGAATCAAATAAAATTAGTTTTAAATTTGTTGAGTTGTAATTATAAGAAATGAAATTAAATGTGTCGAGTTTACGGCGTGCGTTATACAAATAAGTGCACTTTTCCCCGACCCGACGTTCATAACGCCGTAAACTCGACAAATTTTAATTTCATTTCTTAAACCATTTCACAAAGTTCAATTTATTCACGAAAAACAATTAGTAACAGTTCAACAATTTTATTATCACGTATCACGTGTATAACAAGTGAAATAAAAGAAAGTCACTGCTAGCAATCCATGCTATGGCAAAAACAAAATACAAAATACATCAGTTCAAGGAATGTCACTGTAGCACCATGAACCACATCACAACACTACAACATACGACTGTCAGTGTAACATGAAACCTTCATGCATCCTCACCCTCACTGTCACTGTCACGAGTTCCCTGAGTAGCCACAGACTGAGTGTCACTCTCAACTGCTGTTGGTCCCACGGCTGGTGGTGTTGACAAGGATAGTGGTGCACCCGGGGGAGTTGGTGACACTGTCGAGAATGGTGGGGTGTTCATACTGGCTTGTGAAACACGGCCGAAGTTGTTCTGCTCCATGTTGAACGACCAATCCCCACCTAGGGCAGTGCTCAATGCTCTAGACATCGATTCTGAAGATGCTCTGGGTTGACGAGGAGTACTGAGGTTGGGTTGTTGAAGCTCTTGCTGCTGCCCAGGGTACTGCTGCTGCTGTTGGTATCCTCCTCCTCCTCCCCTACGACATGCTCCCAGGAACTGCAGGCATCATAGTTGGGCTGTGGCTGGAAGTACTGCTGATGCTGAGGGTACTGTTGAGGGTACTGATGATACTGCCCAAAGGAGGCGGCTGTGCAAGTTGGAGGAGCCGAAGTGGAAGCCGAGGGTCTATCGGATTGAGCCTTTATCTGTTTCAGTATATCCGATATGAGCTCTTTGACATTGTTGAAGTCTTGAAGACTGCAAGACCTGAGAGTCTGGGTGACATAGCTTATGAAGGGTTCACGCTGGCTCTTCTCCCTCTCCTTGTCCTCGAGCATCCTGTCTCGAGCATTTTTTCCATAAGCTTTTCAAGGAGTGTCTGGTTGGTCTGAGATTTTTACGAAGTTCGGGCATCCAGCTCTCCTCCTCGTCCTCCTTCCTCCTCCTCTTCCTGTTCTGGGAACTAGAGTTGACTGATCCGAGCTCTGCTGCCTCCCTCTCGAGGTCTTCGAGCACATTGCCTGACTGTCTCTCTGTCTCAGCTGGGTCATCCAAGGATAGCAGAGGGGGTCTGGCAGTGGACGTGGAGGCAGAACGAACGACAGAACTAGCAGTAGAGCCAGCAGCAGCAGTACGTCGGATCTGCATGACAGTGTCAGATTCTTCATCAGGTATGGCAGCTGAAATAAGGTAAACGTTTGTGAGGCGTTTTGTATTCACATTTTTCTGAACAATATTAAACGACTGTTATTAGGGACAAGTGAATTTCTGAATAATCATTACACTTAATCGTAGTAATTATTATGTTTTAAATTTTCAAATTAAATGTACAAAAATGCTTTTGAAAAATGGAAATGTTTGAAATAATTATCAACATATGTACTGACCTTTGTAGAAGGAGATATTATTCAGCACCCACTTGTCCCTGTCGGTGAGAAGCTTGCGCTCCTGGCCACTGGCAACCTTGATCAGCCTGACGTACCAGTCCTTCAAGTTCTTCCACCAGTGCCCGAGGTAGTCAGTTGAGACACCAATTTCTTTTGCTTTAGCTTCCCAGGCTTCAGTCTTTTTCTTGTAGTCACGTTGACTGCGCATCCACAAGTAACTTCTGTCTCGCATCCACTCAACCAGATCCTGTTCTGTGTCAGATGGCAACTTCCACTCCTTCTTGGGACCTCTTGGCTTTCTCGGCTTCTTGCCCTTGCCCTTGGCATGACCATCAGCCTCTTTCTGCTCCTCCACAGGTTCCTCCTGCTCCTGCTCTCGCACCAGAACTTGGGGTGTGGGGTCATGTGACGCAGGTGAGGCAGGGTTCTCCAGTGGCACATGCTGTGGCTCGGCCTGAGTGTCGACGGGCATGGTGGCAGTGCTCTTAGAAGGACCACTCGTGCTGACTGAAGTGTTTGCAACTGTTGTACAGACTGAAAAGAGAAAAAAAAGGTATTTTTAATAAATAGTAAGGAATGTTGAAAAACATACATATCAAATGAACACTTCAGCACAAATAGAATTGAAATAAATTTATTTGAATACTTTCTGACTGCCACGTAAAATAATATTTAAATGAAATAAATTTTGAACACGTCACGTTATAACGAGTATTTCCAAATAAAAAAAATCAAAAACATGTTACATAAATTGTACTTACCATCAGGAAGAAGCTCGTCCTCTTCTCCATTGCCATTGGCACCAGGGACACCAGCAGCGGCAGCAGCAGCATGTACCAGAGCCGTCACCTTTATGCCCACCTTCTTGGACTGCCTGTTCTTGCTGCCCTGGCGGGGCTCGGGGGTGCTGCTCTCTACCTCCTCGGTAGCAGTTTCAGGCTCCGAGACCTTCGCCCTCGGCCTGGGCCTTGCTTGCCCCTTCTTTTTCTTGGGCGTAGAGCTGCCCTTCTTTGTTTTCGGTGCCATCTTTACTCTACCGAATATGGATCAGTACTGATCGAGAACACCGGACGCGGCGGCTTTTATACACGCGGGCGGCAAGCGGAGCACAAGTGATCGGCACGTGATTCACACGCGGAGCACAAGTGATACACACGCGCTGCGTGTGATCACTTGTGACCCCATTTTCTGATCACAAGCGCTCACACACGGAGGACTCGTGGTAGACACGCGATGGACACACGGAGCACACGCGCGCGTGTGGGCCTTTAGCGGCTTATCAATGAGAAATGGGATTTTCCCTGTACAAAGCACTGCCTAAGTCCGTTAAATGACGTCTCTAAAAAGTTCTAAATACGATTGATCACTGTCGTATCACTTCTCTATCACTTCTGATTTGCGGCATATAAATACCATAACGTTTTGAGACCTCGTCACTTGCAGTCTTGCTGTCAAGGGGTGAATATGAACCCTCAACACCGTGACGTCCGTATCTTCATGCTCCAGCACCACTCCATCACTCACTCTTTTTTGAAATATACATTGTTTAAAGAAAACATAACACGAAGTTATATATATTTATGTTTTTAGCTCACCTGAGCACAAAGTGCCCAAGGTGAGCTTTTGTGATCGCCCTTCGTGCGTCGTCCGTCGTCAACAATTTGCTTTAAACGACATCTCCTCCTAAACCGCTGGACAGAATTTAATGAAACTTGGCAGGAATGTTCCTTGGGTCAGGCTCTACAAAAGTTGCTAAAATTTTGAAAACTTTAAAAATCATCTTCAAAACTACTGGCCAGATTTCAAAATAATTTGGTACAGATGTTCCTTGGGTCAACCTCTACCAAAGTTGCTAAAATTATTCCGATCCGTAAAAAAACATGGCCGCCAGGGGCGGGGCTTATTTGCCTTATATGTATATAGAGAAACCTCTAAACAACATCTCCTCTGAAACCACTGGACAGGTTTTGATTAAACTTGGCAGGGATGATCCTTGGGTCAACCTTCACAAAAGTTGCTAAAATAAACTTGATCCATGTAGAACTGTGGTTGCCATGGCAACAAAAAGAAGAAAAAAATGATAACTTTAAAAATCATCTTCTTCAAACTACTAGCCAGATTTTATAATAAATTGGTACAGATGTTCCTTGGGTCAACCTATTTATCTCAGGTGAGCGATTTAGGGCCATCATGGGCCTCTTGTTTTTTTTTATAAATTTAAAATCAACAATTTCATCTCGTCAATCTGAAAAATAAGATAAAAAGAATCTTAAATGTTTATTTCAATAATGGTTTTAGAACATAAATATATAATAATTTTAATTGTGTGAACTTAAAATGTCTTAAAATAATATCATTTTACAGAGAAAATGTTATGTTAAATTACTTTTGATCAGAATTATAGCCTTTTAATTAATTGAATAGGTAAGTTTGTAATATACCTTCTCCAATAGTTTTACCTTCACCTCGATTAGGGAGGTTTCTTTATTATAATTATATTAATAATTTATATTTTCTTCACATTTTTGCTATCACGAATATGGGTCCCGTTGATCGATTAGTGCGTCATTGGAGCCATATGTTGTTGTATCGAGTTCCGAAATCGTTATGAAAGTTTACTGATAGCTTTGCCAATCAGTTTGAAACTATCTGATAGTTCCCAGTTTGCTAGTGGCTTAATTTTACTGAATGCTGTATCATGTCACATATTAAAAGCGTGATAATGCAATGATGTAGCACTTTATCAGTCTCAAGCGGATATATTTTTCATAATGTTATCGGTGTAATGTTACATTCAATAAACAAATTAGTATACAACCGTTGAAGATTTACATATTATTACTAATCAATACTCACGGATACCGAGATAATCTGAAAAAAGAAACATAAAGCCACATGTACGCGTTTAATCAGTTTTAATTAAGTTCTAGAACAGTGAAATTACGTATATTATAGCTACGCATTAACTTCATGTTTAAAATGTTTAACACTTAAAACGTAATAGTATCTACCCATGCTAATAATTCAAGTTATCCCTCTATGTATATAATATATATAATATTCAACCATATGTATCGAAATATATTAATTACGCTCATCTCTAATTCCTCCTGAAAATAAAGAGAATGTTACCATTTATTATACGAATTTTTCGAATACTCTCCTAAATACAATTTAACAATCAGAAAATAATGATAATCAACAGTGTTGAATCGTACAATCCATGCGGCCAAGGCACCTTTCAAATCTTGAAGATCACCCTTTGTCATGTTGGCGGTTTGAAGGATCAATTCGAATTTGTTTTTAGCTCACCTGAGCACTTGTGCTCGGGTGAGCTTTTGTGATCGCCTTTAGTCCGTCGTGCGTCGTCAGTCGTCAACAATTATAAAAAACATGTGCCTTTATATATACCATATTGTAATATGTTGCTGCTGCTGAACTGTAAATTAGTCTCTTAAACATTAATGCTCTACCTCTCTTTCTCTCTGCTGTATAAGAAGACCATAAATAACGCAGTTATTTGTACTCTGTTGGACGTCTTATCAGGCTCACATGGCAATTGGCTGGTGATAATAATCCTGCTTGGTCTCTAGGAAGGGATATCTGCAGAGTTTCGCGGACATTGTTGTTTGTAGGATTGTTAGATTGTTTGCTCACTATATCCTGGTTCTCTTTGATCTGTAGTCTGATCATTTAATGGTGCATTCACCATCTGTAAAAGCATATTAAAACAGTGTTACAGACGTAAGTTGAAAGAAAAAAAACATAAGTAACATGATCATTCCGTCCGTCGTCAACAATCTGCTTTAAATATCTCGGAAAAAGGCGCCAATTTATATACGATAGATTTCCCGCGGCTTATTGCCATTCCCACCCCCTAATTCCTCTGATTAGTGCTGTTTAAAACTTTGCTTTGGGTAAGATTATTAAGTCATCACAGCGTATTCGTTAATTTTTGTGATCGCCTGTCGTCCGTCTTGCGTCGTCAATCGTCCGTCGTCAACAATTGATTGTGAACACTCTAGAGGCCACAGTTTTTCATGAAACTTGGTCAGGATGTTTGTCTACATGATATCTCGGATGAGTTCGAAATTGGGTCATGTGTGGTCAAAATCTAGGTCACCAGGTTAAATCTTAGAAAAACCTTGTGAACACTCTAGAGGCCACAGTTTTGGCCCAATCTTCATGAAACTTGGTCAGGATGTTTGTCTACATGATATCTCGGATGAGTTTGAAATTGGGTCATGTGGGGTCAAAAACTAGGTCACCAGGTCAGATCTTAGAAAAACCTTGTGAACACTCTAGAGGCGACAGTTTTGGCCCAATCGACCACTGCATTTTAAAGTTCTCCCCATCGCAGTTGATCATTCGCCTTCCATCATCCAGGCCATTGCATACACAAACGGTTGCACATCACAGATGCCAGTGTTCAGACCTGATATTTGTTTCAAAGACTGGACGATATGTAAAACACTTGTACACTATTTCTGGCATAACACTTTGAATGAAATTTCCTTGACACTGCAGCTTCTTTCTCCCAAAAGTCATTGTCCTTCAAAATTCTCTCATAGTGATGAGCATGAGGTGTCCAAACATAAAAGTCACAAAAATCCGTACCTGTCATGTGCATCTGCATCTGCACCTGATAGAAGTATGGATGCTTATTTGACAATGACTTGGAGTTGTCTGTATTCATGGCAATCCATGGCACTTCAATGGAACCACTGTCTTTCACAGAATATGGACACTTCACTTCTAAACACCCTCTGCCAGTAGTGATATAAAGACAATCCTGGAGAAATCGAGGCAGAGGCACTAAACGAAAGCACGCTATGACGTCATTAATTAGGACAATGGCCTATTGTTTAGGGTATGACATAATCCCCGTCCTCACCCCTTTAACGAGGTCACGCGACATTCTTTATAGACCGCAATATTTATTCTTTTATCATATCGTATTGTTATTCGGGACAATTAATCAACTACGTCATTGACCGCGAAATAGATTTTTGAGCTGCAGCCCCTACCTTAAATGAGGTCACGTGACTCCCTGGGATCTACCCAGTCCTATTTAATTATCAAACAACGCTAAAATTTATCGTATGAATACGCGATTACTCGGGATTCCTTCATAATTAACTAACGGTCAGATACACTAAGTGGTCAGTTACAATAATCTGTTATTATCGATTATTGATACAAGCCTTTATCGGAGACCCGACAAACCCTTTCTGTGACTTAATCCGGCTTAAGTCGAGTATTCATTCGGACTGAGTGATTGTGGTTTCTATTATTTTCCTATATCGGAATCTCTTTCTCCCCCTTTCTTTTCTCTCCGTGTGTGTGTGTGTGTGAACACGTCCTATGAACTCTTTCTTTCTCGCTTGCTTTTTCAATGCGTTATTAAGTTTGATATTCTTTATTAATTAATTCATCACCACTTTACGTTCGAAACTCTGTTATGAATAAGAACTCATTAAAAAGCATTTCAGATGGGTTACGTTCAGGGGGTTTATATCGAGGGACCTTTCGCAAAAAGACTTCAAAAAAACTGGAAATTCATTTACAGATATTTTTTAAAAGAAAAAAAAAAACACTAAACAATAAAATCAAGAAAAAAAAAAAATAAAGTAAAAAAAAAAACACCATGGCTCTCTTTTTGATCTAAAAGGAATAAAAAAAATATACAACACACATTAAAATTAAACCTTCAGCCACTATCTGAAAAATTTAAAACATGAAAAACCAGAACTTTTCATAATTTGAATTAAAAGAGATTTTAAAATTTTTGAAATACAAAAAATTTATTTTTTTACTAAAATCTTTTTTATTTTTATAATTTTTTTAGCAATTGAAAATTGAAAAAAAGTTACTTACAACGTTTTCATCTTTTCCTTTTTAAGTCTGAGGTTTTTCTGGGACGCCTGATCACCCTTTCCCCTCTGACTGAACATAACAATCCAATTTTACAATTAAAAAAAAATAAAAACCGAAGCGGATAATGTCATAATGTTTCAATTTAATAATAAAAATTTATAATTATAATATACTTACAAGCTTTTGGGGGACTCCCCTCTTTTAGGAACCCTTAAAAAAAAAAAAAATAAAATAAAAGCTAAAGTCACATTGTATGTAATACTTTTCAGATATTTTCTGTAATATTTATTTAATATATATATATATTATATTAATAAATTTTTTCAAAAATTAGAGGGATGTGTATATTCAGAAAAAAAGAGGGAAAATCGAGAGAATTGAAAAATTTTTATTTATCTTTAGAATATCACCTCTTTCGGCGTTGAGTCGCAAATGGCGACCCAACCTCCTTTTGGGCGAAAGAAAAAAAAAAAAAAAGTTTACTTTATCAGTCTTTTTATTTCTGTTTCTAATATCTCGAATAAAGACAAATGAAATATAAATATATATTCGAGTTTGTATAATGATATTTATAAAGTACAGTGTTTCTCGAGTTTCAATTCTATTAATTAAAATATTTGAAATAAATATCAAATACTTTCGTACTTACATCATTGGGGTTTAACCACTTTAGGGTTGACTTAAAATCAACCCCTTCGAGTGATGCTCCATCGTGGACGACTCCATGTTTGTTTCTGACGAAAGGGGAAAAGAAAAAAAATAGAGTGCGTTGAGACTAAATACATTCTACTATTTTTTTTATAAGGACATTTCCACAATTTCCCATTTTCCCAGACCGCGCCGTATTCACTTTGATAGGGGTCAAACATAGAGGGGATTATATTTATCATTACGATGTTCCCGAGCATGAACTTCTAACGGTCGAATTTAAATCAAACCAATAAATTTGATTAATTACAATGTTATTCGATATCCACCAATTAATCGATTATTTATAAAAATTAGCGTCTATAATTTTTTAGCAATTGAATAATTGAGCAAAAGTTTACTTACAACGTCTTCATCTTTTCCATGACGTCTGACAGGTTTTTCTGCGACGCCATGATCAGCCTTTCATCCCTGACTGTACATCAACAATACCAAATTTTTTACAATTTAATTAAAATAATAACACGAAGCGGATAATGATCATAATGATTAAAAATCAAAATAATATATATATATATATATATATAAAATATATATATACTTAAAAGCTTTTGGGGGACTCCCACTCTATTTGGAACCCTGTAAGAAAAAAAAAAAGAAAAATAGAAATAAAAGCTAAAGTCACAATTGTATGTAATACATTTACAGATATTTTACTGTATATATATATATATATATATATATATATATATATATATATAACATTATTATTCAGAAAATTAGAGGGATGTGTATATTCAGAAATAAAGAGGGAAATCGAGAGAATTGAAGTAATTTTATTGTATCATTATAGATATCACCTCTTTCGGCGTTGACGTCGCAATTGGCGACCACAACCTCCTTTTGGGCTGAAAGAAAAAAATAAATAAAAAAGTTTACTTTATCAGTCATTTTATTTCTGTTTCTAATATCTCGAATAAAGACAAAATGAAATATATAAATATATATTCTGGAGTTATGTATAATGATATTTATGATGTATCAGTGTTTCTCGAGTTTCAACTTCTATTAAATATTTGAAATATATATCAAATACTTTCGTACTTACATCATTGGGGTTGACTTTACATCAACCCCTTCTGGAGTTGATGTCTCCATGTCGGACGACTCCATGTTTGTTTCTGACTGAAAATGGGAAAAGAAAAGAAAATAGAGTGCGTTGAGACTGAATACATTTCTACTATTTTTGTTATAACGGACTATTTCCACAATTTCCCACGTGTTCCAGACCGCGCCCGTATTCACCATTGTTACGTCAAACAATAGAGGGGATTATATTTATCATTACGATGTTCCCCGAGTCTATAAGCTTCTAACGGTCAGAATTTAAATCAACCAATCAATTGGATTAATTACAATGTTATTCGATATCCACCAATTAGATCGATTATTCGATATAAAATATTAGCGTCTATAATTTTTTAGCAATTGAATAATTGAGCAAAAGTTTACTTACAACGTCTTCATCTTTTCCATGACGTCTGACAGGTTTTTCTGCGACGCCATGATCAGCCTTTCCACCTCTGACTGTAACATCAACAATACCAATTCTTACAATTTAATTAAAATAATAACACGAAGCGGATAATGATCATAATGATTCAATTCTAATAATAATAATTAGATTATATATATATATACTTACAAGCTTTTGGGGGACTCCCACTCTATTGTGGAACCCTGTAAGAAAAAAAAAATGAAATAAAAGCTAAAGTCACAATTGTATGTAATACATTTACAGATATTTTACTGTATATATATATATAATAATATAACATTATTATTCAGAAAATTAGAGGGATGTGTATATTCAGAAATAAAGAGGGAAAATCGAGAGAATTGAAGTAATTTTATTGTATCATTATAGAATATCACCTCTTTCGGCGTTGACGTCGCAATTGGCGACCACAACCTCCTTTTGGGCTGAAAGAAAAAAATAAATAAAAAAGTTTACTTTATCAGTCATTTTATTTCTGTTTCTAATATCTCGAATAAAGACAAAATGAAATATATAAATATATATTCTGGAGTTATGTATAATGATATTTATGATGTATCAGTGTTTCTCGAGTTTCAACTTCTATTAATTAAATATTTGAAATATATATCAAATACTTTCGTACTTACATCATTGGGGTTGACTTTACATCTACCCCTTCTGGAGTTGATGTCTCCATGTCGGACGACTCCATGTTTGTTTCTGACTGAAAATGGAAAAGAAAAGAAAATAGAGTGCGTTTAGACTGAATACATTTCTACTATTTTTGTTATAACGGACTATTTCCACAATTTCCCACGTGTTCCAGACCGCGCCCGTATTCACCATTGTTACGTCAAACAATAGAGGGGATTATATTTATCATTACGATGTTCCCCGAGTCTATAAGCTTCTAACGGTCAGAATTTAAATCAACCAATCAATTTGATTAATTACAATGTTATTCGATATCCACCAATTAGATCGATTATTCGATATAAAATATTAGCGTCAATCAAGAGACGGAGCGTCATTCAACCAGTTTAGGGATCCAAATAATGCAGCGCCAAGTTTACTAATATCAAAATAAGTCTTTGCTTGTTCACGATGGCGCGCTTTTTCTGTTCGTATCCGGCAGACTTTCTCGCTAATAAGTGCACGAAACGTTTTTCTCGTTTAAGTTTTTTCTTTTCTTCCGATGACAACCGTATAGTAAATTTGATAATATTATAAGCGATCTGGCGCAAGGCCCCTAACTGCGGCTTTGTAACAGTTTTTAGTATCGCTTTTCTTTGCGCCGTAGTCGTCTGGGCGTATAAGCGTAGAAAATGTTGCTGCTGTTTCATTAATTCCATGGTGTTCTTACGTCGAAAGGCGTGTATATCCTTCTTACGTCAATCGATAGACGACAGTATCTTCCCCCCGGAAAGACTCGGGCGCGCAATCGATATCTATCATCACCGTTCGGACTCATATCTACCACGAGATAACCGTATTTTTCGCTTAAGGCATCCTGGTAAGCCCGTATAAAGCCCCCCACTTTACCCGGTAAGAGCTGCCGTCCGAGGAGACATCCCGCAAATTTTTCATCAGCACGAGATACCACGTGTTTAAAGCCACGAGATACCACGTGTTTTAAAGCGATAGTTCTGGCGTGTTTGCCTCTGGGGTAAAGATTTTGCGAAAGTAAAATGACGCTGACGCGTCTGTGATGCGTGCCCTGGGTAAATAACAGTTTCCATTTCCTGGTGTCGCACCACCTCCTGTATTAAGTCGTCTATTATGATCAATTTGTGTCGTCTGTCTTCCGTGAAATTATCTAGTTCCTCCGTCGTGGGAAGTCCTAATTTACTCGTAAAATTAGGAATCTCTCTCTCCATGACGTCATAAAGCGGTTGATAGATTCCGTAACAATACAAAATGGATATTGGCGGGTCCTCGCTATACATTTCTCGTATATTTTTTAGAAATTTATAGACCCATTGCGTTTTCCCGGCTCCCGTTTGAGCGCTTATACACACGCTGGAACAAGGTTCGAATGGAAACATTATTTTTTCAGTTTAGGATAAGGTAGAGCGTAGCCTATACAACTGCTAAGTAAACTGATCCACAACTCCGTAGAACCGTTTTGCAGAGATAAGTTGACTATCGACATAATAATGATAACGTAAACGATAATCATCTGAGAAAAATACACAATCTCTGCCTGGGGTACTCTCGTTCCTAATAAATGCCACTTTTCACTCAGGTTTTCATCGTCCGGTTTCGGAAGATTCAGTAATACCTCCCGTTCGGGAATAGTATTTTCTTGATCATTCATGTTCTTACGCGTTTATATCAATATCAAAATTATTTTGTAGGACACGTACCTCTTCTTACGTACTGGGAGATAAAATAGTTGAAAAAAGCGATAATACGGGTACAAGATTTATTATATAAACGATTTTCGGTAAATAAACATCCATTATATACACTCGATAACAATTTTACAAACGTCAAAGTTTATATACAAACTGATAAAAATAACAATAAGGATATATAAAAAGATTGAATGTAAATGTTATTACATCTACAACAATAATAAAACATAACGCATTTATGCGAATGAGCGCGTCAACATTTTATACAACAGCGCTGCGATTCGAAATTTTTTTTCACACGCATGTAAAGAGTTTACGAGCTGTACAACAATAACAAGTTCAAATAATATATATATATACGTATGATAACAAAACAATCGTACTATTTTTTTTTCATGACTTAAATTGACGCTCGAGCATCTCGACCAATTTCTGATCATTATGATCGAGACCGAGTTCAGATCCGCGTCTCACGGGGCACAGAACGATGTCCAAGGGTACTGTGCGAATTCCGTCGGACAACACTCGCCGCTTACAGTAGAAATAAGAGAATCCGCACCTGGTCTGGTTGTAACTGTATATCCCGTTGTTTCGAACCCGGAACTCCTTATTACGACCGGAAGCCGACTTTCCGATACGCAGGACCCTTTTAAATATAGTAAGGGGTTCCTTAACCAGGCGCTTCGAAATTCCCTTGGAACTAAACTTGCACTCCGTTGTCACCAGGGCTGAGAATGATTCTTTTTGAGCGTTAGTCCCCTGGCTTTGCGCGAGAGCTTGGCGGCGGTCATGACGGCGCTGGTGGCTTTCGAAGGGACGGTTTTGCTCACGATATAGGTCTTGGAGCAGAGACCTATCATGGCATCCCCCTCGTATTCCGTCTTGAAGAGTCCCGGTACTCTTTTATCAAATTTGGCGTGTTTCGCGCAGCATTCTCTAGGGAACCAGCGGTCTCCAACGGGATCGAACTCGTCGTCGCATAATCCCGTGAGTCCACGCTGGTACTCGGCCATCATTTCCGGCTTTACGACCTCCCGGAGACTCGACGCCGACAGGGCCATGTAGGCGGAGTCCTTAAAAGATAACGTATAAAATATAATAAATAGAACCAACGATCAAAGGGCATGACATTGACAAAAAAAAAATGAAACGCTAACTACGGAGAAATACGCGCAAAAAGCTTAGCGATCGTGACAAAATTTGAAATGATCGATACAAAAAGCGAAACGACGCTGACAAAATCTGAAACGATATGAGAAAAAGTGGATTAACGTTGACAGAAAATGAAACGCTGTCTATGGAGATTTACGTGTAAACGCGCAAAAAGTAAATTGACCGTGACAAAAATTGAAACGGTATTGACAAATACTGAAATGATCGACGCAAATATCAAAACGATGTGACAAAAAGTGAATTAACCCTGACAAAAAAAAATACGAAATCGCTGTGGTAGTGCATTAAAACATAACTTACCGTGTCCATCTCCAGATATTCGAAGTCGGAGCGGTCCACGTATCGATCCAAGAGGTCGTAGTAAAACTGCAGCATCCTGAGTTTGGCGTACTGCAGTATAAAAAAAGCCTAGCTGCGTGGGGAGGTCGAGTTTGATGCCCGTTTTAGCCGACTCGACCTCGTAGTACTGGTCCACCTCGTCCAGACAGGTGGTTTGTCTAAACTGAGGCTTGTTGACCTCGAAACACGCCTTATTTTCCCCCTCCACGTAAGACACTTTGCGGTGTTTTGTCTTATCCATAATGACGGATCCGTAACTGAAATGAATATATAAATAAATATATTTTAATATATATATTATAATATGATTCGATAAAAATTCAAAATTATATATTCAATAAACAAATAAATAAATTCGCGTTAAGACAAAATTATTATATCAATACATTTTTTGTTGCTTACTTATATTCGTAAATAATAAACGCGTATATATTTATCATATTAATAAATAATAAATATAATATTTGATAATATACACACGCTGAGTTCCCAATGAGTTTCATTGTGTCGGCAAAAATTGATAAGCCGGGATTCGAGTCGCCCAATCGTCTCGCCGCGCTGACTTCCTGTACGAAGGTCTCGAAACGGGACATTTTTCGTTACTCGACCACTTGGTAGATTTTGGTCACTTTCAAACCGTGGTCCAAGTACCATTTGAGGAGGGGCGTGGCCAGGAGGATTTGGCGGGCTTTGGTTCCGCCCACGAGGAGCCGTCTGGGTTTATCGGAAAGCTGGTACTGCCAGACGTGTGCCTGCATGTGTTCCCCGATATCGTCAAACCCTACTTCCGTATTGCAGAAAATGGGGCACATTTCTTCGAAATAGCGTCGGGGAGACACTGGCATGTGGGTAAACTCGGGACTCCATTCTTCCGGGATCTCTAAATCGCACTCGACCATACCGTATAAATGTCCGAAACGGACCCCGTTCAAAATTTGGGTTTCGGACACGGTACCCCGATGCTTTTGGCTGAAGGCGGGGCGACACTGATCCCGGATGTCGTAGATTATAGGGTGGGATTTGCAAAAGTCCCGGAACTCGCATTCCCACATCTCCACGACGTTGTAGCCCTGTCGCCGGAGCTGATCTACTTTTTCTCCCGTCTTTCGTTTCAGGGAGTCCTTGTTCGAGTGCCACTTTTCGCTTTTAACGTCTTTGGTGACGTCGCACTCGTGGCCGTGGTGGTAACAACCCTGCGATATTAAATAAATATATAGTCATTACGTAAATAAATAGGTATTAAAAGTTATTAAGTAAAAAAAATGAATATATTGTTATTAAGTATATAAATAATGTATGTAAGAAAGAAAAAACACAAATATACCTGAAATTCGTAGACGGTGTTAGTATCCGGGTCATAGCCGTCAACCGGGTATTTGCCCAGCCGGACCTCTTGACCTCTGTTTCGTTGATGCAGTATGTTTTTACCTTCGAACTTGATTAAATAATTTAACCAGTTGAAGGCCTGCATATAGTGGTCCCTGTGTTCCGGCTTAAAATCGTTTTCGGCCCTGCGACGCACGAACATACCCTCCGGCATGGGCTGCCCGATGGCCCATAAATAGAGGGCGTTGGCGTCGTACCCCACGATTTTTTGGCAAAGTTTACCTCCCCTGATTTTAGTCTTGCCCGCCTCGTGATGTCGAGTAAATATGATGGAGGGACCTAAAACGTAAACGACATGCATGAACAGAAGCTCTACCAGCGTCGCGTGCTCAATAATAATAATAATAATAATAATAAATTATGTAAATAATAAATTTAAGACGAAAAAGCGCGATAATAAATAAACGCTTACCTCCGACGATATTTTCTTTGATGGTGGTGTGCAAGTCGGCATTTTTTTGGTCTACGAGGGAGAACTCGGCCCCTTATTCTCTCGCCGACTTGAACAAAAGTTGGCGGGCGATGCCGGGAACGCTCATGGCGGACTTCAAGACGACTATGTCTTTGTCGAAATAAAACTTTTGCAAGCGTTCCACGGCCGTCACGAAGGGACCCACGTCTAGGTCGTTGTACCAGACCATAAAGTCCCGGAACGTAACCATCTTTTCGTCCCGCCATACCTTTTGACAGTACGCGTACTCCTCCGGGCTGATATTTTTACCTTTTAACGCGCTGTAAAAGGTTTCGTGGGGAGGTAGCTCCGTGCTTTCCAGCTTTGCTGGGTTATCCAGCCATTCGTAGGGGAAGAAACCTTTGGCTTCCTCGACCCCGTAGGCTTTCAGGAATCCGGCGTAG
>CM037784.1:37535116-37585116 GCA_021229015.1 Solen grandis
TGAAAGAATTTGTTCAGCATTTGGAAAAAATGATACCAGAAATTGCTGTCCCACTCTCTGAAGTGCATCAATTGCATATTTCGGTTCCTGAATCATAATCCTATGTGCTATTTGAAGAATCATGGCTGGCAAGGTGTCCGATTTGGGAAGTGAGCGGCATTCAAATCTGTCTAGAAGTTCTATCAGCTCATCTGGATCATGTTCTGCACCTGCCAGTGCCTGCTTAAGGAGATCCCTTTCAGATTTAGAAATGAATGACATGAATGAGCTCTTGAGGATTTCAGGTGTTACTGCAGTTTCGCCTAGAACCATAGCCACAAAAAACGCAGGGGCAATGCCTACTGGAAAATACTTCACATCCTTAAAGCCTTTTACAAGTATTCTGCCAATAGCTTCCCATTCAGTCTCCTAACTCATTGGAAAGAATTGGGATTCTACAGTCTTCCCCATCTGTATATTACAGGAAAAACTTTTCCCAAAAGCCGGAATAAACATCTCTGCTAACACCTTGTGCATCATGACCTTTCATCTATGAAAACGAACTGTAGAGATTTTGTTATTATTTCTGGGTCCTTATAACACTGAATGAGTTCATTCACTACCATGGTGCGGTGTATCCTTATGATGCCTGTTTTGTTATCAGATGCATCAAGCTGTGAATTGGCAGGAAGTTCAGAGCTCCTTCTTATGAAATCCTCTACATAGTTGTCATCTTCAACTGCATCTATAACTTCACCAACAGAATCTCTATTCAAACTTGTATTCTGAATTTCATTGGAGCTTTCTTGCTTCTCAGTCTCTGTGTATTGTACTTGAGAGCAATAATCAAGAAAGTCTGACTCAGCAGAGCCAATGCCTTCAATTTGAATCATGTACTCACCGGGTTCACTTATATTTAATGATGGTAATGATTCTTTACTGGAAGCCTTGCAAATTTCTGTTTCCAGACTTGGTCCAGCGTTGTTAAATGTGATATCAACAAGGGGCATGTTTTGCTTATAAAGATTTTCAATATGAGTGTCAGCTTTATTAAGCTCTTCAAAAACACTATCACTGTCAACCTTTGTCTGACCATCACTCAAAGTTTGATGGGGGCATGTTGCAAGGTATAGTCTAATGTGCTTGAGTTTTGTGTTGTCACACATGTCCTGAAAGCTCATAGTTTCTTCCAATTTTGTGTATGTTTGGTCTGCCATATAAATTTTAAAGTCTTTCAAAGACCCTTTTTTCGAAACACCTCCAGGGAAGAAAAGTTCTGTGGCTGTATTCATTATGTCCCTCACAAGGCATTCCGTGGGAATTTCACATGTTCTTGTTCCACCTCCATTTGGCGACCGAACTTGCTTTAAAGTACACAACACACCACTTTTGTGAATCCATCCGAGCTCTACTTTCCTACTCATTTTTTTGGCATTTAAATTACCACTCTGTGATTTTGCTCGTTTCATATGTGATTCCGAAGGGTTGTGTTTTTTCTGTAATTTTTGTAAAAGTTTATCTTTTAATGTTTTCTTTCTATCCAATGATGGTTCATGATGCTGTTTAGCAAATGCAACAAGTGCAATTCTGTCACCATATCTTGGTATATATTTATGCTCACCGAAGGTGACGCATATAGTCGCCGCTTCGTCCGTCCTTCCGTTCGTCCGTCTCACTTTCCTTGTCCGGACTATTTCTCAGGAACTAATGGCTTGCATTCAACGAAACTTTATGGGAAGCTTTATTACCAAGAGGAGATGCGCATATCCTCAGCATGACCCGGTTCCTAAATTTTTCAAAGAGTTATGGCCCATTGACTTTTCGGCCTATAGTACATATTGCATGATTCTTGTCCGGGCTATTTCTCAGGAACTAATGGCTTGAATTCAACAAAACTTTATGGGAAGCTTTATTACCAAGAGGAGATGCGCATATCGTCAGCATGACCCGATTCCTAAATTTTTCAAGGAGTTAAGGCCCCTTGACTTTTCGGCCTATAGTACATATTGCATGATTCTTGTCCGGGCTATTTCTCAGGAACTAATGGCTTGAATTCAACAAAACTTTATGGGAAGCTTTATTACCAAGAGGAGATGCGCATATCGTCAGCATGACCCGATTCCTAAATTTTTCAAGGAGTTAAGGCCCCTTGACTTTTCGGCCTATAGTACATATTGCATGATTCTTGTCCGGGCTATTTTTCAGGAACTAATGGCTTGAATTCAACGAAACTTTATGGGAAGCTTTATTACCAAGAGGAGATGCGCATATCGTCAGCATGACCCGATTCCTAAATTTTTCAAGGAGTTAAGGCCCCTTGACTTTTCGGCCTATAGTACATATTGCATGATTCTTGTCCGGGCTATTTCTCAGGAACTAATGGCTTGAATTCAACGAAACTTTATGGGAAGCTTTATCACCAAGAGTAGATACGCATATCGTCGGCGTGACCTGGTTCCTAAATTTTTGAAAGAGTTAAGGCTCCTTGACTTTTCGGCCTATAGTACATATTGCATGATTCTTGTCCGGGCTATTTCTCAGGAACTAATGGCTTGAATTCAACAAAACTTTGTGGGAAGCTTTATACCAAGAGAGATCGCATATCCTCGCTGACCGGTTCCTAATTTTTAAAGAGTTAGGCCCTTGACTTTTCGGCCTATAGTACATATTGCATGATTCTTGTCCGGGCTATTTCTCAGGAACTAATGGTTTGAATTCAACGAAACTTTATGGGAAGCTTTATTACCAAGAGGAGATGCGCATATCGTCAGCATGACCCGATTCCTAAATTTTTCAAGGAGTTAAGGCCCCTTGACTTTTCCGCCTATAGTACATATTGCATGATTCTTGTCCGGCTTTTCTCGGAACTAAGGTTGAATTCAACAAAACGTTATGGGAAGCTTTATCACCAAGAGTAGATACGCATATCGTCGGCGTGACATGGTTCTTAAATTTTTCACAGAGTTATGGCCCCTTGACTTTTGGCCTATAGTTCATGTTGCATGATTCTTGTCCGGGCTATTTCTCAGGAACTAATGGCTTGAATTCAATGAAACTTTATGGGAAGCTTTATTACCAAGAGTAGATACGCATATCATTGACGTGACCTGGTTCCTCAATTTTTAAGAGAGTTATGGCCCCTACTACCATGTTGTTGACTGATATTCATGTCATTTGCCTAATTTAACAGGAGATATCATTTAAACAAAACCCCACAAAATTCAATATGCTAGTAATGTCAATCATAATCATGTCAGCTAATTGTTGTTTAGGCCATTAAACACTATTTCAAATATCCAGTCATATGTCAAGAGTGTTGGTTAACTTCTTTGATATGAGCATACATTGAAATGTATGACTTAATTTTCAGTAGTATAAAAACTTAAAAAAAATCAATGAAAGATCTGATGAGTAACACGTATTATCATATTAAATAGTAAACTGTTACTAAGTCTCCAAATTAGATTTGGTAAAACATCTCATCTGATGAGGAGAATAGATATGATTTAGGAATGGGGATTTCAACAGCTTTGAGCTTAAAGGTCCTAAGTAAAATTTTGGGGGTGGGGCCTGACCCCTGTGTGATCTTGGGGGACACCAAAGTATTTACCATTTTATCTTCTGTCTCATCAAAAGAAACAAGAATATATAATATGGTTTACTGTTTAGAGAGTTAAGAGCTTTTTTTTACCTTTTTTTATGCTCACTGAAGGTGACGCATATAGTCGCCACTTTGTCCGTAAGTTCGTTCGTTTGTCCGTCACACTTTCCTTGTCCGGACTATTTCTCAGGAACAAACGGCTTGATTTCAACAAAACTTTTTATGTGAAGCTTTATTACCAAGAGGAGATGTGCATTACCTGGATTCTATACATGATAAGCATGTGCTGATCCCTTTCCGGTCCTTAACATATCCTCCCACCCATTGACCAAGGCCTTATTTGTAACAATGACGTTCTTCGGGGAGCATCTGTCAGTTCTACTGACTTTCTTGTTTTTCAGGTCATCATCTTCCATCAAAGTCACCACTGTAGCATCTATCTGTAAGTATAAGAAAATATTTTCATTACCTTAACAATGGACCTAGGTATCAAGCATAGTTAAACATCTGATGATGGCCAAGGTCAGGGAAGGTTGTGTGAAACCCTGCTATAACAAGCAAATTCGTCGAATATATATCCCACGCCGAATAGGTTTTGTTGATTGATTAGAGATGAAGAAATTAAGGGGATCATATTCTGTTCTTGGAGAAGTATAAAAGTATACAAACAAAGGGCAATAACTCTACTCTTGAATTAGGGAGTAGAGGGTTGTGGTTTTTGTGCAGTACACTTCCAGTCATTAAGGTCTATCTACCTGTAAAAATCCATGCTGATATCTTTTGTAGACCATGAGATATGTTCTACACAAAATTCAAATATGAAAAATAACAAAGGGAAATAACTCTAAAATTAGGATGTTGATGGTTATGGTACATGTGCAGTACACTTCCACTTATGAAGGTTTATCTACCTGTAAAGTTTTATGCTGATATTTTTTGTAGTCACTGAGATATGTTCCACAAAAAAACTAAGTATGAAAATAACAAAGGGCAATAACTCAAAAATTAGGAAGTGAAGGGTTATGGTTCTTGTGCAGAACACTTCTACTCATTAAGGTCTATCTACCTATAAGTTTTATGCTGATTTTTTTTGTAGTCACTGAGATATGTTCCACAAAGAAAACTGAAAAATAACAAAGGGCAATAACCCTAAAATTAGAAAGTGAAGGGTTATGGTTCTTATGCAGTACACTTCTCCTCAATGAGATCTATACACCCCTAAAGTTTCATGTTCAAATCTTTAACAGTCTTTGAGATATAGCCCTTAAAAGTTTGTGACGGACGGACGGACAGACGGACGGACGAACAGCCGGACGGACAACGCCAATTCAATATCCCTCCGCGTTCGGCGGGGGATAATTAAATCCAGTACTGGCCCTAACAAACTTAAGATTGGATCAGGGAGCTGTGCACTAATGAGACAAGCGATTATTCCCAAAATGCTCAGATAAAAGCACTAAGCACTAGATGAATTTATAATGTACAAGCATGACACAATTAAGTGTGGCCTTTTATCTTAGTGGCATAGACCTAAATTAGGTTTGGATACAGTGTGTCAAGTTGGTGGATATTTGTGGCAATGTAATTAATTCTTTACTAATCAAACAAACAAATAGACCCAAGTTTTTTTACACAAGACCCATATTGTGTGACCATGATCTTTGAGCTATCGAAAATGAATGTGTTTTGCATGGGATCATTATCCCATGCTGATGCCTATTCGTGTCAGTTTAAATATCTCGTGTAAACTACAGTAAACCTCCAAATGTTGGTGTTCCCAACATTCAGTGTTTGTAAAAATCTGTGCCAATACATTCCTATCTTTAAACTATGTAGTTTGAATGATTGCAGTTTTATGAAATAATAACTCTCTAAACTGTTGTTGATGATGGGAAAAGTGTTGTTATAAAGGAAAATCTTACCCCCTCATCCTTTAACTGTTGAATGATATCTTCTTTTATTCCTCTTTGTCTCAGGAACTCATCCATTTTAGTAGTTGTTTATTGTGACTGTGTGCAGCTGGTTCATAACTGAAAATATAACAACCAAGTACAAAATCGTGTGTAGTAAATAAAAGAAAAAAGACATTTTGACTTTGGATTTGCCTGCTGCGGTAAACTCCCATTACCCTAGATAATGGGTAGTATTCCACAAATTCAATATAAACATGACATTTTAGTTGAAATCAATAATAAAAGAACAGACATTGATTATGTTGGAAGTTTAATTGCACAGAATACTGTCCAAAGAAAAGAAAATTAAAAAATATTCAAAAACCTTATGCTTATAGGTACATGGCCAGTAAGGTATTTTGATAAACTCAAAGATGCGAGCCGTAGGGAGGTGTCCGAAAATACAGTACTGTCCGAATATACCAAACAACGTTCTACAACTTGTATGACAAGTTCAACAAAATCATTCAAAATTATAGATTGCATCTATTGTTTTCTTACAATATAATATGTAAATAACATCATCACATACATAACTACAGACTTTCTTTTCAAGACAAAATTGGATGTTTGGGATACCTGATCATGAACTGGGAAGCGCGCAGAAAATAATGGAAGACAATATACTAAGGGGGGCAACTCAATTGGACTTGATCATTCGGAACCAGTCAACACGTAACCAGCTATTTAAACGTACCCAATGAAGGTCGAAACTAACAAGCGTTTATTTTTATCATTTATATCTATGTAGAAAAGTTTGTGGTAACACTGGACTATACGTTAAAATGGTTAAATATCTTTATTTTGCATTGATTTTTTAATCAAAGTTGTTTTTTTAAACGTTTGTTGGATGGCAAATTCGGTCAGAACGTGCTTATAGAATGCTTGTCAAAATGTACACTAGGCTAGTCGACGAACCATTTTATAATTCCAGCATCTTATTCAGATCTGTAGCCAAATGAAGAAATTAGAATATTTTTATCGGAGCGGCACAGTAGCCTTACTTAGTACTGGGACAGACCATGGTCACTTTTTGGAAGTACAGCATGGCACACACTTGCTTGTGTTCCTAGCACTGCTTATCAAGATTTTATCTTGCTATCATTGCTGAACTACACAGACGAGATATACTGAGATATACTGGTAAAAACATTCTTTAGCTTAAATATAAAAGTATTGTATTCAATTTGTTGCCAGCTTTCGTATTTTTTTTGTTCAAAATACGAGTAGGCAGGTATTTGGATTTTCGCCTGCTTAAACATGGCTTTTCCTTGTGGTGTGTGCAACAAAAACTGCGTTCGCGACGGTGTTGCCTGTGAAAATTGTGATGCAATTTTCACTCAATTAAACAAAGCACACGTCAAATTTCTCTCCATGTTAGGCAATGTGATTTTTTATGTTCATATTGTACAGCAGACGGTGATGGTAACTTCGACTACAACAAATCTCTAATTTTGTACCCTTGACTCAAATTTAACACAAACAGTCCTAGCAAATCTTAACAACCACCGTATGAATTAAAAAACGTTTTAAGCAGTTAAATAATAATTTAAAAACTTACGTCATCATGTCTGTCTCCTTCAGAATCCTTGCCAAATGTGTTTTCATGTATTCAATAGACTATTTCATAAAAACGAAATATTAATTCGTTTTTATGAAATATTAATTCGTTTTTACAAATTATTAATTCGTAATTACGAAATATTAATTCGTTTTTACGAAATATTAATTCGTTTTTACGAATTATTAATTCGTAATTACGAAATAATCCCCTGGAAAAAAGTATCGAAAATGTCACCTTAGGGGCTCCGTAGCATGGAATATTAAAGTAAATTTTAAAACATTTTTTTCAGTGCAGATCTGTTGTTACTTTACCAAAGCCATTATCATTAACTAAAAGTATGTATTCCAGATCCTTAAAATTGAGAAATTATTAAAAATAAATATATACACCGTACGCAACTCAATCATAATCATTGAGTTTACTAGCAGTATTTTCAACGCTTGGCTCGTGAGCAACTTTATTAGCGGTTGCGAAATTAGAACGCATATTAAAGATTTGTAAGCTGCTCATGTGGACTTTAGAGTCTTGATGGCGTATTAATGTAGAGTTTTGAAAGTTTTTGCAACCCTCTGTTAAGGAATTTGATGAGCTTTTGCTGAAATGCAGGTATTGAGATACATGGGTTCGTCACGGAAATGTACTGTACTGTAGCCATTTAAATTTTTCAAGCCAAATAGACTGAAATTTCCGCTCACGTTTTGATTAACCATAACTGTTTTGGGAACTTCCATAAGGATTAAAAATGTAATTGAAATATTGAATTTTATACTTGTGTATAGATTTTTTGTAAGATATAGCTATACACACTTTAATGACTCAAATAATTGATTATTAGTGATAAATCATCATTGATTATTTTAGTGGGACTGATTCCCATCACTTCAGTTGATTCAGTTTTTGATTAACAATGGTTTCTTGTGACTAAATGTTAACCATGTTCATTTGATTGTGACCTAGGTTGACCATGGTTCAATTATTGTCAGAGAAGTTAAACCAGGGTCAACCTTAGGTTTGCAACTTTTAGACCATGTTCAACCAAGTAAAATCTTGAACCATGGTCATTCATGCTCAAAATTTAATGAAAATCATAGTCAACCATGGTCAAACCTGGAAAAACCCAGCTAATCTATGATTGATCATGGTCAACCTTGGTCACATTTCGCCTGGGTACAGTCATGGGGCTGTAAAGGGCCTTTGAGGGATAAAGATTTGTAAACCTTTTTTGAAATGGTATTGACAGCACTTCCAGTGTCTATTTTAAAATTGACAGGGATTTGGTTGGGACCAAGATTGAGGGAAACAAATGCACGGTCTGGTGAATTTGAAAAGGTGCTTACCGTGTCAATGTGAAACTCCTGAAAATTGATTTCATCATGTCCGTGATTTATATCAGTTTCAATGTTAATGTCATTCACAGTTATATTCGATTTACACATTTTTCCAAAGTGATTCAGTTTCTTACATTTGAAACATTGTTTCCCAAACGCGGGGCACGACTCTCTGTCAGTTTTGTGTGAAAGTCCACAGTTCTGGCATATTTTCCGCGTTTGCTGCTGTTTATGCTGCTGTTGTCGCTGGGGACGCTGTCGTCTGACATGGTCAACACCGCTGGCCTGTGCCAGTGCTCCGTCGCTAGAAGACGCCATTATTCTGAGCTGCTCATTTGAATATTCGCTTTATCAAGCGTCAGCTTCTCTCCGACATTGATGAGCTTCTCTCCGTCAGCTTCTTTACGACATTGATGAGCTTCTCTCCAAACTTAACAGACGATGTGCCGAAGACGATCCGGTCACGAATCATTTCGTCTGTTGTTGTACCGAATTTGCAGTCGGCTGCCGCTAGTCGCAACTTTGTGACGTACGTCTCTATGCTGTCCGATCCTTGCACTAAATTGTTAAACTTGAACCGTGCAAAGATTGGGTTTAACTTTGGCATAGTTCTTGAAACGAATTATGAATGTATCCAGTTTTTTAGCGTTTTCTGCACTGATGTCGGACCAAGTGTGACGTATGTCACGCCCTTTATCTCCGACCCAGAGGAGTAAATATGCCACTTGCTCCTCTTCGGATTTTTCCTTTAATGGACCCGAAAACACTAACTGCACTTGCCGATGAAATTTGTCCCATGCCTCGGGTAGGTTTGAACTTTCCCAGTCCATTCTTGGAATAGAAACGCCGCACATCTCCATTCTAAAGCACGTGGTAACAAAAGTCCAAAATATCCAAAATTTAAATCAGATGTTAAAATGTCCGATTTCTTCTGACACCATGTTTTGTATTTACTGTTGTAAATATATTGGTAGTACTAATGTACTAATGATTATGTGTAGATATCGTATCACTCTAATGAGTAAGAAATAACACAAGCGTGTATCCTCTATGAAGTTTAATCTACGACTGTTCAGTAGGGACCCAGCCGCGCTAATTACTTACATACCTAAGACATTGTATACATGCTATAGTCTGTTTCATTATGAAGCACAATTATAACAGAACAATAGCTACTTCCCACAATCTCATTGAGCATTAAGCTACCCCTGATTTGAAAGTTCCATCCAAGTGCTTTCTAAAAATCACCAACAAAGTATAGCATGACCACCGAAATCCTAAGCTACAGAGACTGCCAAACATGGTGACCCTCACATTGGGACTAAATTTCCCGCAATTTGTACTCACAAAAAATCACACGATGTGAGATAAGTAGATTATTTATGTGTCTTTGTGTTAAGAATATTCTAATGTTTAAAATTAAACAATGTTTTCGAACAACGCCATGAAGGGGTTTTTTCAATTTTTTAAGTTTGATTCCTAACACAGTGTGCCCTTTTCATAGTCATTTTATACATCAAAAAGCTGACATATGTTACATAACATGCAAACTGTTAACTCAAACCTGAAAATAAAACAAGAAAGTAGAACTGACAGATGCTCCCCGAAGAACGTCATTGTTATAAATAAGGCCTTGGTCAATGGGTGGGAGGATATGTTGAAATCCCCATTCCATTCCTAAATCATATCTATTCTCCTCCTAGCTGGGGTTTCAATCAGTTTGGGTGTGAAGTTGAACTGACTTGGAGCATAGTCAGGGTGCTCTAAATCAAGAGAAGGTTTTCCTGTAAATACAAAAAGCAAAGCAAATTACAAAAAAGTGACTTTCTCCGGGCATATTTCACTTGAGTTGGGTCAGGTTTGTAAAAGAAGTCATCATAATTGAGACCAAACACACTTTTAAAAAGAAATTCAATATGTGATGATATTTAAATATTTTATTTCAATATAAAACAAAATTAAGAATAAGCATTAATTCAAACACTTTTAATTAATCGATATACTGTATCTAAAGGCTATTCAACGATAGATAGGGGGGGGGGGAGTCAAACCAAATTTAAAGTATGAACACGTTTATTTTATTACAGCTAAATTGAACGATTAGAAAGGTTGATCCAACCTACCTGAGACGAAGTGGAGGCTGCAAAGCCGGTCATACTCAGATGGTTCCCAAAACTCCTTTGGATCTGCAATGTCCATCCTTTTCATCGCAATTTGCCATCGTAACCTCCTCTCTCCTTCATGAGGAAACCGAAAAAACGAACCCCTGCCCCTGATCCTTTCTGGAACCTTTGCGTGCACCCTGGAGCACTACAGCTGACAGGCATAACGAAGACTAGGTTTGTTTACACTTACGAGAAATCTAAAAATAAAATTGTCAATCCTTTTACGCTCTATAAATTTCAACAATGGAGGGGCGGTATTTTCCCAACCAGCAACTCTCGCGAAAAATCAGCCGGTGCGCGTGACGTCAGCCGTGAACTTGTCTATTGTGTTACCCATGGCACAAGGGAATTTTGTACTGTTAAGAGGTGTTTTTATATGAAAAAACTGAAAGGATCTAAAAAGCGTCGTGCTGGATATTTCAAAAAGGGACACAAAGAATGACAGTACGGGGTATTCACCTCATTTTTTTGTACTATGGCCCATAGACTTACTATTCTCTATTGATAAATCTGATGACACAGCAGACCTTCCACAGTATGTCTCAAAATGGAAACCCAAACCTCCGCGGGGCCCAGCAGTATATGCAAGCTGCAATATTCTCCCACCAACAAGGCAGTGTCTTCAAAAGAGTGCTACAAAAGTTAGTAAAATCATTGAAAATGCAAACAAATGTGATATGCAGGCTCGGCGACAGCAGCTGAAGAAAATTAATAGTTTACGCAACAGGCCAGAACATGAGATATTGGTCCAAGCAGATGGACAATACAATAATCTATATTCAAGAGTAAAACCCCATTTCAGCCTGGAACTCAGTGTACATACACAGTAGCTGAGAATATAACCAGCAAAAAGCAAATTATAGCACTTGAAACCGTGAACAAGCTGTACTCTAAGCATGGATTTCATAGTCTGGAAGATGAACCATGTGATATTAAGTCTTGCACCTGCTCTGCAACAGCTAGCATGGAAACCTGCATAGGGGATGAAGAAACATGGGCAGCAGCATGTCTTAAAGACCTAAAAGAAGATGGCCTGGAGGTCCGCTACATTGTGATAGATGCAGATATTGCGGCCAATAGAGCTGCAGAAAAGCTGTTTAATTCTGGTCACAGTAATACAAAACCACAGCACCAGATTGACACTCGCCACTTACGCCAAACCACCGTAAATTTATGAAAAACAGTGATCGCGTTTTGTCAAGGATGCCTGGCCACACTCAAGCTTACCGGTTAGCCCAAAGAAACAGATTTGCTGTTGACCTGAGTGCCCGCTGTCATGCTGAGCACACAGCTGTTAATGTGTCTGAAAAGGGAGACTTTAAAAAAATTGTCCCACGGAGAACTCGTGATGAAACCATTAAATGGTGTTATGCTGTTGACCACACTAGGTGTAAGGCCCATTCCAGTGTTTGTAAAGGTGAAAACAATGGCAACTGGATAGTAAAAAATGTTTTCCTTACCAGAAATTTCAAAATAAATCTCAACATTAAGGACAACGAAGGAACTCTAGCTGACTGCATTGGGTACAGACTTGGCGACGACATGCTGCATAAGACTAGACTTAACCTTAATTCGCAAAAAGTTGAAGCATCAAATAGAGACTTAAGAATGTCCTTACCCAAAATGTCACTTTCTCCCGCACTTTTCAAGGCCGAACTCACAGCACTACCCACTGTGTGAATAATGGAATGGGTGACTAACTGCGCAAACTCTGTGCTGCTGCCGGGTGTCCAATATGTGACGGTGGGCGGCTGGACAAGTCTCTTTAGGTTGTACTCTGAAAATAAGAAGCGTGAACAATCCCTGGAAAGCAAGATAAAGCGAAAGGTAACGAAATCCAAATTATTCAGAATACATGAAAAGCACAGAGAAAAAATAGATATATACGGGGTCAGCTGTTAAAACTTCAGAAACCTAAATGCAGCAATGACAAAAGGCCGCCCGACAGATAACTTGCTGTGGCCTCAGCGGAGGATCATATTTATGCACGTACCCGAAGCAGATCAAGGAAGAGACAGGCTGGGACATGCTCTTCACTGCAACAACCAGAAGATGTGCAATGAATCCTGGCCATATTAGTGGAGTGGCCCTCGAGCACTAAATGGGAGTCCCGCACACAGGCCTTATTGTGGCACAAATGGCTAACTTCCAGTGCCTCGCCGACAGCCTTTGAACCTCCCATTTTAGCACCATATGGGCCAACATCCATGCAATTTTATGTGCACCTTCCTGGCTGGTGTCTCCAGATGGCCACATAATTTTCTTTAAGCCATACCCATTCTTATCTCGGCTACCTGTCCATTCCAGACAGTAATCTGGGCCATAATTTACCCTTTTAGAGAGTTTATCAATTGATTTTTTCACTTTTCCCCCAAAAAATTCTGTTGTTATTAGCCATTTTTGAAAGGCAGACGACAAAAATGCAAAAAAAAAATTAAAAAAATACCAAAGTCTTGAACAGCTACTTGAATTTGGTGCCATAATCCTCGTGACTCTCCATTTCTGCTTGTCTGTTAAGGTCAGAGACTACCAAATAGTTTTCCATAGACCTACATTATTAGGTATATGCTTATAGCTACTTCCCTAAATCTCATTGAGCATAAAGCTACCCCTGATTTCAAAGTTCCATCCAAGTGCTTTCTAAAAATCACCAACAAAGTATAGCATGACCACCGAAATCTTGAGCTACAGACTGCCAAACATGGTGACCCCCATATTGGGATTAAATTTCCCGCCATATGTAAAAAAATAGCACATTCTCAATATGTACTCGATTATTTATGTGTTTTTGTGTTAAGAATATTCTAATTTTGAAAATTAAACAATACTCACATTATTATTTTATTAATAACCAATCAAAAAATCCCATTATGTAAACATTAGCCACGGATTCCCTGTACTTTTTTGCTTGACCAATGGGAAGCCCCGACCTTTTTAGTAGTCAGAGCTAAAAGTACGTCTGGTTGAGGCTGAAAATGGCGGCGTCGAGTGGAAGCGAAATTGAAAATGTAAATGAGTATAATTATTGATGTAAATCTGGCAAATTTGTTTATATGCTTGAATTAGTATAGAATTGAAATGAAAAGTAAACTTATGATAACTGTTTGTTTTTGCCTAGCGTTAATATATGAATATATTTGTCAGTGTACTGACTGAAAGACATTTCAGCGGTGTTTTTTTTTCTATGAGACCGATTTTTCTAAAATTTTGCATATAAGTACTTTAGATATTTAGGGGGTCACAATGCTCGTTTTAATAATTTGTAACTTCTAATAATTATGTTTAAATTATATGTTATAGGTTAAAATACTGTCAAACATGCGAGGAAATAAAAGCATTGTGGACCTAAATATATGCAACAACAGGGCCAAGATGGCCCTGTGTCGCTCACCTGAGTAAGATGGCTGTGTTAGGCATAATGACAAAAAATCTGGCATCTAAAGTGTTTTTCTAACATTTGACTAAGTGACCTACATATCGATCCTTCCTGAATTTGCACTCAACTGGGAATTCATGCAGTCATCATTCATATCAAGTTTAATGAAGACTGGGACAAAAATATAGGCCTCTTAGAGTGTTCACAAGATTTTTCAAAGATTTGACCTGGTGACCTAGTTTTTGACCTCATGTTACTCATTTTCTAACTCATCCAATATATCAATTAGACAAACATCCTGACCAAATCTTTTGAAGACTGGGCGAAAACTGGCCTCTAGAGTGTTCACAAGGTTTTTAGCTCACCTGAGCATAGCTCAGGGTGAGCTTTTGGGATACTTGATTGTCCGTCGTCCGTCAACAATTTTAATGTTTACACACTAGAGGCCACAATTTTGATCCAATCTTCCTCAAACTTGGTCAGAATGTTTGTCTTGATAATATCTTGAACCCTTTCGAAAATGGGTCAGGTTGGATCAAAAAGTAGGTCAGTAGGTCAAATCTTAGAAAAATCTTGACACACTAGAGGCCACAATTTTGATCCAATCTTCCTCAAACTTGGTCAGAATGTTTGTCTTGATGATATCTGGAACCCTTTCGAAAGTGGGTCAGGTTGGATCCAAAAGTAGGTCAGTAGGTCAAATCTTAGAGAAATCTTGTTTACACACTAGAGGCCACAATTTTGATCCAATCTTCCTCAAACGGGGGGAAAAATAGGGGAAATTAAAAATCTTGTTTATACTCTGAGGGAATTTTTGGTCCAATCATCCTCAAACTTTGGCAGAATGTTTGTCATGATGATATCTTTTGTGGATGGGGTCAGAAAATTCCTGAACATTGTTTCACCTCATCATCTTTATTCTTAAGCAATCTGTTTTGTACAGGCAATGAATGATACTTTTCTCATGTGAGCGATCTAGGGCCATCTTGGCCCTCGTGTCCTAAGATTTGACCTGGTGACCTAGTTTTTAATCCCACATGACCCAATTTTAAACTCATGCAAGATATCATGTAGACAAACCTCCTGACTAAATTTTATGAAGATTCGATTAGGCCAAAACTGTGGCCTGCAGTGTTCACAAGGTTTTTCTAAGATTTGACCTGGTGACCTAGTTTTTGACCCCACATACCCAAGATAAACACTGACCATTTGAAATGGGCCAAAAGGCCTCTAGAGTGTTCACAACTTTTTTCCAGAATCTGACCTGGTGACCTAGTTTTTGACCCCACATGACCCAATTTCGAACTCATCCAAGGAGGCCCATGTTTAGTTTTTAAATAAAATGGAATATTTTTATACATGTATGAACAGATTAAAAACACCTGTTTAAGAAGTAAAGATGATAAAATAAAAACCGTTTATAAAGTATCTTAGAAATTGTGGGTTGAATTAGAGTAATAATTATTAGCTCACCTGAGCACGTGTGCTCAGGATGAGCTTTTAGGATCGATGAATGTCCGTCGTCCGTCCGTCCGTCGTCCACAATTTGTTTGTTTGCACTCTAGCATCTTCATTTTATGAGCAATTATCTTCAAACTTTAAAACAATGTTTATAGCCATAAAATCTCGGCCAAGTTCGATTATGGCTGATATCGGAAAATTAGGTCAGGAGTTATGCCCCTTTTAATATTCAAAAAATGCCATATTTCAAGTTGTTTACACTCTAGCATCCTTATCTTTTGAGCAATCCTCTCCAAACTTTATGGCAATGCTTATGACCATAAGGTCTCAATTGAGTTCGATTATGGCTGAGATTCATCAATTAGGTCAGGAGTTATGCCCCTTTTAATATTAAAAAAAATGTCATATTTCACTTTGTTTACACTCTAGCATCTTCATCTTTTGAGCAATCATCTTCAAACTATATGACAATGCTTTTGACCATAAGGTCTCGATTGAGTTCGATTATGGCTGAGATCAGTCAATTAAGTCAGGAGTTATGCCCCTTTTGATATAAAAAAAAGCCATATTTCACGTTGTTTACACTCTAGCATCTTCATCTTTTGAGCAATCATCTTCAAACTATATGACAATGCTTTTGACCATAAGGTCTCGATTGAGTTCGATTATGGCTGAGATCAGTCAATTAAGTCAGGAGTTATGCCCCTTTTGATATAAAAAAAAGCCATATTTCACGTTGTTTACACTCTAGCATCTTCCTTTTTTAGCAATCATCTTCAAACTTTATGACATTGTTAATGACCATAATGTCTCGATTGAGTTCAATTGTGGCAGAGATGGGTCATTTAGGTCAGGAGTTATGCCCCTTTTAATACAAAAAATGCAAGATTTCACTTTGTTTATTCTCTACCAACTTCATTTTTTTAACAATCATTTTTAAACTTTAGACAATGTTTATGCCCATAATCTCACAATTGGGTTCAATTATAACTGATATTGACTTGTAAATTTAGGAGTAATGCCCATTTCACCATAAAAAAAAGCCAGATTTCACTTTTACACTCAAGCATCTTTATTTCTTAAGCAATCATCTTTCTCAGGTGAGCGACCAAGGGCCATCTTGGCCCTCTTGTTTTACTTTTTGAGTACAATATTAAATTAAATATTGATCTTTTCTGTATATATAAAAGGTCAGCATATTCAGTTTTACAATCTTTTCTGTATATATAAAAGGTCAGCATATTCAGTTTTACAGATCTTCCTTTTTAGCTCACCTGAGCATAGCTTAGGGTGAGCTTTTGGGATACTTGATTGTCCGTCTGCCGTCGTCCGTCAACAATTTGATGTTTACATACTAGAGGCCACAATTTTGATCCAATCTTCCTCAAACTTTTTAAAAAAAAAGGAAATTAAAAATTGTTTACAACTAGAGGCCACAATTTGTCAAGTTTGTCTTGATGATATCTTGAACCCTTTCGAAAATGGGTCAGGTTGGATCAAAAAGTAGGTCAGTAGGTCAAATCTTAGAAAAATCTTGTTTACACACTAGAGGCACGGACCTATATACCATGGATTGGAAACTTCCTACTGTGTCTATATAAATTGGTTTGTAGTCTCGCGTATAGCGAATTGCGAGATTTCATCCGAGATTTCATCTGGAGATCAAAATCCGTAACGTCCGCCATTTTGAAGTTTAATCGAGAAAAGTTGACGTTTTGATCAGCCATATTCATCATATTTACAACAGATAAATACAAACGGTTAGTAAATGTATTTTTGTTTGTTTACTCTGTTATTATATCTGTTCGTAATTGTTTATTAAACTTGACATTTATTCTGTTTTTTCTTGTTGAATTTTGGTGAGCCGTAACTCCGAAGATTTAAACCAGAAAATATGCCCGTTTTAAATCGTCTAAGACTTTTTAAGTATCGTTTCTATCGTCAATTAAATCATATAAAATGGTAAAGCAATTAACATTTAAATACTTGAAAGCAATTATGTTGTTCGAATATGAGATGTAAGGCTAAAACGAGCGTTTATCCATTGGATGTATTTTCGATTTTTAAGGTGATAGTAGTATAGTAATTCGATATACTATATTTTCGGATACCATATCAGGATTATGTTTTCTTATAAAATAAAATATGACACTCTAAGTATTTCAAAAGAAACATATTTATTTATTTTCAGGCAAGTGCTACTGCTTGGTTTTGGACAGGTTCCATTGAAAACAACTGGTGTAGATCCATTGTAAGATGATTTGAGAATGTTCTGCATATTTCATGGCTAAAAGAAGGTATGTAGTAATAATGCAATGTATTTTTTTCAATGTGCAAAATCACAAGTATTTATTGTTGTTTACACATAATTTTTAGACATTGACATATTAAGCTGTAAACATCTGTAGTCAGATAAAATCTGTTAAAATAAATCTGAAGTTCTCTATATGTTCAAGCTCAATCAATCATGTATGAAATGCATTTTGCAATTCTTTGTGTTAATCTATTTTTAGTAAAACCTAGTGTATGTGAAATGGTGAAATGGTAAAATAATGGAATACAATCTTGAATGAATTTGACACAAGAAGGAGTTAATCTATATAATACTATATATACGTGTTCATTCTATATGGGTACAGCATGTAATGTTTTTTTTTTGTAATTAATGTACTATTAATAATTTCAAGGGATTAAAACATATCAAAGATATGTTAATACCAATTCTCTCTCTCTCTCTCTCTCTCTCTCTCTCTCTCTCTTTCAAGTATGAATATGTATGAATATGTGTACTATAAAAAATTGAATTACAAATTATAGCCCCTGACTTTCTGCGGTACTTAGGTTAGAATTTTAGGGCACATTGTGGTTGGTCTACGTTTAAGTTTGGATTTTACGTATATGGAACTTAGGTTAAAGTTTTAGGGCAAGTTGACATTTTCATATATAACCCCTATACATCTCTTGTTTTGATGTCGGGCTAGTCGTTATTTATTGTAATGTATCTATCATTTCAAACTTCAAGTTTTCTAAATGCCACTTAAACTTATTTTTTGTCTTTTTCAGTGAAGATGCCACGGAAACGAAAAGCTACATTTGTTGGTCAACGACGAAAAAAAGTAAAAGTGTGCATAGGTGAACCTTGCCCAAAATCAAATGTGGAACATGATTATTGTCAGAAAATCAAACTCCCGCCAACACCTAAGCTGGTGGATCAAGCAGCACAAACTGGTGAAATAGGTGAAGACCATACCTACAGTTTGATGGAGTCAAGGGCATGTGATGTTCATCTGAACAATGATTTTGATTATAGAAATGAGTCTGACTCTGAGCCGATGATCGACTCTGAGATGATCATCAATGAAACAGACATTGCAGGGAATGTTACTATTGAGTATGATGCATTTGATAAATTGTTTGATGACTTGTTTCAGAGAATTGACAAGCCTTTCAGTGTTATGAAGGATTATAACAAGATTCGCGTTATGGAACATTACGAGACCACTGTGAAAACTTGTGTAGTGATCAGTAAGGACTTAACATTAAAGATGTTCGTACACAACAGGGTAGTGCTTGCATCAAACAACATATTCTCTGACTTTGGAAAGAGAGTGAAGGCCCTTCTAAAGAAGCTCGCGACTGCCCATGTGTGCATTGGAAATCCAGAACAAGTGTTCTTGGGGCTTGTTCCAGAAGGTAGTTACATCAGCTCCTCAAGTCTTCAGAACTTGGCCTACAGAGAGGGAAACTTTGGAGCTAAACGAGAGGCATTCTCCTACACCAGTACTATCCGTGCGGTTGACTGTGATCTTATGCTAGGTGCAAATAGGGATCGATGTCTTGGCTGCACCAGAGTCAGAGCAGTGCTGAGGAGCAGGGAGTACAGAAGAAAGGAAGCAGCAGCACCACCACCATCAGTTGGCAAATCATTCTCTCACTTTAACTATAAACATTCAAATATGGACAGAACCAAATTAATCTTAAAGATAAATGAACAGAAGAATGAAATCAAGAATCTCCAGTCTGAGGTAGGCAAGTTAAGACGACAGCTTACCAAAAAAATCAAAGCTGAGGGGCATGCCTTAAGTGAGGTTGAGTCATTGGAACTATGTGATCTAATGGGGATGTGCGATAGTAAAGTAAAGGCAGCATACCCTGACGAAAACTCTTTCCAGAGGTTATTCTGGGAGCAACAGGTAAAAGAATCAGCAACAAACAAGAATGGAATGCGGTGGCATCCTATGATAATTCGTTGGTGCCTGTACCTGCGGCATACATCAAATAAGTGTTATGAGGCTCTACGCGAAAGTGGCTTCATAAATCTGCCAAGCTCACGCACACTGTTTGACTATTCTCATTTTACAAGGAGTAAGACTGGAGTCACTGCTGAAACAGTAAAGCTCCTGCGAGAAGAGGCAGAGAAAATTGGCATGTACGAAGCAGAGTGGAAGTCATGGGTGGGGTTACTCTTTGACGAAATTAGGATAAAAGAAGATCTTGTGTATGACAAACATACTGGAGAACTTATAGGCTTTGTAGATTTAGACTCGGTCGGAAATGAAATCATGAACTTGGAGCGGCAGATGAAAAAGACCACTGACAGACCGTTAGCCAAATACATGTTGGTTGTAATGGTGCGTGGGCTGTCTTCAAACTTCAAATTCCCATTAGCCGGATATGCCACAAACAGTATAACAGCTGATTTCTTATACCCAATCATATGGAAATCAGTTTTCTATGTAGAAATGTGTGCAAAACTGAAGATACTATGTATTACATGTGATGGTGCTGCACCTAACAGGAAGTTCTTTAGGTTACACAGTGATGATGGCAGTGATAAAACATATTACACAAAAAATCCACATGATGTGAACAGAAACATATTTCATATCAGATGTTCCACACCTATTAAAAACTGCTAGAAACTGCTTCAGCAACTCTTTTTTTCACAAAAACTCAAGAACCCTGTGGAAGAACAATAAACATATAAGCTGGCGGCATATAGTCCGTTTGTATGAAGAGCACTGTCAGTCAAGTGTATATTCACCGTGCCCAAAATTAAGTTATGCTCATACAAACCTTAATGCATTCAGCATAATGAAAGTGAATTTAGCTGCTCAGGTCCTCTCCAGTACTGTAGCCAATGCCCTTGAACATCTCTATGGGGATGAAGTGGATGAAACTGTCATCTTCTTGAGGAATATGGACAAGTTTTTTGACTGTCTGAATGTAAGGAGTCTTTATGAGGGAAGGAATAAACGTAACCCAAACCTTGACGCCTATACACACCCAGATGATGTTCGTCTTGACTGGCTTACAGGGCACTTCCTGGAGTATCTTGAAAATTGGCGAGGTGATGTTATAAGCCGTGATGGGAACTTCTCACAGAAGCAGAGAAATGCAATGACACTTTCTCAACAGACATTCAATGGCTTGCACATAACATGTAGGGCAGTTGCTGAGTGTGTCAAAGTTATCCTCGACAGTGGTGCTCCATTTGTTTTGACTCACAGTTTTAATCAAGACCCCCTTGAGCAGCATTTTGGACATTATCGAAACAAGGGGGGTAGTAACACTAACCCAACAGTGTTTGAAGTAAATCATACCATGACGCAGCTTCGAGCTATTGGATCACAGGCCCTCATTCCCAAAAAAGGAAACATAACAGTGTGTGGCCAAACCCAGAAAAGTGTTGATAATGCTCCGTTATCAAGAAGAAAGAATAGCCGATAGAATAGTGTGTGTTGATATTAATCAATCATTTTGACTTGCAAAATTGAAATCAGGCCCGATACACAGTAAAGTGTGCAATTATGTTAGCTTCAAAGTAAAAAAAAAAGGTTTCATGTATTATTTCAAGAAGTTGCCACTTTTGTAGAGCAATATGCCCTACACAATGATCAGTAATTAAAAAGATAACCTTCTGAACACTTTTTGGTAAATTTCATGTTTTCTGTAGCCAGTCAGGGTAGGGGACGGACATTACATAAAGACGTTGGTTCAATTTTATTTTTTTGAGCACCCATTAATTATTGAGCCTAAAACAAGTAAAAATGATAGGTAGATGGTTTTAAATCATTGAATAGGGTAATATATCTACAGCTTTTGGTGCTTTCTCTTTATTTTTTTTTATCATTTTAGATGAAGAAATTAAATATTTTCATCATAACAAAGGTGGGCCTGATACTGCTATAAAAGGCTTAATGTAGATACTCTCAGTTGCCAATAACTATTGTTTTGCTTTAATTTTGCTATAAGCAGATCTTATGCTTCTAAAAAAGGCACTGATTGGATACTCTCAGTTGCCAATTAATAGGTTGTTGTTTTAGCAATAGGGATAATCTGCACATCGGGGTTTTATTACCCTGTGTGTATTGTCATCTTGTGATCTTCATTGTAATGCCCAAGGGGTCTTTGGACCCCTGGTATTTAAGACATTGGGTACACATAAGTAGGTCACCAATTGATTGTGTTGTTTTAATGAAGCATTACTATGTAATTTGTTAGAAATCTTTTTGAAGACAATTATGTTGTATATTCTAGGGGCTCCCAATATAAAGGAAACCTAAAAACAGGCCTGTTGCAAAATGAAATTAAAACTTTTGCATTTTAAAGCTACAAATCTTGTATTTGACAAACCCTTGACTGAAAATTTTGTAAGTTTTGCTCCTAAACATTTCATATTTCCTGAGTAAAATGCAGTCTTAATTAGCAACATTTATACTAAAGTTGTATGTTGGTGGGGGTATTAATCACCTTCAAGGATAGCTCTAGTTTTAGATTGTCTTTTTACAATACTTTTTCATGCATGACACAGTGTCTTCAATGTTTCTTGAAGTCTACATTTTATCAAATACAATGATGTACATAGTATGAATCATGAAATAAGAAAAATTTAAAAAAAGTTTTAACTCTTAAATTAGAACTTGACCTTAAAAAAAATAATGTCGTCAACGTAAATATTAACAGATTGACCATTAATCCATTAAGCTCAGAGTCTAAAGAACATGATATATAGGTCCGTGATGGTGTTATGCAATTATACCGTCTTTTTTTTTTCAGACACTTTTGAACATTTTTATCATGGCCAAAATTTAAAGTTGTATATATAGTATTATGATAATTATTTTGATGCCTCAAACATTTATTTCTATTTTTTTGTAGTTTATAATTTATAAGTATGTTTTGTTGCTTTGCCAATAAACTCGAACTTGAATTACCATAACTGAAGCATTATATAACAGTTAAACCATCTATAACATACTTCTTTGTCAACATTTGCAACCTTTGCAAAAGTTTCCAACATTTCAAAATCTTGACTTTCATATAAGCTGTATTGGATGCATTTTTACTTATATTTGTTTATTTGAAAAACCTTTTTTTCTCTCTTTTTGGGATGAACTCTAATAGCATTTTTTTATTTAGCAAATTCATTCAAAATCAGATCGATGTGTTTTAATTGAATGGATAAAGTTGCTCATGATCATGAAAAAAAAACAACACAAAACTACCATTAATGTTTATGGCTTTAATTCACATGTATATTTTCGATATCTATGACTATAAATGCTTAAACATCATATTAAAAGAATAAAACTTCAATGCTATCTTATTTCTTTTGTTATTGGTAAGAACCAGCTCTATTGGTGGTAAATGAAGATGACTGTTAATGAATGAATGATGATGACCAGGGGTGAGTGACAACTTGTAATGAATGATGGTGATGATGATGAGGGCCGATGGTGAATGATGACAAGGGACAAAGTACATAAAAAGAGCTCAATTGTATCGGTTAAATGGGATGATTTGTAAACAAAAACGTATCAGTTTACCGTTACTTTATTAAATACACTATTGTCATGAATATCGATATTCTTTTATCCGTCCTTATCGAAATTGCACAGAAAGAAACATACATATTTATGTGCAAACAGACAGATATATAAATATAAACATTGACAAAACAAACAATTCAAACACAACTTGATATGCATAAACAAGTGCACTTCTCATCCACCAAACCACACAAACACACACAAACACACACAAACACAAACACACACGATTACACTCAACACATGGAATAGAACACAGAATAGCAAAATATTGGTATATAGGTCCGTGATGATAGCAAGTGTCTTTTTCCAGGATAATTTAAGTTTATTTCTAGATTTAAATTTTACCACGATCTATATAGGTCCGTGATTTTCCTTAGTAAATAACATGAGGTATATAGTATATTAACAAAATTTAAATGCTGTGAAAGAAGATTTTCAATAAGATTTGATAGTAATTACAAAAATATTTAACACATGCAGTCTGTTTTAGTAATTTTGGGAGATAATTTCTGAAAATAATTTACTAGTCTATTATGTTTTAATTATCACTGACTCTTCTTCAATCCGCCCCTTAAGCTTGTCGTCTTCTGTTTTGCGAACTTCGCTCGGTTCCTTACATGTCTCGTTATGGCATAACCCCTTATTGTCAGAAATAAATCTATCAAATCTTCAACCACACGCACATAGTTGTTTGTTACGCTTGAAAAAAGTTCCTCGGAATAGTTCTTTACTAACAAACTGTCTACAATCGATTCCTTTAACTTGTCGCACATAAGTGATTGAGCATTCAGATTTTCCTTGTCCACAATTGTTCTAATGACATTCTCAAATTCCCGAATGAGTTTAAACATTCCTTCTTTAGGATGGTTCAGCCCTCCTCGTGACGCGCGTGCAGTCCATTGTGAAACTTTGTGACATCCTTCATCAGCTGATGTAGTAAAAGCACTGTCTACACACAAAAGCCTTAACTCCCGTTTGTCACTGTTCTTTTTTTTCTTATATTTTTTCCGCAATGCCTTTGCCATAAAGCCACAGATGTAGTAGAGGATTTCTTGGTCACGATCACTTATTTTCTTTGCAATGCATCTCTTTCCACTTTTAACCTTAGCTTTAACAAGCTCGCCAACTATCTCCATGGAGAATAACTGAACGAATGCACTAATCCCCTCTTCCAAGACACATCTAGCCTGTAGAAACAGATTTTCACATTTCTTAATAGATTCATTACACACCCTAAACTTGTGAACTCGCCGAAACATAGACTCACGACACTCTGATAGTGTAACCTTGCTAAAACATACAACTACACTGAACACGGAGAAGAAGAATCTCATGATTTCGGAATGTCCACGTGCAGTTTCGGCGGCTGCTACAGTGTCTGGCATCATATGAACAATTGGGTCGTCGGTGATTGTCTCTATACAGGCGTCATAGGCAGCCTGAAATTCTTCCATAGAGATGGATTCCTCGGGCGGCAAACGCGATGATTGCGTCGCAGATGCTCCCGTATTTCCAATCTTGCATGCCGCGGCTGAAAAGAAAAAAAATATATGTTCATTCTTTCATTTGTTAATGTATCTATATTCCCTATACGAAGTTCCCCACTGAAAATCAAGTTTAAAAATGCCTATAAGATGTTCCCTTACTATCTCACACGGCTATACCGTGTCCTAGAAGTGTTAATTTCTGTTCTTATTTTCTCTTTCAAACCATATCACGTGATATTTATTTATAAATTTATTTGTATTGATGATATACTTTGAATAAGTCAAAATAAAGATATGTTCTGTTCTGTTCTTAAAATTATCATGTACATTTAATAATTGTTAACTCATATTTAAGATGCAAATTACCTTTTGTTGTTGAGTCCTGATGTTGTTTACCGACATGACCTCTAAAACCAGCGATGGTTTTCAGAACTTTAGAACAATGTGGGCAAATATAACCCGTCTGAGAAACTGACTTTTTACAGTGCGTTTCGGAAGCAAAATCAGAATCGCTATCATCGAAAACTACATCTGTATATTCACCTAAGACTTCATCTAAATTTAAGTCTTCATCCCAAGATAAAAAATCAGTTTTTTTAGACATGATTTAAGACCTTATGCATTGAAATTGAAACAAGGGATGACAGGGGAAAAGAAAAACTCGCGTATTTAAAATAAACTTTCATTCGCGGCACTTTCATTTGAGTCGATAATATGTAAATTGAAGATAATTAAAGACCAAATTTATAACTTTCTTTTAACTGAATACTTAATTTTACAAACTGTAAAAATAATTATATTAATGACCGGTCCGTGAAGAAATTAATTACCAATTTTCAATTTTCATTGAACTAGTCACTTAATCTTAATTAAGCAAACTGTAAAACTAATTAAGGAATCTACGTTTGAAGAAAACCGAGCTTCAAAAGAACACCGCAATTCCATGCTACGCTTATAGGTTGATTTGTGATAAAGGACAAAAAGAATTAAATTATCTTCACTATTCAAACATTCCTGTAAGTCATCATTAATAAATCAAAACACTTACAATACAACAAGAAATACACAGATCAATACGTATACACGAATCCACGCACCAGCAACGAACGGGACTAAACGGAACTTATCGACTGTAGCCGAACGATAAAATAACGGAAATTCACGATACTTACCGAGCACGCTAAGGATTGTGGGTAAACAGTTTTTCGTTATCGTTCTACCGTTATCAGTCAGTTTCCAATCCATGGTATATAGGTCCGTGCTAGAGGCTACAATTTTAATCGGCTACAATTTTAATCTAATCTTCCTCAAACTTGGTCAGAATGTTTGTCTTGATAATATCTTGAACCCTTTCGAAAATGGGCAGGGCCGGACCAAAAAGTAGGTCAATAGGTCAAATCTTAGAGAAATCTTGTTTATACTCTGAGGGCAACATTTTTGGTCCAATCCTCCTCAAACGTTGGCAGAATGTTTGTCATGATGATATCTTTTGTGGATGGGGTCAGAAAATTCCTGAAAATTGTTTCACCTCATCATCTTAATTCTTAAGCAATCTGTTTTGTACAGGCAATGAATGATACTTTTCTCAGGTGAGCGATCTAGGGCCATCTTGGCCCTCTTGTCTTAACATGTAACTGACTTTTTCCACATAAACTGCTAGAGTAGTTCTGAACATTTTATTAATTTGTTCTTTTGTTCTTAAGTTAAAAGCAACACTACTAAAAGTTTTCAACATTTCATAACTTTGACTTTATGCATAATTTTTAGATATTCAATCATTGGAAGGGTTTGTCATCAAATCTGAGGAAAGGAGAGGTGCTATTCCGGTTAACTTTGATGGCATTCCCTTCATTCAGCTTGGAACTGAGGTGAGAAAGTGCCATCAGGGTCCGGATAGAAGACAGAAGAGAAAGTTGATGCCGGTTTCAAGGGTATGGATAAAATCTTATCAAAAATGTCCCTTGTTAGCTCACCTAAGCAGAACGTACTCAAGGTGAGCTTTTGTGATCGTCCGTCTTGCGTCTGTGCGTAGTGCGATGTCAACAATTTAGCTTGTTAACACTCTAGAGGCCACAGTTTTGGCCCAATCTCCATGAAAGTTGGTCAGGATGTTTGTCTACATGATAGCCACAGTTTTGGCCCAATCTTCATGAAAGTTGGTCAGGATGTTTGTCTACATGATATCTAAAAACTAGGTCACCAGGTCAAATCTTAGAAAAACCCTGTGAACACTCTAGAGGCCAGTTTTGGCCCAATCCTCATGAAAGATGGTCAGAATGTTTGTTTACATCAAATCTCAGATGAATTCAAAACTGGGCAACATAGGGTCAAAAAAGTAGGTCACCAGGGCAAATTTTAGAAAAAAAAATGTAAACACTATAGAGGCCTACATTTTTGTCCCAGTCTTCATTAAACTTGATATGAATGATGAATGCATGAATAAATTAAAATTAGTCAAATGTTAGAAAAACACTTTAGATGCCAGATTTTTTGTCATCATGTGTATAGTCATGTTTTGAAATAGCTTGGCACAAGGGATCCTTGGGATAAAACGGATCCTTAGGATAAAACAATGTGTCGCAAAACAAGTACCAGGTTGCTAGCTTGAAGGTTAAAGTCACATCACTTGGTTTAGGTCAGGGTTACAGCACTCATTTGATCTTAAATCATCTTTCATATTTCCAGTTTTTAGACGGCGATAAGCCGTCTTATGCTGAAATCGAAATCAGGCCTTGCTAATTTGCATATTTTCCACAACATTTTTAACTGTACCTCTCCGCGCTTAGTGCGGATCTATGCAATGCGATTCTGCACTAACGAATACGAGTGGAATATGTTACACAGGCGTTTAAATCATAACCGTAACCGCTTTTAGTGTGTTACTGTTTGTTAACATGTTTTCTTTTGCCATTATTTTTCACTGGAAGCATCAATTTTAAGCGTGAAAAAAATATCCGTGACATTTCTTAACCAGAACAGCAACTCATCTTACGTACATGGAGATCTACTCCTGTAAAAAGAAAAAGTAGTGCTCCGTATGTATGTAATTGACCTAAAGTAGTCCACAGAATATTTTGCACGATGGCGAGTAAGGTTCCTCCCATGGCATTTCTTAACTTTGAAATAGATAGGCAAACATTCTAGTATCTTAAATAATCAAATACCTGGTCAATTTCTACATATACAAAACAACAGATAGAATTCGCTAGCACTAGAGAAAGAGAATGACCTACTTAGGTATGCAGCTCTTTATGAATGAAAGGTTCATGACCTTTACTCCGGATTATTATGTTACAAACAGAACTTCTGTAGCAACAGCGGATGGAGTTTTTGTCGTCATGTGACTGCTTCAATAATTTCAGAAACTCTGGGTTTAGAATGTTAATCCCGTCGCCGTCTCTCAGCGCATTGTGCGCTTTGATTCATCATATTCACTGACAAAAATATCATCTAATAAACAAAATGGTGAGGGGGGGGGGGGGGGCATCCGTGTCCTATGAAACATTTCAAATTCACTTAGAAATTTTGTTTACTTTAATGTCAACATTTAGAATAGAATAGAATATTGATTTAAAGACACCCCAACAGTCGAAAGACGTCATATGGTGTCTAAAAACGCTTAAAAATACGATAAGTCACAAAATTATACACAAGTGAATCCCGCACAGCAGGAGAGTAAACACGTTTAACATATCATGTATGTAAAATCAAAGCTTGTTATATATACCAACGTCTTTAATAAAAGCGATCAAAGTATCAACAGAAACAGTATTAAAAAGGTCTAACATAGATGCCACATTAAAATAATTAGTTCTAATAAGATTTAAATCAATACAGTCGACTAAAATATGTTTGATTGTATACGGTTCCTGGCAAGGAATGCATACAGGTTGTTCTTCTCGATTTAATAGATAGGAGTGAGTCAAACGAGTATGTCCTATGCGACAACGATTGATAACACATTCCTCCCTACGCACGGCGCGGGAAGATGGATACCAAAAACCTAAGGATGGTTGAATAGAATGTAACTTATTAAATTGAGCGTTGTCCCAACTAGATTGCCATTTTGAAAAGATCAATTTATTTACGGAAGATCTCAAATCTGTAAATGGCATTTTTATATCAGCCTCGTTTAAATCGGAGGCTGCCTTAGCAGCACGATCAGCTCTCTCATTACCTCGAATTCTCAACATTTAGAACAAATATTTTGACAAAGCAGTATGTGTATAGTTATATCTGTGACAGTCCTAGTATTATCAATTATATGTCTCTGTATTGTAAATTGCTTAATTTTAATTAAGAAAATATTTTCTTGCAGGAGAATGCAACAAGACAATCTGGATAGAAAAGCTCCACAAATTCATCAAAGACAGTCAAAAATAAGTCTTCCCTTACATGATTTAATGCTCAAGCCAGGGTAGTTAATTGCTATTTATAAATAATCTGTTTTTGACAACATCAGGAAAATTATTTTCTACAATTCACTACTGGATGCTTTTGCTAAATATATTGATGAAAATGTCAGTAATAAAGATCAGTAATAAATAAAAACAAACAAGAGCCATGTTTACATGGCCACCTCCACCGAATGCTTGCTCATAAGAATATGTGTGATTATAGATATGAAAGTCATGTGAAGACCTACTAATTCAGTTACAGTTTGGTTTGTGGAATTGAAATAATCTCATGGATTATTTATTCAGTGCAACTTTGCTATAATTTGTACAGACAATGAAGGCAATTTTTTTTCAGGTGAGTGTCTTAGGGCCATCTTGGCCCTTTTGTTTAATTCGGACTGAGAAAGAGCTATTTCAATGGCTGGAAAAAATGGAATATACTATAAGTTGGAATCATTATTTCAAGAACCACATATTACTATTGAAATAGAAATTATGACAAAATATTTAAGTCAACTACAAATAAGATTCATCGTCCTTGGCTTATATGGGGCTACGACCTTATTGGCTTTAATGGGGTGTCCCTTTTTTTGAAGGGCTCATACGGGACTGTCCTCCTTGAGGCTCATAATCTGATGAGGTATATTAAGTTATATTGTTGTTTGTCTCCCGTCATACCTCTTTTATTAGGTGTAATCCCACCTGCATTATTTGTTTTGGTATTCTCGGTCACCCTATCCTTCATCTACTTTATAACTTATTCAGTATATTTTACAGTATGCTTTGAACTTATAACTAACAAGAACTACTTCGTTGCTACAGCTTTGACTATATTTATGCATATATTTATACTATTTTTTTTTATTATTTATTTGTTTGTTTTTTCACTTCACATATACGTATTGAGAGGCTTCTGATTCTTACTATTGACTATTATCTATTCTACTGTGCTATTACCTACATTTATTTTACACACTAGTACTACCTACTTCCTACTTATCTAATTACCTATGTATTGTACACTATTTTTCCCTATTTATTCCTAATTTGCTTGATGTCCCTGTTTTGACATTGACGTTATGTTAATGGATCCTCCCTGTTTCAGTGTCATGTTCCTGGAGGGAGATACTCGAGGGTCTCCTAAGTTTGGTTAGCTGGTTACAGACCAGGGGGGTATCTCGGGTCTATGTGACCGAGGTACCACGCAGATCTGACATGGGTAGGTCTCCTGGGCTGACCGTGAGAAAATATGATCGAATTAGGTGGAAGGTCAATCATGGATTAATGGCAGCCCTTGGAGAAACCTGTATAAGGTTGCGTGATTTGACTAGCCACAATACGCCAAACGTACTAAAACTCAGGGGCTGCCTTCGATTGCTAACACGGGTTTACCACTGTTAACTCCGGCACCAATCGAACACTGTAGATTTGTATGACGTCATCAATGTTTGTGTACCCGTCTTACTCTTGTTGAACACTGCCTTCACGCTGGGTTAGATGTGTAAGAAAAATGGCGTCAAAGAAGCACATGGCATGTGACATGGAAAAGTAAGTAATTTTCTTCTTCACAAGTTTTTACCGTGCAGTCAATATGCATTCAGATTTAGTCAGACTTACGTTAGGCGCTGTAAGAGCAATTTTATTTGACGAAGTTCAGAGGATATTTGATGAATAATGATTCGAACAGGTGATTTAACTGAACCAGTTATTAAACTTAGTTTTACGCTCTTGTTTTAATTATTGATAATTTGCATTAATTCGCAAACGTTCCTCAAGGACATTATTGGTTTGTCAAATATATGTACATGGGTTAGACTCTATTATAATGTTATTTGATGATATATAATATATCAAAACAAGAGATAAAGGTCGTGTATATGGCCCAAAAATTGCACCCCTGCACACAGGTAGCCTACAGGTATTTGGTGATAAATCAGTGTGCTAATTGAAAAGAGGCTTGATAGTTGAGTTGGTATAGTGCGTGAACGGTTTTCATGAGACCCTGGGTTCAAGTCCCGGTCTATCCATGATTTTTCACCACCTGTTACATATGAATTTCATAATGAACAGGTATGGAACATGTTTTGTTGTTATTCATAATTAAATCAAATTTTATGTTTTCTATGTATCTGTGTTGTAAACAGTGTATATATGTCTTATATAAATATAAAAACATTATCAGGTACAGAGAAGTGTCAATGATAAATGAGAGTGGCTAGTGTCGAAAAAGTTGCCTTAGATGAAGGACTAGTACAGAAAATTGCAAGTGGAGGTAAATATTACCAGATCAGCTTCTTTAGAGTTTTTTTCAGTGGCAATATTTTCACATATGTAGATCTATTCATTCAATCATAGTGTTTGTTTCGTGTTATGTTGTATTATAATAATCATAAGATTTTACTCCATAAAGAGGTTTTACAAGAGTATCCTAGAGTGAGTTTACTGTTTCTTATTATCATTGGTATCCTTCATGTAAGTTACAAATAAAACAAATGCATATGTTTACAGTGCCCCATCTCTGCTATAAAATATTGCCTACTTTATTTCAGATCAAGAACTGGCTCTGAAAATCATAAAGGCATATAATGAAAATGCAAGACAAACTGGAGGTAAACTTTTTACAGTAATGAAATTAAATATAGTTTTGAATATTTTCAAAATAGCAAAAAATATCTGCACATATATATTTTTGTAATCGTGTCATTCAACACGAAAAAAACATCAGAATATAATTTTCATGTATAAGATGCTCATCTTGTAGGCCTCACACTCCTCACAGTACATTCAACAATGCATTTTGCTGTTGCAAAGTTTATATAGTGCACTAATACTAAGTTTATGATTTACTAGATGGACAATATAGGTCAGACACTTAAGTTTTGGATTAAACTGTATTTTCAGACAGTTTGGTGGTGTCATTGGTAGTGCCTGAAGTAGTGCCAGTCAACAGATTTCTTTAGATAAGCAATACACATTTGGTATAATTTACATAATAAACAATGATGCATGAACCATGCTTAAAAAGTCAAAGTAATGCAGACTTTTTTTAATGCATGTAAAGCATAATTTTAACCATTTTTTTAGACTGAAATGTATCACCATATATGATGAACGAGTGATTAGAGCACCCATATCAGAAGCAGATACTTGTGGGTTCAATCATTTATAAACCAAAATTGTTATTGATTGTGATAAAGCTCTCAATCTTAGCACTGAATATAACAGTAGTGCCAGGACTGATTGGCCCAGTGTAATAAATATATATGAGTAGGTGTGGTATCATGCCATATATTTATGGCACAATACTAAGGTGTGGGAGCACAATATCTTTCTCAATATTGTCAGTTGGATGTTAAACCCAACAAACAGGTTATATACTGAAATTCATCTTTTATCCAGCTACAGACTGAGACACACCAGATGAAGACACTGATTGTAGCCAGAGTCTATGTAGCCCGAGCCCGGTTGTGAGTAGCCCGAGCCAGGATATGTGTAGCTCGAGCCAGAGTCGGTGTAGTCAGAGTGTGTTTATCCACCAGTGGAAAGTAAGGAGAAATTACTGATTGATAACAGAATTTTTTAGAGGAGAAATTTAACCAGTCCAAAAGTCACAATGTCCTTTGGAACAAAATTCAGAAAGAAATGGAAGAAGAGGGGGTTCCTGTTTCCACACAGCAAATAAAGGATAAATGGAAGAACTTGAAACGAAAATATATGGAAGTAGTGGATTTAAATTGCAAGACTGGAAATTCAAAACACTCTTTCAAGTATTTTGGGATATTCAGTCAATTATATGGAACAAAAGCTTCAACAAAACCCAGTTTTGTACTGTACACAAGCAGTAAAGATGAGATGAATTATGAGAATCAGGTAAATTGTGATCCAAGTAAGTCTGAATCGAATGTAGGTCAAAGTAGAGATGTACTTCCGGTGAGTGAATCCATGGCGGACATGTTTTGAGTGACGGGTGAAAATAAATTGAAATACGAGGTTTTAGAGAACTGAAAACGCTATTGATAGTAAGTTCAAATGTGTAATTTGTTATAATGGCAAATAAAACAACATATCGAGGTAAATTTGCCCCACTAGATGAGGAATTTAAAGTTCAACCACGGAAGCGGCATCGAAGGTCATCGAGTGCCACGTCGGCGGGATCACCCCACCCACAGTTAGTTACGGGTATGTCCAAAGTTCCATCCCAGGATAAATTTGATAAATTATACACTGATGAGAAACTGTCAACAATGTTTAGTATGATGTCTTCTTTCGGTCCTGTGTTTACGGGAATTGAGCACTTATCCAGAAATTATCACTTCCAATCAGCCAAACAAGATGTGATGGAGGCCCGTCTTCGGCTTTTAGAATATAAAAGTATTGATATGGAAGCCCGCACCCTCAGAAACAATTTGTTGTTTAATGGCCACCCAGAGGTTATTGGTAATGACGATTGTAGTAGTATCATCCTCAATTTCCTCGCAGCTAACCTCAACATACCAAAGGATAGCGTTTCAATTGTTCACGCTTACCGGGTCGGTAGACGCCAGCAGCACATTCGAGGGTCTCAGAACTCTAGGCACCGTTCGATTATGGTCAATTTTGCAAGCCCTGGTAACGTCGACGCAGTCATGTCCAATGTTCGGCTCCTAAAAGGATCACATTATGGCGTTTCGAGAGATTACCCCCGCGAAATCGCTCAGGCACGCAGGGACCTCTGGCCCGACTTTAAAACAGCTAGAAGTCAGTATGGACCCCGTAAAGTCAAACTGAAGTACCCCGCAGCACTTGAAATCAATGGGGACATTGTCCGTGACTTGTTTCCAGGATGGTACTCCACACTACGCGGGTCAAGAAACTCTAACGTCAAAGAAAGAGTCCATGAACTGTTTCAACGGTCCATTGACGAGGCCGACACCGAGCCCATCCACTGCCATCCACCGGTGATCGTCAGTGAAGATGAAATAGACGATAAGGACGAGATGATCGCCGAACAGAGCCCGGGTGATAGCACTGATAAAACATCAACACCAGAAGCTACAACTGGTATGAAGCCTGGCTACCTCCTGGATGTCCATGGTCCAATCCAGAACACCATACTGAATCCTCCCGCGGACCGTGTTCCACCTGGACCCGGAGGTCGCGCCTCAAACGGTACCCCTGTGACGGGGGACTAGGGGCTCATGGGGATCGTGGACAGTGGTGTGAGTAATCACCTCGTCCCCATTGGTGTTATCTCTAGAGACAAATTTGAACTTTCACCTTCATCTTCCTCCCCAGAAAATGTTGATGTCGTTTCACCAAATAATCACTGTTCTATAACTTTAACTCCACTAGATGTATATTTTTGTGCTTTTTGTGCCGATAAGCCCTGTTCATCTACACAAATTTACTGTGAGCACTATCAAAATTGTATCCAGCAACCCCCTACATGTACACCACCAGTCTATGATTTAGGTGACTGTGGTCCGGGTTATGTAAGCAACCCCTCATCTGATGTTTCATCCTCTTCAAGTTCTTGTGATGATAGTAACGTCCCCGATGATTCTATGCAGGTGTCTGTAATGTCCACCTCATCTGAAAGTATAGACAATAACGTTAGTCATAATAATATTAAGATTGGAACCCTTAATGTGTGTGGTTTAAAAGCCAGATTGAATTACCCCGAGTTTATTAAAGAGCTAAGTAAATACTTACTGTTTTGTGTAACCGAAACAAAACTTGATAGTTCAGATATTGTTAAAATCCCTAATTATACATTTTTCTCCAAACCAAGATCTGAAAAGTATAAAAGGAAATCTGGAGGTATTGGTTTCTTTGTGCATGATTCATTAGTCAGTTGCATTGAAATCATTGAATCAAAAAATGAGTACATTTATTGGCTAAAATTGTCCGACAAACATCAGATTAATATAATTATAGGTGGTATGTATGTGCCCCCAGAACAATCTCGTTTTTATAATGATGACGAGTATTTTTTATTGGAACATGACATAGCTTCTAAATGTAGTGAATTTGATCATGTACTGATAACTGGAGATGCCAATGGTTATACCTCAAATATTCCTGATTTTATTGAATTTGACAGTTTCCTTTCAGACCAAATGAATTTGTGTGAAGACATGTACAACAGCATGAATACCTTCCAGCAGCTCTCTGACCTGAACATTCCCATACATAGGAAATCTAAATGTACAAAAGTTAATAAGCTAGGTCGTAAACTTCTTGATGTATGTAAACAACCTTTTTATTGCAAATGGTCGTGTTGAACCAGATGTACCTGGAAATATGACATTTCGTAATGTATCTATAATAGATTATACACTGTGTTCCTTTAAATGCCTGGAACTATTGAAATATTTTAATGTTATCGAACTAGATACATTGTTCTCCGATGGCCACTGTCTATTGTCAATGGAAATCAGTCTTCCACATAGAGTGGGCAAAACACCTTTTTTACATAAACAAATAACTTCTCATAAAAATTGGGACAGCTCAAAAGGTCATACTTTTTCGGAAAATGTAGAAGAAAAACTAAACCTTAGCAATATTCACGATCTATTTAATGATAATGAAATGAATGATACTGAATTGATTAACAGTATCACTAAGACCATTTCAAACATATTTATTACATCTGCACAAAATTCATTTCCCCCAAAACACACAGGTTATTTTTTTCAAAAGGTAAATGACAAACCATGGTTCGGGCCTCAGTGCAGAAAGGCACGAACTATGTACAATAAATCCCGTAAAAATTATCAACTCAATAAGTCCGCTATAAATAGACACCGGTTACACACAGCTAGCAAACACTATAAACAGACAATTCACGCTTTCTTAAATAAACACAAGACATTCCAACGAACAGAGTCTCCGACGATTAAACACTCACCGCCCTAAGGAATTTTGGAACATACTTAATAAATTAGGACATAAATCAGAAAAACAGTCTCCAAATATAGAAGATTTTTTTAATTATTACAAGTCTGTTAACCAATCAAACATAAACGATGACCAATGTCCTGGATACGAAGATTCTTATACACCATTAAATTATACATGTGATGACCTTGATAAAGTTATTACTACTGAGGAAATCGACCATGCTATATCCAAATGTAAAAACGGCAAAGCAGCCTCTCAATTTGATCAAATACAAAATGAATATTTAAAAAACACAAAGTATGTTATGTTGCCCATTTACCATAAACTTTTTAATAAAATATTAGATACTGGTATATTGCCAGAATTATGGCTAATTGGTACTATTAAACCTATTTATAAAAATAAGGGCTCACAACTTGATCCTAGTAATTATAGACCCATTACGATTCTCAGCTGTCTAAGTAAAGTTTTTACAGCAATTCTGAATAAACGAATTAATGACTTTTTAATATCTAATAGTTTACTTTGTGAAAACCAGGCGGGCTTCAGAGCCCAATATTCTACTACGGATCATATATTTACCCTCCATTATTTAATTGAAAAACTTAAATTACAAAAAAGAAATTGTTCTGTTCGTTTATTGATTTCTCGGCAGCGTTTGATTCTGTGTGGAGAGCTGCATTATGGTCTAAACTGTTTAAAATAGGGATTCGTGGTAAAGTATTTAACGTTATCCAAAATATGTATTCTAATATAAAATCATGTGTGCTCAATAATGGACAGACATCTGACATGTTTCACAGCTATTGTGGGGTTCGACAAGGTGAGAACCTTTCCCCAATACTTTTTTCTATTTTTCTTAATGACTTTTTAACCTCAAATAATGAAGGTATAGATATTAGCGTTATTGAGTATAATACTACAGTATATCTTAAGTTGTTGGTACTTCTATACGCTGACGATACAGTATTATTTTCTGACAATGATGTTACATTTCAAAATAGTCTCAATACTTTTAATGAATACTGTCAAATCTGGAAACTCAAAATTAATTACAGTAAAACAAAGGTTTTAGTTTTTGGTACAAATAAGCCCCAGAACTATAAATTTTACATAGATGGAAATCTCATAGAAACTGTCTCTGAATACAAATACTTTGGGATTTATTTTTCAGCATCTGGTAAGTTTCTAACTTGTAGGAACCATCTTGGATCACAGGCAAAAAAAGCTTTACATCAGCTGTTTGTTAAAATTAATAATCTTGATCTCCCTTTAGACATACAGATAAAATTATTTGACAACACGATTTTACCTATACTTACATATGGATGCGAAATATTTGGATTTGAGAACACTGACATACTAGAACAAGTACACTGTGATTTTCTAAGACGGATTTCTAAATGTAGAAAAAATACACCACGATATATGCTCTACGGAGAATTTGGACGCTATCCCATAAATATAATCATAAAGTCGAAAATGATAGGATACTGGACAAAACTTGTACAATCAAAACAATCAAAATTATCATATATTTGTTACAAAAGCATGATGAACGATAATCAACCTTATAATTGGATTCTATACATTAAAAACATTTTAAATACAACAGGATATTCTTATTTCTGGCTAAATCAATCCGGACCACGCATGAATAATCTAAACAGCCTAATAAAACAAAGACTTATTGACCAATTTAAACAAGAGTGGTTTTCAAAACTCTCTGAATCCAATAAAAGTATTTTTTATAGTCAATTTAAGTCTAACCTTGAATTTGAAACTTATTTGAACATCTTACCTTCATCTTTAAGAATTCCATTACTCCACTTCAGAACTGGAAATCATAGATTCCCAATAGAGACTGGCCGCTGGAAACAACAATACATTACTCATTTAGACAGAAAATGTACCTTATGTAGCTCGAATGAGTTAGGGGACGAATTACACTACCTATTGTCATGTGAATTTTTCTATCAAAAAAGGCATAAACTTATTCCGGCAAAATACTTAAAAAGACCTGATATAAACAAATTTAAAGAACTGATATGCTCTGAAAAGAAATATATTTTAACCAATCTTAGTATATTTGTCAAATATATGATGAAATATTTTAAAAAGTACAAACAATAACAAGATATGGAGGAGAGAAAGAGAATGCATTTGTTGGAGAGAGAGAGGGATGCCTCAGCCGTTTATCCAGGGACAAATGATAACACTGTTACCCACCAAGTGGGGACAGGTACTGGAATGTGGGGACAATCCATATGTCCCCACACTTACGGTCGATTTTTTTAATGTGCATCATGTGTTTCAAATAAATTTCTATTTTCCTGTATGTGGGGACTAATGTCCCCAGAATCAATTATCTCACTCTCAAGACTGTGGTTTGTATTTAACCAATAATGCTTTCGCGGTAAATATCATTCGGAACATCTCGACCTTTTCCTAGCGAAAATAGGCGAAATGTTCCGAATGAGGTGAGACTTGGTTCCGACCCCAGAGTATCGTACCCGGTAATACTGTGACTAATCAACCATTTTTTTTCGGATTTTCCTGTAATTTTTCAATAGTTCTTACTTCAGCAGTTAACTCACGGAAATATTTGATACGTTGATATTTTGATGTGCATTATAAAAGCAGACGTGATTTGAGACGGCTTTAAGAGAGGGCGAATTTAAGAGGGGGCGAATCGTAAGTGTCATGGCGTCCAAAGGCGATCTGTAAAATGTCGTCGTGCTATCAAGGTATTTTTATCCTTTTTAAACTCATTTGTTAAAATGATGGATGTAAATAGATAACCCATTGCTTCGTTCTGTACATAGTAAACCCAATAGTACATTGAAATGGTGTTCGTATTGCAATAGTTAGGGCTATTTTGTTGTCCTGTCTCCTGGAAGGAGGCTTTTGGGGATCTCTCCCTTGCAAATTATTGTAAATTATTAACCTTTTTTTTAATCAAATGATAAAGAATGATTTATTGAATATGATCTCTGTATAAAGTATTGACCATGGGCAAAAATAAAAATGTTTTCCCTCCCACTACTGACCTGAAAAAAAGGCCTGACTCAAATATTTTATTGCAATCCTGAAAATGCCTTATTTTTCGTCTGGGAAAGATATGAAAAGCTAGACCGATTGTATGTTTCTTCTGCACTTTTGTATGTTTCTTCTATACTTGAAAGAAATCAAACAACCACTAACACAATTCTGACTCTTTTAAGTTCTGATTAGCGGCAAGTCAAAGAAGTGAGAAACCCAAACTAGCCTTCAAATGGCAAAGTTTCACACCCTTTGAACTCTACTGCTGCAGTATGTTTCTTCCTGTGTGTAAATCTAGAGTGGTGATGTCACACAAGGTCAATCTGAAAATATTTGAGGGGGCACAGAGGGGTGTATTTGGTGACACTTTGGCAAGCACTCAAGAATAGATAACTGACAACTGACCCCAAAATTATTACACAAAATTGGCCAAATCTACTCATCCTGTTGATACAATGTTTCCTCGTTAACTGACCATATTACCTAACTGATCTTTAGTTTATGGCTTTATAAGAATGTGTTACACTATGACCCCCTGTCCATCCCCCCCCCCCCCCACACACACTATTCATGAGAGATGTTTTGGGATTGTGTTTGAAAACAACTTCTGGAAATAAACATAACAAGAACTGGTAAGAAACGCACACTAGTTAATTATTTAAATCGTGTTTTTTTTTTATTTGTCATACAAACACATTTATGAGAAATATTAAACAATATTTGTTTAAAATTGCTAGAACTTACAATTAATTTTCCAATGGCAGAAAGGAATGACAGATTGTCACATTAAACAGTTTTAGGCCTGACAATGTGTTAAACATCTGAAAGAAAACTTAACTTTCTATACAGAAGTCATTTTTCATCTCCAATGACCATTGCCAGTTATTTTTGAACAATGAATCTCTGACATATATGCATAACTAAGACTGATATAAACATGTTTAGCCAACATAAAAATCATGCTAATAATAAAGCTATTATATATATGTTGTTTGAATGCAAGAAAATAATACATTTTTTTTCCTACCTACCAACCTTACCCTTCTTTACAGATTATAATAAGATAATAATTATAGAAGACGAAAGTTAACATTATGATTATAATCTGTAAAGAAGGGTAAGGTTGGTAGGTAGGAAAAAAATGTATTATTTTCTTGCATTCAAACATTTCAAACAACATATATATAATAGCTTTATATGAGTATTTCAACAACAACAGATTATAATAAGATAATAATTATAGAAGACGAAAGTTAACATGAGAGAAAAATGGTGCATTTACATTGATTTGCAGATTTATCATTTGTATTGCATATCAGACAAGAGTTTCCAGGGCAATTCCTTCTTGAACCAAAGGTTATATAGATTTGAAATACTCATTTCTTTATTTACATGAAACTGCAGTAAAATATTGACTGAAAAAAATAATGGACCCTTACAATTATTTTAAAGGACCCTTGTTTGGGAAAATCCTGCAAGCCATGGACCCCTGATTAAGCATGGTGTAAAGACCTGCGATGAGGAGGTAATGTTAGACATCACCGGATCTCAACAGTCTCTCTGTCACGTCGTAAGTAGATTTATACCCAGAGACACTGACATCATCAAGCAATGATTCCATACCCATACCTATTATTATGATGTTTGTGTTATTTATTGAAACTTTGATATAAGTGTTTGAGTGTTGAAAAAAAAATAGGCTAGATTTTGTGGTTAAGCTAAATCTAGGACAGAATGTTTAAAACATTGTCATAAGCAATGCATAAGAACTGAAATAAAAATACACACCTATAAAATATATATATGCTTTACTACAAGTCAGAGCCTCCACCCTGACACCGTCCCCGATGGCCTTGTAGTAAGAGCGTATGCCTCGGGGCAGGAGGCCTTGAGTTCAATTCCCAGACCTGACATTCCAAAGTCGTCAAAAATGGTACTGGTATAGATACCGTGCTTGGTACTCAGCATATAAGGGTAGTTGCAGGACTGGATGACCAGGTGTCAGGATAATATGACTGGTGTGGTATCATGCCACATGTCTACGGCATGATACTACAGTGTGGCAGCACTATATCTGTCTCAAGTAGACATCGTCTCCAAATGACTGAAATACTGTCAATGGGACGTTAAACCCAATAAACAAACAAACATACATACATACATACATACATGATATTGAAAATAATGAAAAATTCTGACTTGTTTTCAGTTTTGAGTAAAAGAAAATCACCACATCATCAATGGATAGATTGATTGAGGGACCCCCCCCCCCCCCCCGGATACAACCTACAATGGTTTCCAGAAAGTAAAGGTAATATAAAAAATATTACTTTGTCATTATATCAAGGCCATATATTCAATTCCCAGCCTTGTTTTATACGTTTGGGCACAGATGCTCTGATTGCAGATTTTCTGAGGTCATTCAAAGACTATAACTAAATGAAATGCAAAGGCATTCATTCCCCATGCACAGTTTTCATATTTGTGCACTTTTTCTGGCTAAATACCATGTCTGTCCTCTTGCAGCTATGCAACTTCACTCTGATTTGAGCAGGGTCACAGTCGGACTGTCCACTGAATTTTAAAACTGGGGGCACAATTTTACATTTTTTGTACCCCTTCATATGGAGAGTCCCTACAATATTCTCTGTAACCGCGTCGCATTATAGAGTTATAAATAACTCTAGTAACGTCATATGAAAGTGTGTCTCCCAAGTTTTATCGAAAAATGAGGCACACCTTATACGTGCATGTAGTTTTTTGAAGTCCTTATCATAGGGTGAAATGGGATGAAGTGTCAATGACTTCTTTTCTGCAGCTTCGAAAATTGTTTTAAATCAATTGTTGCCATTGCTTGTCCAGTCCCTGGCTTAAAATGGATGAAACATCGCAAGATTGATCAGTATTAAGTCTAGTTATGCATGTTTTATGTGGGATGATATAACATAAGAGTTATAACCCCTTTTTATCAACATAATAAACTTTCAGATTCTTGTCCATGCATCTCAAAAACCCCTAGCTTGGATTGGACAAACCTTCACTGGGTTGATTGATATTAAGTCTAACTGTGCATAATATATCATCACAGAGTTATGTTGGTTTTTAGCTACATAATGTCTGTATAGATTTTTGTCCGCAGTTAGTCTCTGAAACCTTTTGCTAGGATTGATAGGTACCATGTCTTGCTGTACACATCATTAGCATAATAAATTTGCAATGTTTTTTTATCACAGAGTTATGGCACTTTTTGTTGTTATAACATTTTTTTTTATCTGGAGCATAGCTTGAAAACTATTAAAGGCATTAACTTAAACTTAAAATGATAAAAATGATAGCAAGCAGTTAAAATGCCTTGCCCAAGAACCATTACTCCACATGATTTTTTAATTATCTCCCATTTTTTTATAATTATCCTGAGATTGCATGCAGTGACTCTTTGATGATATGGCCAATGTTGTCTTTTCTGTGATAAAGCTATATGTGGGAGGTATTCCATAACTTTCAGTGGTAGTTCTAGTTTTAAAAGTATTTCTTGAACTGATTGATGAAAATATGTATAGCATGTCAATATGGATTTTTTGATTATATGTACATTTTTGACACATATCTTTCCACTGAAAAATATTTCAATTGGCATGATGTGTGTTTGTGTATGTGGGGGTTGTACATTATTTGCATTCCTTTTTTTAGCTTGACTATTCGAAGAATATGAGAGCTTAGTAATTGCAGTCACCCTTGCGTTGGCGCCGTAGCTTTTAGTTTAAGTTTTATCTCAATAACCATTCATGATATTAACTTGAGAGTTTATGAATATATTTAGGAGCTCCAGACAACCGAGGTAGGTAATTCTTGACTGAACTTTTTACCATATAAATTTTTGTTACAGTTCTGGATGCAAGGTACTTTCATGCTTATATCTCTGTATACAGTCATTGGATTGATTTGAGACATCTTAGATATATTTAGGGGTATCATACTATAAGTTAGGTAACTCTTGATGGAATATATTTCAAATTATGGCATCTTTTTAACTTAGAATTTCGGTTACAATTTTGCGTGTAAGGTACTTTCATTCATTTTCATGCACGGTGTCTCAGTAATTAGGCATGGGATTGATTTTAGACCTCATATACATATTCAGTGGTATCAGACTATCAAGGTGTATCATTTTTACTAATATTATATACAGAGTATGTGAAAGGCAAGAATAGAAAAAAAGATTTCATTTGATTTGCTAACAAGCATTTTGAAAAGTCGAGCGTACTGTCTTCTGACAGCTCTTGTTTAATAAAAGTATTGTACAAACTGTCCTTTGTCAAGAGCACTAAACTAAACTGCAGCTTCTACACGATAGGGCTTACTTTTTCTGTCATTTAATAAATCAAGGCCCTTTTAAGTTATATCCTACATTCATGATTCATGTAGATTTAGTATTTTAGTATTTAGATATTTGTCAAAGGTTGTGGTCACTCTGACTTTATATCATTTTTGTGACAAACTTATGGCAGGCTATATGTGTTTTTGGGAAGAGCCGTCTAGTTTGATGCATTAAACATGAATTGTATTCCCATTTCAGATGCTAAGTCTTGTTTTGGTGGTAAATGCTGACCTCATTTCTTTCCCAGAGAGTGAAGGTAGGTTTAAGGTTAAATAACTCTTAAAGCAGCTTGTTCACAGATGGTCATTGACTAAGATTTTGTTTAAACTAAAATTGTGTATTCTATCAAATAATCCATCTACAGATGCATGGTCACCTTATGCTACCTTCTGTGATTGTAAATACATAGTTGGTTTCTCCATTACAGGCATTACCATCTCTGACGGTATTGAAGTTATATTTAGAATTTAAAAACCTGTATTTAGATTTATTATCATTTGTCTTAAATTGGCCAATCACATTCAGTCTTCGCGTATGCGCTAACGTCATAGACTGAATTGATGACAATGCTACCAAGAACTGGTGAAGATACCATATTGCGGAACATGCAAGAACATGCTTCGGGGATACCCTGTTCTATAATTAACCCTATTTTTCTGAGGTTGCATTAACAAATATAGCTTTTTCCATTGTAATATGACCTAAACTTGCAGAGTTTATTTGTCAGGACACAGACTTCACCATCATGAACAGGGAGAAGAAAGATATTTTCTATAATTTTTACAGATCATCTGTGAATGAGCTGCTCTAATATCGATCACACATAAATTGTCCATGCTGGTTTTATCTGTACAAAATATTGGCAGATATTCTAAAATTTTGTTTCAATTCGAAGTATTTTTTTCATTATTTAATCTGCTAATTCAATTCCCACGTTAAGGAAATCTTAGTATATCCTTAACAGTAAAGGATGGACAAATTAGAAAAGACAATCAAAGGAAGTATAATTAAGTATCACTTCCAGTCGAATATGTCAACATTTGACTCATCATCTACTTGGAAGTCAGAAATTGAAAAACTGCAGGATCTACTGTCCGCCTCTGTTTTTATGGTGTATATCAGTTCTATAAGAAGAGAATATTGTGAATCCCCCTAAAAACCTGTTTGTTTTCGTGATAAAAAGTATATATAGATTTAGAATATATGTAGTTTTTTAAGATCTGAAACAGTGCAAATTAGACTTGCACTACCTTAAGTTAGAATCAGGGTACAAAAAAGCATGTCCCCTGACTGCTGTGAACTATATCTTGGTCCCTTTCTAGGTTCATATTTCTTGATGTGAAATGATCATTATCAGTCTTTTAAGTTAATATGATCAAATATGATTATCTGTTGAGAGACATTTTGATGAAGAGAGAGATGAAAAATGAACTAGAGATATTTCATTGTGGGGACAAGAGAGACCATTTTGTAAGGACAATTGTCCCCACAATATCTGAGATGAAATAGATGTGGGGACATGTCCTCACTATATTTAATTAATATCTCTTGGAGAAAGCAGGAAAAAAGGGCAAAATAAATGTCTATTACATAAGAATTAAATTGGTGATGACTTATCCCTCAAGTGCAAAACTGAGTGACTCAATAATTTCCATTTCGATGGGTAGTGCAGCAAAGCATGTCCCCTGACTGCTGTGAACTACATCTTGGTCCCTTTCTAGGTTCATATTTCTTGATGTGAAATGATCATTATAGGGACTGTATAACAGTATCTGGGACTATTTTCACTGACCAAGCAGACAGTACACTCAGTCTTTTAAGTTAATATGATCAAATATGATTATCTGTTGAGAGACATTTTGATGAAGAGAGAGATGAAAAATGAACTAGAGATATTTCATTGTGGGGACAAGAGAGACCATTTTGTAAGGACAATTGTCCCCACAATATCTGAGATGAAATAGATGTGGGGACATGTCCTCACTATATCTAATTGATATCTCTTGGAGAAAGCAGGAAAAAAGGGCAAAATAAATGTGTATTACATAAGAATTAAATTGATGATGACTTATCCCTCAAGTGCAAAACTGAGTGACTCAATAATTTCCAATTTGATGGGTATTGCAATTTCTCTTATAGCAAAATTGACTTTTATCACTTGATGTTGGTTGGGTGTACAGGTTTATCATTAACATTTAAATGTATACTATAAAACAACTAAATTTTAATTGGAATAATAACTTTTGTTTGTATTGCCAATAACATGCTTTTTATTCCCTAAATATTTAGGTAATTTCTTTTTCCAGATAAATGTAGGAGAAAAGTAATGGCAGTCCATGATAAAGAGGATCATACAATAAAGAAGGATTACCCAAAGAGGCATGCATGTATTTTCTGTGAAAAACTATTTTCCAAAGTAGTTTGTCATACATGTATGTGCAGTAAAACACATAGTGCTGAAGAAGCAATAGCACGTCTGCCACCTCCATCTAAGAAAGGATCAGCACCTCAGGCAAAACAGGAACATGTATTGGATGCTTTGAGAAATGACGATTTCATTTATATCATTGACATTCTGAAGTATGGAAACACAACCTCAGAGGGAGTTCAGAGTACAGAAGACTATTTACCTTGTGAATTTTGTTTAAGGTTTATAGATTTGCGGTCTGTGCTTTAAAATGCCTATCATATCTCTGGTTGCCTTTGTGTTAAAGCTGTTTTTTTTTTGTTTTGTTTTGCAAAGGTTGAGGTATTGTCATCACTCTGATGTTGTCGGCGGCGTTTTCGCCATCATTGTCGTTCACGTTGTCATGAACAACTTTAACCTAGGCCATAACTTCTAAGCCATTAACCTTCTGTCATCAAAATACTTATATTTGTTCACAATTACAATGGGCTACTTTCCCACCAAGGCCCATAACTTTTAGGTACACTTTAATTATATTTATCTCCCCTTATTCAATAGTGAAAAACTTTCACCTTGGCATACTTCTAAACAATTAAACCCTCTGTAATCAAACTTGAAATATTTGTTCACTTTCTCAAGGGCTACATTCCAATCAAGGGCCATAACTCTATGGTCCATTTTGATGAAAGTTATGTCCCTAATTGTTTAAAATATACTGACAAACTTTAATCTTAGCCATAACTTATAAACTGTTTAACTGTCTTTCATCAAACTTAACATGCTAGTTCATTTTTACAAGGGCATCATACTCATCAAGGGCTCTTAGGCCCATTTTGACCTAATTTATCTTCCCCTAAAAACAACAACAACAGCAGATGAATGTTGGTTTTCGTTTGCAGTGCTCTTGCCCATGAAGATGACTTCGCATCTTTATGAAACATGGCATTACATGATTTTTTTTTCACAGTATATGAATTTCATGGATCATATCTATATTTCATGGTTGGATGAGCATAGTAAATTTGGTCCTATATTTGGTTCTGACCAACGTATACCTGTGTGGCGTTAGAATCGCAGAGACATTTTTTTCTTGTTGAGATATTGACAATGACTAAGTCCAGAAACCCTCTCTCAATGCATCTCTGTCCAAATGATCAGTGTAGGTCATATTGCACATTTTTAGATCAGCCATGACACATTCAGACAAGTTTTCATGGGTCTACCATGCCCTCTACATGGTTGTAAGTTTAATGAAAGTTTAATGTAAAGGCAGTTTGTTGTATCATGTTTTTGATATATAATATACATTTTTGCAACAGTCCTCGTAAAAATATGTATGCCTGAAAGCGACTTTGATTCATCAAGGTTATGCTGAACTTTTATCATTTTCATTTCTTACTTTGTTTAATTTGAATGTTTTTAATACATAATTCATAAAATTTAGGGTTTCCTTTGACATTTTACAGCAAAATAAATTTGAATTAAAAAAATAAAACTAAAATCTGTGGTAACCTGCTGAAACGTCTTGAAATTGTTGCCCATTTGATAATTGAATAGGTCATTTTCATTCATTAACTAAATATTCTGTTTAGCACACCTGAGCATAACGTGCTATAAACTTTAGTAAGTTCTACCTGATAAGAAAGTGTAATTTTAGGTGACTCAACTCAAAAATTGTGTCTTTACTCTGCGACTTGCTTAATACTTTGATAGTTTGTTTGTAGTATCACCTCTAGTTAACCTCTATGAATTTATATTTTTTCATAGCAGTGAATTCATTTTCACTTTTCCCTGATACTTCTTGCTCAGTTATATAGTTATTGCATTTCAATTATTCATGGTCCCTAGGTTGCAAACATGTACTAGGCTAGGATAAAGTGCCTTGACCAAGGGCACTTCACCATGACCATTGAATGTGGGGATAGAACCCTGGTTTCCCAGTTTAGAGTCTGGTGACTTAACCACTTGGTCACCGAGGATCCTAGTCATTTTTTTGTAATATTACTCATACTTTAAAAAAATCTTCCCCAATTTGCTTAAAAAGACATCTGAAACCACTGAATATAAATTGATGAAACTTGGCACAAATGATCCTTGGGTAGCCCTTTACAAAAGTTGCTGAAATGAACTTGATCCATGTGTAGACTCAGGTTGCCATGGCAACCAACACATTCTTTTCGAAAAACTTTAGAATAATCTCCTCTGAAACAAATTGCCAGAAAAAATTTTCCAAAATTAACCTCAAAGAACTGGCCAATTTGCTTATATAATCTTAAAAGTTTTTATCTGAAGTTTGAATCAGGTTGATGCTGAAGGTAACCAAGTAAAATCAAGTGACTTGAATTATTTTGATCAGGCTTATGGTATTCTGACGAACATTTTAATGCCATTTTTATTAGTTTAATAATATTTTATTTCATATATATGTGAAATGGGGTTGGGCCACAAGTTCATACAACTTAGAATCGGTCCTTCCCCTACATACAATTGTAAACAATGGCATATAAATGGTCATGAAAATACATAATGGAAAATATAATCATAGAAAAAAGAAAAAAAAATAGAGAGAGAGACTCGTTAAGGTGGATCCTTATAATCTAATTACATTATTTAGTTACAACATATCAGGCATTTAACCCCTAATCTTGATATAGGCGTTCACACACATATATGTAATTAAATATACATACATGTACATATATACACACAGGATTTTTTTTTCAGATCAATGTTATATTACTGTAACATTTCTGTAAGTATATGTATGCCATTATTATTGCTTAACCCTATTTAGCCAGTGGAGCTTGTGTCTCTCGTTTGGATAGCTTTCATCTTGAAATAATTTGTATTCATTTGTATTTAGTTAATGGCACAAGGTTTTAACTGATATTTTGATCATGTTATATATAACCAAATTTTAAAAGGTTTACGATTAATGGTAATTTTTGTGATAAAAGTTTAAATAAATAGAGTTCTTAATAATTTCTGACTTGTACAAATGCATAATATTCCGTTTCCTTTTTATATGCCAGTCTAAGGGAAACACCTGCAGCAGTAAGCGGTGTCCACATATGTTGCCCGCTTCTTCAAACATGGTTTTAAAGTGTTTAACCATTACATCTTGGCCAAATTTGATAGTCAGCCAGACTGACCAAGCTACTCCGGAGATATGGCACTTGGATATGTGAAATCTACATCTGACCACTCATGAGCATAATATTAAGGAGAAGTAAAATAGCCATCAAGATCACCTCGTGAAGATTTAATTATTTAGAAGACCAGTTATGGTATTGTTTAAGTTTTGCAAAATTGACACTATCGGCTTTCACCGTCCCCGGGGCTAAATGGTGAAATACCCAACTCTGGGGCGGGAGGTAGTTTATTCTAACCCCAGGCGCAACATTCCGAAATTGTAAAAATGATACTGGTATTACCCTTGCTTGGCAATTAGCATATATGGGTAGTTTCAAGAATGGTTGGCTTGGTGTCAGGATAATGTGACTGGGTGTAGTATCATGCCACATGTCTTCGGAGTGATACTGCAGTGTGGCAGCACTATTTCTAATTATATTTATAATTATATTTAGTTAAATATTGACCTGAAATACTGTCGTTTGGCTGTTAAACCAACCAACAAACAAACACTGTCGGCTGTCAAAATAACCAGCCAGATTCACCCACACACTGGGAAGTTATGTCCCTTTTAAAACTTGGCCACGTTAGCCTTGTTCCTGTATAGTGTCATGTAAGCAGAATCTTGTGAACACAACTATATGTACATGAATTTAAATCTTTATCTGTAGATTTGCATTAAGAAAAGTCCCATTTCCGAACAACCACAGACACTTCGACCAGATGCAATTATTCTTCCCACCTTGTTTACTAAGGTATAACATATTAAACATATAGAATGAGATAAAATTTATGTCAGCGGGTCACATAACAGCCAATATATATAACCAGCTCCAAGATGGAAACAAATAATAGAGACGCCTCGGGAGCAGGAGGTCATAGATTCTATCCCCGACCGCGACATACCAAAGTCATACAAATAGTATAGGTCCCTTGCTTTGCGCTCAGCATATAAGGGTAGTTGCAGGACTGGTTTGCCTGGTGACCGGTGTGATATCATGCCACATGTCTACG
>CM037784.1:37585216-37635216 GCA_021229015.1 Solen grandis
TTCTCTTTAAAGCACCATCACATAACTGACATATCCAATCTGTTTTAGTACCATTTCTTGCTAAATCAATATTTCTAAGTAACACTTTATTCTTATACTTTGAAGCTGTATATATCACTACTGAACGCCTGAACATTAGTCTTGCACAAGAAAAACATTCGTACAAAGCACCATCTTTTATTGCTCGTTTGAATATGGTTATGGCAGTTTGCGCAGATGTTGGATTTCTGTCACTTTTCTTTTTAGCTGCTGCTCTCTGGTTTTCCATTTTTCTGTCTGTTAAAGACTTTGCATGTCTTTCACTCCTTTTTCTGCCAATATCTTTTACCTTTTCAAATTCCTTTGCATGTTGAGACATATTTTTACGTTCTTGTCTTTTTCTTACAACATCCTTGTCTTTATCTTTGAGTTTTTTACTCTGACTCCTTTCTTCACGTTTTGTTCTTTTTCTAGACACATCCTTCTCCCTATCATTTAGTTTTTCACTCTGACTTCTTTCTTCACGTTTTGTTCTCATTCTCGATACATTTTTCACCTTATCTTGCAATTTTTCACTCTGACATCTTTCTTCACGTTTTGTTCTTTTTCTAGACACATCCTTCTCCTTATCATTTAGTTTTTCACTCTGACTTCTTTCTTCACGTTTTGTTCTTTTTCTAGACACATCCTTCTCCTTATCATTTAGTTTTTCACTCTGACTTCTTTCTTCACGTTTTGTTTTCATTCTCGATACATTTTTCACCTTATCTTGCAATTTTTCACTCTGACTTCTTTCTTCACGTTCTGTTCTTTTTCTAGACATATCAATCTCTTTCTGTTTCTGTTTCTCAGTCGCAGTTCTTGTTTGCCGTTCTTTTTTCTTTCTAACCATGTCTTTGTGTTTGTCTTTCATTGTTTTGTCTTCAATTTATTTTGTCTTTCTCTGCTTTTTCTACACATATCGTTTTCCTTTTGAATTTTCTTATGAGTTTCTGTCATATTTTCTCGCTCTTCCTTTTTCCTCAACCGATCTTTCTCTTTTTCATTCCTTCTGTCAATTTCAGATCTGTTCAGTCTTTCCATTTGTTTTCTTAATCTGTCTTTTTCCAGCATATTTTTTTTGTGGACCACAGATATGGATAGCAGATTTTCACAGCTAGCTTTTCGTTTTCGCATATACAGTTCTTTTTCCGCCTGTTTTTCAAGTGAACTCTGTCTTTCTCTTTTTTCAGCTTTCTGAAGTTTATCACGTTCTTTGGTTATTTGTTTGTTCATATCTGAAACCAATTCCCTTTGTGTTTCCTTCTTAAGGCTTTCTTTTTCCTTTTTAAATTCATTATTGGCACTTTTTGTACTGTTAGGTGTGGTCCTCCTAAACTTGTGTAGAACTTTATCATACACTAGCGATGGTGGTTTATTTTGCGTGTGTTTCTGCAGTTTGCGTTGCTGGTTTTTGGCTTGATCTTGTAAGTATGTTTTTATCCAGTCATCTTGTTTGCTTATAGTTGGAAATTCTGTTAGTTCCCCAGTTAGCAAACACCGCTTTAAGTGTTGTCTGGCAAGCGTAATGTCATAATGCATTGTTGATGGGTTATGCCCCAACATACATGACACAGCAAATGCAATGGCTAGTGGCCCACACACTGGTGCTGAACTTTGTTGGGTAACTTCAGCATATACTACCGACTTGGCTGTTGCTTCCCCATACATGTATTTAATTTGTTGTCTAATTTCTTGTAAATGGAGAGAGTTCCTTACAGAATCATAGACATACACTGTATTATTTTTGTAACAAGATGTAGCCCAATGTCGATTCAGAGGATGAATATTGATTATTATTTTGTCTTTTGGTATTAGCTTGGCGAACCTCCCGTTGTTTTGGCACAACATAAGAATCTCTGCTGGAGTGTAGAAGCCGACATATTCAGCAGTCACGGGATCACAGTTTGCTTTCATAAGTTGGATCATCGCTAGCACAACATCGTCTGGTATTTCTGTGTTGTCATCACCAACGAGGTTTGACAGAGCTTCTGGACTGTATGAGGAAGGGCACAATACCTGTAACAGTAAGTATTAGGGTAGAAACATGTATTTCAGATAGTGGAAATTATAGAGCAGACCCCAATTACTATACACATAATGTCATATGACCTTTTATCCCTAATTGTGACCTTTAACTTGAAGCAGGGGATTCAAAACATGCACTCTGTACCTAGTCTTACTGTGGTGAGTATTTGTGTAAAATTTCATGGTAATTCTTCAAAGGGTAAAGGAATTATACAGCGGACACAATTCCTTTACAGTGAGGGATTTGAAACCAATGATGTTCTAACAATTGCCAATGATCAGCTTGTGCATTTACACAGGGTAAGATTCCCTAAACAGCAAGTGATAACTTTTTGTGGCTTTCAAGAATGTGGCTTTCAACAATTAGAATGTGTAAATGTGCATACTGTTTAGGGTCAACATGAATTTGAATAAATGAAACATGGTCTTAAAGTAACTATGCAACAAATTCACAGTCATCAAGTACTCACACTTGTATAACTTTGACTGGATGCCGAGTAGTCCGATGTCTGCTGTAGCACTTCTGGTTGCCTGGAAATTTAATGTAATTATGGTATTAGAATAATCTGTGTTAGTTAATATTGCGCACATTTCCCGCTCCGATAAGTATGTTAAGACCATGCAAATTGAGAAATCCCACATATAAAGCAATAGCCAGACAAGGTGAATTCACATGTTAAGCATGTTAACAAATGGTAATTTAGGGGCTTTCTGTGTTTATAGTATGGAAACGAGAGGCAAAAATGGTTTTCAAGAAAGGGGAGATAATTCAGTAAATCAGAGTGATATGGTTATGGCCCTTGGCCAGAATGTAGGTCCTGTGTTAGTGAGTATGCATGTTAAGTCTCATGAGGCTAGCACCAATGGTTCAAAAGTTATGGCCAAAGTTAAAGTATGACGGACGGACTTACGAACGGACCAACAGCATGACAGAGCAAAAAAAATATGCACCTTGATATTATTATCGGGGTGCATAAAAAGTCGTTTTTTGATAGAAGCTATAGTATCATACCTTATTGTTTCATTCTCAAGGCTCTGAACCTGCCTTTCAGGTATGTGCAGGTTTCGGTTGATCTCGGGATGTAACTGGGTGTTCTGACTCCGAGCATTCCGTTTCCGTTCACGGTCTCGTTCTCGTTGTGCTCTCTTACTCATTTTATTTTAGTTGTCTACCTGAAATGTTTATTTCAATATTTACATAACATAACAGAAGAGAAGGACAGCCCAATGACTGCCCCTCTTCCAACCCTGCCATTTTGAAATTGCAGCAGAGTAAAAGTACATCTGACATCTATGTACCTGCTTTTGAGTCAACACTATTTTAATAAGTTGATTTAAAATGATAGACAGTATAAAAACATGACTTGTTTTAACGATTGAATATGTAAATTCACTCTTTAAAACAGACATTTACATTGTCTTTCATTCCATACTGGTTAAGTTGGCACAAATGTGTCTCGTCACCCAAAAGGTGCCTTATAGGTGAATGTGTATGTATGTGTTTTTTTTTTGGCCCACCGACAGTATCCAAGTAATTTAGGGACTATTGTCTGCATGAGGCAGATATAGTGCTGCCGCACTGCAGTATCACGCCGTAGACACGTGGCATGATACCACACCCAGTCACATTATCCTGACACCGGGCCAACCAGTCCTGGAACCACCCTTATATGCTGAGAGCCAAGCAAAGGGGTTATACCAGTATAATTTTTTATGACTTTGGTATGTCGCGGCCGGGGAATATGTTTGTATACACATTGTATTAGTAACAGTTCCAAGCACTTGTGGGGTTTAACTCAGAACCTAAAATAAATTTTGAAACATGATTATGATATAACAAAGACAATAACCAACAACACTGCTTTGGTCAAAGTATCAGACAGGCAAATCATTTCTATTAAATTTATGAAACTGGTAAACACAAAGAAATATTAATGTCCAGAAAGGAGAGGTGTAATCTAAATTTTATAAACAATTTGTTTAAAGCTTGTTATTTTTAAGTGTAAATTGAATTGGAAATGATTTACCTGGCTAAAATGTAAGCTTGGACAAAAACAGTGTTATGGGACCATGATAACCACAAAAAAATTAAGTATATTTCAGAAAACAGTTTGGATTACATGATTCATTTACTATTCCCTGACTAAACTATATTTTTAGTGACCAAATATCATGCTAGTTTTTCGGCCTCCTCCTCCCCTACAGCCGTCCGATCCACCCACTTTCATTTATTTTTTTCTAATATAACAAAATTTTTATGAACACCAGAAAGTATGGGTTGAAACATAGTAATGACACAAAGCAGTAATAATAACAGTTCTAACAGAAAAAAATGTTGTAAAATGAGCAAGCTACATTCACTACAAATCATCAGTAATGCTCTAAGCAATGTCATAGTAACAGTTCCAAGCACTTGTGGGGTTTAACTCAGTACCTAAAATAAATTGTGAAACACATTTATGATATAACAAAGACACTAGCCAACAACAAAGTTCTAACAGAAAAACAGTTCTTATAGAAAAAATGTTGTAAAATGTGCAAGCTACATTAAGTACAAAGCATCAGTAATGCTCTAAGCAAAGTCGTTTAAGATGGTCCTTTCAGAAAGAGCAATAGAAAAATTATAGTTTTTGTTTTGTTTTTGTACAAACAGCCCTCTTTGTCCACATCACTCTCCTTGCCCTTCTTGTCCACACCTCTCTGCTTGTCCCACACTGCTATCCTTGCTCTCCTTGTCCACACCGCACTCCTTGTCCATACTGCACTCCTCGTCCACACCTCTCTCCTTGTTCTTCTTGTCCACAACTCTCTCCTTGTCCACACCGCTCTCCTTGCTCCCTATATCATCAATTTCAAAGTCATCTTCAAACATTCTAATATCAACCTCCTTCTTTGCCATTTCTACTTTCATTCTGTCAATTCTTGCTCGCAAATCATTGTTTTCACGATGCAGGCGTAAATTGTAGTTTTCCACAGAGGAAAGTTTCTGTTGCATGGCAGATGTTTTCAGATTTAGGTGGTGATTCAGGTCATTTAGCAAAAAGTTACTCTGGTTGTGGAAGGCATTTGATGTTCGCCTCAAACGGTCCAGGTCTTCTTTGGCTGCCATATTTTCGCCAACCAAAACAGAATAGAGTGCAGCCTTTAGTTTAACATCCAACTCTTCATGAAATGTTGTCAACCTTTGACTAAAGTCCACCAGGCTGGTACGGCCGGCTGCTCTTGGACTTTTTGATGGGGATGGACCAGTTGCTTCTTCAGGCACATTTTCCGAACATGATTTGAACAGTGTCTTCACACATCTGGAGAGGGAGTCAGGTGTAGATGATGTCTTCGCTGTAGAGGTTTTCTGAGTGGACAAGGGTTTTGGTGTTGAACTTTGGGTTTTTGAGGTTGAATTTACTGGAGTTGACGGATTCATTGTTTTTGAGGTTGATGTTTTTGGTGTTTTGGTATTTATGCTTCAATTAGATATCTGAAAATAGAGTTAGTTTGGTTGCATACTAGCTACTTTGTTATAGAAAAAGCCTGACCACCAATTGATTTTAAAATCAGAATTCCCACTAATTTTTTTAAAGTATTTTATAATTTTGATAATTTATTTTTAAGGCTGTTTTATATCTAAACAGAAGGCACTTTAAAGCAAACCAACTTCATTAGTAATTGATAAGAAATGTGTTTTATAAGAATGTCTGATTTTAAAATACTCTTGTGCATTATAGGTACACACAAAAAATATAAGTTAAGTATACCATGGCCATTTTGCCACCCCAGAATATACTGAATATATACAACTAAAGAAGCATGCTAAATACATACATATAATTTGATGTGAAGGGTTAGGTGAAGCATGAATAGAGAAGCACAACATCCAAAACCAAAGTTACATATAAATGTTATAGATGAAACTCTGTTATAACACTTTTTAAATATTAATATATAATCTCGAGGTATTTGCATTGTTTTGTATGTCCTCATATCCACAATAATACATAATATCTAACTGGTGTACTACAAAGTATATTTCGGGGTGTTACCAGGCACAACCACACATGCCTTAACATACACCATAAACATTCAATTTTTAGATTTGGAAGTAATTGAAAACACTTAATGAAGAGAATGTTAATAGGAAAAGTTGAAATTGCAGGCAACATTTAAGGCATGCTCGGGGAGGTAGACCATGGAACACTGCAGCTAGCTCATATACAAAAGATGCTCTTATTTGATTAAAATAAAATTGAAAGCACAAAAAAGAAGATGACTTATAGGAGGATAGGAAGCTAGATGCAATGTTTATAGGGTGATCCAGATGGAATGAATCTTGGAACAAGAAACAACTCAAATAGAAATGTGACTCTGAAGCCATCAAATATGACATAATAGACATTTTAGCTTCCAATAAGTATGTATTGGTTAATGGGATACTTCTTGTTGCAATAAAAATTATTACTTCATTCCATCTGTATCCCTATTGTGCCCATATATTCAAAGCAGTGCTCCTTATACTTACAACACACAATACTTTCATTCCAATACATGTACAAACAACACATATATAGTATAAAAATATAATGGGAAAAATTACCTGTACTAATATGCTGTGATTCTTCACATCGAGAAATTTCAGAAGATAAAATTTCGCGTTGACGCAAAAAACTGCCAAAAAACTCACTCAAAACTATACTCCAAAATTAGGCTAAGAAGAGTTATGGTTCTTGTGCACTGCACTTCTCTTCAATGAGATCTGTCCACCTGTGAAGTTTCAAAGCAATAGCTTGAATACTTTTGGAGATATGCTCCGGACAAAAATCAAGTATGAAAATAACAAAGGGCAATAACTCCAAAATTAGGCTAAGAAGAGTTATGGTTCTTGTGCACTGCACTTCTCTTCAATGAGATCTGTCCACCTGTGAAGTTTCAAAGCAATAGCTTGAATACTTTTGGAGATATGCTCCGGACAAAAATCAAGTATGAAAAATAACAAAGGGCAATAACTCCAAAAATCGGATAAGGAGAGTTATGGTTCTTGTGCACTGCACTTCTCCTCAATGAGATCTGTCCACCTGTGAAGTTTCAAAGCAATAGCTTGAATACTTTTGGAGATATGCTCCGGACAAAAATCAAGTATGAAAAATAACAAAGGGCAATAACTCCAAAAATCGGATAAGGAGAGTTATGGTTCTTGTGCACTGCACTTCTCCTCAATGAGATCTGTCCACCTGTGAAGTTTCAAAGCAATACCTTGAATACTTTTGGAGTTATGCTCCGGACAAAAATCAAGTATGAAAAATAACAAAGGGCAATAACTCCAAAATTCGGATAAAGAGAGTTATGGTTCTTGTGCACTGTACTTCTCCTCAATGAGATCTGTCCACCTGTGAAGTTTCAAAGCAATAGCTTGAATACTTTTGGAGATATGCTCCGGACAAAAATCAAGTATGAAAAATAACAAAGGGCAATAACTCCAAAATTCGGATAAGGAGAGTTTATGGTTCTTGTGCACTGCACTTCTCCTCAATGAGATCTGTCCACCTGTGAAGTTTCAAAGCAATAGCTTGAATACTTTTGGAGATATGCTCCGGACAAAATCAAGTATGAAAAATAACAAAGGGCAATAACTCCAAATTAGGCTAAAGAGTTATGGTTCTTGTGCACTGCACTTCTCTTAAATGAGATCTGTCCACCTGTGAAGTTTCAAAGCAATAGCTTGAATACTTTTGGAGTTATGCTCCGGACAAAAATCAAGTATGAAAAATAACAAAGGGCAATAACTCCAAAATTCGGATAAGGAGAGTTATGGTTCTTGTGCACTGCACTTCTCCTCAATGAGATCTGTCCACCTGTGAAGTTTCAAAGCAATAGCTTGAATACTTTTGGAGATATGCTCCGGACAAAAATCAAGTATGAAAAATAACAAAGGGCAATAACTCCAAAATTCGGATAAGGAGAGTTATGGTTCTTGTGCACTGCACTTCTCCTCAATGAGATCTGTCCACCTGTGAAGTTTCAAAGCAATAGCTTGAATACTTTTGGAGATATGCTCCGGACAAAAATCAAGTATGAAAAATAACAAAGGGCAATAACTCCAAAATTAGGCTAAGAAGAGTTATGGTTCTTGTGCACTGCACTTCTCTTAAATGAGATCTGTCCACCTGTGAAGTTTCAAAGCAATAGCTTGAATACTTTTGGAGTTATGCTCCGGACAAAAATCAAGTATGAAAAATAACAAAGGGCAATAACTCCAAAATTAGGCTAATGAGAGTTATGGTTCTTGTGCACTGCACTTCTCCTCAATGAGATCTGTCCACCTGTGAAGTTTCAAAGCAATAGCTTGAATACTTTTGGAGTTATGCTCAGGACAAAATTCGGACGGACGGACGGACGGACACACGGACGCACGGACGGACGGACGCACGGACGGACGGACAACGCCAAAACAATATCCCCCTCCCGATTTCATCGGCGGGGGATAAAAATTAACACGTAAATATTAGAAATTACCTTTTACCTCATGACGTCATATGACGTTCCTCTTCAGAAGAATGTAAAGTAACCCTTAAGACTTATATTCTGTCCAAATATCATCTTTCTAGCTCATTTGTAAGCGATTTTATTCGCATTTGAAATTTGACGTCAATGGTTCGAATCTTGGATTCGCCATAGAAACATTGCCATTTCGAATTTTGAAAAACGGACACAGAAGGCACAACTAGAGCCTAACATACACATTCTGTGAAATTTTGATGAAAATCGGCCAGAAATAATGGCTGTAGACCGCGTACAAACTTTTCACCTTACGTCAAATCTGACGTTATATGACGTCATATGAATATGAAATTCATCGCATTCGAAAGCTCATGGTTTGAAATATATGCCATAAAATTTTCATTGTTCTGGGCCATTGGCAACACATCGAAATTAACACAAATACAAGAGGAAAAAAAAAGAATAAGAAGAAAAGAATAACTAGATTTCATTTGCACGGCAAATGATAGGACTTTCTGCAAACCGTTAAAATATCAATCAAACTGAAAATTATTGATATGGAATATGCAGAAAATATTAGGTTTCTAGACGAATTCATCAATTCATAATGTCTGCAGAGCACTTACAAACTTTTTGATCTGACGTCTATTCTGATTCAAATGAATAAGAATATTATTGCATAGAAAATTCAGCAAATTTAACATATGCTATTAATTTTGTAATTCTGGACCATTGGAAATCACATAGAATTTATTGCACCAGAAATGAAAACATATTATAATCCCATTACGTCAAATGACGTCTGGTCTATGGAAATCTAAAGAAAACGTTTTGAATTACAACATGTGTGAAATTCAGCTTTTTACCTCGAATAGGGTCTCTGAAATACTAAACTTAATTCCGAGGTCATATTTTCAAAACTTTGTTTCACCACAGAACCTCGGTCTTTTCAATATTTTGAAAACGAAAGTAAGGAGGCCAACAAAATCCTTGTTTTTTCATATTTGGTAAAACGGAGACAGGTTAGCACATCTAAAGCGAACATACACATTCTGTGAAATTTTGATGAAAATCCTCCTGAAATAATGGCTGTAGACCGCGTACAAACTTATGTAGTCAATGTCAAGTTTGGTGTCATATGACGTCATAGGCATAAGAAAGTCAATGAAATGAAAAATTAAGTATATTAAATATATTAAGAATTTTTCAGGCCCCCTTTTGGGAACTTTGCAACATATAGAAAATTAACACCTAGATATCAAACATTCTTTTTTTACCTCATGACGTCAAATGACGTTAATCCTCACATAAAGAAATAATCTAAAAGACTAATATTCAGTCCAAATATCCACTTTCTAAAATCATCTGAAAGCGATTTTATACTATTATGAAATTTGACGTCAATGTTCAAAACTTGATTTGCAATAGAACCATTGCTTTTTCGAATTTGGAAAACCGGACAAGGAATACACAACAAGAGCGTTACATATACATTCTGTGAAATGTTGATGAAAATCGGTCCAAATATAATGGCTGTACACCGCGTAAAACCTTTTTGCCCTGATATCAAATCTCACTGAATAACGTTACATATTTTTGGAATACATTGCATTCTAAAGCTCAGGATTGATGTATAAACTATTTAAATTTCCATGTCCTGTGAAGTTAACAAACATATTTGAATTAACGCATATATATCAGAAATTCTTTTGCCTTTAGCCATCGCTCAAAGACGTTCATCTTCGAAATAAAAGCGACTTGGAATAATACTATCCCCATATAAGTTTTTTAGCCATCTGGGAAACTTTAAACGCTTTAAATTTACGTCAAAAGTTCGAATCTTGGGTTCGCCTAAAACTTTCTTTTCAATTTTAAAAAAAGGACAGGGGATGCACAACGAGAGTCAAAAATCCTTTTTTGTGAAATTTTTTATAAAAAACGGCCCAAAATAATGGCTGTACCCCCGACAAACTTTTAAAACACGTCATTTTGACGTCGACATTCATGGGGGAAAAGAAAAATTTTTAAAAACAAAATTTTAAAAAAACTTAAGCTTTGGTTTTCAAAAGGGCTCGGCGTTTTCAAAATATAAATTAAACATAATAATTTAAAATTTCTTTCACCTATACCAAACGTTTTAAAAAATTAATTCTCTCGGTATCAAAGAAATTTTTGAGACTTAAACTTATTCAAATTTAGCTTTCTAGCTCACTGGAAGTGATTTCATAGGCATTTGAAATTTAAACGCAATTTTTTGAATCTTTGACTCGCCATAGAACCATTGCCTTTTTAAATTTTAAAAAAAAGGACCCCGGGGAAGGGGGACAACTAGACCCCAAAATAAAAAATTTTGTAAAATTTTTTGGGGGAAAATCGGCCCAAAAAAAGGGTGTACCCGCAAAACTTTTTAGACGACGCAATTTTGGGACGTCAAAAAACTCAAAAGACAAAGGGGAAAAGATTGAAAGAAAAATATTTATCTGAAGCATATCCCTTTTAAAATTTTTTTTTAAGGGCTCGGACGTTTTCCAATAAAAAATTTAAAAACAAAAAATTTTGAAATTACTTTTCACCTAAAGACGTCTATGACTCTACGACATTAATCTTTTTGAGAAAATAAAGGAAATCTTAAGATTTTTAAAAACCTTTTCCCAAAAACATCCCCCAAACGTTTTTTTACGCATTTGAAATTTGACGTCAATGGTTCGAACTTTACTCGCCATAAAAAACCCTTCCCTTTTTTTAAATTTTTTAAAAACAACACCGGAACCCCAACAAAGCCTAACAACAATTTTTGTGAAATTTTGGTAAAATGGGGGCCCCGAAAAAAGGCTGAAAACAGCGAAACAAATATTTTAAGACGACAAAAATTTCCCCCAAAACACTCATAACAAATGGAAATTTTTAATGAAAAATTTTTTTAAAAACGAAGCAAAAACTTTTAAAATTTTTTTAAGGGGCCGGACTTTTTTTTAAAAAAAAAAAATTAAAACCCCCCGTAAATTTAAAATTACTTTCACCTCAGACGCATATACTTTTCGTTTTTAAACTTCAAAAAAATAAAAGGGAAAAAACTAAGACTTTTACCTTTCCAAATATCATTTTTTACTCATCGGGAAACGTTTTTTATACCATTTAAAATTTTTACTCAAGGGTTTTCGAATTTTTCCCCCCCAAAAGAACCTTTTCCTTTTTTAAAATTTTTTAAAAAGGGGCCCCAAAAAGGGACAACTAAGCCTAACATACCCTTCGGAAAAATTTTTAAGAAAATGGCCCCCAAAAAAAAAAGGGTTTTAGACAGCGAAAAAAATTTTTTTTAAGACACCAATTTTGACGTCAAAAAAACGTCATAACAAAGGGGAAAAGATTAAATGAAAAATGTTTTTTTCGGGAAATATGCAAATAAATTTTAAAAGCTGCTGGGGGTTTTTTTAACATAAAAATTAACACTAAAATTTAAAAAATTAAACTTTTCACCCATGACTCATATGACGCCCTTTTACGCATCATCCTGAGAAATAAAAGGAAAAACCCAAAGAAAATTTTCCTCCAAAATCACTTTTTAGCTCAGGGGGAAACCTTTTATACCTTTTTAAATTTGACGTCAAGGGGTTGGGAATCTTTGACTCCCAAACCAATCCTTTTTAAAATTTTTTTAAAAAAGACCCCGGGGAAAGGGGAAAAACTAAGCCTAAAATACACATTCAAAAAATTTTTTAATAAAAAACGTCCCAAAATTTAAAGGGTGGGCCGCGTAAAAAAATTTTCCCCTTTTCCAAATCGACGTTATATACTCATATAAAGGAAAAATTTTATTTTTTTTTGAAAGCCATGGTTTAAAAAACCCAAAAAAATTTTTTAAAATTTTTCGGGCCCCCTTGGCAAAAACTTTTAAAAAAAAATTTTCAAGGGGGAAAAAAAAAAAATAAAAAATAAGAAAAAAAAAAATTTAACAAACCCAATAGGATTTTTTCCCCCGCCAAAGGGGGAAAAGTCCAAAAAAAAAACTAAAAAACCCAATAGGACTTCTCCGAAAGGGCAGAAAGTCCTAACTAATTCTTTTGTTTGAACAAAAAAAGGGTTTTTTCACGCAAACCATACAAAAACCCGGGGTTTTTTTGAATTTTTGGGGGAAACCCATATATCCTGCACAATGAAGTCGTAATAATAACTTTTGTGAAAATTTTCCCCCCCCCCCGTCCCCCAAAAGAAAGGGGGACAAACGCGGATGAAAATTTTGGTAGCTTTTTTTTAAAAATTTTATGTCTGTGACTCCCTATGAAAAAAAATTTTTAAAAAAATCTTTTCCCGATTACCTAAAGGGGGTTTTAAAAATTTTCCCTTGTCTATAACCCTTTTTCAACATATAAATTAATTCAGGGGAAAAAAAAAATCTAAAATTTATGACGCAAGATGTCATATGAAAAATTCATCTTTAAAAAAGGGAAAGGACACACAAGACGTATAACCGCCCCAAAATTTAACTTTTTATCTCATCTAAACGATTTTTTACGTATTTGAAAATTTTTTTTTCCTTGGTTTGAACCCGGATTCGCCAAGAACCTTTGTTTTTTTTTGAATCTTGGCAAACCTATATAATCCTGCCAAAAGAATCGTAAATATAACTTCGTGAAAATTCCCTGCCAAATTTTCCATAAATACGGGGTTTTTGCGCGTCAAACTTGGTTGCTATTTTTTGGGTTTTGACCCTCAAGGACCATATGAAAATTTTTTAAATTTTTTTCTAAATTTCATGATTACCTACATAGGCATTTTTAAATTTTTTTCATGAAGCTTTTCAACATAAAAATTTACATCAAAAAAAACGGGGAAAATTTTTTACAACTTGATGACGTCAATGACGCATATGACTTTTATCTTACAAAATGCCAAAAAGGGAAAAAAAGGAGAAATAATCCCCGTCAAAAAATTTAAAATTTCAAACTCATCTAGAATCGATTTTTTTAAAGGATTTGAAATTTTTTTGTCCCCTTTTTTTGAATCTTGGATCGACTAAACCTTTGTTTTTTTTCGAATCTTGGCAAACCTATAAACCCACAATGAGTCTTAAAAAATTAAAAAAAACTTCTGTGAAAATTCCATACAATCCGTCCCCCAAAAACGGCTGTACACGCGTACAATCCCTTTTTGGAAACTATTTTTTTTTTTTTGCGCATGTGACTCATGTGAAGATAAAAAAAAAAATTTCCCCAAAAAAACCCTTGCTCAGGGGGTTTTTTTATAAATTTCTTTTTCCTAGACCTTTTAGCAACTTTAAAGAAATAAAAAACATGAAAAGGTTGGGGAAAAAAAAATAAAACAGACTTCTTTTGTTTTTGAACAAAAAATAGGGGTTTCTGCACTGCAAACCTGACAAAAACCCCCTGTTTTTTTTAATTTTTGGGGGAAACCCCCATTCCTGCCAAAAAATCGAATAATAAATTTTTGAAAATTCCATGCCAATCCGTCCATAAATGACCCTGTACAGCGCGGAGAACTTTGGACTTTTTAATTTTGATGTCAGGGTGACGTCAAAAAAATTTTTAATCATTAATCTTATGTTTTTTTGATTCCCCTACTGGGGCTTTAAAATTTTTCCCTTGCTATGAACCTTTCCAACAAGAAATTGACTTTTGGGGAAAAAAAAATTTTTCCCCCAAAAATTTTATGCTAAAACAAAGGAAACACAGAGCCCTATAACTCGCTAAAAATCAAATTTTTTTCTAAAACTAAAACGATTTTTTACGTATTTAAAGTTTGACGCCCTTGGTTCAATCTTGGAAACCTATAAAAACCTCACAATGGGGGCGTAATAAAAAAATTCTGTAAAATTTCCCCACCCAACTACAATAAATGACGGCTGTACAAGGGGAAAAATTTGGGGAATTATTTATATTTTTTGACTCATGTAAACTCAAAAAAAAAATTTTAAAAAATGAATAAAAAATTTTTCCCCGATAGGTACAAAGGACATTTTATTTTGCATTGTCTATAATTTTTTTCACATGGGGGAAAAATTTACATAAAAAAAGGGGGAAAAATTTTATACAACTTAAAACGTCAAAAAACGCTTTATGACTTTTATCTTTACAAAATGCAAAGGAACACAATTTTTATAATCTCGCCAAATATAAAATTTTTTATCTCATCTAAAACGATTTTATACGTATTTAAAAAATTTTCTCCGGGTTTCAAAATTTTGGGATTCGCCATAAAACCCTTTTTTCTTTCAATTTTGGGGCAAACCATATAATCCGCACAATGAATCGTATATATAACTTCTGTAAAAATTCCCATGCAAATCCGTCCATAAAAAAGGGGTGTACAGCGCGTAAAAATTTTTTGGGAGCTATTTTTATTCTACTAAAGTGACGTCATATAAAATTTAAAACTTTGGGGTAAAAATTTTAAAAGATCACCTACAAAGGGGTTTTTAAATTTTTCCCTTTTTTATAACCCCTTTTGCAAAAATAGAAAATTTTACATCAAGAAATGGGAAAAATTTTTACAACTTATGAGAAAAAGACGTCAAATGACATTCTTTTTTTCATTATGAAAAGGGGGAAAAACAGAGACTAAATCTCGCCAAATACCCAAATTTCTATCTCATCTAAAAAAGTTTTTTTTAGGGGTTTAAAATTTTTTACGCCCTTTGGGGTTTGAATCTTGGATCCCTAAACCTTGTTCTTTGAATTTTGGGGAAACCTAAAAAACCCCTGCACAATGAGGTCGGAATAAATAACTTTTGTGAAAATTTCATCCCAAATTTCCTCCAAAAAAACGACGTACACCCGTACAAATTTTGGGAAACTATTTTTTGTTCTAAAGTCATTGACGCCCATATGACAATTTTAAACAGAACAAAATTTTTATGTTTTCCTACATGGGGAAATTTAAAATTTTTTTTGGGCTATAGCCCTTTGAACAGAGTAAATTCCCATCAAGAATGGGAAAATTTCCCTATACAATTTTATGACGCATAACGTCAAAGGGACGTTAAATTTTTTCAAAAGCAAAGGAAACACAGAGTTTAAAAAAAATTTTCCCCCAAAAATACAACTTTTTATCTCACAAAACGTTTTTTTACATTTGAAATTTGACGCCCCCCTTGGGGTTTGAATCTTGGATTCACCATAGAACCTATTTTTTTTCGAATCTTGAAAACCCCTATAAAACCTGCACAATGAATTTTAAAATAAAACTTCTTAAAAAACCCCCTGAAAAACCGTCCAAAAAACGGTTTGTACAGCGCGTAAAAAATTTTGTAGCTTTTTTTTGTCTAAACTCATGTGACGCAGTGAAGAAAAAAAATAAAAATTTTCCCCAAAAAGCCTTTTTCGGGGGGTCTGTTGATAAATTTCTTTGTCCAGCCCCTTCCAACTTAAAAAATTTTCAACAAAAGGGGTTAAAAAAAGAATAATAAAATAAAAGACAGAAAAAACCCCAAAAAGGGGTTTTTCGCGAAAACCCAAAGCCCAAAAAAACTAGATGTCATTCGTAAAAAAGAATGTAGGACTTTTTTCAACCTGGGGAAAGCAAAAACGGGAAATTTGAATTTTTCTGTAATATCACCTCGGGAGTATTTCATTTCATGCTGATTAATTGACATTATATTCCCGAAAAATAAGCTTTTTATTTACAAGTAAAAAAAAAAAAAGTAGCATAGTGAAATGTTTTGCGTCATATGACCACGATTAAAAATATTGTAAAAATTCGGAAAAACTGAAAACGGGTTTTAGTTTCAACTTTCTATCTCACCCAAAACCCTTTTTAAACCTAAAATGAAATTTTCGGCCCTATTTCGAATTTTTTTTTCACCCCAAAATTTGGGTTTTTTTTGGGTTTTTCGGTTAGCTGACGGATATAAAACCCCCTTTTATTTAAAGTGTACCATCGTGAAAATTTGAAGTAATACGCCAAAAGGCGGCTTAAGCGTAAAACACCATTTGTCATTTTTTTTTTAGCCGACGCCCAAAATAGTAAAGGGGGGAAAAAAATGCTTTTTTTTAAAAACGCAATTTTATGTTTAATCTGAAATTTCTTTTTCTGAACAACGGGATCATGTCGAAATCATTGCCCTAAAAAAAAAATTTAAAAAGAAGTATTTTTTGACTACAAAAACCCAATTCCCTCACGACTAAAAAATTTTTTAAAAAATTTTGCAAACAAAAAAATTTGTAAAATTTTTCAATTTTTCTACTCACCAAACTTTTTAAAACCCTAAAATAAAATTTTTTCGGTCCTTTTCAAATCTTTTTTCAGCCACAGAATTTGGTTTTTTTAAAAATTTGGGTTAAAGCTGGGGGGGATATGCCCACCTTAGTTTAAAGATCCCCCAATCGGGAAAATTTGAAGACAATACACCAAAAAGAGGGCGTAGGCCGAACACCTTTTTTAAATTTTTTTTAAAGTTTTGACGTAAATGTGCGCCCATGGGCTGCAAAAATCATTGAAATAAAAATTTTCCCTCACGTGCCCTTTAAAACCCCAAAAAAATTTCATGCCCTAGGACTATTGCAACATTTTAAAAAAACGTTTAGTAAGGAAAAAAAAAAAAAAATAATAAAAAAAAAAAAGACTCCTTAACGTCAAAGATTTTTTTTTTCAAAAAATTTTGTTAACCCCCAGAGACCTACAAACTGAAAAAATTTTTCCCTTTCTACTAAAAAGGGAAACATTTTTTAAAATTTTTAAAAAAAATTGAGTTTTGGTTGAACCCTTGGATCCGCCATGATGCTTGGACTTTTCAAATTTTAAAAAAAGGGGCCCCCGGGGTATACACAAAAAAAATTTTAATAAACCCTTTCCCGGAAAAATTTGATAAAAGGGGGCCTATTAAAATGGCTCTGGACCGTGAAAAAGTTTGAGTCATTTAAAAGGGGCCCCGTCAATGAGCCCATAGGTTTCTAAAAAACAAAAAAAAAAATTTTTCAGCGTCTAAATCATTTTAAATTAAAATTTTCACCCCCCTTTTCCGAAAATTTTTCAAAAATAGAAATACCTTTTAAAAATTTAAAAATTTTTTTATCATATAATCTCACGGACGTCATATACGTTTTTTTTCACAAAATGTTTAAAAACTTTTAGAGCCCTTTAATACTGCCCAAAAATTTCATTGTTCTACCCTTAAAATAGGCCAAATTTTTAAAAAAAGCTTTTAAAAAATTTTCCCCCCCTTTTGGTTCGAATTTTGAATTCCATAGAACCTGGATTTTTCAAATTTTAAAAAAAAACGGACCAGAGAGGGCACAATAAACTTAAATACACAATCTGTGAAAATTTGAAAAAAATTGGCCCATTAATAAGGGCTCGGGGGCCCTGTACAAATTTTCGTATCTTTTTCAAAGTGACGCATATCCCGTCATGGGTTTCCCTGAAAATCTTTAAAAAAAAAAATTTTAAAGCACTGAAGCATGCGGCTTTAAAATTTTTTAAAACCCCTTAAAAAATTTTTCCAACATATAAAATAATTTTGTTAAAAATTAAAAATTCCCTTATCATAAATGACTCACGTGACGTCATATGACTTTTTATTTTCAAAAAATTTTTTAAAAAAATTCTAGAACCATAAAAGAAAAAACATAACTTTCATTTTAAATAGGACAGTTTTTAAAAAACATTTAAAAAATTAGGGCCCTTTAGTTCGAATTTTGGTTTCCCATAAAACCAGGGTTTTTTTTCGAATTTTGAAAAACGGACCCCGGGGGCCCCCAAAAACAAGAACTTAATATACAAAATCGGGAAAAAAATTTGATAAAAAGGGTTCACAAACAATGGATGTAGCCCGTGAAAAACTTTTTACAAATTTAAAATTTTACGCAGGGGGACTCATGGGATATGAAAATCAAAAAAATAAAAATTTCATTTTTTTAAGCAGTGTCATTAAATTTTCATTGACCTTCAAAAATTTTAAAAAATATAGAAAAATTTTTTTTAAAATTTTTAAAATACTAAAAATAAATGCCCGCCTTGGCGTCATATGCCCTTTTTTTTCCCAAAAATTTTTTAAAAAACTTCTAGAGACCTATATGCTGACTAAAAATCAATTTCTATCTTAAAAGGACAATTTTTAATTTTTTAAAAAAATTTACGACTTTGGTTCGAATTTTGGGATTCGCTATAGAAACCTGGCTTTTCGAATTTTAAAAAACGGAACCTAGATGCACAACTAGAACTTAATATACACAATCTGTGAAAATTTGATGAAAATCGGTTAAAAAAACCCAATGGCTGTAAAACCGCGTAAAAAACTTTTGTAGCATTTTTTAAAAAATTGACGTCATATGACCCCATAGGAAAATTGAAAATCATAGAAATAAAATTTTTTCCTCACGTGACAATAACCTTTAAAAAAATTCATCGTCCGGGGTTATTGCAACTAAAAAAAATAACGTTTAGTTAGGAAAAAAAAAAGAATAATAAAAAAAACTAGATGTCATTTTTTAAACGAATGATAGGACTTTCTGTAACCTGTTTTTAACAAAAAACAGGAGAAGAAGTTTCATGTTAAAAGTATAAAACCCCTGGTAGGGTTTCATGTTCATTTGGGGTTTTTAAATTTACATTAAAAATTTTAAATAAGCGTTTAGTTACGAAGAAAAAAAAGAAAGTAGCACAGTAGTAGTTGCTTTTTGACGCATAAAGATTTCACGACCCCAAAATAATTTTTAAAAAATTCTGCAGAAATGAAAAAATGGGGGAAGTTTCAATTTTTTAAACCATCCCGAAATTTTTTAGCCCAAAAAAGAAATTTTTGGTCCTATGTTCGAATCTTACTTCAGCCACAATTTTTTTCGGGTTTTTGGGGAAATTAAAAGGGTTGCTTTAAAAAATATTTTACAAACCCTTTGTTTCAAGATGTACCATCTGTAAAAATTTTAAGAAAATCTTTATCATAAATGGCGGCTGTAGAGCGGGGAACAAACCCTTTTTTTTTTTATTTTTAAAAACTGAGTCCCCGTGAAAGTCATAAAAATGTTGAAAATGGTTTCTTAAAAGCGCATACTTTACTGCAATAACCCCCTGAAATTTTTTTATTATTCTGAAATTTTCATTTTTTTTCGAAATCAAATTTCCCCCCAAAATTAAAAAAAAAGTGGTTGCTTTGACGTCCTCTGACGTCACGAAATTTAAAAATTTGTAGAAATTTTAAAAAAGAACTGCAAAATGTGCAAGTTTCAACTTTTTATCTCATCCCCGAAGCTCTTCAATCCCAAAAAAGAAATTTTTTTTGGGGGATGTTCGAACTTACTTCAGCCCCCGAAAAAACGGTTTTTCGGAATTTCGGGAAGCTGGGAAAGGGTATGTACACCTTATTTCAAGTTTTACCCTCTGTGAAAATTTCAAGAAAAAACCGACCCAAAAAGGCGGGAGTAGACGCGAACCCCATTGTTCAATATTTTTAGCTCTGACGTCACATGACGTCATAGGGGGGGAAGTTTTTTTTTGTTCAAAAACGCATACTTTACAGTCATAAATCTAAAATCTTCATTATTCTGAACAAAATGGCATCATGTCGAAATCATTGCCCTAAAATGAAAATTAAGAAGTATGCTTATGACGTCATATGACGTCATTTGACGTCACGACTCAATATATGTATAGAAATTCTGCAGAACTGCAAACTGTGTAAGTTTCAACTTTCTATCTCATCCTGAAGTCTTTAATCCTAAATGAAATTTTCGGTCCTATGTTCGAATCTTATTCAGCCACAGAACTTCGGTCTTTCGGAATTTCGGTTAGCTGACAGGGTATGCACACCTTTGAAACAAGATGTACCATCTGTGAAAATATGAAGAAAATCCGACCATAAATGACGGCTGTAGAGGGGCGGAAACCATTTTTCACTATTTTTAGTAGTGACGTCAGTGACGTCATAGGTGCTGAAGATGCTTTTGTTCAAAAGCCCCATTCTTTACTGTAATAACTCTGAAATTTTCATTATTCTGAACAACTGGCATCATATCGAAATCATTGCACTAAAATGAAAAATAAGAAGTATGCCCATGACGTCACATGACGTTATATGGGCGTCAGGGCTGAAAATATATGTAGAAATACTGGCAGAACTGCAAACTGTGTAAGTTTCAACTTTCTATCTCATCCTGAAGCTCTTTATCCTAAAATGAAATTTTCGGTCCTATGTTCGAATCTTATTTCAGCCACAGAACTTCGGTCTATCGGAAATTCGGTTAGCTGGCAGGATATGCACACCTTTGATTCAAAATGTACCATCTGTGAAAATATGAAGAAAAAACCCACCATAAATGACGGCTGTAGAGCGCGAACACCATTTTACACTATTTTTAGCTGTGACGTCATGTGACGTCATAGGGGCTGAAGATGCTTTTGTTCCAAAGCGCATTCTTTACTGTAATAAAATCTGAAATTTTCATTATTTTGAACAACTGGCATCATATCGAAATCATTGCACTAAAATGAAAATAAGAAGTATGCCTATGACGTCACATGACGTTAATGACGTCACGACTGAAAATATTTGTAGAAATACTGCAGAACTGCAAACTGTGTAAGTTTCAACTTTCTATCTCATCCTGAAGCTCTTTAATCCTAAAAATGAAATTTTCGGTCCTTGTTCGAATCTTATTTCAGCCACAGAACTTCGGTCTTTTGGAAATTCGGTTAGCTGGAAAGGGTATGCACACCTTTGATTCAAGATGTCCATCTGTGAAAATTTGAAAGAAAATCCGACCATAAATGACGGGTGTAGAGCGCGAACACCATTTTTTCACTATTTTTAGCTGTGACGTCATGTACGTCAAAAGGGTGCGGAATATCATAAAAATCAAAATTTACTCCCGTGAAAATAAGCCATAAAAATTTCATCGTCCTATGTCCATTGCAAACATATAAAAATAAGCGTTTAGTTAGGAAGAAAAAAAGAATAATAATAATAATAAGAAGAAGAAGAAGAAGAATAAACAGTACAAACCCAATAGGACTTTCTGCTTTAGGCAGAAAGTCCTAATAAACAGTACAAACCCAAGAGGACTTTCTGCCGAAAGGGCAGAAAGTCCTAATAAAAGACAGAACAAACCCAATAGGTATTTCTGCGGAAAGCAGAAAGCCCTAATAAAAAACAGTACAAACCCAATAGGACTTTCTGCTTTAGGCAGAAAGTCCTAATAATAAAAAACAGAACAAACCCAATATGACATTCTGCCGAAAGGGCAAAAAGCCCTAATAAAAAACATTACAAAAACAATAGGCCCTTTCTGCTAGAGGCAGAAAGCCCTAATAAGAAAAAACATAACAAACCCAATAGTCTTTCTGTTTCAGGCAGAAAGCCTAATAAAGTTTGGGAAAAAGCCGTAATTTGACAAAGGCAATATGCTTATCGGTCCTGGTGTACACCATGCATCCTAAAATGCACCTCATTCTCTCAAAAACGCATGGTAATTCACCTTTCAAAAACGGGCACTCTTTCCTGCGTAGGAACATCCGTATAGCGGGTAACCAACCCAATAACCCCCTTCTTTTCTTACTTCAAATTGCTAGAATTTCGTGTACAAGCCCTTATCTGAACAACATGAATATCTGCCATGTTTGTTGACGGAATCACTTGAAATTTTCAGGACTTTTTGCACACTGTAGCTACGGCATTCGTGCAAATTTAACTTCATACATCAACTTGCTGATTTTATAAAATTTTTTTAATAATTCTTGCTTAAATATGCATGACGTCATAATCACGTGACCAAACAAATATTCCTTGCAGTATTCATCACTTCACTTTTAAGTTTGTTTATCCTGAAAAAATCATAATATAATAATAAAAAAATGACGTTACGTGACGTCATATGACGTTTATTTTCACATAATTGTTAAGACACTCAGAGACCTACTAACTGACAAAATTTAAACTTTCTATCCCCAAATAGGACATTTTTTTATAAGTATTTAAAAATTGACGTCCTTGGTTCGAAATCTTGTATCCGCCATAGATGCTTGGACTTTTCGAATTTTGAAAAAACGGACACCGGTGTACACAATAAGAACGTAATATACACATTCTGTGAAATTTTGATGAAAATCGGCCCATTAATAATGGCTCTGGACCGTGTACAAACTTTCGTAGCCCAATTTAAAATGTGACGTCATATGACGTCATAGGCTTCTTAAAATCATTGAAATCAAAATTTTTCAGCATCTTAAGCATTCGGCCTTAAGTTTTCAAACCCCTTTTCGAAAATTTCAACATATAGAAATAATCTTGTTAGAATTAGAAATTCATTATCATATAATGACGTCACGTGACGTCATATGAAATTTATTTTCACAAAATGTTTAAGACTCCCAGAGACCTCTATACTGCCCCAATATCATTTTTCTATCTCAAATAGGACCGATTTTATAAGACTTTGAAATTTTACGACCTTGGTTCGAATCTTGGAATCGCTATAGAACCTTGGACTTTTCGAATTTTGAAAAAATGGACCCCGGGGATGCACACTAGAACTTAATATACACATTCTGTGTAAAATTTGATGAAAATCGGTTCAAACACAATGGCTGTAGGCCGCGAAACAAACTTTTGTTTCATATTTCAAGTGTGACGTCATATGACGTCATAGGCATATGAAAATCATAGAAATAAAAATTTTCAGCATTTGAAGCATGTGTCATTAATTTCATTGCCCTTCGACAATTTCAACATATAGAAAATATCTTGTTAATATTAGAAATACATTATCATATAAGACGTCACGTGACGTCAAAATACCATTCATTTTCACAAAATGTTTAAAACTTCTAGAGACCTAAAAACTGACTAAATATCAACTTTCTATTTTAAAATTTAGGAAGATTTTATAGCATTTAAAAATTTACGACGTTGGTTCGAATCTTTGATTCGCTATAAAACCATGGACTTTTCGAATTTTGAAAAACGGACACCTAGATGCACAACTAGAACTTAAATATACACAATCTGTGAAAATTTGATGAAAATCGGTTCACAAACAATGGCTGTAGACCGCGTACAAACTTTTGTAGCATATTTCAAATGTGACGTCATTGACGTCATAGGCATATGAAAATCATAAAAATCCTCACGTGACTAATAAGTCATAAACATTTCATCGTCCTAGGAGTATTGAAACATAGAAAAAAATAAGCGTTTAGTTGGGAAGAAAAAAAGAATAAATAAGAAGAATAAACGGGTATAAACCCAATAGGACTTTCTGCCGAGAGAAAGGGCAGAAAGCCCTAATAAACAGTACAAACCCAATAGGACTTTCTGCCGAAAGGGCAGAAAGTCCTAATAATAATAATAAACATAACAAACCCAATAGGCCTTTCTGACGAAAGGGCAGAAAGTCCTAATAAACAGTACAAACCCAATAGGACTTTCTGCCGAAAGGGCAGAAAGTCCTAATAACTAGATTTCGTTTGCACAGCAAACGATAGGACTTTCTCTAAACCGTTTAAACTCAATCAAACTAAAAAATTATTATTACGGAATACGCAGAAAATATTAGGTATCTAGAATGTAACCAATACATTCTTTGAAAATTTTCGAAAAATTCATCAATTTATAATGTTTTAGATGGCTTACAAACTTTTTGATCCGACGTCTATTCTGATGTCATTGGATGTGAATATAATTGCATATGAAAATTCAGCATATTTAATATAGGCCATAAATTGTTTTGTAGTTCTGGACCATTGGGATCACACTGAATTTATTGCACGAGAAATGAAAATATATAATAACCCCATGATGTCAAAGACGTCCGGCCTATGAAAATCTGAAGAAAACCTTTAAAATTACAATATGTGGAATTTAAGCTTTTTATTCATATGGAGTACTAAAATCTGACTAAAGTCATCTTATACCTTTTGTGAATTTACTAGAAATCCATTCAAAAATAAATTCTGCAGAGCACGTAAAAAACGTTTTAACTGAAGTCAAATCTAGGTCTATGATGTCATATGATGTGCTATGATTGAAAATCATTGCTTTCAAAAGACTTTGTCTGAAATATTGGGCCATACAATTTTCACTGTTCTGGGCCATTGCAAATTACTTTTTCCCAAAAAAAGTTTAAAATTATGTAAAAGTGAAAGTTGGGTATTTTCTTTTTTCCAAAAAAGGTAACTTAAATGACAAACCATGTAACCAGGACGTCACTAAAGGCATAAAAACCAAGACAAAACTCCAACTTTTGTCTCCGCTTCAACATAGAAAATACCTATAAGTAGTATAGGCTAGTTCATACAGGGGTCACGCGATTCTCAATGTGGCGATTCTTTGAATACCGGCGATGACTCGAGCTACAAGCCCGGTCCCTTGTTTTAGCCCTTCTTTTTCTATATGGGCGTTTTTTTCAAACATGCGATTTTGGATTCCTCGAGCTCCGTCCCCGCCCCTAAACACATTCATATAATTTCTATGCAATTCCTCGAAGTCGATAACAAAACCTATCTGTATCTCCTTGACAAGCAAACACCAGCCCTATGACCACCTATCACTGTAATTCACACCTTTTCACACATCGTCAAACCTCCAGAGGACATAGGTGAATCGTTATATAAACACGGACATGTAAAACGTATTTCTCATCTACTGATCATGCAACAAACTGTGACGGGTCTGCATAATTAATCATTTGTCATTAAAGAAGCCTTTTTTGGGTTTTGTTTCGTTGTGTGTGTGTTTTTCTCTCCCCTGTAATCATTTATTTGGAGAACCAAGGAAAATATTTAGTGTTTATTACAAGAATGTAAAAAATACACAACGCCGCAATTACAAAAATTAAAACAAAGGGTTTCAATCAAATTATCGGTAATAAAGAACTTATTTCTGACTGAATTTTTGGCAATAAAAAGCTATAATCGATTTTATTTTTGTAATGGTTAAATATATTCTATGTTTAAAAGCTACTATTGAAGTCTAAACGTAAAAAAATAATTAATGAAAAGATAAAGTTGAGGTAAAAAACAAATATAAATATATTGAATTTTGACATATAAATGATTCCTCGAATATGGCGATTCTTCGAATTTTTATGCTGATCCCGTCCAACCTTGAGGAATCGGTGCCACTGTAGTTGCATTTAACTACATAATATACCCGTCAGCAGAAGTTATCGGGCCAATATAGCACTGATATCGACACCCTATATCTGCACTAGGGGTGATTAATACCCCCGCAAAATGCTTTGATACAGGAGAAGCTAGACTCCAGGCGGAGCATAGATAAAAACCCTGTATACATAGTATATATGATAGCAACCCAATAAGTAAGTAAAGTCATTTTTTAAAGTGGACAAAGAATCATTTATGGTTTTTTGGGCACAAAAGTATAAAAGTGTAGTCACAGTTCTTTGACATTGCACTTCTTCTGTCGCCATCTGTTAATAAATTTTAAGTTTCAAGCAAATACCATGTATAATATTCAAGTTAATTTCGGGACAAGAAAAAAATGCTATTTAACAAAGGGAGATAATTAAAAAAATTGGGCCAGGTAAAGTTACAGTTCTTGGGCACTGCACTTTTCCCAGTTGCCATCAGTTCTGGTTACATTTTAAATTTCAAGTCAATACATTGTATAATATTTTAGCAATGTTCCGGACAAGAAAAACAAAATTACCCAAAGGGGATTAAAGCAAAAATGAAACCAGGGCGATAATTCTGCAATCCCTTTTAACAACTCAAGTGAAATTTTTGACACGCACCTATCCACCTGATTTTCAATTCACACACAACAATTGAAATGTATTCGCGTTTACAAGATATTTAAATCAGAGGCAATAACCCCGTAATCCTCGTGGGAACGAAGTGAAATTTGCGTCTGTACATCTACGCTAATGAAAAAGATTTTTTTTCAAAGTATTAGATGAACCAGACTGAAATTGGGAAAAAGGAATTCACTGGGCAAGACATTTCAAGTTGATTCAGGGGCAATAACCTCGTAATCTTTGTGGAAATGAAGTGAAATTTGCGTCTTGCACATTTAGTGCTTCTGATAAATATTTATGCTAAGTATCAGGTGAAATGGCTGAAAGTACCAGGCAAGATTTTGCTCTTAAATACCGCTTCCCCCGACTGACCAACCACCGACCAAAAGGGCTGATTTTCTTCCATTTGTGCTGGTATACAGGGTATTTCATTTCAAAACCAAAAAAAAAAAAAAAAAAATCAATAAAAAACTAGTATCATATTAATTAATATAAAATCGTAAGGTTTTTAGAACAGGGTTGCTTGCAAAACTGTTCTAAGGAAGCACACATTTTGGATTCGACAACAGTTCGGGGCTATATTAAGAATTTTTTTATTTATAGATTTTCCTCTTTTTTACTACGCAGAGAAAAAGTCCAAACTTTATTTTCTCCTTAACACTAAATGGTGACAATTTTCGTGTTTATTTCAGACTCAGAACGATTGCGATATGGAAGTCCAAAATTAAATAAAAATGTATTGAAAATAGATGCTGGAGATATTTTATTTAAAAACTGTAATGAAAACAGATAAAAATTATACAGGAGACAAATTCGCAATTCATGCATAAGAAATTTCGAACCATAACTGGCTGGAATTTCCAGCAAAAGCCGACAATATATAAATTGTAGGTTTGAGTTTCCCAGTCGTGTTTTTTTTTTTAAAAAACCCAGTATTTTTTTTCCTTTTGTTTTTTACACCTAATTGTTTTTTGTTGTTGTTTTTTGTTTTTTTAATTCTTTTGCAATATTAGACATACATATTTTTGCCATAACGAAAATCAGCAATTCTAGTACATGTGTGAGTAAATATATAAAACACTAAGTTACATGTAATTCGATCTCTCTCGAGGATGCACACTTTTTAAAAAATTAAATTGTGCGTCTCGTCGGATGCATGCATATCTGATACATTGAAAAATCAAATTTTTCATGGATAAAGATTTGTCTGCACCGTTTACTCAGTTCAACTTTATAATAGTTCATAATGGGTTTCCCCATGCGCTTGCGACTAGCCCGTTGATGTGCAGCAAGCTTTGATTTAGCCGACATATCATAATCCCTCGGACCCATGTTAAAAATGCACTTAAATAACACACGCGTGTGTATATATTCTCCAAATCACCTGTCACTGCATTTGATTGACAGATCAGTCAAGGGCGTGTTGAATTTTATCACAGCATCCATGCATCAATAATTCTTGACTGTGATTTCGCCATGTTTGTGTTGATAATAATTATGCATTAATTTTACCAAAAGAGTGATAGCACTGATTAACAGCATTAATATTAAAAAAAAAATGTCCAAGAGAAACCCTAAAATTTGAAGGGTTAAAAATTTAAATAGGAGCCATTTAAAAAGACGAAAATTATTGGCCCCGGAATGATCACATGTATGTCAAACGCGAAGGTAGCAGTAAATAAAGAAAATGAAACAAATTTATTTATTTCCCAGATCAAAAATGGGTTGGTTTTTTTTTTTGTCTCAAACGTCTGTAGTCTGTATTTGGGTTTTTTATCGTGTTTCAATGTTGAAATCCTTCGCTATTATATAATCTTAACGGAGCTGTATTCAATAGAGATTTGACTGTTTTGTTACATTTGGAGTATAATTAGTTCATGTAATTTTAACACCAATGAACTAGCAGTATAATTGGACATTTGTTAAGAAAGGATGACCTGTAATTTGAGGTCGTCGCATTACGACAGAATATGTTCAAAAACAAAAAATACAAGATGAAAAAAAGAAAGAGCAATGCTGTTTTGGGTTAAAATAAACATTATTTCAAATTGCCTCCACATACCATCTTTCTTTCATCCCTTCAGCATTATTTTATCTATTTTTTGATTATCAAAATAAATAAATTTAAAAAAAAATTTACCACAGACATTTTAAAAAAAAAGTGCATTCAGGTTTTTGAAAAAGACAATAATGTAATGCCCAGGCATTACTGTTTTTTATTCCCTTTTTTTTTCCCCTTTGGGTTGGCTCTATTTATCTGCTTTTGAAGTTTTTTGAAGCGTTCTTGACAAACACATCATTTAGCAGCTGACTGATTTATTTGCCAGCTCAACAAGCCAAAATAATGCATTACCCCAGGAAATTCTTTTACCTCCGTGTCACATTTGCCCCGGGTTTCCCCCGATGTAAACTCCCATGAAACCATTTGGGTAATGTTGTATTTAGATATTCGTGTGGTTTAGTGTCATTTCCAGCTTGTCACTTTTACAGTTATAAAAAGGGTTTATCCAAAAAAGTCGCGTGATTATTGGTAGAACATTGTTTTTTTTTAAAGTTATAATTAATTTTTTAGCCAAGTAAGCCCCCGGGATTTTTGGGTTTAAAACATTGTATTTTTAAAAAGTTTTAATCGCAAACCCACGGGGCGACCTTTTTTTTATTTCCATTTTCCAGTTGTTGCTTTTGGTCCCGGGTGCTCTGTGTATGTATTACTATATTGTTTAAAAGGTAGAATTGAAAAACCATTAAATTATTGTAAAGACTTGTTTAGCTTTTTAAAACAATATGATATTAGTAAAAAGTTTTTTTGAAAATTTTATAACTAAAACATTCTGTAAACTTACTTTTTCTGAAATGCTTAAATTTTTGTGAAAGCGAAAAGTAGGATATTTTCTGAAAATTCTTACAAGGGGGTTTAAAATTCGTATTTTTTTTGTAATTCCCTTAATTTTAAATAAATTTTCAAAATTTAGGTACCAAAATAATGTCTTAAAATTCTCTACATCTCACTCGCTTAATGTGTGGACTTATTTCAAATGAGTTTTTTTACAGTAAGACTTTGACATAACGGCAGAATCGCTGAAAATTTACATGTTTAAATTCTTATTTTTTTGTAACTTCCTTATATTTTGATCAATTACAAACTCAGGCCAAAACATTGTTTTAAAAATTCTTATATTTCACATGCTTTATGTATGGAAATGTTCAATATTTTTTGTGATACAAGTCTTAAAATCGAGGGGAAATGCAAAATTCACCAAAGCTATATGCACGAATTTTTTTCCCCCATTACTCCCTGAATCTTAGGCCAATCATTAAACTTTAAGCATCAATGAACGGCCAAACATTGGTTTTACAAAAAATTTCACATATATTTTCGAAAAACAAAGGGTTTTCGAGATTTAAAAAAAGTAAAAACACTGAGGGTTACCAAAAATTTTTGTTTTTTTTCCCTTAATCAAACCCATTCAACCCCCATCATCAAAAATAAAAATCTTGAAAAGGGCTTTCTAAAACTACAATTTTACGATGTGTCTCGAAAAATTTTACCGTTTTTGAGATATTTTAAAGGGTGAAAAAAAATCCCTAATTGAATTGACCTTGACCTTTGGGATTTTCCGGATCGGGGGTGACATGGCTCCATATAATTAAATGCTTTCATTCAAAAAATCAGAAATCATACAAAAAAAAAAACCGTTAAGTTTTAAATCGAAGTTTAATTGTTATGACGTCATGGACGTTATGCGTTCTCTTCTAGAATGTAGACCTGAAGACTTTAAATTTTTCCAAATTAGCTTTCTAATCATCTGGGGAACGTTTTTTTTGGCATTTGAATTTTGACGTCAATGGTTTTTTCTTTGGGTTCGCCATAGAACCCTTTCATTTTTGAATTTTTAAAAACGAACATGGGGTGCACAACTAGAGTCTAACATCACATTCTGTGAAATTTTTATGAAAATCGGCCAGAAAAATTTTGGCTGTTTTGACCGCGTACAAACTTTTACCTGACGTCATCAAATAATTAATAGATATTGCGCCGGGAAATTTTTCAGTAAATGTCGAAAAAAAAAAAAGGGTTTTAAAAAGGGCGGGAAACGTATTTTAATGAAAGATGGAATAAAATGGACAGGACACTTAACATTATCTTGGTGTTGTATTTTCATCCCGGGGTTTCATTCATGCAAGTTGTAAATGCAATCCCCGGAAAAGGCATTGGGCAATGTATCCGTTATTAGACTCTAAGAAAAAAACTGACCCGGGGTCATAATATTTTTTGTTTGACTCTTGTTTTTCACAATTAACTAGGCTCGCAAAATTCTTTTTGGTAAATTTGGGGGGTGTAGGGCGATCCAAAAGGGGGATAAAAAAAGTGACAATCAGGTTTCAATGTGTATGGGGAGACACGAACTAGGTTTTAATATATCTTTCGTCCCTTTACTTAGGGGGGGGTAACGGATTTTGTATAACGAATTGGAGGGTTGGTGGAAAATTGTTCATCCTTTTTTTTTATATATATAAAATAAATATGTTTGCGTAAAGTCGAAATGAGAAATATTAAACTAAAAATATTTTAGCTAAGTTGCCCCTTTATCCATAGTTAAAATAGAAGCGGTCGACAAAATAATATAAAAAGACAAGTGGGAAAAATTGCACGCAGAAATTTTCAATGATATAAAAGTGTTTGATTTCTTTTGTAATTAAATGTCCATTTTAGTGCTTTTCGTTTATATTTTCCCTAGATTTACAAAACCCCAACCAAGTAAGGACAATTCTTTTATAACTTAAATGTTTAATACGTCTTTTTTAAAAGAAGTGGCTTTTTGAAGATAAAGAAACTACGTATCGGGGAAATTTGCTCAACGGTTAAAAAAAAAATTTTTATAGTTATCAATAAAAGTGTTATACCCGTTTTTTGTGTGATTTGGTTGTATATATGTCATTTAAAGAATCTTAAACCTAGAAAACACAACACCACACACTAGAAAATACCCCTGGAGAAGATTGAATTCAGCGGGCGGGCTAGATTTTTTTTTTATTAACAGATAATTTAAGGGGGTTTTTTTTAAAAATGGTGACAGAGTGCTAGTTACAAAACGATTACTCAATTTTTTTTCAAAAATATCTTTTCAAAATTTAAAATGGAAAGGTCTGTGGAAATCTAACAATTTTTATTACACGACTCACTTATGAAAAACTTAAAATGATTGAGGTAATTGTAAATATGTATCCCTGATACCTATATTAATAATAAGATCATTTTAATTAGATAAAGAGAAAATTTTTTTTTGAAAGCTATTTAAGGAAATAGGGTTTAAACGATTTATTTGTTAGTTTTAAAAAAAAGAGGGCCTGGGGGCCCTTAAACGCTTACCTGAGAAAAATTGCTTTCAATGGTTTATAATATGAAAATACTTAAGTGGGCCAATTTTGACAAGGGCCATGATTAAAAACAAACTTTGGTAAGGTATTATTTTAAAAACTTTTGTAGCAGTTCCCAAGACAATTTACATACCAAATACCAAGCCTAAGCCTTGCAGTATTTCAGGAGATGATTTTTCTATTTTTCCCATGTAAAATCAAATGACCCCCGGGCGGGCAATTTTCACCAAGGGCCATGATTTGAACAACTTAAATAGAGTCCACCGACAATATACATACCCAATACTTAACACCAGGCCATGTGGTTTCTGATGGAAGATTTTTCTAGGTTTTCCCTATATAAGCCATGTAAATAAAGGACCCCCGGGGCAGGGCAAATTTTGACCCTAGGGCCAGATTTGAACAATTTTTGTAAAAGGGTTTTTTTTCAAATTTTACACGCGTAGGGGCCTTTCGTTTTGTGGAGAAAGATTTTTTAAGTTGCATTTTAAAACCTATTTTTAGCCCTGTGACCCATTTTTCAACCAAACATATAATTTGTACAATTTTGTTAGAGGACATCTTTAAAGGTGATTCTGTGAAATTTTGTCAAAATCCTTTCAGGGTTAGGAGGAGATGTTGTTTAAAGGAAAAAATTGACGCAAGAGACGCACGCCGGACAGATGGACGGCGCAGACGCCCGGACAAAAGGCAATCATAAAAGCTCACCATGGCACTTGTGCCAGGTGGCTAATTATCTAAGCTCTAGGCCTTTGGATTCTTTAAAAAAATATTTTTTAAAATTTTCCCATTAACTCTAGTAAACAAGTAACCCCTGGGGGGGGGTCATTTATCACCTAGGGCTATGATTTGAACAATCTTTTTAATGAACCATTTGATGATGTACTACCAAATTTTAGCTCTAGGCCTTATGGTTTCATAGGAGAAAATTTTTAAAAATTTTTCCTTTATAAGTCTATGTAAACAAGTGACCCCCCGGGGGGGCCAATTCTAATCCCGGGTCATAAATTTTAACAAATTTTGTAGAGATTCACTAGACAATGCTACACGCCAAATATCTTTGCTCTAGGCCTAATTGTTTATAGAAGAAGATTTTTAAGTTTTTCATATATAAACCATGAAATTAAAAAGACCCTGGGGAGGGCCAATTTTTAAACCCCGGGGCATGATCTGAACAACTTTTGTAGATGTTTTATAAGACAATTCTACATACCCATTATTAAAGTTAGGCCTTACAGTTTTGCAGGAGAAGATTTTTAAATTGCATTTTAAAAATCTATTTTTAGCTCCTGTGACCTACTTTTTCACCAAACAATATAATTTGAAAAATTTGATAGAGGGGCTAATAAGGATGATTCCTGTGAAGTTTGGTCAAAAACCATCCAGTGGTTTAGGAGGAGAAGTTGTTTAAAGGAAAGAAAAAATTGAGCAAGACGCACGCACGCCCGCACGCTCGGACGGAGGACGACGGACGCCGTACAAAAGGCGATCACAAAAGCTCACCATGAGCATGTGCTCAGGTGAGCTAAAAAAAAAATTAAAAATGTAGAAAAGCCATTTGAGAAAAGTTTTTTAGTTAGAAATAAACCTAACAGAGAGTAATAAAAAAGATTAATTGGTTTACAAAACAAATTTAAAATAAATTAAGAAAACAAAAATTTCCCAAAAAGGTTTTATCAAATTTTAAAATCACAATAGATAGATAAAAATGAAAAAAAATACGAAGTTTTTTTGTAATCAGAGAAAAATTTTTTGCAAAAAGATATACCTTTTTTAAAAAATAGAATCCCAAATTTAATACAGTAAAGCAAAAAATTTAATTGAAAAAAAAAACCAAAAACTTTTTTGAGAATTTTTACAGAGAGGTAAAAAATGTGAGTAGAAATTTAGGAAAAATAAATTTAGAGGGCTGTGTTTAAAAAAAAGGGTAGTTTTTCTGGGGGCTAAGATTTAGAGTGTTTATTGAGATATGAAGAAGTGAAAAAATTACTTTAAAGAATTGAAAAATGCCCAGGTGTCCTGGATGTCATACTTTCTTGTTAATTGTGTTCAGCTCATGAGCATTTGGGGATCGGCTTTTGTTCGCCGTACGTCGTAAATTTTTTGTTTTTTTAAAACGACATTTCCTCCTGAGCCCCGCTTTTAAACCGTGAGCAAAATTTAAAAAAAATTTTTTAAGGAATGATCCTTAGGGGGTACTGAAAAAAAAAAAAGCTAAAATCATTCCGGTCCGCCGACCAATGCGCCACCAGATCTTAAAATAAAAAACAATTTTTTAAAGGGACATCTCTTCTTAACCGCTGTGTAGATTTTGATGAAACTCAGTGGGAAATGATCATAGGGTGATACGCACAAAAGAAAGCAAAAATTCATTCTTGTCCCCTCCCAAGTGGTCCCAAAGGCTATAAACAGAAAAAAATCTTTAAATGAATCCCCTTAAACCGTTTTAAAGGGGATATTATAAATTAAAAATTCAAAATAAAAAAGGGAAAAGTAAAGGGATAACAAATTTCGGGGGAAAAAGAGTTAAAAAATTCTCAATTTGCAAAATGTTTTGTGAAAACTATTATCGGGAAAGGTTCTGAAAATTTTTAATTTGCAAAGTTTTTAGATTTAAAATCACAAAAAAATGCACTGTGGCATTTTTAAAATTTTAATTTTGCATTTTTTAGGATAAAAACAATCTCCACGTTTTCAGTCGGGGAAAAAAAAATGAAAATTCACAAAAGATAAAAACGCAGTTTAATTATTAGGTTTTGTTTTGATGTTAATTGGGGAAAAAAAATGTGTGAGTCAAATTTTTATAAAAAATTACGAAAAGTAAAATAAATGTATAACAAAATTGGAAAATAGAAAGTTTGACCCCCACGGGGGAAAAAAACAGGGGTTTAAACCACTTTTTTTTCCATTTTATTCTTTCTTTTAAGTTGCTTTCACCTAAAAAAAGAATTTTTTTAAAAGCTTAAATTATTTAAGACATTTTTACAATAAATTTTTTTTTGGAAATGGCAAAAGCAAAAATTAAAAAAATTTGGTTGTTTTTTATAATAAAAACAAAATTGATGAGAGAGGTTAAAGTTTGAGGTATATCTAGCTATATTTTAAGTTTAAAAAAAAAAATGAATAAAAAAAAATTTTTTTAAAATTAATAAAAAATCTTTATTTAACATACAAAAAACCTTTTAATGGTGGAAAATTTGTTTTGTGATGTCCCCATCAGAAAAAAAAAAAAAAATTGGAATGTTTTTTAAAAAGCATAAGATGTATATTGAAAAATTTTTTATGTACAACAGATGGGCCAAATATTGCACGTGCCCTTTTGCTATAATCACAACTTTTGGGATTTGGGTTTTATGGGATTTTAAAAAAATCAATGTAAATTTTTGGAATTTAAAATATTGTTTCAAATGGGGGGGTTTTGTAACTATTGGGTTTCTTTAAAAAAAAAAAAAATAAAAATTTATAATTGTTTAAAAATAAAAACACAGTATATATAATTTTTATTCCTTTTTTTTAACTGTTTTGTTGATCACATTGTAACAAAAACGGATATTAATTAAAAACATCTATAATGTTTTAATTAGGAATTTTTGGGGGAGTCAACAAGTAAATCCAAAAAGGGAGTCAATGTATTTAAAAAACAGATATAAAATGGAAAGTTTTTTTTTTGCTTTTGTTTTTTAAAATGGTTTTTGGGAGATTCTTTATACAATGGTTTCAAACTGCGATTACCCCATCAAATAATAGCAAAAAAATACTTTATTTTTAAACTGAAGATCACATTAGCAAACTGTTTTTCTTTTTGTTATCGTACAAAAAGAAAAAAAAAATTAAAAAATTTATTATGGGGTTGTTTAATACAAAGTTTATTTTTTAAGTTAGGGTAAAAGAAATCCAAACCTTTTGGGGCCCAAAAATTTATAGTTTATCCAAAAACAAAGACCAAAAACGTTTCAAAATTTAAAATTTAATTTTTAAAACATATTTTTAATTTAGGTAGTTTTTATACAAAGTATTACAAAAATGGGCGGAAAAGGGCATTTTGGGGGAAAATGTTATTGGTTGATTTGTATGTTACATATAATGTAAAAAAGGGTACTTTTTTTATGAAACAGGGACGGTCTCAACATTTTTTTTTAAAATTCTGCGGGATTAAAAGAAATAGTTTAGTCGACCCGGCCCCCAATGTTATGATGAATTTGGCCCCTTAATTTAAAACTATCCAAATTTTTAAAAAACTTTTCCCAAAATGCACCTGAAAAACAAATGTCATTTTTATGTTTTTTCCCGGAATTTAAGGAAAAAAAAAATTTTAGTTCCGTCTGATGGATCTCGGCAAAGGTGATTTATTCCATTTATGTTACCCGGTATCACTTTACCAACCATGGAAAAATGATAGGTACTATCGGGACTTAAAAAAAACATAAAAGAAACAGGGGGGGAGAACAAAAAAAACTGAACAAGCAGGGAAAATTTAATTGGGGGTTTGGGGGGGAAATGTTTTTTATTTATTAAAAAGGGGGACCCCCATGATGTTTACAACCCGGGGGGGAAATTTTTGGGTTTTCCCGGGGTCTGTCTGTCCGTCTGTCCTTTTTGTCCGTCCGTCCGGATTTTTCCCGGAAACTGGATCCCACGATTACTTAAAAAAACCGTTTTTAAAAAAAAATATAATGAAATCTTGGGGATATGAATAGATTGCAGTATGGAGATTCTGCACGTCACTTTTTTTTCCGGAAAAAAAAATTTTCCCGGGTTTTTTGGGGGAAAGGAAAAAAAAAAAAAAATGCACCTCCCCAAAGTTTTTTTGTTTTTTCTAAGGTTAAAGGAAATTTTTATTTAAATAAAATGTGCCAACCCGGTTTACACTTCGGCCAATTTTTTGGGAATTTTTTTACTTGGCACTTTATATAAATGCCTAAACTTGGGGAAAAGATTTGGTTTCCTTAAAATATAAATGCGCGCTACGAAGGCTGTCAGAAATCAGTTTTCTTTGTGTTTGGAAAAAAAGGTTTAATTTTTAAAATTTTTTTAAAACCTGAATATTCTTTGAAATTTGGTCAGAGCAAGGGATTACACGGGGGGCCCATATTTTTTTTTATTCATGCAATTACTTTATTAAAGGGAAAAAAGTACCATTAATACTCTGTCTCTTTTTTTTAAGAGCGTGTAAAGAGATTTCTTTTTGTTCTTTTTTTGTTTTTTTCCAAAGTGAAAATGCTTTTTAAAGGGAAAAAGAATTCATTGTTTAAAACGATATTTAAGAAAGTAATCAACCACACACCAAACACCAAACACAAAATATATATATATATATATATAAAATATATATATATTATACACTTGAAGGTAGGGTTTGGGAAGGAAACTCGAAGACAGAATATATATATTTTGTTTATGTTATATGCATTAAAGAAGGACAATATGTTTGTCCCACCCGAAACACTTTCAGGGAAAACTGTTGAAAAAAAGGGTGTTCGAAAACCCCTATTCCTCCCTTTTGAGCAGGCCAGATGCCCCCAAAAATTGATGTAAACTGGGGAAAACCATTCATGAGTGGGGAGTAATATGTTAAATATTTTATAGTAATTTTTTCCTTTTCAAAAATCATTAAAAATAAACGGAGCTAGTTTTTTAAAAAATTTTGGAACCCCCGAGTTCCGTTTCATAATCATAACACTTTTGTCTCACTATCTATTTAAAATCAATACCTCAAATAGTTTAGGAGTTATGTTTTTGACAAAAATTAATATATGATAAAGAGAGATTATCAGCAAATCAGACCCCAAACGGGGGGTTTTGTTTTTTTGATTACTAAAATGCTCCCACTTGCTATCATATTATATTTCAAGTTTAAGTCAATTTTTTTGGGGGGGGGATTTTGTTCCCCCCCCCTTTTTATGGGTTTTTTCCCTCCCCCCCCCCCCCCCCCTCCCCCCCCCCCCCCCCCCAAAAAAAAAAAAAATAAAGGGGGGATAACTAAAACCCCAAGTCGGGGAGTTTTTGGTTTTTTAGTCCTTGCATTTCTCATAGTTGTCATCTACTTATATATTTTTTTTTGTGAAAAATTTAAAATCAAGTACATAAAAAATAAAATTTTTTTTTTTCTGGACAAAAGTCAATGTTTTAAAAATTAAAAAAAAAGGGGGGATAATTAAAAAAAAATGGCCAGGTTTTTGTTAAAGGGTTTTTTAGTCACTGCATTTGGGGGTGAATGGGGGGGAAAAAAAAATCCCTTTTTCTTTTCTTAAAAATTGGGGAAATTTAAATTTTTTAAATTTTTTTAAACCTGGGTTACTTTGATTATTCAGTGTTTTTTAGTTATCTTGTTTGGAAAAAAATTCATGTACCTCATACAGCTTTCATTGATTTGAAGAGAAGTTTTTCTACACAAAATCAAATCAAAAATAAGTTCGAAAGTTCACTGAAAACTGAAAATGTAAACGATTTAATAAACACTCATATGAGTAGTGAAGAACTGGAACATATAACCCAGAAAAGGCAGTAAAACTCTGGAAAAAAAAGAAAAAAAAAGAGTAAAGACAGGCTGTTCCAGCCAAAATAAGGCTAGAGCATTGAAAGAGTCTAAAAGTACCATTTCAGTGTAAATACTAAATGTTCAATTCACTTCAGTGCTAGTTTAACTTTCCCAAGAGTGAGTACTGATACTTTTTTGTTTAAGGAAGCAGCTAATTTCCAAAAACAAACTGTTACATTAAGATACATCATGTTGTGCCTGATACAGTATCCTATCCTAAAGATTCATGTGATAATTAGATGACCGAAAGGCCTTAATGTTTGTGAAACACAGAAGTGTTTTCTGTACTCATTAAAACAAGACAACATATTTCTTTCCCAGTTTGCTGGAAATGACTGCTGATTAAGTAGACTAGTTTATCATTAAAATTAAGCCTAGTATATGATAAAACCTTTGTATAGTTTTATTTTCAGCATTACATTTTATCAAAGGAAATGATATACTCATTACGTTTAAACCTTAGCGGGGGAAATACTCATTACACTTAAAGCTTATCTGGAATTCTGTTGGGCTGTGAGTGTTATAACGACGGCAGACATAAATTTCTTTTGGTCGCCATAAGGAAACAAGATATAATGAAAAATGATACCTGTCGTGAAAGTGATTTATGTATCGAGTCATATTCTAGATAAACATAATAAATTGTAACGTTCTGCTACCGACTATTATATAATTTTCCTTGGGGACTGCCTGACCTTTTGATTAGAGAAATAATATTCTAAGGCAATGATAAATATTTACACCTAAAACACAATGATTAGCCAATGATTGGTTATAGAAAAGAACACTTTAAAATGAATCAGTATATAAACATCTATGTACAAAGGTTTGTATCTGGGAAGAAATAGTGTTATAATACGTAGCTAGATTAAAAAAAAAGTAATAGAGTTGTGAGATCTAGCTACAACAGACCTACGGCCTATATACTTTGTGAAACACGGCTTCCTGAAGCCTACGCTCTATGAAGCCTGGCGCTCTGAAGACTGGGTGTCTGGAGCCTATGCTCCGTGAAGCCCGGCGCTGTAAAGACTGCTTCCTGAGGCACGGCGCTATAAAGTCCGGCCCTGTTACCCTGCCGTCCACTCTAAAGACGGCAACGTATACCCACAGTGGTATACTCTGTAAATCCCTATGGATTAAAACGAACCCTCTATACTTCCCAGAGTATATGAAGCAAGGCTTCAATACTCTAGAAGCTAGACCATCTTCCCTAGCTCCCCTGGACTCAGGAAGGTTGCAATAAGCGATACAAGTCGCACAATGCTGGTGTTATTCCAAACCTCTCAATGAAGCGGGGCTCCCGAGAGAAGGTATGGAAAGTATCACCGTTTAATAACTCGAAATTCCTACACTGCACTCCTCGCTAGTCGCTAATCAAAGTTACTTAGTAGAGCCGTATCGATGTTACTCCCGTGATGGAACCAACAGTTATCAACAATTGCGGTGAAGAAACAGTTTATATAGGCCTAAGTCACATGACCCCGCTAAAACTCCGCCCACTGATTGAAATGCCCCTAGCGGATTTCCGAGTATGCCGACTAAAAACGGAAAGTGACGAGTCACCATGGCAACTGGCATTCTCAAGTATAGTCAATAAAAACGAAGAAACAACCCACTAAATGTTAATAACACAATAAGAAGTCATTTCAATAAACACACCGCACACTCAAACACGCACATACATTCACAGATAGTTTGTTTACCTCTTAAATGTCTCGATTGTCGGCCCTCGTGTTTTACAAGTGATGAAACAGGAAGTAAATTAGAAATCAGGGGAGGTAACTCTGAACGTACTATATTTAATAAACAAAGGACCGAAAGCATAATGGGTGTCCCTATCATTTCGTCACAAAATAAAAATATAAGGTTACAATTGACAATGAAACTTAAGTTAAAAAATAACATACATTTAAAAGATTAAATAGATAATAAAAATAATAATGTGTTTAATTCGACAGTGTGGTTAGATATGTATGTGGGATAATATGTTTTGATATGGTTCATATCGACATTAAAACTAATGATATTGCTGATTCTACATCTCGGAAAAGTGGTAGATATTTGAGAAGGGAAGGTATCAACGGAAAGAAACTCCAAATAGTTTACGGAAAATTATCTGCGAGATGAAGCTTGATGTCTAATAGCCTCCCTTATGTCTGTTAATAAACATGAGTACTATAAAGTTGGTTTGAGGCGCTTCAATAATTAAATGTTCCAAACTTATGCTTAATTCTCATTTTTTTTAAGGAACTGTCACTAAATACAGTAAGGATTTGCAAATGCGCTTATGGCTGCTAACGTAAATCATTCGGATATGCAGATGTAACTAAACATTTTAAATTAATAAAATCTTGAATGGAATAAAAATCAAGTGCAATTAACGTTAAACTGTCAATTACTATCAATCTACTACATGTATAAACAAATAGTTCAAAATTACCTTCCTTTGTGCAACCACAAACCGGCTTGAAAGCATTTTGCTTGCAGCAACATTTACGCATGTATTTTTTCTTTCGGTTTTCTTCTAGTCGTTTTCCGTTTAAAAATGGAGATCATGGACAGAGTTTTATTTTTCAAAGGTGTACATTTAAACCAGATAAAGACTATTATGGTCAAATAATTAGTCATACATATAAAATAAAGCCGTTTGCTTAGAAGGCCTATGCTCGTGGGTGGTGGCATTGCTTCGTCACCTGAATGTAAACCTCTACCTCGCAGTTTTTATTTACCTAAAATATTTTTTTTTCATAGTTAGATATTAATTACAAAAAATATAATTCTCATTCATTTCGTATCGGTGCGGTGACAACAACCGCTATGTTAGGATATTTTACTGACGTAATCAAAGCTGTAGGACGCTTTTCATTTTTACTTACATGATGGTAATCCATCCATCATTTACTTGGGGGCTTCCGTGGTCGAGAGGGTAAAGTCGTTGACTTTAATACTCACTCAGCCCCTGACCGCGTGGGTTCGAATCCCGGCAGGGTCATTCAGATGTTCATGCGAGGAAGCCTTCCAGCTGGCTTGCAGTTGGTCGGTGGTTCTACCCAGATGTCTCCGTGCATTCGGGTCTTCCTCCACCTATAATTAGCTGGACGTCGCTATATGACTGAAATACTGTCAAGTCCATCATTTAATTGTGATCGTGTCCATCAAGTGATAATGTGAAATTTTATAGTAAATGCAAACCTCTGTAGATTTAGAGAAAAAGAGTCTATAACTCCAAATCAACGGATGCTTGCATCTGCACTGAAGATTTTTAAGCAATTGAATGACAATGATTATGATTTAATGATGACCTTAAAACCCAATTTAGCCACTTTTATACTGTAAAGTTATATTGTATACACTATAACTGTCGTGTGACTTTTCTGTTTTAAAGGTCAATCACCCAAATAATGAATGGGTAGTTGGCGCATCTTTTGTTTAGCATTTTTGAGGGCAAGGATATCTGGAAGTTACTTCGATATGGTAACAATGGTAGGGGTGGCTTGACCATGGCAGTACCTTAAAAAAACTTAGGAAGCACCGTTCGACCGTCCGTTTTTACCATGATGATACTGTGAAGACAATGCTTTTGGGAAGACTGAGCATCAAGCGAAGTATAGGGGCGTTCGATACACTCGTTGCATCCATTTATATGACATCCTTGAGGTAAAGTTAGAGTTCTCTTACTTCTTCTTCTTATCGAACCATGTCGCTTTGAGTAAAGCAAGAAGGTGAATTGATAGATATTGTAAACATTTCATAAACAGACATCATGGTGGGATTATAAGTAAAATAATGTGTCTCAAAGTCATTTGTTTCCAGACGGCGCAAAAAAAGAAAAAAAAAGGACAAGCTTTTTTTTCAATAAAACTAATCAAATTACCATAAGTAAGGTGTTCCGTTTCTAAAATAATGTTATGGCGATTTCCAGGCCAAAATAAGATCTGGCACATTTTGGCCAACATATTGCCCATTTCGCATTTTGCTTGACATATTTGTTGCCTATTTTGTATTTTTGCAAAACACAAAACGGTTCAATAGATTCTTAAACAAAGCTGTATAGTTTTCGATAACCGAAGATATTCCTAAGAAATATATTTTATTATCTAACAATTTTAAATTAGACATGAAAACTTCTAGTAATTTTTAACTGGCGAGGCTCTTTTGTCAGATGTAGATTTAATGTAAATTGAGTCCATTCATCGTACTGCCGGTCGCCAAAGTAGGGCGCAAGAGCATCTAAGCTGAATTCCTCCAAAATCAAATAAAAATACATATACTTACATATTAACACGATGACAATTCCTCGTTAAAGAAGCATTCGGAGAAGTCACTTTTTTGCGCATGTCCTTTCCGTTTGTTTCCGATATTTCGAAAATTTCGTAAACACTGCCATGATGTTCGGACAGATTCGCGAATTTTCCATATCAAAGCATTTAAATTGCTAAAACATTATTTACATTTAAAAAGTGACCTGGTACTCATAAAATTTGCAATGGGAGTACCTTAATGCGAAGAACAGATTCCATAAAAAAAATGGTGCAGTTGTGCGAATCACTATTTCTGTGAAAGTCATAAAAAAATCTCTTTCTACCGACAAAGGGAAATAAAGAACATTGAATATCTCCAGATCAAATAAGGTGAAGCTTATTTTTATCTAATTTTTCTTGAAAATATATAAATATAGATTTTCTTAGAGTCAATAGAATACAGTTACGCATTTACAAAGAAAAACTTAGCGTACATACATACATACATACATACATATCTGTACAGTAATAATACATATTGGTTTCCAATTTCAATAAAAAAAAACTAGATTTCGTTTGCACGGCAAACGATAGGACTTTCTGCAAACCGTTTAAAACTCAATCAAACTGAATATTATTAATACAGAATACGCAGAAAATATAGAGTGTAACCTATACATTCTTTTAAAATTTTCGAAATATTCATCAATTTATAATGTTCCAGATCGCTTACAAACTTTTTGATCCGACGTCTATTCTGATGTCATATGGATGTGAATATAATTAAAACAGCAAATTTAATATATGCCATAAATGTTTTGTAGTTCTGGACCATTGGGAACACAGTGAATTTATTGCACGAGAAATTAAAACATATAATAACCCCATGATGTCAAATGACGTCCGGCCTATGAAAATCTGAAGAAAACCTTTAAAATTACAATATGTGTGAATTTCAGCTTTTTATCTCATATGGAGTACTCAATCTGACTAAAGTCAACTTCTGTATAAACGCTACGCTACATAAGATCGTAGGAAGATCGTGTACTTTAGACAGATTGTACTAAATTTAATTTCGAGGTCATATTTTTTTAAACTTGGTTTCACCACAGAACCTCTGTCTTTTCAATATTTTGAAAACGAAAGTAAGGATGCACAACAAAATCCAAACTTATACCTTCTGTGAATTTACTAGAAAATCAATTCAAAAGCGCGTACAAACGTTTTAACTGACGTCAAATCTAGCGTCTATGATGTTATATGATGTGCTATGAATTTAAAAAATCATTGCATTAAAAAGACATGGTCTAAAATATTGCCATACAATTTTCACTGTTCTGGGCCATTGCAAATTACATTTCCAAAAATGTTTAAAATTATGTAAAAGTGAAAGTAGGGTATTTTCTATTTTCCAAAAATGCTAAACTTACATTGTAGCAATACCATGTGACCAGAACATCACTAAAGGCATCAAAACCAAGACAAAACTCCCAAACTTTTGTATCCGCTTCAACATAGAAAAGTACCCAGCGATCCTTGAGACAACTCAAGTGAAATTTATGACACACACCTATCCACCTGATTATCAATTCACACACAACATTTGAACCGAGTCGGTTAAGAAATGTAGTTCGCGTCACAAGACATTTCAAGTTGATTCAGGGGCAATAACATCGTAATCCTTGTGGGAATGAAGTGAAATATGCGTCTTGCACACTTAGTGCTTCTGTCACTGGTACAGATAAGGTGCATATTTGCGTAATTACGCAAATAAAATAGATAAAAAACCAATTCTTTTAAAATTCTAGCGTATCAAAAAGCAATTAAGAATTAAATTACTCAAATATCCAAAATATTAAAGCCTACTGGTAGGCAACATTTTGAAACCGAGTGATGTTTATAAATATGGTAACTTGCGAATCCGCAAAACGCTTTTCTAATCATTTGCTTCAAATATGGTTACACAAGGCAGGAAGAAACGGGTAAACGTTAAAAAAAAAACACTGAGTAGATACCTAGCACTGCAAACCAAACGTCAGGCATTTGTCTCGCAATAATTGACGATCTGGAAGTTGAGACAGAGTCGCTAGCATCCAATTCCATGTTAACCAGTAAATAATTAGTTTTAATTCAATAGTTAAAAATGCTAAATCTTTGGATCAGGAAGATCAAATATGATTGAATGTTGTTTTTTTGTTTTATTTAATTGTTGAGGAGCTAATGATAAATCCTGCATATGATAATTGTTAAATTGACATTGTTGCATACAAGAACAGCAGGCGCATATACCAGTAAGAACATGTACTGTTATTTCAATTCCAAAATTAAGTTGATGGAAAAAAAAAAGCAATTGACTTAATTTTGATGGAGTGACCATATTTTCATTACTCAATTAAAATTGTGAAAACCCAATTCCTTGAAAAATTGATGAGTAAATACCCAATTGACCTCAAACCTTATCTGAAGCCCTGTTCTGATAAATATTTATGCCAAGTATCAGGTGAAATGGCTGAAAGTACCGGACAAGATTTTGCTTAAATACCGCATGACCGACTGACCAACCAACCGACCAACAGGCTGATTCTCTTCCATTTGGGGCTGGTATACACGGGTTTCATTTCAAACAAAAATAAATCAATAAAAACCTAGTATCATATTAATTAATATAAAATCTTAAGGTTTTTCGAACAGGGTTGCTTGCAAAACTATTCTAAGGAAGCACACATTTTGGATTTGACAACAGTTCGGGGCTATATTAAGATTTTTTTTATTTATGAATTTCCCTCTTTTTTACTACACACAGAAAAAAGTCCAAAATTTATTTTCTCTCTTAACATTAAATGGTGACAATTTTCACGTTTATTTCAGACTCAGAACAATTGCGATATGGAAGTCAAAATTAAATAAAAATGTATTGAAAATAGATGCCGGAGATATTGTATTTAATAAACTGTAATGAAAACAGATAATAATTATGCAGGAGACAAATTCGCAATTCATGCATAGCAATAGCCGACAATATATAAATTGTAGGTTTGAGACCCAGTCGTTTTTTTCCTTTTGTTTTTTTACACCTAATTGTTTTTTTGTTTGTTTTTTAATTTCTTTTGCAATATTAGACATACATATTTTTGCCATAATGAAAATCAGTAATTCAAATACATGTGTGCGTATATACATAAAACACTAAGTTACATGTAATTCAGATCTCTCTCGAGGATGCACACTTTAAAAATTAAAATTATGTGCGTCTCGTCGGATGCATGCATATTTGATACATTGAAACTCAAATTATCATGGTCAATGATTTGTCTGCACCGTTTACTCAGTTCAACTTCATAATGGTTTCATAATGGGTTTTCCCCATGCGCTTGCGACTAGCCTGTTGATGTGCAACAGCTTTGATTTTGCCGACATAATATAATCCCTACTGGGGCCCATGTTAACATGCACTGAAATACACACGAGTGTGTATATATTCTCCAAATCACCTGTCACATGCATTTGATTGACAGATCAGCCAAGGGCGCGTTGATTTTTATCACAGCATCCATGCATCACTAATTCTTGACCGTGATACCCCATGTTTGTCTTGATAATAATTATGCATTAATTTTACCAAAAGAGTGATAGCACTGATTACAGCATAAATATTAAAAAAAAATGTCCAAGAGACAACCGTAAAATTTGAAGGGAAAAATTCAAAGTAAAAGCGAAAGTACGCCACTAAAGGCATCAAAATCAAGACAAAACTGTCAACTTTTATCTCCGCTTGAACATACATTTGTTTGTTTGTTTGTTTGTTGGGTTTAACATCCCACCAACATTATTTCAGTCATTTGGAGACGATGTCTACTTCATGCGGGTATAGGGCTGCCACACTGCCGTATCATGCCGTAGACATGTAGCATGATACCACACCCAGTCACATCATCCTGATACCGAGCTAACCAGTCCTGCAACTACCCTTATATGCTGAGCGCCAAGCAAGGGAGCTATAACAGTACCATTTTTTACGACTTTGGTATGTCGTGGTCGAGGATCGAACCCATGACCTCCCGCTCCCGAGGCGGACGCTCTAACCACTCGAAAAAAAAGAATAATAAGAATAATTAAAAAACAGTACAAACCCAATAGGACTTTCTGCCTGTAGGCAGAAAGTCCTATTAAAAACAGTACAAACCCAATATTCTGCCTGTAGGCAGAAAGTCCTAATAATAAAAAAACAGTACAAACCCAATAATTACAATGTTTGGAAATACTAACGAGGCTCTTTAAATCATTTAACAAATCAGAAACTGACCCGTCGCCATCCACGCAAACGGCCCAAAGGCTGTTCAGAAATCACGCACAAGATTTTTTTTTTCTGCACTGCTATATATAACTCCTAGTTTCTCTACTCCACATGTGGATAAAAGATAACCGAAATAAACAAAGCCACGTGAGGAAAGAAAGCTGTGCAAATCCCGGAATCAAGACATGAACACGGCAGTCTGTAATCAATTCAATGATACTATACATCTTACATAAAATGACATTTATTAGGATTTTCTGCCTATGCATAAAGTCCTATTGAGTTTGTAGTGTTTTTTATCTTCTTCTTATTATTTATCTTTTTTTTCCTCCTTTTCTACGCGTTAATTCTATATGTTGCAAAGGTCCCAGGAATATGAAAATTTGATGGCATATACTTCAGATGCTAAAATTTTTATTTCAATGATTTTCATATGTTTATGACGTCATATGATGTCACACTTGACGTTGCCTACAAAAGTTTGTACGCGGTCTACAGCCATTATTTCTTAACCGATTGTCATCAAAATTTCACAGAATGTGTATGTTAGGCTCTAGTTGTGCAACCCGCTGTCCCTTTTTCAAAATTCGAAAAGGCAATGGTTTCGAACCATTGACGTCAAATTTCAAATACGTATAAAATCGCTTTCAGATATTTTTTGAGAGAATATAACCTCCAAGAGTGCTTTACATTCTGTGAAGATGAACGTCATTTGACGTCATATGACTTCATAAGGTGAAAAATAATTTCTTATTTCTACGTGTTAACTTCTATTTGTTGCAAACGTCAAAGCACCTTGAAAATTCAAAAGCATTTGCTTCAGATAGAACATTTTGCATTTCGATGATTTTTATTGCCTATGACGTGTTTTGACGTCAAACTTGACGTCGTCTAAAAATGTTTGTACGCGGTCTACAGCCATTATTTCTTGACCGATTTTCATCAAGATTTCACAGAATGTGTATGTTAGGCTCTAGTTGTGCTTCCCGGTGTCCGTTTGTCAAAGGTTTTATCGCGAATCCAAGATTCGAACCATTGACGTCAAAATTCAAATACGTATAAAATCGCTTCCAGATGAGTTAGAAAGTTGATATTTAGACATATTATTTGTCCTTAAATGTATTAACGTCATTTGACGTCATATGACGTCATAAGGTCAAACAGAATTTCTGACATCTACGTGTTAATTTTAATATTTTGTAAAGTTCCCAGGACCATGGAAATTTAATGGCATGTACATCAAATCATGTCCTTTTGAATGCAATGTATATCATATTCATGTGGTGTCATATAACATCAGATTTAACGTCAGGACAAAAAGGTTTTACGCGTTCTACAGCCATTATTTCTGGACCGATTTTTTCTCTAGAATTTCACAGAATATATATGTAAGGCTCTGGTTTTGTATCGCTGTGTCCGATTTTCCAGATTTGTAAAGGCAATGGTTCTATGGCGAATCCAAGATTCGAACCATTGACGTCAAATTTCAAATACGTATAAAATCGCTTTCAAGTGAGTTAGAAAGCTGATATTTGGACTAAATATTAGTCTCCAAGACCACTTTCTATTCTGTGAAGTCGAACGTCATTTGACGTCATATGACGTCAGAAAGTCTAAAAGATTTTAAAAAAAGTTGATAGATTTGTCTTGGTATTGATACCTTTAGCGACGTCACTGTCACATGGTATTGCTACAATGTAAATTAAGCACTTTCGGAAAATACCCTACTTTCACTTTTACATAATTTTAAACATTTTCGGAAAATGTTATTGGCTAAGGCCAAGAACAATGAAAATTGTATGGCAAATATTTTCGAATGCAATGATTTTCAAATTCATAGGACGTCATAAGACCCTAGATTTGACGTCAGTTTAAACGTTCGTATACGCTCTGCAGAATTTATTTTTGAATCGATTTTCTAGTACATTTCACAGAAGGTTTAAGATAGGCTTTTCTTGTGCATCCTTACTTTCGTTTTCAAAATATTGAAAAGACCAAGGTTCTGTGGTGAAACCAAGTTTCGAAAATATGACCTCGAAATTAAGTTTAGTATTTCAGAGACCCCATTCGAGGTAAAAAGCTGAAATTTACACATGTTGTTTTTATGACCTTGTAATTCAAACGTTTTTTTTTAGATTTCCATAGGCCAGACGTCATTTGACGTAATGGGATTATAAGTTTTGTAAGCGCTCTGCAGACATTATGAATTGATGAATTCTTCTAAAACTTTCAAAGAATGTATAGGTTACACACTAGAAACCAGTTTACAGTTTACAGTTATTTATTCTTTGAACATGATAAGGCCCCCAAAATATGGGCAGCATTATCAAATACATAATTAAATATTTACAAACGCTCGTGGTCAAAATTAATGGGCACGGCTACACAATTTACATTTACAATATGACATTTATATATTTGGGTATGAATTATTAAGTAAATAATTAATTGAACAAACAAACAAACACATTAGCAAAAAATAAATAAATAAATAAATATCTGAACTATAAATAAATAAATAAATAAATAAAATTAAACATGGTTAAAAAACAAAACAAAAAAAAAAAAAAACGACCCTTCTCAAACAGCCTAACGGAATTAGACGGAATTAGGAGGTCTGTAGGATGAAAGCTTAGATAGAAAGGATTAATTTTAAATTCTATCCAGCACCTAATATTTTTTTAGTATTCCATACCTATAATTTTCAGTTTGATTGAGTTTTTAACGGTTTGCAGAAAGTCCTATCGTTTGCCGTGCAAACGAAATCTAGTTATTATGAAAAATTGTGAAATAAAATTGATAATCGAGTTTTTTTCCTTATGAACAAATAAGTATTTACCTTAAAGTGTTCATGACTTATTAAATGCTTACTGATAATTCTTAATACGTACATAATAGACATGATATAAAAAGACTTTTATAATGACTCAAATGCTTGCAAGAGCCATAGAGTAGAAATCTAATCACCGCTATGCATTTGTTGATGTCAACAGCAGTCATACCTAATCTTCTAAGAGATGTACAATGTATTTACAATTTAAGCATATAGTTCAAGCACACAAAATATCAACATATTCATTACAACAAATCCATTTCAAAGTTCAAGTTTTATCAATGCAAACCATAAATTAGCATTTTAACTCCCCTGTAGTACCCGTGACAGAGCAGCTGTTTATTGTTATTCCATTTAATGAATGTCGTAAAAGTCAATGGAACTGGGTGAGAAAAATGTATAGCTAGACCGACTCGAATTCCACCAACAAACTTAACGCTAAGTAATTCTTAAATTCTTTTAAAATAATACACATCCA
>CM037784.1:37635316-37685316 GCA_021229015.1 Solen grandis
CAGCTAGTTAAATAAAGGTTACCAGTTGTCTTCCTGCTTGGTGCCTGGCATATAGAAGGGAACCTGGGAGGTACTTGTGAAAGCAAAGAGGTGTCTCATAAGTCAAATTGGCTGGCTTTTTCAATAGGGTTGACACTATAAAAAACAAACACTTTACCTTATAAACAAGAGGGCCAAGATGGCCCTTGGTCACTCACCTGAGAAAGATGATTGCTTAAGAAATAAAGATGCTTGAGTGTAAAAGTGAAATCTGGCTTTTTTTATGGTGAAAAGGGCATAACTCCTAAATTTACAAGTCAATATCAGTTATAATTGAACCCGATTGTGAGATTATGGGCATAAACATTGTCTTAAAAGTTTAAAAATGATTGTTAAAAAAATGAAGTTGGTAGAGAATAAACAAAGTGAAATCTTGCATTTTTTGTATTAAAAGGGGCATAACTCCTGACCTAAATGACCCATCTCAGCCACAATTGAACTCAATCGAGACATTATGGTCATTAACAATGTCATAAAGTTTGAAGATGATTGCTAAAAAAAGGAAGATGCTAGAGTGTAAACAACGTGAAATATGGCTTTTTTTTATATTAAAAGGGGCATAACTCCTGACCAAATTGACCGATCTCAGCCATAATCGAACTCAATCGAGACCTTATGGTCATTAGCCTTGTCATAAAGTTTGAAGATGATTGCTCAAAAGATGAAGACGCTAGAGTGTAAACAACGTGAAATATGGCATTTTTTGAATATTAAAATGGGCTAACTCCTGACCTAATGGTACGATATCAGCCATAATCGAACTTGGCCGTGATTTTATGGTTATAAACATTGATATAAAGTTTGAAGATAATTGCTCATGAAATGAAGATGCTAGAGTGCAAACAATGTGAAATCTGGCTTTTTTTAATTTTAAAAGGGGCATAACTCCTGACCTAATGTTCCGATATCAGCCATAATCGAACTTGGCCGAGATTTTATGGTCATAAACATTGTTTTAAAGTTTGAAGATAATTGCTCATAAAATGAAGATGCTAGAGTGCAAACGAACAAATCGTGGACGACGGACGACGGATGGACGGACGACGGACATTCATCGATCCTAAAAGCTCATCCTGAGCACACGTGCTCAGGTGAGCTAAAAAGACAAAAATATCAATGATCTGAATTCATAGTACAAACTTGGTATACTTAGAGACTTGGGACTGCTCCCGTAAGCTCTAACTAGGAGAGTGTGATATAATATAGCAGGTTTGTGACACCTTAATATAGCAGGTTTGGTAAATAAGTCATAAGCCTACAATGAATTAATTCCATTAGATTCTGTTAATACATCAGAAATCATCTTATGAAATCTGTCATAAATGATTTCTCGACCCCTAGCGAACTATGGGGAAAGAATATCATTTCTGAAACAATGGTGAAAAACATCATGAGTATATTTTTCAGAATTGTTTCAATAAAACACTGATGAGAATGCAGATGTAGGTCCAAGACAGGTGTTACCACATGAACATTGCCAGTGAAAACCTATCATAAAAACTAATGGAGTCTGCAAGGCATATTTCTCCTATATTAATGTGTGTATGGGGGATATCAAGGTTAGATACACCATATTATTGTTGGACAGCATTGAAACTAATATAAAATACACCAAACTTCAACTTAGCATCATTAACACCTGGAAACCAATGTTTTACTGGATTATTTGGCTTTTACATTATAATGGAGGGACTTACATCAGATCTACACAGAACTGCATTACATCAGTGAGAGTGAAAATGTGTACTTGACGTGTGAACAAATATATTAGTCCGTAAATGAGATGGGGAAACAGTAATGTCAATGATTGAACATACTTCTGGAGGGAGCTGTCCAATCTTGATCTGCTACACTTGCCAATGCATCAAAATGAATCTTTATGAAGTACAAGGTAAATAGAAGTATAATTAATATGATATTTTATACCATAACACTTACAGTTTCCTGTATGCCTATTTTAAAGTAAAATTTCGTTGATGAGATTAGGCTATAAAAATAGTAATGAATGGCGTCGAATCAGAAAATAAAATCATATTAAAGGTCAGAAAGAACGTGAAAAAAAAAATTTGAAAAAAAATAGCATGGAGTTTAAAGAGCATTTGTGTAATTGATTAAAAAATCATATGCTAATCATATTCTGGTAATAAAAAATTTAATTTTGCACTTTTGGCTGGACTACTAACGAACATTTTTATTTTTCTATGACAACTTGTGATGTAAAACAAAATCGTACAATAAAATTAATAAATATTGTCTAAACATATAAAATCATAACAATGATTAAAAAGGTGTATGGTACTTTTTAGACCTAATCATGCAGTATTTATATATCCATTTACCACATGAGTATTCATGTACAAATCTATGACTTTCTGTATTAAAAAAAAACTGTGTCTAACAAAAAGCATAAAGCAAAGTGAATGTGAACAAAACAGTTTGGGTTTAATAAGGAACATTAATTCTTTGACCAAAGTACCAAGGTCATAAATTAAATGAGCAAAGAATACATCCTCTATCACAGAGGAGATCAACCCGAGATATACTTGCAGGGTGATCAGGTTTAAACTATATTCAACTGAAAAAATCATCAGTCCTTGATATGAGATGGACACAGTTAAACATGTCAAATCTGAACATTGCTTGGCTTTCCATTAGTCCAACATGGACATATCCATGTTGGAAAGGTTTTAGTTTTTCCAGACACAAACTTGAAACCATCAATCACTTCTTTATCCTTCACAAGAAACAAGAGAAAGATTTTAAGTTTAATTAGTCGTCAATAATGATTGTGCCAGTTCTTTGTTTTTTATTTGGATGTGAGTGACTGGTACTTAAAACACTGTTACTGTCTTCTCCCCCGTCATCATCAATCACTATAACATCATCAGATTCTAAGTCACTATCTCCTTCATTACCTTCATCCTCCTCTTCCTCATCCTCATCATCCTCATATCCTCATCATCCTCATCGTCATCAAATTCGTCATCATTTTCACTAGTCTCTTCCTCTAAACTGTGTTTCCGTTTCACACCACTAGTCATAAACGGTTTCTCATCATTGTGTTCGGATTCGGACGAAGACCTGATCTCCTGATACGACACTGACTGAGCCGGACCACTGTCTGCTAACACATACAAGTCCGCCGGAGAATTGTTCTGACTAGAAATGAGGTCAACTTGTGTGTTTCTCTGAGGCACAAAACCCAAACTGTGGGTGGAACTATGAGACGTTGAGGAAGTGTTCGAATGATTTGAGTTTGTTGACAATTTACGAACGGGTGAGTCATGAGGTGATGACTGGTTTATATTCACTGTAAGAGAAGCCTGCGTAACTGTAGATCCTGAACCACTCGAATGACTACTGTCTGATGATTCACTTCTCTCATCAGAAGTGTTTTTCATTTTCCGCCGGCGTGCAAGCGGTGCTTTTGCCACATCCTGAAGACGGAAGCCTTCGCGAGCAGCTTTGTGAAAAGCGTCCATTGTCGCTGAGAATTGGAACTGAAGAGTGCTGCTAGTGTTACACAGAATTCCCGGAGTCTGTAAGCTTTTATGTGAAAACATGCTATTGTTGTTTCTTAGCAACCATTCATTTTTATTGAGGTCAACCATTGTCAATCGTTTTTTCGGATCAACTGTTAACAGACCTGAAATAAAGAAATAAAAACAAAGAAATCAGACCAAGACAGCAACAGTGCTAAATTAAGGATACATCAAATGCTGAAAGTCCTCACATTCTTATCATGAAAATATTTTTTTTAAATTTGAGATCAACTACACGTTATCAGTGTACTGGAAAGTCTATCTGAATATGGAAAAGTAGGGGTCAAACTAGAACTTTAGTATTACTGAATACCCCTGCCTCCCACTTTGTTTTCATGAAATGTGACTGCAGGATGGGATGGAAGAAGTGTGCTTAGTTCCTAGAAAGCCCCCAATCCTAGAAGAGGGGTGGGGGGGTGTAAAATAACTATCATTATTTTAGAAAATCTCATTTCAGTACTATGTAAGTTAGTACATAATGAGGTACAGTATTGATCTAATCCGCTAACAGGAGTAGCCAGTATATACTGGACTGACATCGGACAGCAAGCCATAGCAACACCTCATATGACCTTAAGCCAGGTGAAGTTAGGATGGCATCCACAGATTACCTTGAATTAGTGTTTTTGCTGCCTCAGAGACATCCTTCCATTCTTTTCCATCAAAGCTGAAGTGTCCAGTCTTGATTTCTTGCATAATGGCCTTAGCAGGATCCTGACTACTGCCAACCTGGAATGGCACCTTCCCTGACAGCATTGTGTACTGAAACCACACATACATTGGATTAGAAGAACACCAGTAGCATATTGGAGTAAGCTATTTATTTAAATCATGCAAAAGAAAACAAAAGCTTTCAAATTAAAAATGAAATATTCAAGAGTTGTCAGAATGACCCCCCCTACTCTCCCCCCCACTACCATTTTAGCCTACCCTCACTTCCATCGAGGTCACTGTGACCTTGACCTTTGACCAAGTGACTCAAAAATCAAAGGGTCATCTACTAGTCATGACCAATCACCCTATGATGTTTGAGGAATGTGGGTCCATGCATTCTCCAGTTATTGATCAGAAACTATTTTTACATTCAAGGTCACTGTGACCTTGACCTTTAACCAAGTGATCCCAAAATCAAAAGGGGTCATCTACTAGTCATGACCAATCACCCTATGAGGTTTGAGGAATGTGGGCCAAATTGTTCTCCGGTTATTGATCAGAAACAAAGTGGTCTACTGACGGACCGACAGACCGACCGACCTACATTTGCAAAACAATATGCCCCCTCTTCTTCGAATCGGGCATAATAATAATAATCATAAGTATAGGTGTGGATGTGTGTGTAAATACAAACACAAGGCCTCTACAGTGTGTCTTTAATCATAAGTTTTGGTTCACATATTGTTTTATGTTTGTATACTATTGTGATGTAAGAATAATATTGGGTGGTAATCTATAGTAAGGCTTTGGCACTGTCACATCATTAGGTTTTCGCCTCTGCAGGGCGAAAACCTATTGTTCTTCTTCTGTTGATTTGTTTTTTTTTTGTTTTTTTTTATTATTTTTCCAATTCCACCCATTTTTGTGTCCAGCCTAGCGGCCAGATGAAAAAAGCTACAGCTATGAAATTTTGGGCATGCAGTCATCTTTATCTGAACATGTGCCTAAATGGTCAAACTTTTCACTTTTGTTTCTGATTTAGCCACTAGGGGGCGCAATGCATGTAATCACTGTTTTGCTAATAACTCAAAAATTTGAAACTTGATTTAGATGCGGTTTTTTACATAATGTTCCTTGTTGACAGCCCAATCAAATATGATGGAAATCTTATCATTGAGTACGGGAAAAAAATGTTCTAGGAGAGGTTGAATGTTCGAACCTTGGAAAAAAGTGAAATAATGAGGGTAGGTCTACGAAAAACCTTCCCACTTTTGTTAGAGATCAGATAGAAGAATTCTGTTTGCTGCATACGATTTGCAAGACATATACGCACAAAATATTTGGGGTGGCGAATTTAGGAAATGCGTGGTTTGTCCTCTAGAAAAGGTCAAACTTCACTAAATTTTAGGAAACAAGAAAGTCAGTAGAACTGACAGATGCTCCCCAAAGAACGTCATTGTTACAAATAAGGCCTTGGTCAATGGGTGGGAGGATATGTTGAAATCCCCATTCCTAAATCATATCTATTCTCCTCATCAGATGAGATGTTTTACCAACTCTAATTTGGAGACTTAGTAACAGTTTACTATTTAATATGATAATACGTGTTACTCATCAGATCTTTCATTGATTTTTTTAAAGTTTTTATACTACTAAAAATTAAGTCATACATTTCAATGTGTGCTCATATCAAAGAGGTTAACCAACACTCTTGACCAGGGATCCTAAAATTTTGGAATCTCAACCGGTCGACGGCAAAATCCCCCCCCCCCCCCACCCCTTTACAACAATTCCGTTCCGTACCCCCCCCCCCCCCGGAAAAAAAACATAACCGAAAAAAAACGAAAAAAAAATAACATTGATATTTTCAATCAACATACCCTGAATCATTTGCAGTGTGAAAATAGATCTTTTATTATATTTCAGCATCCTGTTGGCATAATAAGGTATTTTTCTGCAATATTTACCTCTACGAAATCGAAAGTTTGTTTACCGGAAGTGCATGTATATGACGGTCTGTATATGACTCTAACGAATCAATAAATTGTTGGAAGCAGTCGTTTTGGTGTTGTTTATTATGTGCCTTTGTGTTTATATATTTTTTTGTCAATAACTTTTATTTATTTGTGATTATTTTTTTTATTTAAATGCGTTGTGCTGTCGACCGGTTACAGTTTGCAAACAAGCAATGGTCCATTATTACGGCATAGATAATTACACGGCACCGTCCAAATAACCGCTAAGTACAAACCGTCAAATCCATTCATCTTAACTGCCCAATAATGACCTAGACCGGTGTCCCTGCCTGACCCCCACTGACACCTGCCCCGAGGGCACACCGGAAATTCAAGAAGTAGGTCAATTGGTGTGTAAGAGAGACTATTATGAACCGTTTGGACCGATTTTGAAAGTTTTAGACGAGGATTATGGATTTTTTTTCGACCTATTTTTTTGGTACTTTTTGAAATCTGAACCGGTCGATTGAGATCAAAATCGGTCAAAACCGGTAAAAAATCGGTTTTTAGGATCCTTGCTCTTGACATATGACTGGATATTTGAAATAGTGTATAATGGCCTAAACAACAATTAGCTGACATGATTATGATTGACATTACTAGCATATTGAATTTTGTGGGGTTTTGTTTAAATGATATCTCCTGTTAAATTAGGCAAATGACATGAATATTAGTCAACAACATGGTTGTAGGGGCCATAACTCTCTTAAAAATTGAGGAACCAGGTCACGTCGACGATATGCGTATCTACTCTTGGTAATAAAGCTTCCCATAAAGTTTCATTGAATTCAAGCCATTAGTTCCTGAGAAATAGCCCGGACAAGAATCATGCAACATGAACTAAAGGCCAAAAAGTCAAGGGGCCATAACTCTGTGAAAAATTGAGGAACCAGGTCACGCCGACGATATGCGTATCTACTCTTGGTGGTAAAGCTTTCCATAAAGTTTCGTTGAATTCAAGCCATTAGTTCCTGAGAAATAGCCCGGACAAGAATCATGCAATATGTACTATAGGCCAAAAAGTCAATGGGCCATAACTCTTTGAAAAATTTAGGAATCTATTCATGCTGACGATATGCGCATCTCCTCTTGGTAATAAAGCTTCCCATAAAGTTTCAGTGAATTCAAGCCAATAGTTTATGAGAAATAGCCCGGACAAGAATCATGCAATATGTACTATAGGCCAAAAAGTCAAGGGGCCATAACTCTGTGAAAAATTGAGGAACCAGGTCAGGACGATATGCGATCTCTCTTGGTAATAAAGCTTCCCATAAAGTTTGTTGAATTCAAGCCATTAGTTCCTGAGAAATAGCCCGGACAAGAATCATGCAATATGTACTATAGGCCAAAAAGTCAAGGGGCCTTAACTCTTTAAAAAATTTAGGAATCGGGTCATGCTGACGATATGCGCATCTCCTCTTGGTAATAAAGCTTCCCATAAAGTTTCGTTGAATTCAAGCCATTAGTTCCTGAGAAATAGCCCGGACAAGAATCATGCAATATGTACTATAGGCCAAAAGTCAAGGGCCATAACTCTGTGAAAAATTGAGGAACCAGGTCACGCCGACGATATGCGTATCTCCTCTTGGTGATAGAGCTTCCCATAAAGTTTCATTGAATTCAAGCCATTAGTTCCTGAGAAATAGCCCGGACAAGAATCATGCAATATGAACTATAGGCCAAAAAGTCAAGGGGCCTTAACTCTGTGAAAAATTTAGGAATCGGGTCAAGCTGACGATATGCGCATAAGTTTTGAATTCAAGCCGTTAGTTCCTGAGAAATAGTCCGGACAAGGAAAGTGTGACGGACGGACGGACGGATGAACGGACGGACGGACGGACGAAGCGGCGACTATATGCGTCACCTTCGGTGAGCATAAAAATTAAAATTTAAAAATTTTTGTCGCTCCTGACTTTTTTTCTGTTTATTCTTCTTTTAATTTTTGTTTGAAAGGGCCTCACAATAAAAAAATTAAAAGAAATTTGAAAAGGTCATGGTCATATTACGATTATTGTGTTTTTATTCGGCCACAAATAGCTCCAAAACTAAAAATATTTCATTGAGAGTATATGAACAAAAATTTTAGTTCTTCAAGAGCTCTTTCCAGTGATGTTTAGTTTTTGAAGATCGGACTTGATTTGGTCATTATACGGCAGTCCAAAGTTTGATCCTTTTTTGGAATAATTGTAAATCAGGTTTTATGCTTCAAATTCTGATACACAAGAATAAAAAGAAATAGTCCGGACAAGGAAAGTGTGACGGACGAACGGACGACGGACGAAGCGGCGACTATATGCGTCACCTTCGGTGAGCATAAAAATTAAAATTTCAAAAACATGTTTTTGTCGCTCCTGACTTTATTTTCTGTTTATTCTTCATGATATTTTCACACAATATGTATTGTTATGTTTGAAAGGGCCTCACAATAAAAAAATTAAAAGAAATTTGAAAAGGTCAAGGTCATATTACGATTATTGTGTTTTTATTCAGCCACAAATAGCTCCAAAACTAAAAATATTTCATTGAGAGTATATGAACAAAGATTTTAGTTCTTCAAGAGCTCTTTCCAGTGATGTTTAGTTTTTGAAGATCGGACTTGATTTGGTCATTATACGGCAGTCCAAAGTTTGATCCTTTTTTGGAATAATTGTAAATCAGGTTTTATGCTTCAAATTCTGATACACAAGAATAAAAAGTTTGACTTGTGCGACTAGTATACTTGATTGAACTATTTGCTGCTTTGCTAGGTACCAAACAGTAAAATTTTAATCAATTTTCTATCTCATTTTGCCGCTAGGGGGCGCTTTTCTTGAAATCATTCTTTTGCTTATAACTCAAAAAGTTGAAGCCTGATCCAAATGTGGTTAATTGAATTATGTTCCTTGTTGATAGCCTATTAAAATATGATAGTTTCTAGGTATGAGTGACTGAAACTTTTTGAGCTAGTAACGGAAGGTTGAAAGTTTGAATCTCGTAAAAAACTGCAAATGAGGGTAGGTCTACGAAAAACCTATCCATTTTTGTTAGAAATCAGATAGAAGAATTCTGTTTGCTGCAAATGATTTGCAAGACATATACGCACAAAATATATGGGGTGGCGAATTTAAGAAATGCATGGTTTGTCCTCTAGAAAAAGGTCAAACTTCACTAAATTTTAGGAAAAATTAAAATTTCAAAAACATGTTTATTTGTCGCTCCTGACTTTATTTTCTGTTCATTCTTCATGAAATTTTCACAAGTTATGTATTGTTATGTTTGAAAGGGCCTCACAATTAAAAAGTTAAAAAACATTGAAAAGGTCAAGGTCATATTACGAAGATTGTGTTTTTTTATTCGGCCCCAAAGTGATCCAAATCTAAAAATATTTCATTGAGAGTATATGAACAAAAGGTTTAGTTCTAAATAGTTCTTTCGTATAATGTTTAGTTTTTGAAGATCGGACTTGATCTTTTCATTTTACGGCAATCCAAAGTTTGATCCTTTTTTGGAATAATTGTTATTCAGTTTTTATGCTTAAAATTGTGATATATAAGAAAAAGAATGTTCGATTAGTGCGACTTATATACTTGTTTGAACTATTTGCTGCATTTGTAAGTACCTAATTGTAAAATTTTTATCATTTTTTTTTCTCATTTTGCTGCTAGAGGGCGCTTTGCTTAAAATCACTCTTTTGCCTATAACTCAAACCGTTAAAGTCTAATTGAAATGCGGTTTTCAGCATTTTGTTCCTTGTTGACAGCACCACAGAATGTGATGTGATATGATGATAGGGTATGGGGAAATATTTGCGCTAGAGGAGTTTGAATGTTCTAACATTCCAAAAAAAACACAAAAAAACTGTGCAAATGAGAGTAGGTCTTCAAAAAACCTTTTGCGTTCTGTTTCATATTAAAAATTGTGGCTGAGTTGAAATAAAGTGTTCAAGTTGATTAGGTTAAAAGCGAAAACCAAGATACCGCTTGCGGTTCTAGTTTTATTTTTATTATTTTTCCAATTCCACCCATTTTTGTGTCCAGCCTAGCGACCAGACGAAAAAAAGCTACAGCTATGAAATTTTGGGCATGGAGTCATCTTTATCTGAACATGTGCCTAAATGGTCAAACTTTTCACTTTTGTTTCTGATTTAGCCACTAGGGGGCGCAATGCATGTAATCACTGTTTTGCTAATAACTCAAAAATTTGAAACTTGATTTAGATGCGGTTTTTTACATAATGTTCCTTGTTGACAGCCCAATCAAATATGATAGAAATCTCATCATCGAGTATGGGAAAAAAATTGTTCTAGGAGAGGTTGAATGTTCGAACCTTGGAAAAAAGTGAAATAATGAGGGTAGGTCTACGAAAAACCTTCCAACTTTTGTTAGAGATCAGATAGAAGAATTCTGTTTGCTGCATACGATTTGCAAGACATATACGCACAAAATATATGGGATGGCGAATTAAGGAAATGCGTGGTTTGTCCTCTAGAAACGGTCAAACTTCACTAAATTTTAGGAAAAATTAAAGTTTCAAAAACATGTTTTTGTCGCTTCTGACTTTATTTTCTGTTCATTCTTCATGAAATTTTCACACGATATGTATTGTTATGTTTGAAAGGGCCTCTCAATTCAAAAAATAAAAAAGAATTGAAAAGGTCAAGGTCATATTACGATTATTGTGTTTTCATTCGGCCACAAATAGCTCCAAAACTAAAAATATTTCATTGAGAGTATATGAACAAAAGGTTTAGTTCTTAAAGAGCTCTTTCCAGTAATGTTTAGTTTTTGAAGATCGGACTTGATTTGGTCATTATACGGCAGTCCAAAGTTTGATCCTTTTTTGGAATAATTGTAAATCAGGTTTTATGCTTCAAATTCTGATACATAAGAATAAAAATTTTAGTGCGACTTATATACTTGTTTGAACTATTTGCTGTTTTTGCAATTTTGTTTCTAATTTTGCCGCTAGAGGGCGTTTTGCTTAAAATCACTCTTTTGCTTATAACTCAAAATGTTAAAGTCTGATTGAAATGCGGTTTTCAGCATTTTGTTCCTTGTTGACTGCACCACAGAATGTGATGGATTTCAAGGGACAGGGTATGGGAAAATATTTGCGCTAGAAGAGTTTGAATGTTCTAACACTGCACAAAAAAAAAAAAAAAAAAAAAAAAAACTGTGCAAATGAGAGTAGGTCTTCAAATACCCTTTCGTTCTGTTTCATATTGAAAATTGTGGCTGAGTTGAAATAAAGTGTTCAAGTTGATTAGGTTAAAAGCGAAAACCGAGATACCGCTTGCGGTTCTAGTTATACTCATAATTCTACCTAAAATTATCTAAATTAGTCAAAATGAGCAGCAAACTGTCCTTTGAGAAACGTTAGCCCTTTGTATTAATAAGATTTTTCTCTCATATAAAGGATTTCCATGAGATTTAAAATTATTTAGCAAACATCTCAAAATCTTGCAACAAATCTTACCTAAATGGTTGACCTTATGCACTAATAGTTTACATATACACATGTTTTATTCAGTTAAAAGAAAAGGACAGGGGTAAGATCAGAAAATGCCAAATATTTTTGGTTTAACCATGTTCATATAACTATGAAATATAGGTCACAGTCCAAAAATTGCATAAATATTAATTATAGTTCATATCATGATGTACATGACTGTATACTTAATTTCATGAAGATATGAAGTCACCTTCATAGAAAAAAAAAACTTTAATGCAATAGTAAACCTGAGGTGTCACAGACAGATGAATAAACGCACAGACCAAAAAACAGAGTTGGCGGGGCATAAAAAGGAATATGAATGAAATAGAGGGAAGCAAGGTCCAGTTCACTGACCACAGATTCAAAGGTTGGGAGTTTCCCCGATTGTGACAATTATTTAAGATCTACCAAAGCACAAAGTACTAGTCCATTCCTGGAACCACTGACAGAGATTGATATGAGTTGCAAAGTTTATAATTTGGTTAAAAAGAAATAATTTCAAATTAAAGGAAACATAAAAATCATCTCATTGCTGATAACTTACATATTTTTTTTATATTTAAATTTTATTTTCCCCCTTTTATATTAGTGAATGAACTTTATATAAAAATCAACTGTCAGAAAAAAGAAAGAAATTCTTTCTTACCAAAATAACACCCAAGCTCCAGAGGTCACATGACTCATCATAGCCCTCTTTATCCTTATTGGCTGTTGCCTGTAGCAACACTTCCGGTGCCCCATATGGCAGGGTAAAACATGGAGTACTAAGCTGCTGGTTCCCAGGTTTCAAACGAGCAAACCCAAAGTCTATGATTTTTATTTCTGCTTGCTCACTTTCATCTTCAAATAATAAATTCTACAATGGATAAGAAAGATATTGTTACTGAAATAAAAAGTATATATTTCAATTTGATTATAAAATCATATGAAAATGATATATTAAATGGATATTACATATCTGATCTGAAATATTAATACAAATCCTAAAGTTAAAAACTATAAAATGTTACCATAAAAAGGACATAATTAATATCTTATTTCAGTGACAAATCATACCTTATAATGTTATTAAGAGAAAGATACATCATCTAGAAGAAAATATTGTGACAAAGTCTCATATACAATACATTTCCATTATAAACCTATATTTGTGGCCCAAGTAATAGACACTGCATTATATTCAACCACCTTTACCTATGTGAAAAAGTTGTTGTTGTGTTATTGTTGAATTAGGGTTTACCGTCGCTGCGATAGTATTTCAATCATATAGCGACGTCCAGCTAATTACAGGTGGAGGAAGATCCCGAGTACACAGAGGTACCCGGGTAGAACCACCGACCTACCGCAAGCCAGCTCGAAGGCTTCCTCACATGAAAAATCCGAAGTCCCTACCGGGATTCGAACCCACAGCGGTGAGGGGCTGAGAGATTTGAAGTCCATGACTGTAACCGCTCGGCCACGGCGGCCCCATGTGAAAAAGTACCTTAAATCAACTTAACAGGTCTACGATAATTAATTACCACTAAGTAATATCTGAATTCTTAGGAGCACATTTCATTATTCAGAATTTCTTACTCACATTCACTTTAAACAATAGGGCCATGATGGCCCTCAATCACCAGAGTATGTGACCTTATTTAAAGCCGTTCAAATTACTTTATATTACTACTTTCAGCAGCAACCAGATTCAAGTTTCAGATACAAAGAATTTAGTTAGTCAATCATCTGGAGGCCGTGTTTTTCATGCTATCTGCCAATCTGACTGTATATCTGAGACCAAGGTAGCCAACTTTTCTAATGAGATACTGCAAAACTAAAATGCATTTAATGTAATATGGCAATATGACCAGACTCCATTAGATCTTTTTTCTTCCAGTTCCTTCTTCAAAATTTTACAGCAACTATATTATGACAGGTGACCTTTTTTTAAGGAGAATCCTTACCCAGATTACAGACAGTTACTCCAACTATCTCTGAACTCCCCCGTATGAAAAGAATTGTATGCAATTATAATGTTTAAAACGGGAGTTTATTTAACCCTTTCCCTCACATAGACTCATTTTGACGCACTCAATAGGTACCACATAAAGCCTGATCTGCAGAAAGCCAAACTCAAACCTTACCAAATTTAATTATAAAGTCCTCATTTCCAGACCACTGAGGAGCAGCGAACAGCATAAAACCTGATCAGCCTGCGAGTTACTCGCAGGCTTATCTGGTTTTATGCTGTTCGCATAGGTCTTTTCATAGTGTCCTCTATGAGGGAAAGGGTTAAGTGCACAAAATAACAAAGTTGTTTACAATCATGGTACAGCATTTCCGAGTGACATGAAATATGCTAAGTAAATCTTTCAGATTGAGTTTAGTTTCAGTGATAATCCAATGCAGCTGAGGAAAAATATTTCCTATGTTGTGTCACCTTTCCTTGGTAAATCAAAAGTTATTTTCAATGTGAATTGCTGATGATATCAAGAGTGAGATGATAAGTCAAAGCTATGAAAGCCTCCGTACCTCTGGTTTCAGGTCCCTGTGTACCACACCATGACTGTGCATGTAGTCCACAGCCTGGACCAGCTTCCACATGATCTCACTGGCTTCCGGTTCACGGAAACTCTTCTTCTTCCGTATCCGGTCTAGTAACTCTCCGCCCCGACACCATGCCAACACCATATATGTGTGTAACTATGGAAATAAAATACAGCACAATAGTAATCACAAGAGATTTAAAGCTTTTTTTTAAAATTCTGGCTTTAATTTCATCTTCTTGCAATATCTTATCTTTCAATACAATGCAGGAAGTATAGCAATTTGATTCAGATATATCTATAAGGCTGAAGAATAGACCTTTGACCATATTTGGATAGTATCCCAGGGTCCAATCTTTACACATTATTAGGTTCATCAAAAACAAACCTGTGCGCTCCTTTGGGTAAACTGGTAAACCACTGATCACATGACTTCCCAGCGTAGCTACTGGATATAATCTAATCTAGTTTACATATCTCTGTAAACATTAGACAGTTCCATTCACTGGAAAAGGAAGCAGCTTGGTGTCACACAACAGTATAATCCTTATGATTCCATACTGCCTGCTTGTTGTCATGTTGCAGGGATGTAAATATCTCCCAAAACTTGTCACAGTAGTTATTATGCAGGGCTCAAAATTAACACTCGCATTTCGGCAAAATGCAAGTAGAAAATGAAGTTTGCGAGTTCAATTTTAAACCACTAGCATTTTTTTGCGAGTGAAAATTTTGGCTTTAACATTTTCTTTAATATGTCTAAATGAGAGATTTCAATAAAACAAGAGGGCCATGATGGCCCTGAATCGCTCACCTGAGTACCATTGCTTCAACTCATGTCAAGGTTTTTAAACAGACAAGGATTCTGATATAACTTAATCTAAAACATTTTACCCCTGACAATACTACACACCAAATATCTAAGCAATGGGCCATATGGTTTCAGAGAAGACTTGGGCGCAGGGTCATTTATCACCGTAGGGCCAAGACTTTGAAAATCTTTGTAATGAACCATTAGATGCTACTACATACCAAAAAACTTAGCTCTAGGCCTTATTGATTCATAGAAGAAGATTTTTTAAGATTTTCCTATTTAACTCTATGTAAAACAAGTGACCCCTGGTGTGGGGTCATTTATCACCATTGGGCTATGATTTGTACAATCTTGGTAGTGGCCCATAAGATGATGCTACATACCAAATATCTAAGCTCTAGGCCTTATGGATTCATAGAAGAAGATTTTTTAAGATTTTCCTATATAACTCTATGTAAAACAAGTGACCCCTGGTGCGGGGTCATTTATCACCATAGGGCTATGATTTGTACAATCTTGGTAGTGGCCCATAAGATGATGCTACATACCAAAAATCAAAAGGCTAGGCTTTGTGGTTTCGGAGAAGAAGATTTTTTCAAGTTTTTCCTATATTAGCCTATGTGAAATCAAGTGACCCCTGGGGCGGGGCCAATTTTGACCCCAGGGTCATAATTTGTACAATCCTGGTAGAGAGTCATAAGATCATGCTACATACCAAAAATCAAAAGGCTAGGCTTTGTGGTTTCAGAGAAGAAGATTTTTTAAATTTTAATTTTTAAAATCTATTTTTAGCTCCTGTGACCTAATTATGTGATGGACCAGAATCATTTATACAACTTTAGTAGAGCTTCATCCAAGGAACATTCCTGCAAAATATTTTTCAAATTGGCCAAGCCGTTTAGGAGGAGATGTTGTTTGAAGCAATTGTTGACGCCGGACGCACGGACGCACGGACACACGCACGCACGGACGACGGACGCCGGACAAAAGGCGATCAGAAAAGCTCACCTTGAGCACGTTGTGCTCATGTGAGCTAATAATCAAGAGCATCACCAAAATTAAACAATCCTGGGTTACTTTAAATATAACAAGTGCAATTTATACAGGTATGTTGTTGTATGACTAGTATAAAATGCGGGTCTGGTCTGTCAACTACATTACAAAACACGCGGACACATATACATGTATACCCTAAATATTTCCCACTAATGAATATTAATACTTGATTTGGCTTTATTTTATAATTATTATTATAATTATTAAAGTTTAAATTATGGTATTAATCTAATTTTCAATCAAAAGTTACCCACACCCTCGTATCGACCTTGGAAGCCCAATTTTACACAAGTCCCTGTTTCAAATGGAAACGCGTCTGATGCTGATTTCGATCAATGTCAAAACGAAAGATATTTTTATTATTATTAAAATTATTATTAAATCTGGTGATGTCAATGAACTAAGCACAGAATCTGAAATCGACAAATCAAACACACATATGCAAAATAAAAATAAATAAATAAAAAAAAAAATAAATATTGAAATGCGCCATTTTTGAAGCAGTTGTAGACAAACAGCATAATCATTTCTTAAAAATCTATTTATTTGTGAAACAGTGATCCTGATATTTTTATATACAAGCCCATCAGAAGTAATTTCCATGAAAGTAAAATAATTTGCAAGTAAATCTAGGAATTTGCGAGCTGAAGGCACTTGCATCTTTTTGCGAGTGGAGAAAAAAATTTAATTTGAGCCCTGATTATGGTTCAATGTTAATAATAAGCACTTCAAATTTTGGACCAAAATCTCTAAGAAGACTTGTCCTTTAATGTGATTAAATAAAATGTTAATTCCACTGTTATTGTAACACTGTAGGGTAAATCAACTTAAAATTTGAGATTTGTTTTTGTAGAAAACTAATGTCTACCCCCACCCACCCCTCAGACACACAACACATACACTGAGGCACACACAGTGACAAATGTACATGAGTCCTTTTATCAGGGTCTGCTTTATTTGCTTTGAAAAAGTAGTAGATCTACCATGATTTCAGTTACAAAAAACATTAGCTCACTTTTGCAAACAGTGACTTGAAATAGGATTACATTGTTATTTTTCACATGTAAAAGAAAATTAGAGTGACAGGCATCAGGTAAGCCCTATGTGGCGAGGGCTCTTGAATTACATCATCAGTATTCATGGAGTAAATAGGTAAACGGCTGAAAATACTGATCAAGCTCCATCCAGAGTTATGGAACTTGTGTGAAGCTTCCTCTCACCAATTTCTTCCCATAACTGAAATTTTGTTTAGATAGCATAAGTAGAACAGGAGTTATCCTGCTAATTTGTGAAAAGGGAAAATAACTCTGAAGATACTGAGGCCAGAGTTACGAACCTTGTATACCACACTTTCTCTTATTGATTTCCTTCCATAAATGAAATTTCATTTCAGTAGAAAGAGTCCAACAGGCATTATCTTGAGGACAAAAAAATTGTGAAAAAGGGGAATAACTCAAACAAAAAAAAAACATTTGAAACAGATTAAGCTCCCCAAACCATGCTTTCTCACAGGATTAGTATGAAATAAAACAAAAGGCAATAACTCTAAAAATGTGATGTGCAGAGTAACAGTTCTTCACCTTTGAAGTTTCTAGGTATATGTCTCATAGTGAATGAGTAATGGTCCGACGAAAACTGAGTATGTAATTTAACAAGGGGCAATGACTCCTAAAATATGATGTGCAGAGTTACAGTTCTACATTGCATGTCTCATCCATGAGATCTGTCCACATGTGAAGTTTCAAGTTAATAGCTTTTATGCTTTTTGAGTCATCTTCCAGACAAAAAGTGTGACATACAGACTGACTGACAACTCTGACAAAAACAATGTCTCCCCCATATTAATATATGATATGACACAGACAATATTTACAATGCATTAAAATCACATTTTTCCTTTAATTTGTTCAAACAAAATTTTAAACAAGAGCGCCATGATGGCCCTGAATCGCTCACCTGAGTACCATTGCTTCAACTGATGTCAAGGTTTTTAAACAGACAAGGATTCTGATATAACTTAATCTAAAACATTTTACCCCTGACAATACTACACACCAAATATCTAAGCAATCGGCCATATGGTTTCAGAGAAGACTTGGGCGCAGGGTCATTTATCACCGTAGGGCCAAGACTTTGAAAATCTTTGTAATGAACCATTAGATGCTACTACATACCAAAAATCTTAGCTCTAGGCCTTATTGATTCATAGAAGAAGATTTTTTAAGATTTTCCTATTTAACTCTATGTAAAACAAGTGACCCCTGGTGCGGGGTCATTTATCACCATAGGGCTATGATTTGTACAATCTTGGTAGTGGCCCATAAGATGATGCTACATACCAAATATCTTAGCTCTAGGCCTTATGGATTCATAGAAGAAGACTTTTTAAGATTTTTCTATATAACTCTATGTAAAACAAGTGACCCCTGGTGCGGGGTCATTTATCATCATAGGGCTATGATTTGTACAATCTTGGTAGTGGCCCATAAGATGATGCTACATACCAAATATCTAAGCTCTAGGCCTTGCAGTTTTGCAGAAGAAGATTTTCAAAGTTTGCATTTTTAAAATCTATTTTTAGCTCCTGTGACCTAATTATGCAATGGACCAGAACCATTTATACAACTTTTGTAGAGCTTCATCCAAGGAACATTCCTGCAAAATATTTTTCAAATTGGCCAAGCCGTTTAGGAGCAGATGTTGTTTGAAGTAATTGTTGACGCCGGACGCACGGACGCACGCACGCACGGACGACGGACGCCGGACAAAAGGCGATCAGAAAAGCTCACCTTGAGCACGTTGTGCTCATGTGAGCTAAAAAAGAGATTAAGATATTAACCTAATTCCAGAGCAAACAGAGCAGACCCAGTTCAGACTGCCCCTTCCTTGATTTGCTCTTACAATATTGAGGCTAACATTCTAAACAGTCTGATCAGTAAGAGAAATCATTGTTTTTTATACCATTTGAGTTCAGTGAATCAAAATCATCATGTCTAACTGTACAGGTAAAAGGTTAGAAACATAAATTGGTCTCCAAGACTCAAGACAACAACTAGAGCTTTTACTACAAATAATTCAAAGCAGCGTCTTGAATCAATACTGACCTACTGTCCAGGCTTGGCACTACAGAAAGAACCAAGTGACTCCAAACTTATCAAAGGACTATGGAAACTAACCTCATCATAAAACACATCCACCAGTTCCACAATGTTATTGTGACCTTGACACAGTTTAAGCAAGGTCACTTCTCGGTTGACATCTATACGTCGACTCACTATCTTCACTGCATACGGCTGCTGTGTCTTCTTATGTATACATTTCCTGTTAAGAGTCAAAATGTAGGACAAATTAGGAATTTGAAAAGTACAAAATTAAACAGATTTTTTTTTTAAAAATGATGAATAATGTTAATTTCTCTGTTCTTTGAGGGAGGCACTGCAGATTTCCTAGGGCATGTTAAATAATAAAATAGAATCAGTGTATGTACAAGCATGTTATTCGCTTCTATTATTCCTTCAACCAATTTAATGCCTTACATGTACACCTGAATTTGTATGTCACAGTACTGATAACTCACAAAAGGTGAGCATCTTGTGTATGCAGTCAAGGTCAGTATGCAGAATGCAGAGCATTCATCCTGTAAGCTAAGGGTTTCAGGTTTAAGTCTTGGTCTTGCTGCATGGTCATCTCACCTGGTAACATCTGGTGCACAGCGTGAGGCCCTGGCTCAATTAACTTGACGCCAAAACAGATATAGCCCCGCCCCCGAATTTTTGTCGGAGGTTGTTGAACTAAGGTAGCTATTGAAAGCAAGATTCACGTGCATTTGTATGTCAGAGGTTTGTACAACTGTTCACTGGTTAAACTGATATGCATATTCATTTCGGGGCATTTTGGCGTCATGTTAATTGCCAGGATTGCAAGATGACACCTGTATATGGTTCTATGTATACATACATATACACAACTGATGGGATTTTTCTAGATGTACACAAGCTATAATCAAGCTAGTTCATAGAACTTTTGAAAGTAAATGAGGAGTATTTTGAGACAAAGGAAAAATTAGTATTTTTATAAAAATCTCAAATAATTTTCCAACTGGATAAAGTTTTTAACTAAACAAACTGAGTGTTCATGAATGAAAGCTTGTTTGTTTGTTGGGTATATGTCCCACACACTGTATTTCAGTCATTTGAAGACTATGTCAACTGGAGACAGGATAGTGCTGCCACACTGCAGTATCACACTGCAGACTTGATGCATGATACCACACACAGTCACATTATCCTGAAACCAGGCCAACTAGTCCTTGAACTACCACTTACATGTTGAGCTCCAAGCAAGGGAGCAATTTTGATGGGAATACCATTTTTCTTTCAACTTTGGTACGTCACATTTTGGGATCAACCTCCCGCTCACAGATAAAGGAAACTGACTTTAAGTTGTAGCTATGTATGAATTTTTCATCAAATTTAATATTTGCTCCAATGTCTAATTTCCACCTTTGTCCAATGAACTGGGAGCGCAGTTTAGACCATCTAGACCTACCTGCATATTGAGAAGCTTCCATCTCCTAGGGCCCTTGTCTTGAAGTCTAACTCATACTTCTGGAAAAATGAGGAGTTCTGAAAATACAAGCACCTGAATTAACTTTTATCTCATATAGACTGGTTCTGACAAACTGGCAAACACAGCAGACCAAGAAGAAAGATCCTCTAGGAGCTGTCTGATTAGGTTTCCTCTGCTTGCTCATAAAATATTGTAACTCAGATTCTACACAGTGTGCATGACAAAGAAACATTCATTATTTTTTATGCCATTCAAATTTCAGTAACTTAATTTTAAACATGTCATTACTTCATGAATATTCATGAAGAACAGTGGTTTATTCACCAATACAGTCTGGATTTGATCCCGGCTAGGGCTTGCATGGGAAAGGCTATATGGTAGCCCATTCACTCATGCCATTAATAACTTCACCAATATCCTTTATCCTGTAAATGCCACTTTCATGGCCATTTTAAACCTTCAAATCTTAGATATCTATGGTGTGTTTAAGACAAGATTTCATTCATGAAATTTATCATTTCAGGCTTCTTTTACCTAGGAATATGTCACCTGCCTTACCTTAAAATGACTAGCATACAGGAGTTGCCTGTTGTCAGGCTGAAATTCCTTGGACTTGAACAAGAGGTCTGAACTGATGGTGTTGTCACTGAAGATAACCGAGGGTGCCACATAGGAATATCCCTGTAGTAGAGGTCACATGATCAGTCCCATGACTTCATTAAACAAGTCGTTACACAAGGCATTACACAAGTCATTACACAATTTAAATTAATCAACTTATAGGATTTTTTTTTTAGATAATCTGAGTTACTTACAATTGTACCTTGAAAGTTTGACATAATATTTACAGATTATAATCAATTTCAAACATAAGCATGCCAAATGCAATTCATATTAACACTGCTCATGAAGAACAACAAAAAACAGTAAAACATAACAAATAGAGTCACACCTTGAAAAGCTTTTCCCCATTCATAGGTACAATGGCTGGTGAATCGTGGCTGACATAAGTGTAAACTCATCTGAAAAGTTACTGACGTCCAACTCATGCCGTATTTTCGGCACAAATGGAGCAGGAACACGCATGGCAGAGAGGTCTTTCCAGTTCAGACCCTTGAATGATTGAAAATACTGTTAAGTATATGAGACTGGAACATTCCATTAAGGTGAAGTTGGTTATTAAAATATGTATATACAATATCGATCAGCAAGATTTAGTATTTGTGTTATGTACTCTAAAATAAAATTAATTTAAAGTCTAATTCATGAAGTTTATTGAACTGCTGCATCAAACAAAAGTATGTATATTGTAAAATTTCTTGGTTTTTTTTCTTTCTTTTTCTAGATTATTTTTCTCTATTGCAATTTAGATACAATAAACAATTGTCTGGATCTTTCATAGACGTCACATCTAAAATGTTTGTGAAACAGACCCAAAGTGAATCAAGCAAATCCAACCAAATTCCCTTTGTAAGGTATATAAAACTAAATGATCTATTCATTCATTTCCGGTTTCCAATAAAATACAAATAATGAAATTTTCTTTTTTGCCTTTTCATTTTTAGTCTACCATCGCTGCAACAACATGTCAAACAGCGATGTCCAGTTTATCACGGGTGGAAGAAAAAACCCAGAATACATAGAGGCAACTGGATGGAACCAACAATCAACTACATGCCAGCTGGAAGTCTTCCTCATATGAAAAATATGTGACCTGGTTGGGACTCAGAAGTAGCCTACATCCTGTAAATATTATAAATACTAACCTTGAAAAACCTGTGACCTTTAACCTCATTTGCCCCTCTAGCTCCCAGCCTCTTCTTGGGATCTTTAGTCAGCAAGGAAGTAATGAAGTCTTTCACCACTGGGGAGAAACTGCGTGGCATCGGTGGCTTGGCCCGCAGTACTCTCCTACAGGAGAAATACATCTAGTCTCATTCCATTGTCACTATATTTACCTGCCTGAATAGGCCCCATTTTATGAACCTTCTCCACTCTGAGATTTTCATGAACTAAAAGTTATGAGGACCAATTATTTCATAGTTCAGAGAGCAGAATCTTTGCATGTATATTCCTATTTGAATGGTCTTAAATATGGCCTTGAATTTCTTTAAACATTTCCAAGAATTAATGATACAAATTTTGAGATTTAATCTCAATTTCAATTTGAGATGTTTTGAATCTACCACGTTGCAAACATGGAACCACAGGTTGACAGTTTTGTATACCACTGAAGAGAGAGTCTTCAGATTACTTTACTACAAACTCTAATTTCAAAGTTAAATTCCAATTAAAAATATAGCAAATTTCATTATAATCAAAATATTTTCAAAAAATATTTTATCATTTATTTTTCTCATTAGTATGATATTTTATCAGTGTGTCTTGACTCAATATCTTTTATTCTAAACCTAGTCTGATTTAAGTCTGGACTGGGTTATCTACCTTGATATTTCAGACTGTGAATTGCTTTCTCCATCCACTGTAAAAGGTGAGGCACCAGTCAAGAGTTCATAGGTCAGCACACCAAGGGACCACCAGTCTACTGCCTGCAAGTAGGATGGAACATAAAAACAAGAGGGCCATGATGGCCCTGGATCGCTCACCTGAGTACCATTGCTACAACTGATTACAAGGTTTTTAAACAGACAAGAATTCTGATATAACTCAATCTTAAACATTTTAGCCCTGACAATACTACACACCAAATATATAAGCACTGGGCCTTATGGTTTCAGAGGAGAAGACTTAGTGCGGGGTCATTTATCTCCAAAGGGCCACCATTTTGAAAATCTTGATAATGAACCATTAGATGATGCTACATACCAAATATCTAAGCTCTAGGCCTAATGGATTCATAGAAGAAGATTTTTAAAGATTTTCCTATATAACTCTATGTTAAACAAGTGACCCCTGGTGTGGGGGCATTTATCACCATAGGGTCATGATTTGTACAATCTTGGTAATAAACCATAAGATGATGCTTCATACCAAATATCTAATCTCTAGGCCTTATGGATTCATAGAAGAAGATTTTTAAAGATTTTCCTATATAACTCTATGTAAAACAAGTGACCCCTGGTGCGGGGTCATTTATCACCATAGGGCTATGATTTGTACAATCTTGGTAATGAACCATAAGATGATGCTACATACCAAATATCTAAGCTCTAGGCCTAATGGATTCATAGAAGAAGATTTTTAAAGATTTTCCTATATAACTCTATGTAAAACAAGTGACCCCTGGTGCGGGGGCATTTATCACCGTAGGGCTATGATTTGTACAATCTTGGTAATGAACCATAAGATGATGCTACATACCAAATATCTAAGCTCTAGGCCTAATGGATTCATAGAAGAAGATTTTTAAAGATTTTCCTATATAACTCTATGTAAAACAAGTGACCCCTTTGCGGGGGCATTTATCACCTGGCTATGATTTGAACAATCTTGGTAATGAACCATAAGATGATGCTCATACCAAATATCTAAGCTCTAGGCCTTATGGATTCATAGAAGAAGATTTTTAAAGTTTTTCCTTATAAATCTATGTTAAACAAGTGACCCCTGGTGCGGGGGCATTTATCACCATAGGGCTATGATTTGAACAATCTTGGTAATGAACCATAAGATGATGCTACATACCAAATATCTAAGCTCTAGGCCTAATGGATTCATAGAAGAAGATTTTTAAACATTTTCCTATATAACTCTATGTAAAACAAGTGACCCCTGGTGCGGGGGCATTTATCACCATAGGGTCATGATTTGTACAATCTTGGTAATGAACCATAAGATGATGCTTCATACCAAATATCTAAGCTCTAGGCCTTATGGATTCATAGAAGAAGATTTTTAAACATTTTCCTATATAACTCTATGTAAAACAAGTGACCCCTGGTGCGGGGGCATTTATCACCGTAGGGCTATGATTTGAACAATCTTGGTAATGAACCATAAGATGATGCTACATACCAAATATCTAAGCTCTAGGCCTTGGATTCAGAAGAAGATTTTTAAAGATTTTCCTATATAACTCTATGTAAAACAAGTGACCCCTGGTGCGGGGTCATTTATCACCGTAGGGCTATGATTTGTACAATCTTGGTAATGGCCCATAAGATGATGCTACATACCAAATATCTAAGCTCTAGGCCTTGCAGTTTTGCAGAAGAAGATTTTCAAAGTTTGCATTTTTAAAATCTATTTTTAGCTCCTGTGACCTACTTTTTTAACCAATCTGAATAATTTGTACAACTTTGATAGAGGGCATCATAAGGATGATTCCTGTGAAGTTTGGTCAAAATCCCTTCAGCGGTTCATGAGGAGATGTTGTTTAAAGCAAATTGTTGACGACGGACGGACGCACGCACGCACGCACGCACGCACGGACGACGGACGACGGACGACGGACAAAAGGCGATCACAATAGCTCACCATGAGCACGTTGTGCTCAGGTGAGCTAACAAGAGAACTATTAGGAAAAAAAATTTAATCTCATCAATGTTGTGATGACAAAATTGAGTTTAGTCAGTGACATGATGATGGTGATGATGCTGCTGCTGCTGATGATGATGATGACGATGACGATGACCATACTGTTGCACATTACAAAATATTTCAGATTTTTCTAAAAAATTTCCCAACCTTTACTGCACCCACTAAAGAAGCCATATTAGCAAGGTCTTTGGGCATATTTCATACTTTAATTGATATTAAAGCTTTGTCATATATACATGCCTGTAAATTGTTCTCTGCATGTGATTTCTATCTTATTATTGATAAATAAATGCTTATGGAATCATTGTCTGATTTTCATATCTCTTGTTTATATTTTGTTACGATTCAACCAGAAGTACAGTACTGTACTTTACACTATAATTTACTGATGACATATGTGAACTTAGCATCGTCATAACTGTCACCACTCATAAATAAATAATCAGTTTAATGTTGTTAATACAGTAAGACAACATTTTGACTTGTTTTATTTTAGACTGAACTGTCTAATTTCTGGCAAAAGATTAACATCATACTGTATAAAGCCACCAGTCTGCATATAACATGTGGACTGATCACATTTACTAGTCTCTATTCTAGTGGTTCACAAATGGTAAAGACTCCAGTACTGGTCCATTCCAGGAGCAGATGAGAGATATTAGTGAAAGTTTCGAGAACTTGTTTTCAACATAACACAAAATAAGTCTAAATCAATGAACTATTTAACCTTTACGATGCTGTGTGCACATGTGACAGCCTTTGTAAATAGTGCAGACCAGAATCAGCCTCCACATCTATGCAGTATGATCAAGGTCTACACTTTTCGCTATTCAGTCAATCAATTTTAGGCAAGCTTCGCCACAACAAATAATGGTGCAATTGAAAAATAAGATATTTAGCATGGTATGGGTTATGTAACTTACAAAGTCATGTCCTGAGTGACCACCTTCCACAACCTCTGGTGCCATGTATTCGATTGTTCCACAAAAAGAGTAGGCTCGATGGCTACAGTCGGTGGGCAGGAACTCCTTGCTGAGACCGAAATCTGTCAGGACGATGTGACCAGTATCATCCAGCAAGATGTTCTCCAATTTTATGTCACGGTAGATTATCCCAAGCTGTTTGTTGCCAGAGAAACAAAATCAGACGAGTTTCTAAGTGTATGATTGCATGAATAAGAAATGAAGACATACTTATATACAATTCTTGTGATAAGCTTGCTTCTGTACTTAGAGTTTAAACTGTGAATTTCATAAAAATGGGTAAAAATTCAGTATATCTGATCTTAAATTTGAGGGGGCCTCTGTGGCCGAGAGGGAAAAGTCGCTGACTTTAACATTCACTCAGCCCCTCACCGTGTGGGTTCGAATCCTGGTAGGGTCATTCGGATTTTCATGTGAGGAAGCCTTCCAGCTGGCTTGCGGTAGGTCAGTGGTTCTACCCGGATGAATCCGTGCATTCGGGGTCTTCCTCCACTTGTAATTAGCTGGACGTAGCTATATGACTGAAATACTGTCGAAGCGACGGTAAACTCAAATAGTCAAGTCAAATCTTAAATTTGAGAAAATGCCTGAATTCTAAAATGAAGAGTACAAAACTAGTATCATTGTAGATATACAAAGGACATTTCTTTACTAATATTGGAGAAAAAGTAATATGAAATATCATATTCAAGTATTGTATCTTAACAAAATCAGTGGCAATAGCTCTTGTTTACTTAGTATTACCTATAAAACTGTGCACAACAAACTTCAGAGAGATAAACTGACCGATTGATGGATAAGTGAAATCACAACTACACCGGATGGTGCTCACCTTATGTAATGTTTCCAGGGCGAGAACTATCTCCCCGATGTAAATACGGACCTCACTCTCGGTAAAGTGTTCCCGCTGGTTCAGATGTGTGAACAGTTCTCCCCCACTCACATAATCTAAAACAACACAACACAAACTACAAGGACCTGTATAAGACATGATATAAGATGACAGGACAAGAGAAAAAGATTCTAATATATATGTGAATATCCGACCACAATGCCCCCCCCCCCCCCCCTTCCTTAAAAAAAAACTTGTTTTGTGGGGTTATAAATTTTCCAATTATAAAAGGTCAAGGCTATATGAATGCCATGGTTACAGTTCAACAATTCATATTAACCCTTTCCCTCATATAGACTCATTTTGACGCACTCAGTAGGTACCACATAAAGCCTGATCTGCAGAAAACAACAGTTAAACCTTACCAAATTTAATTATAAAATCCTCATTTCCAAACCACTGAGGAGCAGCGAACAGCATAAAACCTGATCAGCCTGCGAGTTACTCGCAGGCTGATCTGGTTTTATGCTGTTCACATAGGTCTTTTCATGGTGTCCTCTATGAGGGAAAGGGTTAAAAGACTTTTCAAAGGAAAATAATATAATTAAACAAGAACCAACAATGGACTTTCAACTTTGTATCTGTTTAGTTAATATTATCTGCACTGAAAGATAATGCTATATTCAACCAGTGGTTATAATGGAGCTGGAATGTACAAGGTAAAACATGATATTAAACTAACTTCAGTAAATTAAACATCGGTGAATTACTTTTAGTCAGCAGACCATTTCATGAAGCATTTTCAAATAGTTGGGACCGAAAAATAGAAATGGCGTCCTGTTTATAAGATGTGATTAACATGTGTCACATTAAAAGTTAGATATATTTTGATTGGAGATGTTAAGAAGCAGCTAATTTATGCAGGTGGTTCCCTTATAAAGATTTCCGGATCAAACTTACCGAGTATAAGATGCAACTTGGCATCTGTCTGAAAGGCGTAATGTAGAGTAACAAGGAATGGAGACTGTCTAATTGCTTCTAACACTTGTCGTTCTGTTTTTGTGTGTTCTGTCGTCTTAGTTTTCTGTACTATTGAGGCTTTCTTCAGAACTTTCATGGCATACAGTTTGTTCCTGTCTGAACCGTTCAACTTCCGCACCAGGAAAACCTTTCCATATGCTGGAAGAAATCAAGCTCATGATGAAATATTGATCATCCCAAAGCACTTAGATCTAATAAATCACAAAATTTTGAATCATTGTTACGTCAGTTCAGACGAAAGCAAATTTTAGATTTTAGTGTTAACAGATCATTGTAAACTGGTGAGTATTGGAGAGTAGCAAACAATATCAAATCTGATGTGTCTACAAACTGCTTCAAGTGAGTGCAAGTTTCATTTAGTAGCTGTTGTTCTATAAAGCACTGTTAGTCATTTTGAATGTATCATGAGTCAAATATTTGCTATTTTCACAAACCCATACCAATTCATATCTCAGGTAAAGGGTTACAGTAACTAAATATTTAAATACCTGTGATGCATACATAAACAACAATAGTAATAATATGTGTTCACCAGAGTAACTTCATTTTGTGTATGGCCATAGCATATGTATGTCTCTTTTCCACAAGAGAGGTGGGTAAATGATTGAATACATTATTTTGTGGAAACTAAAACACTGATAAATCAAAGAAATTGAACCTTGTGGAAATTATCTGACATATGGTATAGTAAAGGTTTGGACTAAAACTATCACCTACCCCCACTGTCTTTGTAAAAATTAACAAATCATGAAATGGTAATTGGTAAAAATCACACACAAAAAAACAGGTACAGCTCTGATAACTTATATATGTATTGCCAACAAAATAACCAACTGTTGGTACTTATTAATATTGTGAAGTTAAATCAAATTCAGACCAATGGTAGCCAAGATATTGTGTGGACAAAATATAATAAATAAAATTAACAAAGGGTCAAAACTCATTTAAAATCCAGTAGATGAAGACATGCCAATGATATGCGCAACTTTGCTTAGTACTTATTTTATTAAAAATCTGACTAAAGGTAGCTGAGAAATAGTCTGGACAAAATATATTTGAGGAATATAACAAAGGGCCATAACTCATTAACAAGAGGGCTAAGATGGCCCTAAAGACGCTCACATGAGAAAAACTGCCTTCGTTGCCTGTACAAGTTACTGAATTATAACACAGTTGTACTGAATACATAATCCATGAGATCATTTTTAATTCCACAAACTTAACAGTGCCTGTAATTGAAATTTGAAATCAAACTTGACTGAGAAATTATGGCTTTAAAAACATTAAAAGGGGCATAACTCCTGACCTAATTGGCCAATATCAGCCATAATAATACCTGGCCAAGAAATATGATAATACACATTGTAATTAAGTTTGAAGATGATTGCTTAAGAAATAAAAATGCTAGAGTACAAACAAAGTGAAATTTGGCTTTTTTTAATATTAAAAGGGGCATAATTCTTGACATAATAGGCCAATATCAGCCATAATCGAACTTGGCCCAGATATTATGGTAACAAGAAAGTCAGTAGAACTGACAGATGCTCCCCGAAGAACGTCATTGTTACAAATAAGGCCTTGGTCAATGGGTGGGAGGATATGTTGAAATCCCCATTCATAAATCATATCTATTCTCCTCATCAGATGAGATGTTTTACCAACTCTAATTTGGAGACTTAGTAACACTTTACTATTTAATATGATAATACGTGTTACTCATCAGATCTTTCATTGATTTTTTTTTTATTTTAAGTGCTCATATCAAAGAGGTTAACCAACACTCTTGACATATGACTGGATATTTGAAATAGTGTATAATGGCCTAAACAACAATTAGCTGACATGATTATGATTGACGTTACTACCACATTGAATTTTGTGGGGTTTTGTTTAAATGATATCTCCTGTTAAATTAGGCAAATGACATGAATATTAGTCAACAACATGGTAGTAGGGGCTATAACTCTCTTAAAAATTGAGGAACCAGGTCACGTCGACGATATGCATATCTACTCTTGGTAATAAAGCTTCCCATAAAGTTTCATTGAATTCAAGCCATTAGTTCCTGAGAAATAGCCCGGACAAGAATCATGCAACATGAACTATAGGCCAAAAAGTCAAGGGGCCATAACTCTGTGAAAAATTTAGGAACCAGGTCACGCCGACGATATGCGTATCTACTCTTGGTGATAAAGCTTCCCATAAAGTTTTGTTGAATTCAAGCCATTAGTTCCTGAGAAATAGCCCGGACAAGACTCATGCAATATGTACTATAGGCCAAAAAGTCAATGGGCCTTAACTCTGTGAAAAATTTAGGAACCAGGTCACGCCGACGATATGCGTATCTACTCTTGGTGATAAAGCTTCCCATAAAGTTTTTGAATTCAAGCATTAGTTCCTGAGAAATAGCCCGGACAAGAATCATGCAATATGTACTATAGGCCAAAAAGTCAAGGGGCCTAACTCTTTGAAAAATTTAGGAATCGGGTCATGCTGACGATATGCGCATCTCCTCTTGGTAATAAAGCTTCCCATAAAGTTTCGTTGAATTCAAGCCATTAGTTCCTGAGAAATAGCCCGGACAAGAATCATGCAATATGTACTATAGGCCAAAAAGTCAATGGGCCATAACTCTGTGAAAAATTGAGGAACCAGGTCACGCCGACGATATGCGTATCTACTCTTGGTAATAAAGCTTCCCATAAAGTTTCGTTGAATTCAAGCCATTAATTCCTGAGAAATAGCCCGGACAAGAATCATGCAATATGAACTATAGGCCAAAAAGTCAAGGGGCCTTAACTCTGTGAAAAATTTAGGTATCGGGTCATGCTGACGATATGCGCATCTCCTCTTGGTAATAAAGCTTCCCATAAAGTTTCGTTGAATTCAAGCCATTAGTTCCTGAGAAATAGCCCGGACAAGAATCATGCAATATGTACTATAGGAAAAAAGGGCCGTGAAAAATTTGGGGGTCATGCTGACGATATGCGCATCTCCTCTTGGTAATAAAGCTTCCCATAAAGTTTCGTTGAATTCAAGCCATTAGTTCCTGAGAAATAGTCCGGACAAGGAAAGTGTGACGGACGGACGGACGAATGGACGAAGCGGCGACTATATGCGTCACCTTCGGTGAGCATAAAAAAACATTGTCATAAAGTTTGAAGATGACTGCTTAAGAAATGAAGATGCTAGAGTGCAAACAACTAATTGCGGACAACGGACGGACGACGGACATTCATGGATCCTAATAGCTCATCCTGAGCACATGTTCTCAGGTGAGCTAAAAATCAAGCGAAGAATAATGTTTCAACGATATGCGCAACTTGGCTTGGTTCTTATCAGTCTTGTAAAGTTTGATTAAATCTGACCAAAGGTAGCCAAGAAATAAGGCGGACAAATCTTGTCTACAGATAGACCCACCGACGGATGTGACTCCAATATATATGTATATGGGGGTAAAAAACGACAATAAAGAAGAGCCTCCAGAAAAGCTGCTTCCTTTGTCTCATCCTTTATCTTTTTCAAACAGTTCATGAGATACTAAAATGGATAAAACTATCCAATACTGAATCACATAAAATTATTGTGAATAAAAAAACAAAAAAACTTAATATCAGTAGCTCCCTTAGGTCTTCTTAATTCTTGTATTTATTAACACAAACATAGATTAAACAACTGAAACATATAGGAAAAATTAACAGAAATTTAACTAAGCTCTAAAGAAGCATAAAGTAGGAAAAGAACAAAACATTTCAAAAAAAGTATCTCAAAATAATCTCTCCCAAAATAATCTCTCAAAGTCTTGTATGTAAATTTTATATTTTCTTTTTTACTAAGTCAATAAAATCTATAACTGATTGATTTTATGATAAAACAAAAAGCAATATACTGTTTTTGAAAATTTTCTCATAGGCACAGGTACAGGCATTTATGATAATGGTCTTGTATTTAGCATGATACATCTGTGAAACACTGGATTGACAAGGATCAAACCCTGACTCTACTTGAGAAAAACCAGTGCCTTAAGCACTGGACATCCTAATAGAATTGTTACCAAGCAGGTATTCTTTATAACAAAGCTTACCACCAGTTCCTAGTACTTTAAGAAGCTCAAAATCTTTCACAGTCACTCGATCTGTTGTCCGCATATTAACTGTAAAAGAGAATTTATTCTAATTCTGATGAATTCTTAAAATTAATAATAATAATAATCATTTATATGATAAAAAACAATAAAAACAATACTACCAACACATAAAGATACATCAAAAGTACACAATATTTGAGACCATATCAACTGCAAGTTAATAACAATAACCAACACGTTAAATTCTTACCCGGCCAAAATGACCATCATTTAACCATTCAATAATTATCTTACCCTTATCCTCTGCTGAAAAAAGCATTCACCCAGCGAGTCCTCATCAATGTAATCACAACTTTTTTGCAAAATATTTTTCTTATACACATATACATGAATACAAATCAATAAACAAAATGTGTGTAATTATCTACACTTAATATCATCAATGATCATAAACTATATCACATTACCATCTAAATAAGCTTGATAAATAATAATTAAAACAAAAATAATTTCAAATAGTATACTAACTTTGCATACTTAAGAATATCTGTCTGCATTAAACTGAAAATGTAAGTAAGTTATCCCCAAAGCATAATCTAAATTTAGAGTGCTGGTTATCCATTTCTATTTATAGATTTAAACACCTTTATGTCAGGTAGCATAAATATCTATACATAAACTTGATCAAAGGCCAGACATGAGTCAGTCTTGGGTTTCACAACACTTAAAAATATGTAATGCTTTTTATCAATTTAGATATCAAAATGAAAGTGGGAAAAGTACTCAAGTGATTCACAGTAGATATTTTTCTCATATAAATTGAACAACAACATTCAGTATCTTGTGAATGATCTACTATATGTACATACTAGCTCAAAATTTGAACTCTTCAAACATGGAAACTTGCTTGATTTTCATATTAATAAAATCTTTTCTAATAGTTTTTGATTTATTTGTGTATCCATGATGACAAAGATTATTAAAGATTCATGATACCATGCAATATATAAGAGCGCAGCCACACTGTGGTATGATACAGTAACAAAGTGGCAACAGTTTTGTTGACACAACACCTGAAGTTTTCAACAAACAAAAATACTCTAATACAATCTATACTTGAATATCAGCCTCAAATTCATATAGAATCTTGTTGCCATTTTTTGAGTTTGAGCATTCAAATCATAAATACAGCATTACTATTTTTGAGAACATGAGGTGAAGTCTTTGAGTGTCTTAGATTTTAACCCTTTCCCTCATATAGACTCATTTTGACGCACTTAATAGGTACCACATAAAGCCTGATCTGCAGAAAACTACAGTTAAACCTTACCAAATTTAATTACAAAATCCTCATTACCAGACCACTGAGGAGCAGCGAACAGCATAAAACCTGATCAGCCTGCGAGTTACTCGCAGGCTGATCTGGTTTTATGTTGTTCGCATAGGTCTTTTCATGGTTTCCTCTATGAGGGAAAGGGTTAACCACTGACATTACATTACTGTCTGAATTACTTACTGTTAACAACTGTTCATGTAATATTTATATACCTTCCTCCCAATGAACATTTTATATTTTACTCAAGGAGATTCTTTTTATTTTTCACACAGATATAAAATGTGTTTGTCATGAAAGCTTATCAAGACTAATTCTATCTAAATGCGGTTGGCTTTTAATTTACATTATCATTAAAAAAAATGCTGAAATAGGCAAATAATGATATAATTCATATATGTGACAAATGAATTCCTGAGGGGACGAAGCCGATTATATAAACTACTATGATACACTCCCAGCATATAGCTTTGCAAAACATGGGTCTCCAGCTATGAGTTAATGCTTATGATACCAGTCATGCATGTGAATATTAAACTTGTCTCCCTGGAAACGCATTCCAACCTCTTTAGAGAAAAACATTTTAATAGTGAAATCTACCATATTCTACCACATTTTCCATAAGGTCATTTAACCCTTAATTACCATGCAAAAAAATGTTCAAAGAAATTGTTGTTTGCTTTCTTGGGTTAAACATCCCAATGACAGAATTTCAGTCATTTTTGAGACTGTCTGTATATGAGAGAGACATTGCAGCTGCCTCACTTGGATATTATGCTATGAGTAATCACTCCCATAAAATTCCCCTCCATTAAAACTGCTCATGAATTCAAAGAGTTATGAGGCATATACCATATGCAGGTGTTGTTAGAAATCAGATACTAAATATCCCATAATTCCAAATAATGCATAAAATGCAACAGTGTTAGGAAAAAGTGCAACCCAGACAATACAAAGGTCAAGGCTAAGTTGGTTAATGAGAAAGAGGACTACAACTGGCTGAAGACGGCAAAGAAGACCTGGTACATGTATGAAACTGTCTCAGCTGACACCATGAATCTTGGCATTAGTGTATTAAAGCAAGGGCTAACCCAGGATATCCTAGAAAGCAGCTTAAAAGGAAAAAAAGTAAAGAAAATCTTTCTTATGACATGTTACAAAAAATCTGCAACAGCTTCTATTATTTATACATACAAGAAAACAAGAAAATTTGTGGTTTCATTCTTCTTGCAGAGACACACACACAATTCTTCAAGATCTGTTTTTTTCAAACAAACAAAAAAATCCATCATCTTTATTCTATTTAAATACACTAGGGGTGCATAGGTTGAGAATATAAGTTCAGACTAAAAATCTTTTTTGCAGCAGAGAACTCCTACACTACAGCAACACCAGTTGTTAGTGGTCATCTGGTCTCCTGTTTTCAGCTCAGATTCTACAGTCTGTGCCGCAAATAGAAATCCATTATTTCATATTACTGTTTGGAGTTGAGAAAAATAATATTCATTAAGTCCTATATTAGTAAATGAATTTTCATGAGGTAAATCTGACCTTTATTTATAATTAGTAGACATTTGCTTTAAAAATCTAATTTTCTCATTCTCATGCCAGGCTATTTTATATTTAGTTAAAGCTGTAATGATCTGAATCCATACAACAGAATGTGACTTTGTCTTTGGTACTTTTTAAAGGTTAAGTTGAACTTGGAAAGGATTCTTCTTTCATAAATATTCAATAATTGGCACAGCAGCCATTCAAGCTTTTAACTCACTATAAATCATTTTGATGTTTTCTACTTTCTTGTGGCTCATAACACTGGTAGTATACTGGTGTAGAATGCCTGTTGAATGTGATGCTACTGCCCTAATTGCCAGGTATATAAACCATAAACTGTTAATTAATTTAAGGTATGTGGTCCTGTGGTAAAATACACAACTACAGAAATGAAGGTTGTGGGATCAAACCCATTTAGGACCAGGATTTTTCATGGGCTATCCTAAGGAACCATCAATTAATTCTAAAAGGATAATTATATGTTGTAAAAACAATGTTTCCCAGTCAATATCTAGTACATGATAAATTAAAGGGTATGTTGACTGATAAATTAGAGCCCAGCTTGTTGCATATGCTCTAAAAATCAGCCACATCTTTACTCATTTTTGGCTTCAATTTTATCAGTAGAAGATACAACTATAACAAAAACAAGATGTGTTTGAAAAACACTATGCCCCCGTCTGAGGAGGTCATCTGATGTCAAATACTTGATGTCAACTGAAAGCCTTTCATGAGTTGAGTAAGTATGTCATACTCCATATAGTAAAAGGGAAATGCTCCAGACAAACAAGAGGGCCAAGATGGCCCTGAAACACATTGCATTCATTGACAATTATTGTATTATGAGTCATACTGAATTACATAATCCATGCAGAAGTACAGCAAGATCACCTAAATTCCACACAAAAACTGTACCTGCCATCCAAATTTTGAAGGTCATACCTCTAATAAGTCTTTATAAAATGAAGTGACCCCTCAGGTGGGGTCAATTTTGACACCATGTGGGCCATGATTTGAAAAGATTTGGTTGCAGTCAACTAGAAAACATCTGAACTCCAGGCTTTGTGGTTTCTGAGAAGAAAATCTTTTGAGGGTTTTCCTATAAAAGTTATGTAAAATTAAGTGACCCCTAAGGCAGGGACAATTTTGACTTCAGGGCCATGATTTGAACAAACTTGGCTGAGGTCTGCTAGGCCATGTTACACACTAAATAATACTCCAGGCCTTATTATGAGGTCTCTGACATGAAGATTTTTCTATTTTTTCTTATATAAGGCTGGGCCAACTTTGACCCCCAGGGCCAAGATTTGAACAAAATTGGTAGAGGTCTGCTAGGCCATGAAACACACCAAATATCTAAACTCTAGGCCTTGTGGTTTCTGACAAAAAGATTTTTCTAGTTTTTCCAATGTAAGTCTATGTAAAATCAAGTGAACCCTGGGGCGTGGCCAATTTTTACCCCAGGGTCATGATTTGAACAAACTTGGTAATGGTCCGTAAGACAATGCCACACACAAAATATCTAAGCTCTAGGCCTTGCGGTTTCAGAGAAGAAGATTTTTTAAGATTTCACTTCAAAAATCTACTTTTATCTCCTGTGACCCAGATATGCAACAGACTGAAACCATTTGATGAACTTTTGTAGAGCTTCATGCAAGGAACATCACAAGAAATTTTCATCAAAAATGGTTAAGTGGTTTAGGATAAGATGTCGTTTAAAGAAAATTGTTCACACCAGTGGTACACATGCACAGACGCCGGACAAAAGGCGATCACAATAGCTCACCATTTGCTCTTTGTGCTCAGGTGAGCTAAAAATTATCAAAAAAAAGTGAAGGGATCTAATTAAAAAAAGGCCCAAACAGAGTTTTGTTTCATAATCATTACATTTGTGCTTTGCTCACTATCTATTTTTATTCAAATCAATACCTCAAATAGTTCAGGAAATATGTTCCTGTCAAAAAAATTGATATATAAAGTAAACTAGAACTATCACTAAATGTGATTAATACCCCCGCAATACTGCTTTAGAAATGATGAAGTTATTAGGATTAAGAAGAAGAGTATGAAAAAGACATTTTTACATTAGTTTTTTTTTCCAGATTTTTGGCCGGGTTACACAGGTTGTGCTTGACCATTGTATGAAATTGTTTTGAATTCCAACCAGTAGTTTTAAAGTTAAGCTCCGGACAAGGAAAAGTAACAAAGGGCAATAACTCTGTAATTACAATAGATAGAGTTATGGTTCTTGTGCACTGCACTTCCTCTTATTGTGGTTGACAATTGTATGAAATTGTTTTGAATTCCAACCAGTTCTTTTCAAGTTATGCTATGGACAAGGAAAAGTAACAAAGGGAAATAACTCTGTAATTACTCTAGATAGAGTTATGGTTCTTGTGCACTGCACTTCTTCATATTGTGGTTGACCATTGTATGAAATTGTTTTGAAATCCAACCAGTAGTTTACAAGTTATACTCTGGACAAGGAAAAGTAACAAAGGGCAATAACTCTGTAATTCCTATAGATAGAGTTATGGTTCTTGTGCACTGCACTTCCTCATATTGTGGTTGACCATTGTATGAAATTGTTTTGAAATCCAACCAGTAGTTTACAAGTTATACTCTGGACAAGGAAAAGTAACAAAGGGCAATAACTCTGTAATTCCTATAGATAGAGTTATGGTTCTTGTGCACTGCACTTCCTCTCATTGTGCTTGACCATTGTATGAAATTGTTTTGAAATCCAATCAGTACTTTACAACTTATACTCCGGACAAGGTTACAAGTTATACTCCGGACAAGGAAAAAAAATACAAAGGGCAATAACTCTGTAATTACTCTAGATAGAGTTATGGTTCTTGTGCACTGCACTTCCTCATATTGTGGTTGACCATTGTATGAAATTGTTTTGAAATCCAACTTGTACTTTTCAAGTTATGCTCCGGACAAGGAAAAGTAACAAAGGGCAATAACTCTGTAATAAGTCAAGATGGAGTTATGGTTCTTGTGCACTGCACTTCCTCTCCATGTGCTTGATCATTGCATGAAGTTGTATTGAATTCCAATAACGCAACGGACCGCTGGACCGACCGACCAACCGACCGACCGACCACCGGGTGACTCCTATATACCCCCCCAAACTTCGTTTCGGGGGTATAAAGAGATAATCAGAAAGTTAGACAAAACAGAGTACTAGTTCTTGTTTACTGCACTGCTTCTACTTGCTATCATATGTTTCAAGTTTAAAGTCCTTATGGTCTTTTGTTTATGAGTTTAGTCCCCCAACCCCCCACCCCAAAAAAGGGAGATAATCAAAAACCAGACTTGGTAGAGTTATGGCTCTCAGTCACTGCACTTCTCCTTGTCATATTCTATTCATATATGAAATTTCAAGTCAATACTTTGCTTAGTTTTATGAAATTTCAAGTCAATACTTTGCTTAGTTTTTAAGTAATGGCCATTGTCAAAGTTGCTGATAAACCAACAGACAGGGCAAAAACAATATGCCCCCGATCATAGATCTCGGGGGCATACAAAAGTGTTAACACATTTAAAAAGAACTGTACTGATACACACATAATTTCAAGAGAGAGCAAAAGCTGAAGAAACGCAATGTAACTATAAAGATAAATGAGGGAAAATAGAATTTCTTTCCAATGTACCTAAATAGGAAACTTCTGTAGGACATTAAATAGAAACACTGCTATAACAGATTTCCCCTGGTGCTATACACAGTGAGTGGTGACAACTCAACAGAAACGGCAGCACTGTACAAACTCAAGATTTACTGATCCGATAATACTGCTGAGACAGCTCAAAGGCTCTCTGTGCGGAATGCACAATAAGTGTCAAGTGACCTGTTAAAATGGCCCAGCATGGCTTGTAAGGGCCTCACTGCAACATAAGTGTGGCTTCCCTCAAGTGACAAACTGGTGAGAAAATGACTGTAAAAATTGTTATATAGTACACCATTTATGGTAATGCATAACAACACTAACATAGCCTCTCTATTCATATGTATGCAAATATAGTTATGTATCAGTGAAGAATCAAAATATCAAATAAACCTGGTTTAATTTGTTTGCTATGTAGGCTGATCTGGATAAATATAACTGCTTCAGCAAGGTTCTTCACCAAGATATTACTTAAACTTGACCTGTTTTACAACAATTGGACAAAGTGAAGGAGTTTAAAACTCCACCCGCCTTAGCCTGTGAAATATTAGTGACTGGCAAGTGAAAAATACAAGCATTTCTTTGAGACTGCATTGATTTTACAATCCCAAACTTTTAATGGGCTAAGGCAGGGCAAGTGATAATTTTAGGAATTTTATACCCCTGCAGTGGATTTGTGTGCCATTATTATGGGAGCTAAGAAATCATGTCTTATTATAAGATACCCGCTCACATAATTATGTCAGACCAACCTGAGCCAAGGAGAAACACTGGTAAAAAGTTGATAAAATATTCCCTAGTCATTACCAAGACAACATGGAATGAATTTCTTGGTTTTTAAGGGTAGTATATCAATTTATATTCAATTATATCAAATCATTCACAAAATATAAGACTGCAGTGTGTGGAAGTTGTGTGCTAAACAAGTTGTTCCAGTACTGGTAACTTCACAAGAAACTCCTGTCTGATACTAGAGAAATCAGAACTGTCATGCTTTGAGATCATATTGGAGATGCATGTAACACAATAGTTATCTTGACAAAAAGCATAGTGCACCAGTCTTACCTATCAAGATCTGTTCTGTCTCTTTCCATTCATAATTGATCCATGGGTAAAATGTTTTTGGTTTTAAAACTGTTGTTTTGGAATGAAATATGATTATATGCTGATTACCTGGAAATCTTCACAATTCATAAAGCGACCAATGAAATGACTGTATTGGAGACAATTGATCAAGACAATAATATGACAGATGATTCATGTCATGGATTATAACAAATATAGACCTTAAAACTGAGATCAAGCAACTGAAAAGCTATTAAAACTCTTTGTATTTGCTTGAAGAACCTTCCCTGCTTGCAGGTGCGCAGCACATATATACATAAGGGAATTACAATACAGCTCACCTTGCTGTGACAGGATATGACTAGTTGACTGTTAACAAACATCTGGAAATCTTATTAACCGAACAATAACTCTGCAAAACATAAAAGGAAATGTATTCTTTGGTATCTGTCTGTATGCTGAGCCCAAAGTAGGGAGTTACTGGTGTGTACATGTACCATTTTAATGACTATAGTATGTGACAGATGGGAATTAAATGCATGACCTCCTACTCCCAAGGTGGACACTCTACCTACTGAGCCCCTGGGGAAAGTCACATGAAATGAAATTGAACACATGCAAAACAACCACGGCAAAACAAGATGGCGGCCTCAACAAACTTATAATGAAGAAAGGATAAGCATTTACAGAAGGGAAAAGACTATACCCAAGACTTTGATCCTCAAACTTGAGGTGCACACTTAACATCACTGTGCACTAAAACACAGGCAATTCCGGTAATCATATCCCATCACATTCCACATGACTTGTACCACATATGAAGTGGTAATCCATTAAATTCAGCAGCTTGTTTTAATTACTGAATTTAATTAGAGGATGCTTCAGTCAAGAGCTTTATCTTCAATATCATGACAAAATGAGAAGATATCTACTTCTCTTGTTTTTACTTTAACGGTAGATTTCAATCAACACTTACAGCGACTACTGTGAAGTCATTCTCCCTGTATCAAGTGAAGTTGCATTTGTTTCAATCATCTTTATCTTCTTTTTGTTCCAAGACTTTTTCTTTACACAAATAACATAAATTCTGTGGAAAAACATGGATAATTATGTTTAATTTTTCATTTCATTATAGCTTATGGTTCATAAAAATGGTATATGAAACAGTCTTTCTTAGCAATGAATCTGAGCTACACAAACTGTATGAGCAAACAGTGGAGACCATGCATGAACAGATTAACTGATCACTGTGTGGAACCTCCAAAACCATGGACACAACCATTTGAAAGACTAACTAAGGGAACCATCCCTAAATTTCAAATTATCCCGGGAGAGAAAAAATGATTGAAACCAGAACAACAGCAACAACAACCTTCCATTGACGAAATACTGGAGGAAATGATTAATATCCACCCACTGATCACCCCCCCCACACCATCACCACCAAAGCGGACAGGATAACAACAGAGGGACCCACCAACTCTGACAGCAACAGCACATTATCCCTTGACAAACTTGACAATACAATTTTATCAGAGAGAGACATTTTTATTTACTCCATCTATGGCATCTTCAATTCAAATTAGACGATTTTCATTTAAAATGTATTATTAACACTTTTAGTTTCATTTTTTAATAAAATCCTTAGTAACGATTTGTTACCAAAAATAGACTTGCACAATGGAACCATGTGACCAAAAGATCCCTATTTTTTATACTTCAGTGACTAGATTTTGCTATATAAATATCCTGATGAAGACTCAGTTTGAGTCGAAACGTCGATCAGAATTAAAAAAGTAAACCACAACCTGCCTTGATCGTTCGTTCTACCTTTTGTTTATTAGTATTTCTACTAGTATAACATATATAAGATAATGTATAAACTCCAATAAAAGAAACAAATCAAGCACACCAAGCTTTCACAAAACCTAAGTATAGGACCTGCAGCAAGGAGAGCTGTGAGTGCAATCAACACATACATGACATAGTCAGCTGTCTGGGGTGATGCTGTTAGCAGAAAGCATATATAATGAGAAACAGGTTTATATAGTAGATGATAATGTAATGGAGGGTAATTTGCAATGCTTCAACAGGTTTACTGATGAACAATAAGCAATCCTTATACAGAGCCAAGATAATATAACTCTGATCATCCTGTAAGATTTAAAATCTATTCACCACTTGGAAGATCAGAGCAATAACTCTTAAGAAAAAGCCCTGATTGTGTCCCTGCATGACCTTTGACATATCAGGATCTGCAGAGTCCTGCGAACCCTCTCCCCTGATCTCATACAACTAATTTTTAATCTCCTACAAAGTGTTTCGATGTCTTGGCAAACAGAGCAGAAGTTCAGACAGCTCCTCTGAGAAGCCACCTCTAATTTGTACATGAATATTCATACAGTAAAGGGTTAACAGGGCTAATACACGTATGCTAAATAGATAAATATCATCAAAATATAATAATGATGTTTAATTATTAAGCTAATTTGCTGACAATCTAGAGTGAAATATTTTGACTCCATCAACATGATTCTTAGTTCTGGACAAATAAACATATCAAATCATGGACAGGATACAATAGTGTCCCTTTACCTCAAATATATGTATAGAAGCTGAATACAAGGTTGTCCCTTTAACTCACATATATGTATATTAGCTGGATACAATGTTGTCCCTTTACCTCACATATACATATATTAGCTGGATGCGATGTTGTCCCCTATACTTCACATACACATATATTAGCTAGATACGATGTTGTCCCTTTACCTAACATATTCAGATATTAGCTGGATACGATGTTGTCCCTTTACCTCACATATATGCATACTAGCTGGATACAATGTTTATCCATGTTTAAGAAACAGCTCAAACAAGCAAAGCAGGTTGAACTCACACACATATACACTGCATGAGCAAGCTTCAACAAAAAATACACGACTAAATATTTACAGTATACCATCCATATTAAAGTATTCTAATTTAAAGCAGCTCATTGACAAGATGCTCAATGACTAAGAATATGGCTTTTTACTATAAGTGTGTATTACATCTATCAAAACCCATCTGATAATGCATGCATTGTCACCAAATGCAACCATCCGTGATTGTAAAAATATGGGAGGTTTCTCCATCACAAGCAATAGTGTTACAAACAGTATTGATTTGACCTGACTATTTGAGTTTTACCGTTGCTTTGACAGTATTTCAGTTATATTAGCGACGTCCAGCTAATTACAGGCGGAGGAAGAACCCGAATGCACTGAGGCATCAGGGTAGAACCACTGACCTACCACAAGCCAGCTGGAAGGCTTCCTTACATGAAAATCTTAATGACCCTACCGGGATTCGAACCAATGCGGTGAGGGGCTGAGTGTGTGTTAAAGTCAGTGACTTTACCCTCTCGGCCACGAAGGCCCAACGAATGGTATTTAAAGCTGTATTAAGAATTTTTAAAGCTATATTATGATTTTCTATTTCCATTTGCCATCACTTGAAAATCACATTCACTCTTCTAGCATGGGCTCACTTCACAGATTGAACTTTAAAATTTGCTACCTAGAACTGGTGAAGATGCCATGTTGCCGATTGTGTCACATGGAACTGCAGGTTTGGGGATACTGTATTTTATTATTAATTTAACTGATTTCTCCAACCTGGGTTGTACAAAAATAGCACTTTCCTGTTCAATGTGACCTACACTTGCCAAGTTTATATGTCAGGAAACAGACATCATCAACATTGACAAGGAAGAGCAGAAAATTCTTCTACCTATCATCTTTGAACAAGCGGCTGTAAGTGTAACAGTACAGGGAATCAAACTGCAAACTAGTTATCTTTCTCCTTGCTCATCCAATCTACATTTTACATGACGTAACTAATACCTTTATTAATATTTAGCTGTCTTTCTCATTCTTACATACAGTAGAAGTAGAGTGCAAATCCAGAATGTCCTGATAAACCAGTTTCTTTAATCTCATATAAAGGGCATCAGTACAATGACCTGTGTATAGTGTTTGACACTAACACCAGGCCTGGGGTCTGAGACTCTTTAGATTTTGTTTTGGACTAACTGATTTTGAGGTTAGGTACCGGTAATCCATTGACTCACTGAGTTGAAAAGGAGCTAATATTTGAGATATATGAAAGCCATGTAGGTTTTAACTTGGACAACTCATTTTCTGCTCAGAACTCTCTTAACAGTTATGGTCACATTGCCTCCTTGCTTATAGTGACCCCGTCACACCAGTTCGATCTCCTATACAAATACTGTGATCATGAATTTGCGTACAAATTCTTTACAGACATGAAATGCTTGGCCAAATTTTGGAAATGTTCAAAATAATCATGATAAGAAGGTATTGGAAATACAGTGCAGTGAAAAGTGTATTGGACATATAAAAGACAGGGCAAGCATTACTTATAGGACTAGCTTAAGTCAAGCCAAGTTCGAGCCTGTAGAGCATGGTGAAATCTTTTTGGGCACAATCAGACTGTGGTAACAAAGCACCAAGACGGTATTCACTACTGACAATGATGCCAACAATCAGTAATCAGGGATGCAGTCACCACTCTCGGCCAATTGTTTTAAGAGAGAAACCAGTTGTTAAGAGTATAGCTCTAATATGATGGTGGCCTTAGTGTTGATCTCTCCCTAGCCTATGTGACAGTATAATACCAGATATATCTGAGAGTAATTTAGAAGCTAATCAGGTTTTCAACTTTACATTATTCATTAACATCATGAAATGAGAACTATAAAAGCTATTCATATCGGCTATTGCTTGCATTTAATGAACTAACAAACTGTAAAATGGTATATCTGCATGACAGCTGAGAATAGTATTACAGAAAACGTGATAATGTGCAGCATAATCAATACTTCGCTCTGAGTACTTTTAGTGCAAGCTGACAAATCAAGATTTCCCACAAACCTTTCCCTTCCCTTGCCATCGTAATAAATCCTCACAGAAACTCGGCTGTTATGAATAAATTGCACTTTATTAAGGTTTTTATTCCAAACATAACTGTGTTACACCGATTCTAATGCAACAGATTTTCCAATAAATGAATCTTTCATTTAACGTCTGCTTACAGTATTGGGTAGCAGTGTAGAGTTGTGCTGGGCAGTGGAGAGTTTACATAGCCTGAATGTATCTGAACGGTGTTTGACACTACCCTGGTGGTTACATACAGGGTCACTGACCAGAAATGACCAGTGTAAGCTTTGGCATTGATCTGGTCAGCAACCAGGCAAGTATTCCAAAGAAATCATTGTAATAATACACTAAAAATAAACTAATATCAAATCTACCGTCATACAGCTATATTAATGCAGTTACAGTGTGTGTGTGTGTATACTAAAATAATTTGGTACGGTTCACTTAGTGAAATCCTATTTATTAGTATTGAAAATAAGTCCAAAAAGATTTCAACGATCAATCAGCATGTTTATCAGTAGTGTTAATTAATCAGCAGTGAATCTACAGATCCCAGGGGCATAAAAAAGAGTCACTTTCTTGCTGATCATAATACCCAAACACTTATCTATTCAGGGTTCTTAACTACTTACCATATGAACTTCACCAAGCAAGGCTACTGGACTCCAATTTCTAAATAAATCCAACTCTACAACTAAATGGTTTAAGCTCAGGTCAAGAATAGGAAACTTCAACTTTTACGAAAATTAGCATTCTTTCTCCTAATACAATAGAAAAATCATTCACTGAGTATTGTGTATATTGTGATACTGGCTGTATTTAGGCATCAAGTGAAGCTGTTTAGCACTGACTTTAACCCTTTCCCTCATAGGACACCATGAAAAGACCTATGCGAACAACATAAAACCAGATCTTCCTGCGAGTAACTCACAGGCTGATCAGGTTTTATGCTGTTCGCTGCTCCTCAGTGGTCTGGTAATGAGGATTTTACAATTAAATTTGGTAAGGTTTGAATTTGGTTTTCTGCAGATCAGGCTTTATGTGGTACCTACTGAGTGCATCAAAATGAGTCTATATGAGGGAAAGGGTTAAGCTGATTTATCAGCTGTACAGATGGGAGGGCCTCAAGAATATCTGCCTTAATATCATTATTATTAAACTTTAATGATTCTAAGTACAATAGTCGCTCTAAGCAGCCTGTGTCAGCGAATTTCCATGAAATTTAAGCATAAATCAATCTGTTCATTGTTGAACTAGGGATCATTGGGGAATGACAGACAAAATCCTAGTAAAAATGTAAAAACAGTCATACTTATATAATAGGACTTCATATGGATAGAACTTCATTCATGTAGGCCAAATAAGATTTTTTCCCTCATACACAATTACATCTGCTGAAATCTGACAGTTAGAATTCTCAAGGAAATGTATCATAGATATGAACCAAAATATTTATTCTAAGTTTATCTGTAACTACCAGGCGAGGGGGGTCCACAAAAATCTGAATATCTAAATTAACAAAAGATTACATAAGAAGTTATACTTGCATCAATTCATAAATTAAAATATCACGTCTGAATTTCTTATTTAAAAAAAAAGGAGATCAAAAAGCTAAAATACTGTACTAATTACAATGTCTAATGAAATAATGCCTTTAAATGTAATCTCAGATAATACAAATAATTGTCGATACCTTAAGGAATGTAAATAACAAAAGCCTAGAAGGGTCTCAAGTACCAGGGCTTTTTCCCCTTTTTATCAGGAGTAATTAGTTTGCCTTTTAACCCTCTCCCTCATAGAGGATACCACGAAAAGACCTATGCGAACAGCATAAAACTCGCAGGCTGATCAGGTTTTATGCTGTTCGCTGCTCCTCAGTGGTCTGGAAATGAGGATTTTATAATTAAATTTGGTAAGGTTTAACTGTGGTTTTCTGCAGATCAGGCTTTATGCGGTACCTTTTGAGTGCGTCAAAATGAGTCTATATGAGGAAAGGGTTAAATTCATGCAGTTTCCTCAAACTTGCTACTTAATACTAGTCAGGATTATTCTTTCTACAAAATAAAGAACTGGCACATATGATATAAAGGCCCTTCCATGCAAATCACTTGAAAAAAGGCATATCACTGTGTTAAAATACATCAAATGCATTTCATTCACGCTTTACAAGTAATCCTTTCAAAACAAAACTAGGTTAAGAATAATGGAAAACAACATAACGAGGACTGTCCATGAAACTGTTTTAAGCGCGTATAGAAATAAAAGGAGATGGGACAATTCTTTGGTCAGTCCATGATATGCCTGGACAGCATAGTGATAACGCGCTTCACTTCACACCAATGCGTCCCAAGTTGGATTCCTAGTCACGTACGTGAGAGGGTACAATGGCCGCCCACTCAGGCATGTGGGTTTTCTCCGGGTTCTCCAGTTTCCTCCCACAAGTAATGACAATATACACGGCTGCCGTAAGATGACAGAAGATTTTCATTGTACTGTTCACTTTAATTAACGTTTAAATGTTAGAAATCCAAGCATGTTTATTCTACCTGACCCAACTTTCTCCTAATGGACCTTTCCTTCAAGAATTATATTTCAAACAGCCAGCAATGTTGGTAATTTATTCAGCATGCCCATTTATTCTCTGTAGACCAGGTTTTAAACCCCAAAATTTGGAAACATACCCCACAATATTGTAGGAATTCTCTATATATGAAGGGGTAAGAAGTTAAGGAAAAGCAGCAATTGTTCTCCCACTTTCAAACTCTCTCAGTGCACCCTGATATATTGCCCCACTGAATTTCAAAATAAATGTAAAACACTTGATGTTGTTATAAAGCATTTCTTCCGGCCAATGTTTTCATCAAGGATTCACATGAACATAAATTTAAAAATAAACATACTGTATAATGCCAAATAAATGCCCCAGGGCTCTGCAATTTTTCCTTGTTTAACTATGGTTATAAAATAAACCTGCCTAATCACTTGAGCGCCCCTTTCCTCATTCACTCACATAAAAGTTTTGATTTTTCAGATTGCATTTTGCATATTGCTTTTTTAAAGGATTGAATGTTAAATCTGTTTTTGTTAGGGCAAGGAGTGGATACCTATATGTAAACAAAGTACCTGGAATGGTTGCCCGATTTTCCTCAAAAGAGTGGATTGGGGGGGGGGGGGGAGAGAGAGCTATATCAGAGAGGAAACTAATAATTGGGGTTATAAGCTGTGAATGGGTCTTGGATCTTGTTATATAGCTGTGAATGGATCTTGGATCTTGTCAAAGCTGATAACAGTCTTATTTACAGACTTATGAAATATATGTTAATATAAGTTTCAATTTTGAAATGAAATATTACATTTATTCTGCCAAGCACTTGCAGCAAACCTAAGGCTTAGAGACTAGCTCTAACATACAGATTAAAAAAGTTGTTTGAGTCATCTATAAGTATAGCTCTCAAAAATGACTACTGATAAATTCAAAAAACAATAGGAGAAATATAACTCAATTTTGACACAAGAATAATGGACTTAAGAATATAATAGTACACATGAATAATACTTGAACCCTCAGGTGAGTAGGTTATATAAGATTTATTGATAAAAAAAAATCTGTTAAATTCATATCATATAATTGTAATAAAAAAACAGGCTGTGGGAGAGACCAAATGCACCTTTTTTCTCTCTTAATTATATCTACACTTTATTTTCCTATTAATTAGTATTACATATTCTATTAGATAACATTCAATAACTCATTTTGTTATCCTTTGGTTCTAATAAAGAGCTTAATTATATACATGTAAAGATAAGCATTTTCTGTTTGTAAGAAATCTTACATAATTTAATTTATTGGAAAAATATATTTAAGTTTTAGTCAGTGGGTCAATTTCAAACAAAGGTCAGGAAACAGTAACTTTAACATAGATGGATGGTTGGGTCAATCATCTTAAAGTCATAATTTACGTCAAAGAAATAGTAGTTAATTAGTTTTCGACGGACAGATTGAGGGATAAATAGCCGGTTCATGTGAAATTACTATATGACAAAAGGTCAGCTAAGGTAAATCAGACTAGGTCAGTGTCTTTTCTTCCCTCCAGATAAAAGTTCAAAGCAGGAAGTACTTGAACAAACAATGAGCACTGTATACAAAGACCAATTATATCAAAACCACAGTCAAATATGGCATTGTATTGTCAGTAAACAATAATACATATTTAATCTATAGCAAAGGGTCATAAAGTACATGATCCTAGAAAAAGAGTAATTTACTATCTTTACAAAACCCTTTACCTCATGAATATTCATTTGCAAGTTAAATGTCTTGATGAATAGTAATTTACTGACCTTTAATTGTTACTTGAAATAGTGGATTTTTCTTTGCAAAGCAATCTATGTAGAAATCTGAGCTACAATTTTGTATGAAAAGAGGAGACTCTCAGATTAGGCAGTTCCTGTTACGTGTAAGGATCTGTCTGATCTCTGGGATATGGGTAATACATTGTGTCAAACTGTGTCTATAAAGATGAGGTAAAAGAGTTTAACCCTTTCCCTCATAGAGGAAACCATGAAAAGACCTATGCGAACAACATAAAATCAGATCAGCCTGCGAGTAACTCGCAGGCTGATCAGGTTTTATGCTGTTCGCTGCTCCTCAGTGGTCTGGAAATGAGGACTTTATAATTAAATTTGGTAAGGTTTGAATTTGGTTTGCTGCAGATCAGGCTTTATGTGGTACCTATTGAGTGCGTCAAAATGAGTCTATATGAGGGAAAGGGTTAACTGAAACTGATATCAAACAAAAGCTGAAATAAATGAAGAATGTAATCAAATAGGAAAAGTAGTAAACTGAAAAGAAAAACTGACTTAAAAAAAGACATTTGAAGTGATTGGCATTAAAAGAAGAATGTTTAGATGTATACTTCTTGATGATTTCTGATGAGAAAAATCAGGAAGAGAAAAAGCATGAAAGATTCCTAACTCATTATGATGATCATCGTAAGGTTTAAAGTTGCTAGACAAGCTGTTTTATCAGACTCCCCCAACTTTCACTCTCTGACCCCGCCTCTTACTGACAGCTGGCTTGATTTAGTGACAGTGTATGTCAATCAATTTGCCCTTGAGCAACTTCACATGTGCAAAAATGTTGCTTCTGCCCAAACACCAGTCAATTTACCAAATCTACATGTACCTATTACTTTTTACATAATATCTGTATATGTATGGTGTTTAATAAAAAGAGATGTTTAGGGTTTTCTTTTAAAGAAATAAAAAAACATGACTAAATTTTATTTTTTCAGTGTATGATAAA
>CM037784.1:37685416-37735416 GCA_021229015.1 Solen grandis
ATGCAATGTACACTACATTCATTAGTAATGGTGATGTTTGACACAGCTCATGATTTAAAACAGTCAAAATGGCTAATTTCTTCAACCAGGTTGTGTAATATGAAAAAAAAAAAAAGATTCCTTTGTTCATTGTTACATGTCAATGTATATCAGATGTGTTACAGAACATCAAAACAAGCTTAATTGACCCTGCATGCACTAATCAGCATTGATCCAAATGTCATTCTTACTAATTAACTTTGTGACAAAGCTCCACAGAGACATCAGTACATTGTTTGCTTAATACATCTCACATACAATGTAACAAGTACCTTTGTACAAATAAACTGGGTATAAATGCAAACCATCCACAGTATAACCATGGTGACATAGTTATATGTAAAAACAAGAGCTATGTTCTAATGAACGTAGCCTAAGACCTTGGGGTCAAGGTCATTTGAAAGTCAAGGTCACCTGGTGGGTAGAGCTCATTTGTGAAGTTTGGAGGTTGTATGTGGAAGGATTTCCGTGTTATGCTAAGTAAGTAAGTAAGTAAGTAAAGTCTTTATTTAAAAAGGATAACATATTTGGCATAAACCAATCTTCCATAATTATGGTCGTCATAAATTAACAATATTTACATTTTTATACAACAAAGTTATAAAAATACATGACATACAAAACAACAAATAAACAAACAAAAAATGACAAACAGACAGACAGACAAACAAACAGACCAAAAACATTATGCCCCCTGATCTATCGATGCGGAGGCATAAAAATGACATAGATTGGATTTTTATCAGTTTTAGTCATTGACAGGCTTATGTTTATGGTTCAGTAGTGCAGGTGAGCTGGCATCAGTGTACATGGGTATGTCATTAGAAGCAGGAGGATACCACAGTAGGCCACTGGGTTACATGAATTCCCCTAATGTTCATGTACTTATCTCAAAAAGACAAAATCTCGAGGCCCCGTGTTCTCCAAAATACTTAAGTATGATCTCAAGCTCAAATTTGAGTAGCATACTCAAATCCCATTGAAACTAAGAAGGTATATTGAAAGATGTGACAATCATTGAAAATGTGAGCATTCCAGTTATATATCAGGCATCTCCTGGAATGTATGCAATGTGTGTTTAACAAGTTGGGGCCGCACTTTCCCTGACTCAGAAGGAATGAAGATTACCGGAGCTGACAGAATAGGCTTGCTAAAACGGATCTTGATAAGCGGGGACAGACTGCACCAACCCTGTATGTCCAGTCCCTTAAAGGTGAAAAGTCTGAGCATTCCTGCATGTCTAGGGTTAAGCATTATTTTTGTAATTAAAATTTTATTACTTCATAAATTTTGTCAAAAAATTTTACAAGCCTTAAGAGTTTTTACAAGGCATAAGGCTCCCATATCATCAGTTTTGACTGCCCATAGCCTAGCAAAAGACCTGCAGTTATATTTTAAGCTGACAAAAGAATTAGGTCATATTTGCAATGTTTTATTTAACATTTTCTCAATCTTTGTATTCTTGTTGATTATTTTTTTACAATTGAGGTTGGTCCACACGTTTGATCATTTTGAAACAACACTGGGCTTTTGTAATCTCCAAAATAAATTGCGATGGACATTTCCAGACTTTTATTAGATTTGTTAAGGTTATCTCAGGACCTTGTCATGGTTTCACAAGCAGTCTTATCAACTTTGTCACTGGGGTTCTTTGTTTACTAACTGGAAGAATCCATTTCATTGAGGAGGATGCTACTTCAGGTCTAGAATATTTATCTAGTTAATTAAGGTAATGGATAGTTAATTACTAATTAATTATAAAGTGATGGACAGGTGTGACAGTTTTACCTCTATCATGTTTTATGTATTTATCTAGCTATCATGATTTTTAATTGTCCACCTAGCTTACACCCCCATAATTTATTACTTAGGCTGTTGGAAATATTAAAAATAATCTGAAATTGTATGCATGCTAGTAATGATTTTGTTTTTAATATCTCAGTTCTTTCCTGATTCTAGAAAACAATTGTAGAAAATAAATTGCATGAAGGCAGCTGGTTTAATAGCAGATAGGAGAAAAAAGATCATGCTTTATCTAAGCATGATTACTTACAGCAAAGATCTTAGAATTAAAGTATTTTTAAAGGTATTCACATATGAGCTGTTCTTCTATCCAGGTTAACCCTTTCCCTCATAGAGGAAACCATGAAAAGACCTATGCGAACAGCATAAAACCAGATCAGCCTGCGAGTAACTTGCAGGCTGATCAGGTTTTATGCTGTTCGCTGCTCCTCAGTGGTCTGGAAATGAGGATTTTGTAATTAAATTTGGTAAGGTTTAACTGGTTTTCTGCAGATCAGGCTTTATGTGGTACCTATAGTGCGTCAAAATGAGTCTATATGAGGGAAAGGGTTAATACAGTATCACTCGGGAGACATTATTGGTGTAGGGGTCTCTATGCCTTACAAGTAGTCTCTCAACTGTCACTTATGTGGGTTCAAGTCCCAGCCAAGTCACTGAAATTTTTCACATGAGGAAGCTATCCTGCTGGGATGTTGTTGGTCAGTGGTACTACCTGGGTGCCTCCGTGTGCTCAGGGTCTTCCATCACCTGTATATTGCCGTTCATTCCTATGTGACTGAAAAACTGTTGCAGCAATGGCAATCTCCTTTACAGCAACTTCATTTTTTATTGTAGATATGCTTTCCTTTCGACACTCTGATTTAAATAGATTTTGACACTTTTCGCATTATTTCCTGTTTATTACAAAATTAATTTGGTAAAACATGACATTATCTTTCCTTGTTGTTTTGCAGTTTTCTGTCACTGCAAGAGTATTTCAGCCCAAGTTATTTCCCGAAGTGTACAGAGGCACCTATGTAGATGGCAGCTGGCATGGAGGGCCCTTTTCTTGAAGGAATTCATCTATGCCTATATTCCTCATTCTATTTTCTCCATTAAAATATCAGTGAATGATTGTCATTTTATTTTAGGATCCGGGTTTCAGGGTTTAAAAAAAGAGTTTTAGGCAAGAAGATAGAGTGGAGTTTTATCAGGTGTTTTAACCGAAAGCAGGATAATTTAACACCTGGGAAATAAGGGGTTGTTATTTATGACCACCAGCTACTAGGTATTTTTATTGTCTTTAAAGTTGCAATGCACTCTCATTTCACCTGCAGGTTATTGCATTTGCATACATCAGAAGATTTTGATCAGCATGTTTTTTTCAGCACAATTTTAAGTCATTGAATTTAGATAATGTGCTTGAATTTCGGAATTTTCAAATGATAGATTTAACAAGGTGGAGTTTGGGTGTATTTTGTGTCATCATTTGGTCACATGATCTAGGTGAATGTTCTTGGTTTGAACCTTACAACGTCATGGTTTATATGTAATCCTTAGCGTAACATATGCTGAAGATGCAAGTTTTAACTCCATGGGATGCAATAATATAGTCATAAAAGTGCAACCTATGAATGTAGATTTTGTCATAATCATACCTTGAGTACAATGTCTGCTCTGTGATGCTGTAAGATATCTGGGCGGAAGGCTGAGTCCTGAAAAATGGACCTTTCAAAATGTTGTCCTCAAAAGCAGATGTAAAATATACATAAGAACAAACTGTCTAAGAAATGTTTGTTTTCAAATATGATTTAAAATTTCAAAAGTTCACATAATTTGAATACCTGAAAAATTCTAAAGGTCTTGCATGACATACATTTGGATATCCTGAAAAAACGTCTAAATGTACTTAAAAATATCTAAAGGTACTGCAAATAACATACATTTGAATAACCTGAAAAAATGTCTGAAGGTACTTGCAAATGACATACATTTGAATAACCTGAAAAATGTCTAAAGGTACTTGCAATTGACATACATTTGAATATCCTGAAAAATCTCGAAAGGTACTTGGAATTGACATACATTTGAATAACCTGAAAAATCTCGAAAGGTACTTGGAATTGACATACATTTGAATATCCTGAAAAATCTCGAAAGGTACTTGGAATTGACATACATTTGAATATCCTGAAAATACCTTAGGTGCATGATTATTTATTCATATCCTACTTGGCAAAAGTCTAATGGCTTATTATTGAAGAAAGATAATTGAAGCTGACTTTTATTTCTTTCTTTTTATAAATTGTTATTTTGGCACCTGAAGCACAAACACACACAGTAGGTGTTTAATGGCAGTTACTCTGGCACTGTTTTTAAGAATTGGTGTAGAATTTGAACCACTCCAGATTTTTGTCTGTGTCCATATCCCATATCATTTCATTATCTCAGGTGAGCCTTATCAATGGTGTCAAATTTGTTATTTAGTGCCTCACAAAGTAACACTGGTTTGTATTTTGTAGTTAATTAAGGGAAAAAAAGTTACTAATTTCTGGATGAATTGAATTGCTTTCCTTTGATGTATAAAATATAATTTTATGATAAAATTAACTGTAATTATCCTTTGTTTATTCCATTTTCCACATTTAATGTATTCAACCTGTCATAATCAATTAATCATACAAGTAAATGCCCTTTTAAAGTATTTTGGAGTTATCCCTCTCCTGACCTAGAAACTGTGAGAGAGAAAGCAGACATATAATGATTTACTCTGAGACTAAAAACAAGGTTGTATAAAGAGTCACTTTTTTAACCCTTATATGGGTGATGCACTGTTATAAAGTATTTGCCGCCAGATTTCACTTACTGTTAGCCAAAAGTCACCTCTGAAGTGTGTAGAAAGGATGCGTGCTCTTGTTAAACATGGAAAATGTCTCATCTTCAAAGGAGGACATGAAGGATTAGAGAAATGGAGGTTGTTAGAGATTTGTCGTCTTCAAAGAGAATACAATCCACTTGCCCCTCGAGGAAGGCAAGTGACCTTGTCACATGAATCTACCTACAATGCTGTCTGGTTTGAATAATGTATGCAAATAAGCATGATTTTTTGTAATGAATGGTAAAAATTATATTGCTCAGCTCACATAAATGAATAATTCAGTTAATTTATACTTTATTTTTAGCATTTTGGAATCTGTTTTGATGTTATTTGAATATTTAATTGAATAAAAACTATTTTGAATGTTCATTTCTTTTCTTTTTAAGTTAGGTAAATCATTTATTGTGAAACAGTAAGCTAAGCCCCTTTTGTATGAATGCAGATGAATTTGAATTAACCCCCCAAAAAATAAGTATTTACAGTATGTTAAACCTCGAGATATGAAACCTGACAGTAGCAAAATGAATAGTCTACCTTTGTTTCACAAAGTTAAGTGAGGCTGTATTGGATATTACCTTTAAACTACTTACAAAAAAGTTCACATCAAATTATTGGATTGTCTAATAGCTACACTAGGATATCATGTTGACCTGGGTTACACAAAAGAACACATGGATTTGTTTGTGACACAATTTACAAGCAGCTGTTCAAATCACAGTCATGAAAGTCAGATCCTCGTTTTTATTAATGGATAAAAGAGGGTCTTCAGGACTAGGAAGTCGACTGTATATTACCTTGTGTCCTCAAGCCCGCCATAGTGATTAGCCATAAGTTGATAAAGAAACTGTTTGCTGAAAGGTCCCAAGTCTGAGACCAGACACGTTCTCTGGGATTATTCAAAAATGTTTACCACTGATGTAAGTGAGAAAGCAGTCTCTCGGGCTCTGAACATTCTACAAAGCTTGTACTACTCATTAGCATATCTCATTTGATACACCCAGCAAGCTGACAACTTTGTCACAAGCATTTAATAAACATCGCCAAAATGTGTTAAAAGCATGAAATTCAGCGAGACATTGACAGGGAGCTATTATTCATTTTAAATAAGTATGCTTAAACTTCAGTTGTAGTTGATTTCACAAAAATAAAAAAAAATCTGAATTTATTTTTGATAAAGAAATATTTCTTAGAATTACAGAATCTTTCATTTCCTTTTTGTTATTGATTTTTTTTTTTTGACAATATGACCATACAGAAGTTTTATTTTCATTATGAAAAGCCTTTATAAAAACCATACCATAATCTCATGATGCTTAAACCAACAAGCTCTGTTACCACTGTCCTGGTTATGAATCAACTAAGAAGGGACTGTCACATCCATGCTTAGATATTCTATGTTGCAGCCTGGAACCAAACTCTTTAGGCAGATAACAGCAAAATATGCTTAACCTTTTCCCCTCATATAGACTCATTTTGACGCACTCAATAGGTACCACATAAAGCCTGATCTGCAGAAAACCACAGTTAAACCTTACCAAATTTAATTACAAAATCCTCATTTCCAGACGACTGAGGAGCAGCGAACAGCATAAAACCTGATCAGCCTGCGAGTTACTCGCAGGCTGATCTGGTTTTATGTTGTTCGCATAGGTCTTTTCATTGTTTCCTCTATGAGGGAAAGGGTTAATACCCTATATCCCTATATGAACACCCCTTGGGGTTTCTTCATTTGCACTAAAGGTGCAAAGTAACCTCTAATTAACTCCTGTCCCTATCAACTTGCATTTAATTCTTCAACAAATTTTAAGTTCATATTATATTTTGGATACTACTTTATTCCATTTTTTTTTCTTTTTTGATGTTTTTATGTAAACATGATACCTGGAATTCTCTACCAAAGTTGGAGAGGGGTGGGCGCTTTTTAATAAAACTATATGGTAATTTCAGATCTCAACAATATACAGGAATGATATATAAAGAAAACATCAACTGTACGAAATTTCTTGTGGTTTCTTAAAAGAAATAAAATAAACCTTGTGAACCCATCATACATCTGAGTACGTCATAATAGCGATTTATTTTCACCTCAAAACTGAAAACAGCATGAAAAACAGTGCATGCTGTACAGAAACATAATCATTTCTTTATTTATTGTGAAGGAATCTTTATTTCACAAAACCTCAAACATTGTATTACAATGAAGTGCAAAAGCAATGAAGAGCGATTTACTGTGGACAGCTGAAGTGCAAAACTGAGAGGTGGTTTTGACGTTAATTTTATTATTGAAACCCCAACTTATTGCAAATGAGAACTCTGAGAGGAAATACTTCCTGGAGCATCAAGAAGGGCAATTTACTAAATGTTGTACTTTGATGTCAAATAGGAACAAAAGTGAATTGGGTTTAAGTTACTGATTCCACATTTTGAAATAAAGAAGCAATTGTTTAACAGGATATTGCAGCATTTAAAGTAAGCACATAGATCAGTCAAACATTTTAAACTTCTTTTGTGTGGGAGGATAAAGGGAATAAATGTTCCAGGCAATAGGGGTGTGACTTGTTAAGCTTCATAACAACAAAACAACAATGATTTTCATTTATTATGCATATCCTTTCTCCAAAATTGACATAAAAGTAAAAATGATGCGCACCTCGTATACAACGGCTGATTGTCCCGTGATATTTACTTTCTTCTTTTGATCATAGTTCCATTCAGCTGTTTTCTCCAACCCTCTTTTCAGATTCATTCAAACATATGAAAACATAATTATTATATATTAAAAAAAAAAAACGAATAAAAAAATTGATAATGAATCTAGGGTAGTTTGACACTGAAGGGTGGAGCACATCGCTGTGACCTGTTGTAAGGTCAGATCACAGCAGCCTCAGGAGCCACAGCTACAGGTAACTCTATACATCTCTGGGGTTACCTGTATACAGGTGTGAAGTTACCTGGTCTTAAAACACATACTGGCCAGGTAGGTGTTATAAAAAAATATGTTCATGTGACATGTAGATGATGAGCCTTGGAAAAATTGTACACTATGACAAGTGACATGAGGTCAGTAACAGGAAATCTGTTGAAGTAATGATTTCTAGTTACCTTTAATATTAATAAGAGGAGCCTGTTCAAAACTTTTTAGATGAATTCTTGATATGAGTGGGATGTTAATTGGTATACTTGTGTGGTAATAGAACGACATGAATATTTATTTACAAATTTATGACTTGATGAGTATTAATTTACTGAAACTTAAAATGGGATTTGAAACAATGGAATTTTCCCTAGCTGTGCTTTATATGTAAGATTTGAGCTACAGTTCCTGCATCTGGGTCTACTCTGATTGCCAGTCTATATTGAAATCAAAGTGCAGATTCACAAGTTCAGTCTTGGAATCAGATAATGATTATGGACTGGTACCTTATAGCTCAACATTGTAAGCATAGTATAATTGGTATGGAATCAGGTGATGCCAGTAATCCTACTAGAAGTACATTTTAAAATAACAATGTGTAGGCCCTATTAGTGGCATCAATCTCATTAAAATCAGATTCAGTATGCTAACTGAATCTGACCACATCGTGTGGAAGGTCGTCTCAGATTGACCTCTGTTTAAGCCAATCTAATGGGCGCCTACCAAATCGTTATTTATAACAAGAGGAAGTAACCGCATCAATGTCTATATGAACAAAATTAATAACATAGGGAGAGTCCCAAGAGTGCCAAATCAACTTCTTTTTGTTCAGGCTTTAATTCTGGTATCCGTAATTTAGTAAGAACCGCAGTTGTTGAGGCATCCATTTTGTGTCACATTACTGATTACTTACAAATGGGTAGAGAGATGTGTAAGCGACCGGGTAGCTCAGTTGGGTAGAGCATTCGCCCTGTAAAAAAAAGGCCCTTGGGTTGAGTCCCCGTCAAATGTTTTACAGAAGTCAGTTAGAAACGCTCTATTGAATTTGTTTCAAATCGAGCACTTGTTTATGTATATAAATAACTTCAATCTGACATGACCTTTATGCAATGTTGTCAGATCCCAATCGCGGATAGAAGAGGAGCGCCAATTAGGATATGATTTTAATGAGATTGTAGTGGCATTTTTGTAGGGTGTGGAGGGGAATTTTGAAATTTGTTCCAACCAAGATTGTGGCATTAGGTCAGCAAAAGAAAATGAATTGTCAAAGTTCATTTATTATATTGATCAGTTCACAATTAAAACTTCAAAGAAATGTAACAATTGTACAACTAACCTTACTAAGCTGAACACTTTAGCAAGGTTGAGAATTTGAATCTGAAAAAAAAAAAAACATGACCAAGGTTATGTTCTAAGTAAAGCTTAATATAATGAGGAAGGTTGAAGTCTGAAAATTGAATCTGTTACAGAAATTTCAAAATTTCTCAGGTATTACAATCCAACTGTCATCTCAATTTAGTTAGATAAAGTATCTGTCACTCTGTTGTATATCTACAAAATGGAGAGGAATTCCTCATGAAAGAGGAGTCAGAGTCTCTCAGCGTGTATTTATAATGTTTACTTCATCATGTCTAAACATTTGTATAGCAAAAAGTGCATGTCTGTGTACCTCCCATGCATGTCAAGTACCGACTATGGGAGGAGGGGTATAAATAACACTGCTTATTTGTGGTTCGGGTAGCTGTGTGTACTCAAGCATCAAGATGTGAGTGGGAGGAGGTCATATGGCTATTGTGGGTACCTGTCTCAAATGGTTTCCTTTCAACTGAACATTGCTCAGTGAAACTTAGAGGCTTATCAAGTCCACAGCTTCATTCAGGGAAAATCCCGCCAAAAGTAGATACCTATGTTAAAATAATATTCATCATTAAAAGTAAGGTGAAATAAATACTACCAAAATCAGAGTGATGTTGATTTGTGTCTATCAAAATAAAAGTGCACATTATCCCAGTTTGTTTGCCCTGTTGTCATTTGTGTTGCATAATAAATCCACATAAACATTAACTGGTGAGTCAGGTCCTATACAACAACTTTATCCGTTGTACTTTTGGCATTGCGGTTACTTGTTTGTTGTTTTTCCGCATTCTTCCTTGTTCTCAAGCATATTTGCTGCACATTGCCAACTCCGCGATGCATATTCACAAAGTCAATTTAAAAACTGCTACTTTTTTCCCGTCTTCCATGTCACTTAATCAATCCACTTAGAATGAAAAAAAAAAAAATGTCAAAAGTTTTTATCTAGAGTTCAGTACCCCAATGTAAAACAATACATAGATTGTGAGATACAGTGGCATTCTGAAGAAGATTTTTGGGGGTTGGTTGATCAGATAAGGAGAGTGGAAGATGATGATGAGTGCAGTTGCAAAACTTAGCAGGTGCTTTGTAACGGACATGACACTCTTTAGCATTTACTGTTGGCTGACAGGAAGCCAGATGAATTGTGGGTAATATTCTGCCTGCTGGATTTACAGATAATGTAAAATGCTGCACAAGGTTATTGTCTGGATGAAATGGATTTGTGTACTTCAATTTCATATTAGGAATAATCATGTTCTGCTATTTCCTTATCACCCGTTGTATTAATTTGAAGTGTCATAACTATATAAATCAATTCAATTTGAATCATCAAAATGGTTTATTCTTAGAATCTGTTATCACTAATAACCAGATTTTTTTTGAAATGCTGCCTGATACAAAAGTGTATATCCTAATGAAACAGTTCATTATCATTGAATTTATTTGCAGAATATTCATCATTAAAACTGTCAGCATCTACATGAAACCAATTATGACATGAATTTTTTTGTGTCATATTTGATACCCTCTGCTTAGCTTCATATTCAGTTTTGGACTGCCACCAAATATCTAATAAGATCTACCTGATTAACCAAGATATATAGCTCAGTTTTATAGGAATCATCAGCATTGTTAACATTGTAGTGGTGTAGACCCAGAGTCTCTTCATCTCCTATGTTTTGTGCTTATACCGGTGTAAGTATTGAAATAGGCAAAATGAACAAGAAAACAAGACCTAGCCCCAGATCTCTTAACTATACTCTCTGCTAATAACTACTTAGACTTCGGTAAGTGATTGCTTGACTTCTTTGTTAGAAATCTAGAATTAAGAGTTGAAGAAGTCTGTGGGGTTTATGTAGGAACTTTACTAAATCATTGGCTCAGTTGATATACAGTACCACAATTGAATTAACAGTATTATAACATTGGTTTAATTACATCCAAGCAATAGTACTTGTCATTTTGAATTTATGTCTACATGAGACAGATATATAATGCTGCCACACTGCAGTATCACGCTGTACACATATGAAATTATTATAACATTGGTTTGGTTTAATTACATCCAAGCAATAGTACTTGTCATTTTGAATTTATATGTCTACATGAGACGGATATATAATGCTGCCACACTGCAGTACCACGCTGTAGACATATGATACATTTATCCTGACACCGAGCCAAATGGTACTTAGTTTTGTTGAGTGCCAAGCAAGAATCTTCCATTACTGTTTTTCCATGATTTTTTCCATTACTGTTTTTCCTTGACTTTGGTATATGTTATAGGTAGAGCTCAAACCAGCAACCTGCTCCTTAGAGGCACACTATTAATGAATGGCAATTTTAACTTAGTGTTTAGGCTCCAATTCTTGACATATTGTGTATTGAACAATGCTATTACAATATGACAAAGACTGACTGTGAAACTGTTCAATCTCCTGCATTGCAGTCAGTCCTTGAGTCAGAAAATCAGAGATTTGGGATCCATGGTTTGACATGAGTTATATTGGAAGTAGCTTATTTCAACACTTGTTATATTGAATCTGCATTGTCTTTGTTTAAGAGATGAAGGATTCTAGGGTTTTACTGCCTGATTTTAAGTATAACTTGGCACTAAGTAAGGTAAGTGGGATCTTTTCCCACCGAAATATATCATCACAGTATGAAATGTTTGGAGGACTGGTCAAGCCTTTTTCTAGTTATGGCATAAACCTATTCTTTGCTAATAAAGAGGTAACCATGTTTGTAGGAACAAAAATAAATATTATAAATGCTTCTTACAGAAAAAAAACAACAAAAACAACAGGTTTTCTCGTTATCATAGATACAAAATTAGCAACTTGGAGTAGACACTAGTCACATTGGTACCAGACATTGCAATAATAGGTAACGTTCAGTCATTTTGTGCTCCAATGACACCAGGTCATCTTCCCTTAATGCCTTGTTTTTATACCACCATGTTAAAGCCAGACTCTCTGAAAATGATACTCCATGGAAATGATATCTTTGTTCAGGGAGGGTATTTTGTCTTTATTTCATGTAGAAAGGCATTGCCAAAACAAGACTTTATACCACATTTTGTTAATTAAAATGCATTGTATAACATTGCTGGTATTCTCTGCTCTGGGAATTGTTTCGGTATTTTCATCTGCTTTCATTATTTTGGGAGAAAAAAAAAGTAATTTCAAACTCAGGAAACTAATTTACTTTCAGGCTTTTAGATTATCTGTAAGCAATGATACTTGAAAAAGAAATAAATCTGTTAATTATTTGAATTAATTTGTGTTATTTATTATGTAAATATAAGCTCTGTGTATCTTATCTCCAGACATAAGAAGGATCTGTTTTTGGTACCAGACTAATTGTCAATACAGGATTTTCTTCCCAGGCCCCCCTTGAGGTTTGTCTTTGCTGGAAATTGGCACATAACTGGTGTCTTCCTGTCTAATTTGATAGATTACTCATGTTAACATTGTCCTAGATTTCTCAAAATGAATTTGCAGACCATTATTTTGGCCCTATATGATTGATTATGTCATCCTTCAGTAAACTCCATCTAGTTCACATCTAGCTAAAAAGAAAGAGGGAGAAAAACAATTATTTGCTTGTTTTTTGGAAGAGAATAATTTGTTTATTTTTACATTCTAGCAACAAAAAAAAGCCTGCTGGTAAATTTTAATGTATTTTTTTTTTGTATTTCATAACACATTATTTCAATATTTTGTATAATATAAGGGATTAGTCAAACCACTGTAACAGCTTTTCTTTTTATTTATATTCAGTTACCATAGTGTTACACCAAGCCTTCAGTTTGCAGTAATAATCAAAAATATTATATGCACATAATGTCACTCAGTTTGTGTATTTAACCTGCAGCTTTCTGAGACAGATGCTCCAGACAGTTCAGCTAACTTCAAATCCTTAACCACTACCTTTAAATAAAGTGTATCTGTCAACAATAAAACATGTTGAAATATTTCCAGAAAATCTATATTTGCCTCAAGACAAGTGGATATTTTAAGTGAGACATAAGCAGAGATGAGAAGGTCTGTACACCCAGTGCATGCCTTACCACTGTACTGCTTGTTCACAGAACACTTGGAACATATCAAGTGCTGAATATGTTCTTGTAATTACCTGCTATTGTTTCTATAAGAAACACTTGAAGGGCATAGCAAGTGAGGCTTGTACTGCCATAGGTTGTTGTCTGTTTCCAGACAGATGTTGTTAACATTCTGCAGCCTTGTTGGGCTCTATAACTGCCGACAGACTGACATCTTATTTCATCTGTCAGTCCTGCTGATTGTAAAGCAGGATCTATGTCAGTAGGTGCTTTATATTAAAGAGTGATCAGCATCATTCAGATATGTGATATAGTCTGTAGAACAAATGCATGCATCCATAGCAAAACAACATAATTTTATGCTCAGTAAAGCACCCAAGACAAAATCAAATGCATGATTCTGTCATGTGCAACATAGTAAATTTTTTATAAAATCATGTTTGTTGCAAAACACGCTTGTAATAATATTGGACTGTGTGATATGATCCTGATATCTGCAAATTCCATTTATGTACCTATAAGCCAGTTATTATGTTTTTCTGATGGCTTATTAAGAGAACTCAACAGTTGTTGCTTCATAGACTTCCCCTCCTGCCAGCTCTTGAGTCGTTCCTCTCTAACAGTAACATCCAGAATCTTTTTAAGGGATCAGCACCATGCATTGTTGTTCAGGATACACAGTGTCATTTTTACAGCACTTATTTTTCTTCTTTCATATTCTTAGGGGACAAATTAGACTGGGGCCTTCATGACCTAGTAGTTATGTTTCCCAGTCCCTCACTGCTGAAAGTTTGTGTCCCAGTCTGGCCACTTGCAGAAGGTCGGTGGGATTACCTGGGGGGTCCTTGTACACTCAAGAGTCATTTGCTGGACGTCCCTATATGACCTATATACTGCTGCAGCAACAATAAATTTAAATTGGTGTCACTGTCTTTATAGATATCTTGATATAATCAATGGATTAGAAAGATCAGATTGCAAACAACAATTGACCCCTGTTCAATGTGTATGGGTACGAAACTCTTTTCCCTTGCAAGTGCCCTTTTGATTGACATACCCAAAAACATTTTTATTTTTGCATAGCAATGGGAAAAATTCATTATCTGAAGAAAAAATATATACATTTTAAATTTCCTCCAAACACTATACATAAATACTTATGCAGTAACTATGAATTAGTACACACAGCTTGGTTCACGTGTGTCTTCTAGGAATTACTTCCCAGTCCATATGTATGATTAATTGTATACATGTATACTTTAAAAAAAGTAATCCAGAAGATCATAATAACGTAGAGAAAGAGAGAGAAATGGGAAGCAGAATTTGAGGTGAAAATTTGTCTAGAGGTGATGGCATGATGTCGTAGTAAGCTTGTAGCTGTCAGTAACTGTCACGTTGTTATGTGATCATTGACGACAGAGCATACTGTTACAATACTTGTAACTGCGCGGTATTGTTTTATTGTCAGTTCTGCAGCTGTATTTTAGTTCTGGCGCAGGTGTGTACCGTGACATATGCTTTGTATTTCTACAGATGTCTTGCTTTATTTTACTTCAGACTTTTTATCTTGTTAACCTGTATGTGTCATATCTTGTTCTAGCTCTTCTGATGTTGTATTCTTTTCATAAAAAGTAACAATGAATTATGACAGCTTGATGAACTGCTGTTGATCATTGCCTTACTTCACTCGTTTTCCATTCGCTTGTTTTTTCCCCATATATTGCTTGAATAGCAAGGTTTTGTGCACTAATTTGGGTCAAAATTAACTTTAATGTAACACATGTATTAGGAATGAAAAAACAAGAGGCCCATGATGGTCCTAAATCGCTCACCTGAGATAAATAGGTTGACCCAAGGAACATCTGTACCAATTTATTTTAAAATCTGGCCAGTAGTTTTGAAGAAGATGATTTTTAAAGTTTTCATTTTTATTTTTTTTGTTGCCATGGCAACCAGAGTTCTACATGGATCAAGTTTATTTTAGCAACTTTTGTGAAGGTTGACCCAAGGATCATCCCTGCCAAGTTTAATCTAAATCTGTCCAGTGGTTTCAGAGGAGATGTTGTTTAAAGTTTTCCCTATATACATATAAGGCAAATAAGCCCCGCCCCTGGCGGCCATGTTTTTTTACGGATCATAACAATTTTAGCAACTTTGGTAGAGGTTGGCCCAAGGAATATCTGTACCAATTTGTTTTAAAATCTGGCCAGTAGTTTTGAAGAAGATGATTTTTAAAGTTGTTTTTTTTTGTTTTTTTTGTTGCCATGGCAACCAGAGTTCTACATGGATCAAGTTTATTTTAGCAACTTTTGTGAAGGTTGACCCAAGGATCATCCCTGCCAAGTTTAATTAAATTCTGTCCAGTGGTTTCAGAGGAGATGTTGTTTAAAGGTTTCTCTATATACATATAAGGCAAATAAGCCCCGCCCCTGGCGGCCATGTTTTTTTACGGATCGGAATAATTTTAGCAACTTTGGTAGAGGTTGACCCAAGGAACATCTGTATCAAATTATTTTGAAATCTGGCCAGTAGTTTTGAAGAAGATGATTTTTAAAGTTTTCAAATTATTTTTCTTTTTGTTGCCATGGCAACCAGAGTTCTTCATGGATCAACTTTATTTTAGCAACTTTTGTAGAGCCTCAGCCAAGGAACATTCCTGCCAAGTTTCATTAAATTCTGTCCAGCGGTTTCAGAGGAGATGTCGTTTAAAGCAAATTGTTGACGACGCACGACGGACGCCGGACGAAGGGCGATCACAAAAGCTCACCTTGAGCACTTTGTGCTCAGGTGAGCTAAAAAGGGCTTTTAAACTTTGTTAAGACATTGTCTTTGTAATTGAATTTTGGTCAGTAGTTGCAGTCTGCAAGTCATGCTGTTGTTGCCTTTAGCATGTCACTTGTTTTCTAATGAAAAAAAACAAGATTTTTCTATTCTACCAACTTTCATGCTGTTAAGTTTGTTTTTTTAATCACTGAGAAATGGAGGAATCTGAATCACATGCAGTGTTATCCTTTAGTTATTATTGGTGTTATGCATCTTAACAGTTTTTGTCTTCAGTGTAATGCACTTTTTTGGTTTTGTCAAGTGTGATGCACCTTTATGGTTTTTATCATTAGTGTAATTCATCTTTACAGTTTTGTAATTAGTGAAGTATTACTTTCACAACTTAAGCAGTAAAAGTTTAAGCCTTACCTTCACCATTCATGTATGACAAAAAGTATCGCAATAAAAAATAATGTGTTCTGTTATACAAACCAGGTCAACCATTGACTACCTGTTATTTCATTGTAGCTTTTGGATGGCATGTATGTCAATTTAAATACATCTGCCCTGCATTCAGTTATTGTTAAAAGTCCCTAACGTCAGTGGTTGCATCCAGGTTTCATCATAGTGTATAGAGTATATTAGCAGGGAACCAAATCCCAACAGTTGAGAGCACAAGGCTGTACCACTGGATGTACCTGAAAGACAAATAATTGGTTAACCCTTTCCCTCATAGAGGACACCATGAAAAGACCTATGCGAACAGCATAAACCAGATCAGCCTGCGAGTAACTCGCAGGCTGATCAGGTTTTATGCTGTTCGCTGCTCCTCAGTGGTCTGGTAATGAGGATAAATTTGGTAAGGTTTAACTGTGGTTTTCTGCAGATCAGGCTTTATGTGGTACCTACTAAGTGCGTCAAAATGAGTCTATATGAGGGAAAGGGTTAATTTTTCATCGCCAATGCAGGACCTGGTCATGTTTATAGTCAGACATGCCAGAATGATGAGAATGTGACTTCTACCTTCTTTCCATGTTCCCCTCCAGACAGTTCACACGTAATACCAACAGAGAGATATTGTTTCTTGGCTCATCGGTTTGGGAACCAGCCCAAGTTTCCCACAAGTATTAATCAGTTCCTATAGCATCAAGTACAACAATTAAGAACACAAAACAAATTATAAACAAATGCTGATTGACTGGGACAGCCCAGATCGTTGCTGATGCTGTTGCATGGTGGGAGGAAGTGGGTAGGGTACCTGGAATTTATTGCCTAGTTCTTAGGAGGTTATTTTAATACACTGTTCCCAGATTAATCAGTAAACAATGAAAGAGGTTTAATGTGGCCAAATTTATTGAAATATTAGCAAAAAATAATCTGTTTAAATATTTGTTACAGTGGCCATTCATTCATATACATGTACCAGTAATTGATTGATAATTAAGCATCTGCCATGAGAGAGGCAACCTTTTTTCCATTGTTTTATCAAGATTGTTTTAAAACAAAATGACAAAGTTTAAATTTGCAATACATGAAATAAATTCATTCTTTGAACATTATTAATCCTGTAAGGGATAAAATTCTTTACTCTTTATTTCCTTTGCAAACAAAGCAGACCCAGATTAGACATTTCTGATTAGGGTCTCCTCTGGTTGCTTATACAAAATTGACCTCAGATTCTGCATAGTTTGCATAGCAAAGAAAAATCTATTGTTTCATATATGAACTAATGTTCAATAAATCATTATTCATTTAAGTCATAAATTTGTATATGGATATTCATGAGATAATTATATTAATGGTTTAACTTCCAAAGAATGCAAGTTAGGACAATGAATTTGTACCCTACCACTGTGTTAATTTAATACATTGTCAAAGGGTCTGAACCTCACATAGGCAGGGTCAGTATTCGATCATATCAAATCCCAGCCTGGCTTATCAGCAACCTTAAACCTCTGTCTTTTTCAAATGTACATTTTTTCTTTTTCTTTACAATGTCTCATTGTAGCTTAAACAAAAAAGGGTATGCCTGTTTTTTGCTTTTTTAGTGTATACTTCAAATTATTTCATATGATTAATAAAGAATTTTATAAATAATGTAATAATTTAATAAAGAATGTAAAAAATTGGATGACTTTCAAATAACAGAATAATTGAGCCGATTTTATGAAATCTTTGCAGTTTTTTTTTTTGTTTTTTTTTTATTTTATTATTATTTTTCTTTTTGTTGCAGGTGCTTAATTATTATCATCTACATAATCTCTAACCATGAAAATATAAATAGTACTTTGGGGAAAGGTAGTAGCACATGCCTATGACAGGTGAAAATATGTTGAAAATGCTTCTGTTAAGTGCAAACATTAATACAAGGATGTGGTTTCAGCATTCTTAATCTAAATCTAAACATATTTCTGGAACCCTTACAATGCTGTGGGCACTTTTCTATCAGTGCAGACTAAGATCAGCCTGCATATCAATGCAGTCTGATCATGGTCTGCACTGTTTGCTATTCAGTCAATATTTTTTCCATCAGTACCCCCCCCTTAACAACTATTGGTATAGTCCAAATTGAAGAAAGGGGAAGTCCAGTTCAGAAATTTAGCATAGTAATTAAGGGTTAATGCTGATAGGTAACTAAAAGATATAGTGTTATTTTTTTTTTTATTTTTTTTTTTTGTAAGATTGTATTTTGTTTTAAATGATTATGATCATAGAAAACAAACATTTTAAGAATGACAAACTTTGAATGAAAATATGTATTTTCTTAAGGCTTTAAGTGAAAGAAAATAAAGATCTTACAAGAAAAATTCAACAAATGTTCTAATTTTTCAGTTTTTGGTATCAATGATAAAAATATTCCCCTCTCTCAGGAGATAACATTATCTATTTACTGTTGAAGATTTTTTTCTTCTGTGTTTTTATTAAAAGCGTGACATAATTCCAATAACTTGTATGAATGTTTTAAATTGCAAGAAGCTATTATGGAATTGGCTCGCTGTGGAGAAATATTTACCTACCTGAAATTCCACCAACGTTTGGGTTTTATCCTGAAGCACCTAAGTACAGTATGAAGCAGATTTCTAATTATCCCACTTCATGGCTGTAACCCATGCGATTTCTTAATTAATTGTAGACTTGATTTCCGGAAACTGTGATTTTTCATTGAGTGCTCTGAAGGAAGAAGGAGTAAAAGCTAATGTTTATCTCATTAATTTGCTTTTGAGTTTTATTTTTGCAAATTTAATTGACAGTTTTTCTTTCTTTCAGTGTAGGCAGGAAGTGATCAATATGCTTGTATTTTAGATGAAGATAAGTAAAAGTTAAGATCAAATGAAACCGCACAGGTGAGCATATGATGCTGCCTTCTGGTTTAACCCTTTCCCTCATATATACTCCTTTTGACGCCCTCAATAGGTATCACATAAAGCCTGATCTGCAGAAAACCACAGTTAAACCTTACCAAATTTAATTACAAAATCCTCATTTTCAGACCACTGAGGAGCAGCGAACAGCATAAAACCTGATCAGCCTGCGAGTTACTCGCAGGCTGATCTGGTTTTATGCTGTTCGCATAGGTCTTTTCATGGTGTCCTCTATGAGGGAAAGGGTTAAGATACCCAGACTTAAATCTATGTATACTATATGTATAGTCTACTCATCCAACATTTTAAAAAAATGCTCATTTTAGCTTTAATTCTTGACCTTTGTCTCTCTGGAATTCATCACTTTATTGAGAATTTATTGTTAATTTTCCATTTTTTGTTTACTGTTTCTTCCACATTCTGGTCTGTGATCTTTCCAGAAGTATACCTGACTCACGGTTCCACTTTCTCTTTCTGATGTTCTTGCAGTGTTGGCAGAATTAACAGTCTTTCGTCTAGACTTCAAGTTGCAATGATAGTTCAGGAAATTCTTGGCATGTGTGGCCTATGTCCAGTAACAGTGTGCTAGTTGTGATCAGACTTCTGTTGGCAGTGTTTCAGTGGTTTGTATTGTGTTGTCTGTCTGCTGACCAACATTTCCAGGTTACTGGAGTGACCCACATGACTGGACTCAGTGATTAGTGTGATACCTACCTGGTAAAGTCATCAGGAATTTCATAACAAGCAACTTTTTTTCCTCTTTAAGAAAAACTAAAAAAAAAAAAAAAAAAAAATTTCAAGGACTGGTTGGCCTCTTTCTTTGTTTGCTTGTTTGATTTCTTTAGTGTCATTCATGTCTTCAAGAGGTCAGAGGTCAGTTGTTATGATGGCAGCTATAGACATATGGCAAGATTCAACACCTAGTCTTTATCCTGACACTGGACCAACCAGTCCAGGTACTACCTTTAGGAACCTATTTTTAATGATTGTGAAATACTGACGCTGATGTTTTGATACCACTCACACCTATATGGAACTTATATGGTTTGACATTGTATCACATCTACATTGAGCATTATTTAAGCATTACAAGTCTACATTTACAGGGTATACTTATGTTCTTTTCCATTATAATGTTCGATGTTTGGGTCTAGATCTAGTTTGTTATATATTTATATAACTCTGAAAATGCATCCTATGTCAGCTACACAAATCACAGACTAAAGTGCTATCAATGAACCACCCAGCTCAACAAACCAAAGTAGAATGATTTCACAATTTACGAGTACACAGATGTGGACTACACAGAATATAGATAATAAATTAAATAAAAATTATGGGGTCCAATGTGGGACCATGTCAAATAAGAATTTGTTTTACAGCGGAGCACATTATGATAAATCTACTCTGTATCTGAACATGGGGATTAAACATTCTACCATATCTGTAGGAGGTAAAACCTCTCTTAACAAAACCATAGGTCCATAGTTTATATCAAGCATCTGACTTGACTTGACTTGACTATCTGAGTTTACCGTCGCTTCAACAGTATTTCAGTCATATTGTGACTAATTACAAATGGAGGAAGACCCCGAATGCACGGAGGCATCTGGGTGGAAGCACCGACCTACCGCAAGCCAGCTGGAAGGCTTCCTCACATGAAAATCCGACTGACCCTGCCGGGATTCGAACCCACACGGTGAGGGGCTGAGTGAGTGTTAAAGTCAGCGACTTTACCCTCTCGGCCACGGAGGCCCCCAAGCATCTGACTGCTGCTTTTGTAGTCTTCAAATTGAATAATATCCAAAATCTCAATGTTGTGTTTTGTGTGGTCTTGATGGGTTTGAAATTGTAAATATCAGTATCCTTCACGTTTTTTAAGGAGTTTTTATCCATTCGGTGTATGGATGACAAAGCAAGTGCAGAATGTCATGTTTGACTTTCATGTAGTATATAATTATTTTTGGGAACAGATGTGCCTGATAGGCCGTGGATGTGGAGGGATTGGTGTCTTCTAACTAGGTTGTTACATGCTAATTAAGAGAGCAGCTGTTGAGATTTAATTAAAGCAAGGATTTCCCTGTCTATTTGTCTGTGTATCTGTCTGGAGTTAGATGGAAGATATGGGAGCAGTCCTTATGCACATATTGTTGGAGATTTCCTGTCTGCAATGGACTTTGATTAAATTCAGTTGTCAGAGTTTTCCAGACAAATTTCTCCCTAGATCAATTTCTGTTGTATCTGTCTAGGGATCTGGATGCTGCTTAATGAAATTTCTCATCCTGAGGTCCTCCTCGATTAAAAATTTGGAGGATCTGTAATTCACTTACGTATGAATTTTGAGAGTAAAAAATGTCTGTATAAATGATGTTCATAAAATTTCTTCAAAATGTCAAAACTGTTGTTTATTTAGTATTTTAGGTTTTGAAAGGAGGAAAATCTCAAATTAAGATATTTTGTGTTCAGATTATGGAGATTGCTTTCTTTATTGGCTTCTTAAAGTAGCTTGTAGCCCCTCACCGCGTGGGTTTGAATCCCGGCAAGGTCATTCGGATTTTCATTTGAGGAAGCCTTCCAGCTGGCTTGCGGTAGGTCGGTGGTTCTACCCGGATGCCTCCATGCATTCGGGGTCTTCCTCCACCTGTAATTAGCTGGACGTCGCTATATGACTGAAATACTGTCGAAGCGACGGTAAACTCAAATAGTCAAGTCAAGTCAAAGTAGCTTGTTCACTGATGGTCATTGACTAAGAATCTGATTTTTAACTGTATGTGTGAATTACGTCTATCGATTCCCATCTACATTCTATTTTCATTTGCTGTCACTTGGCTGATCACATTCAATTTTTGCACATGCGCTAACTTAATTGGCTGAACTTGCAAAATCACAACCAGAACTGGTGAAGAGGCCATGATATGTTGTGTTACTGCAAGCACCTGCTTTTGGGATACCTGATAATATTCTACTAATTTAACTGATTTGGGAAAAGTTGTGTTTACATAAATATTTTTTTCCCATGTAATGTGACCTACACTTCCTGAGTTTATATATCTGACAGGAAACAAAGACTTCACTAACATTCACAAGGGAGAGAAGATTTTTTTTTAAATTTCAACCAATCATCTCTGAACAATCTGCTTTAATCTACTATTATTTCATGAATATTTATGCTCAGATTTATGACTTAATGAATATTCATTTAATGAACTGTCCGTCTGATGTGAATCTGCTCTTTATGGGGTAAAAGGTTGAATCAAGGGAATCATGTATAAAGAAGGTGTGAATGTAAAGTTGAAATCCAATTCAAATAAGAACTCAATCAAAATCTATATGCCACATTGTAATGGGTCACTATAAATATGTAGCAACAATGAACAAATTGAAAATTTACAACAAAAAAATAAACAATCGCTGAAAAACTGACTTGTAGTAGGATTTTTAAGCTCTAACACAAAGTATGGCCATTACATTTTAGTGGGATTTGAGCATGCTATATGAGGTAAGTTATATATCATTTAAGAAGAAAATATTTTCACTTCCTACTTGAAATAATGCACGCCTTATCTAATAAGATTCATGTTCTTAATATTTAGTCAAATCATGCTGAATCTTCCCCTGCTTACATAATGTTCTCAGAGAAAGTGGTTGCTGCTTGTTGAAAACTTGGCCGTCAGGATGACTTGTGTTATATCGGCTGTCTACTACTCTCTTCATCTCTTTAATCACGTCTTATCAGCCACTGCAATCAAAAGTTGCCTAGACAACAGAGATAAAGGTTTAAAAAGTTGACATCAAATTAGTTCATACACCAGTTCTGCAGCCTTAATTACCCCAGGGGACAAACCCAATTAACGCCATTAGCATTTGATTGATGGAAGCAAATTTGTCTACTCATTTCTCCCTTCAGATGGGAGCATCAGGGGCAACTTGACACCTATCTCACTCTTAAATCAGTCACTTGACACCCAATTTTGATGAGGATTAATTAATTACTTATTTGATGGCCTCTAAATTGTCGATTCATTATGAGGTTGGGAGAAATTAGATACGGTTGCTGTTTAAGACAGTGTCCGTGAATACATAATAACAAGTGACAAGTGGCATTCTCCCAATGCATACTTTTAGTTGTTGTTGCCATAGACTGATGAAAAACATAAAAACATGAAAAAAATAGAACAATTTGAACATCAGTCAAGAACTCTTCAAAAGAATTTAATATCACCTCTTGTCATCGTGTGCATAATGCACTGTAGTCCCTATTGAGTTTATATATATTTGACTTGGTGCAGATGGCAGTATATGTGGTCATTAACCTGGGGGAGAAGACATATGACCACTTTGCCTTTTCACATATGTGATGGGGGAATCAAACCTGGAAAACAGTAGTGAGAAGCAAAGTGTGCTGTCCGGTAGGAAACGTCATTATCATACCTCAATTCAAAATGAACATACTGGTTGATGACATTCTATTCAGTTTTGTTACTGCTGCCATTTTTGTGTCTGAAGTCAAAGACTCACCCAAGGAAGTGATAGCCGACCAACAACTGAAGATGGAGTCCATGTCAGGCAAAATCAAAATGTGGCATACACAATTTCAAAGTATTCGCGGTATTCCTTACGAGATATTGTTTCACCATCTATGATGGCCTAATGGTTATAGCAATTATCTTTGGAGTTGAAGGTTGTGGGTTCAATCTACATCCTCCTCATACTAAAGTCCTTAAAAAATGGTATGCACTGCTTGGTGCTCAGCATATATACAGGTATTTCTAGGCCTGGGTGGCCTGATGTCAGGATAATGACTAGGAATGGCATCATACCACATATCAACAGCGAAATACTGCAGTGTGGCAATTCTATATTTGTCTCAAGTAGACTTAGTCTACTGAAATACTGTTGTTGGAACATATAACCAAATAAACTAACAAGCAAATAAAATACTGTTGAAATAGCCCCTTATTATAGTATGATCAACTATGGCAATATATTTGATACGTATTGCTATACACTTTTTACGTATCAAAAATGATTGTAATATGCTTCAAGGGTATCGTGACAGCCTGACTATCCAGATACAGTGTCTTGTCATATATTTCATTCAAGCTTCGCGATCTGTCTTCGATTAGGATCATATATTAGACATTCAAGTTCTCCGTTGATATTTATGCAGTTGATTAAATGTAGTCTACCTGAGTAGGCTTGCATGTGAGTGTATTTTCTGTTTACTTTTTTTTTTTTTTTTTTTTTGTATAATCATGAAATGTCATTACAATTTTCTATTCGATGAGGAAGCATATTTTTTGCAAACATATTCACTGTTGTTGTTTTTTTACAATTTTCGCTGCATGATTCCTTGGATTTTTAGTCCCAATACAAAAAGTAAACATTCAATAGAATTTTTGTATATTTAATGCATCTTGTGAATGCATTGAAAGTAGAAAATTGCATCTACATCTAAAACATTGCATTTATTATGCAGGATGCATTTGTAACCCCCCCCCCCAATTATATGTGTTTATCATTATGTCTCCCCTAATGTAAAGAGGAAAGATATATTGTTTTTGCCAGGGTTGTCTGTCTTGTGTCGCACATATCTTAATCAAAATGCTAAAGGCTCTGAAGTTCTGTGTCTCAAGTGGAAGAGGGTTTGACAAGCTGCAAATATTCAGGGTAATTTAGTTTTTTCAAATATTAAACTTATATTAAAATAATAAACGATTGTTCATTGAAGGCTATAGTAATATAGGGGGAGTAAGAGTGGCAGTGTGCTAATTGTTATCAGTCTGTTGAAGCAAATGGTGAGTTCGTCTAATGATCATGTTAACGCAACGTTAAAGCGGGGTTATTGGAATTGTGCGAAAATTTGACCTCCATTTATTATTTTTACTGTGATAAACAAAAGAAATGAGACAATACTGTTCTCTTAGCACTATCAGCACTTCGATTTGTACTACTGAGTGACGGCACAGTTTCTATTTATAGATGCAACTCAGTGGCTCCCTACTGTCTTTAGTAACTTCAGATAGCAGATATGCACTTGTATTATAAGTCATTCTATAGAGCAACAAACAGCCCCTGGAAATATCTCTGATGTATCTGAGATAGCTTGATGTGATTATAAGGAGGTTATGTGGATTTTTATCGTAATTCAAGCTTTCTATATGGACCATTGACACACCACTAATTAAATAACTGAAACCTGCTTATCCACCATCCAAATTCAGGCATGAGCCACCTTTACATTTGAAAGAAACTAAACTCCTCTGCGTGGTAAAGTGAGTTACACAACTCAGTTCTTCTGTGCTTTTATACTACATACAATTATTGTGTCCCTTTATTTTTTACTCAGAATTGATTTTTTACTACTTAGGCTGAATCTCAGCATATCTGTATTGTAGAATTCTGTTTAATCTTTCGGTCATTCATACAAAATTGAGAGGTTATTCGGTTTTAAATGTAGAGAAACGGACCCTCAGAATGTAGGTACCATACTTGTGAGTGACTACGTCACACACAACTAAAAAGTGTTGTTCACTTTGAATCTTTCATTTCACAGGAAGATTATCTGCTTGTGATTTTTTACATTAAGGGTTTTAATTCTGCTATTGTCCAATAACCGCAGAGTTATAGGCTCATCAAAACTTTTTCTAAGGTATTTCATTTGGGTTCTTGAAATTATGAGTAAGTGAACTTTTTTTTTTCATTTTCCATGCAATATTTATTTAAGAAAGTTAAGCAGTTATATTTTATTTACTCAGGATAGCCATGGAATGTCTTGTGGCTGATATCTAGCTCATTTTTCTATTTCAGTTGAGGTTAAAAAAAATCAGACTCCTTAATCTTACACCTCTTGCACTCTGGGTACAGAGGGGAGGTTATGTAATAATACCTGAACACTAAAATGAAATCTAAAACCCACACAGCCTCTGTTATTCTAACAGGTGCAAACTTTGGTCAGGCTGGAGGGAAAACTAGTGAAAAAGTTCACATGTAAAATATTTATTGCAAAATTTGGTTAGGGAAGGTTATACATAGTCACGCGATTGAGTATTCATTATATTTGGTAAGGTTTAAATGTGGCTTTCTGCAGGTCAGGCTTTATGTGGTACCTACTGAGTGTGTCAAAATGAGTCTATATGAGGGAAAGGGTCAAAATGAGTCTATATGAGGGAAAGGGTCAAAATGAGTCTATATGAGGGAAAGGGTTAAAATGAGTCTATATGAGGGAAAGGGTCAAAATGAGTCTATATGAGGGAAAGGGTTAACTTCAACCTAATGCAACATGAAAGTAACTCGGTACATTGATGTAGGCATCAAAAATGAAAAAGCAAAATAGAAATAAAGTAAAATTAAATACAGGATCAGTCTTGTTTCTTTCTTTTCTTCCCTCCACTCACTCTAAATATGTCTATCTATCTTTCTGTCTCACTTCTTCATCTCACCCTTCTGTCACCTCCTTTCTCTCTCTTTCTCTACAGTGGGGCTTGCGTTCATGTTGGCATATTTTTCGTGTATCGTGTGTGTATCGTGCGTTCCGTTTCCGTGTATCGTTCGTGTATGGTGCGTGCGTTTATCGTGCACGATTCTAACGTGTTTCGTGTATCGTGTAACGTGTTTCGTTTATCGCATCGTTCCTTCCGTGTGAATCGTTCCGCACGATATATTTTGAGTTCAACGCTTCCTTAAAAGCCAGCATTAGAATTTCAGCTTTTCAAAATCAGTTAAGTGGTTACTCACCGCATGGCAACATTTAACTGTAGATTACTTACGTTGTCTGTTACAATTTAAGTCTTATATCGATTCATGTTTAATAAAAATAATGAGTTAACTACGTAGAGTGGTCTCCCCTGTATTGTGTACGAAGGGAGATCACTTCACCTGCTGTAAGATAGCCAATTAAATCGTATTATGCGGTTACCAATGACGCTTGGCGCGAATAAATAATTGTTCAAAGCATAGGATCGTTATAGATCTAATAAATTCAATGTGTAACAACAATTATTTGTAATTTCGACACGATTTAGAACATGTGACTTCCTATTATAGAACATTCGTTTTGTTTTTTTCGTGTCTGTGTGTATGTGTTAGTTTTAATGATGGTTTTATTTATAAATTGATTAATTGCCTTGTTCACTTGGGCGAAAAAAACCGAGTAAATCGATTAACCTCGCTACCGTGCCTATCTGCAATCGTTCGTTTCGTGCGGTCCGTGTATCGTGCATCGGTTTGTGCATCAAATTTTTATCGTTCGTTCGTTCGTTTATCGTGTAACGTGCGTGTATCGTGCGGTTCGTTTGCGTTTATCGTGCGTGTATCGTGCGGTTCGTTTGCCAACATGAACGAAAGCCCCACTGTACCTCCCTCCCCTGTTTCCTCCCCACTATCTCTCTTTGCATCACTGTTTCATCTCCTCTACAAATAAAGAAAAGGTGAATAGATAGAGAAACTATCACACTGACTGTTGATGTGTTAGTAATACTGGCGACTTTTAACGTATTTAACATAGTTTTGCATAAATTGACCAATAAAACCAGGTTAATCACATTAATTCATTTCCTTAACAATTTCAAAAACTCAACCAGGTCATAAAAGACAAGCAGAACAGCCATCATGTTAAGATAGCAAGGTTAATTAATAGAAATGAAATTGAAGAGGCCAGCAAGGTGGGAATAGTGCGGTAGTTTATTATTGTGGTTAAGTATAGGGTAGGGTCCATATCTGTCATTCTGTACTGGGTTATGTTTGATTCCTCCCTGTTGCTAGTTAATAGTGTAAAGAGTTTGACTCTGGATCAATCTGAATTGACTTTATTACTGAGATTTAACTCAGAGTTTGGTTTTTATTGCAGCCAATTTGAAAGTGCTGAATGATAGTGACCTTGAAGGGGAGATATTGACAGTGAAATAAACTTGTTAGGGGTTGTTACCCATCCTTGTAGTAAAAGGACACCACAAATAATTATAGTTTCTTGAACCAAGTTTGAACTGTATGGGACATTGTGTGACTGGTGTAAAACTCAATCAGCAAGTACCAGCCTGGTCAGTTTAAGTTTGGTCTTTAACCCTTTCCCTCATATAGACTCATTTTGACGCACTCAATAGGTACCACATAAAGCCTGATCTGCAGAAAACCACAGTTAAACCTTACCAAATTTATTTATAAAATCCTCATTTCCAGACCACTGAGGAGCAGCGAACAGCATAAAACCTGATCAGCCTGCGAGTTACTCGCAGGCTGATCTGGTTTTATGCTGTTCGCATAGGTCTTTTCATGGTATCCTCTATGAGGGAAAGGGTTAACTTTGGTCTTTAATAGGTGAGAATCAAACAGTCTGAAAACATTAGGTTCCTATGATGTAAGTAACCTGGTTAATTATGTGGGTTTTACGTCATACTGACTGCATTCAACAGTATGACAGATTATGTTTACATGGGACAGATATAATGTTGCCTCACTGCTGTATTGGAGGAAGGGATGAGAATTAGAGAGAAAGTTATGGAGGAAAAGAAAAAAAAACTGTCTGGAAAGCAAATGAGGGGAAAAACTATCATGAAGACGCTAGACAATGGATATGGAAAAGATTTGGAAATAACTGGCAGAGGATATAAAGGAAAGGGAGATATTACACTGATTAACCATGCATCTCCTTCACAACATACCCAGAATCCCTGGTTACCGTGGTATCGGCCAGATCTGCCACTGGTTAGGTGCATCAGGAGCTTGGAATGTTGTAATGGGTCTCTGACACCTGCCCGTCTGTTAAATTGCAAATTGCGTCTGCTGAATTGCAAATTATGTCTGCTTATTTGTTTATGACACCATTCTGTTACAAGCAGGCATACGTTACCAGGATATACCAGTCATATGCCTATAAGATGTGCTTAACCTCGTTACTTTTAATTGCATTTAAACTAGATCTAGAGCAGTAAACTTCCTTTTCAATATTACCACACCACATGGACTGATATAGACATTCCTCTTTTTCAAACTGTATGCAGGAATGAAACTTATAACTTTGATGATGAAACTTCCATTTGATGAAGTACTATACCACTTTATAACCATTTTTCACTATAAGACTAACCATAAATAAACCAGATTAAACCAGATCAAACTGAAAGTGTATTCAGTTGGAACAGTTTTACAAGCAGTCTGACCGTAAGAAGTCCTATGTTGTGAAATATCAAGCATCAATTTTGTATATTAAGGTAATAAAAAGGAATAGTCAATATTTTCTTGATGCTGTTCAAGCAAATCTAACATAAATTATATGACTATCACATATTTAACATGGAAATTACAACAAAGCAGTGTCTAAACTAGGCAGTATCTATCAACTATCTATAATATTTATATATTGTGTACATTGGTGCCAAACATCATTAAAATGACAAAATGATATTAGGAAACACACAGCAATCATCAATTATGAATAGGGGCTGAACATAAAGGGAGAGGATTTTGTCCTCCCTGTAAATGATAAAAAAATATGGAGAAATCACAAGGAGGTGGGGGGGGGGGGGAATTATGTCTGCCAGGGGAGTGTGGGAGGGGGGCATGTTGTTTAAATTTTTGAGAAAGGGACAAGAAGATGTTGTAGGGTACAGAGTGTCACTATGCTGGAAAGATTAAAGCAGGAGGAGGATGGAGTGTCTTAGGCACGTGTGTCATGTCAGTTAGCACGTGCCCTCAGAAAGTATTGACTGGCTTACTGCTGACACCCTGACTGGTAACATGTCGTGTCTGTAGTAACTGGTACCAGTCTTGCATACCTGGAATTCATGTCTGCTTCATACAACACTAATGCAATATGATACAACTGTAACAATCGGGAGTATGACATCACCTGCGATTTATTCTGCCATGTTAACTGGGTATTTTGACATGCTGCAGGTATTTATTTATAGATATACATATAGTGAATGTTGATTTGAATCATCAAACCATAAAGGCAGTCTGTAAAGATGTAGCTTCATCTTATAAGTCACATCTGACTAAGAGTTAATTTCACTCACGGTTAGGCTGGCACATTTATGATGTCTGTACTTTTTCATATTAAAAAGATCATTGAACTTTACAAATACTGCAATTGTTTGACAACCCTCTCAGGAGTGCTAGGATTTGTCAATACTTATTCTGTTGGTATATGGTAACATATGCCGAGAGAAGTGTGTTTTTAGAAGTACTGTCTGTCTGTCTGTCTGTCTGTCTGTCTGTTTTGAAAACTAATAAAGAGTTGAGATTCACATTCCCTGTTTAGAAACTGTGACTTTTTTGGCATATGGTGAAAGTTGAATTTTCTAAGGATGTTCTGATAGCTTAGTGGTTAATTCTTACAATGATGCCAGCACATGTGACTGTCTTAAAATTTCGATCAATGCAGACCAAGTTCAGCCTGTACATATGCAGACCAAGTTCAGCCTGTACATATGCAGACCAAGTTCAGCCTGTACATATGTGCAGTGTGATCATGGTCTGCACTGTTCATTTTTCAGGGAATGAATTTGAAGCAAGCACCACCATAGACATTTCATAGTTCAGTCCAAAATGTAGGAAGTCCAGTCAAGAAATTTAGCATGGTGAACTCAAAGGCAAATTGCAGATCAGTGTCATTGGGAAGATTTTTAACTAGCTACCATAATTGATAAATACATATACTAAAAACTTAATATTTCCATGAGGATTGTAGAAAGACACGGATCAGTTTTTAGTTGTTTTTATATCAGCAACAGTGTGTCAGTCATCAGGGAACTTTGTCCACATGGGACAGATAAAGTTCTGCCTCACTGCGATATCCTGCCAAAAACAAGTACCATATTACAACATCCAGTCCCAGCATCCTCACACTGGGTAAACCCATTCTGGAATTACCCTTATATGTGAGCACTAAGCAAGGGAGCTATAATGACTGGTATATTTTAGCCAATTAGCTGTGTCATAATGATCTGAAATATTTAAAACAGAATTTATTTGTCTTCTTCATCAAAGGGGCTGTTGTTAATTCACAGGTGTGCTTTCCTCAAGAAATTATTTATTTAAATTCATGCAGTTTATTGATATTACCTTCTGAAAGTTGATTCCTCCTAATACAGATATTTTCCTCAAATGTTGTAAATGATACTTTTTTCTTCTATTATGTATGAACCAAAATGTCTCTTCTCTCTCTCTCTCTCTCATTCTTAAAAAAGATCTGCAAAGCATCATATTTCAGCTGAAACAGAAGTTACTGTCTATTTTCAACATTAAATTAAATAAGATGAGAACGAAATATAAAACCCCACTAATACTATGGTCCTTTTCATATCCTAATCTTTATGTTGTCCACCTGTGAATGGATGAAGAAAAAAAACCTGGTATGTGTTTATACTCATTCTTCCAAGTAAAAGCCTGATACTGTGCCTTGTAAGGCACAGCATTCCCATTTTTCACCGCTTCAGAAATTCTATACAGAGATGCACCAAGAGATGTCATGTAGTGATGTTTTATTCCACAAATAATTTCACCATTGTCTGAGTAGAAAGACTTTGCCAAGATTTACAGCCATTGGATAACTTTTCATGTTTGGACCACTTAAGTGATCATTACTTATCTGGCCCCCACATTATGGTACCCCACAAATTGTGACATTCTCTAATATGGACATGACATTTCACCCTGGGAGCTGAATTTGTCTCTTCCCTGCCTCTTAAAAAATTGTCCCTTCACCTTGCAGTCAGTGACCTTAGTAGATTTTACGCTAATCTTCTTGTCAGTGGAAAGTGCTCGGATAAATGCTACACTGTCGTAATGGGGTAGTATATCTATGAACACTATAAAGCCTTCTGACACCAAGTTATACAACATTGAAAGTGATAGATATAGGCCACACAGATTTCTTTCATTCAATTTTTTGCTGAAAAAAAATCAGCTGTAAATTATACATTTAATCAAATATACCTTACATTTTACTGGGCCGGCACTTGCTCCATCTCCTAATTTTCATAATCAGTCAAATATGAGCTTAAATGTACAAACATTTTTATTAAGCTTCTTGAAGTACCTTAATTGAGGAAGGGATTTTGTTGGAATGGAATTTTATGGCAATTAGGGACGATCATGACTGTAGCAGGATGATGGCTGTGTCCGGATTTACAAGGGTGAGAGTGTTGGATATGAGGAAATGATTCTAAGTATGATGAAGCCCATGTAAATGAGTGGAAAATTAATGGAAAATAGGTCTAATCATGACATTTAAAGCAGGCTTTAGCATAGAAGGACTTTCATTCTAAAACAAAATGAGAAATACTGGTGTCTGTCCGTCTGTTTGTCTGTCTCTGACAAAGTCCTTACAATTATTTGGTAGTTTTGTCAAGTATGTAAGCCAGGAGAGATGTTTGTTGGTTTTGCTGGTTTTGACACATCTGAAAAAATATTTAAGAATTAAAATCCTGAAAATTTTGTTTGATTATAAGGTTAAAAAAATCTTCTTCCTTTGATGTTTATGTTAATATCACACTTCAGGTAAATATTTGGACAGCATGGCCATATTGTGAGACAATACTGTCTGTGAAGTCACCTGACTCACACTGACTTACTGACCTAAATAGAAACTTTAATTCACGTGTTTTATCAGAGTAAATATTTCTGACCTTGAAATGTAGAAAATGAACTTAGAGACTGTCACAGTCAGGTAAATCTTATTTGTGATAGTGGCAAAACTAAGTTAGTATCAGTCATTGTTCTCCAGTTTTGATCCAAAAGTTGTAGGTTCAGGCTTTGCAAAATAGTTTAATTCAAGTTTGCTAATTTTGTTGTTGGACTCGTGCAAGAGATGATTTTGTCAAAGATACAGGTTTGAAAGAGCTGGAAGGGTTTTAATGAGGTGTGGACCATTCTGACAGTCTTTAACTTTATATTGAATTATTGTAGAGCCAGATCAGACGGAAAGACAGGTAATACACTGAAAACAGTTCTCAATACACTGAAAGTAGAAAAATCTTACTCAGGAAAAGTCATGCACTGTGTATTTCTTACTCAGGACAGGTCATTCACTGAAAACAGTTCTCACTCAGGACAGGTCACAATCTCATTAAAATCATATCCTAATTTGCACTCCTCTACTATCCGCCATTAGGATCTGACAACATCGCATTAGGGTTCACATCAGATTGACCCTTTAAGTTATTTATATGCATAAACAAGTGCTCGATTTTAAACCAGTTAAATAGGGCGTTTCTAACTGACTTTGGTTAAACATTTGTCACAGGGTGAGAAAAATGTGCAGCTTGACTGGGACTCGAACCCGGGGCCTTTTGCTTACAGAGCGAATGCTCTACCGAATGAGATACCGCTCCACCGAATGAGATACCCGGCCGCTTAATCATCTTTCTACCCTATTGTGAGATTGATGCGGTTACTTCCCCCTGATATACCGAACTATTCTGTCGCCACCAATTTGATTGGCTTATATAAAGGTCAATCTGAGATGACCCTCTAACCGATGTGGTCAGATCCAGTTACCATACTGAATCTGGTTTTAATGAGATTGGACAGGTCATTCACTGAAAACAGTTCTCACTCATGACAGGTCATCTACTGAAAGCATTTCTCACTGAAGACAGGTCATATACTGAAAGTCTCAGGATAGCAGTTCCCTTTCAGACTCATACACTGTTACCTAAAAAATTCTGATTATAAATGAGAAACTTAGAGTGTAAAACCTGATTTAAACTTCATTTAACTTACATTGATTGTGAAACAAGATAAACAACTTTGAATGACACAGATGCTGACAATCATGTGGTTTAAAATATCATCATATGAGGACACTGGAGGACATGCTTAGACAGGGGACCACCATACAACCAGGAATCAAACCTGGTACCGGGGACAATATTTTATGAGCAAACAGAGGAAACCCTGATCAAACAGATTCTAGAAGTGAGTCTGATCTGGGTCTGCTCTGTTTGCCAATGAGTTAAAATTAGTCTATTATAAGACATCAATTAACTATTGAAAAATCCTATCAATTGCTATTCACTTAAGTCTTGTTAATGATACTCACTTTGTCAATAGCTTATCCCCGAACCCTCTGTAAGAGCTACAAATAACAATACATACATATTTCAGTATGTTTTTCAGTCTGAGATCTACATGGTCTTGCTTGATTTATAAACGTCTGTGTTGCAATCCAGACATAGAATATAAATTGTGTCCAGTCAAAGTGTTTCAGACTTCAATCAGACATAGTTGTATGCTGTTGTTATAAATTGTGGTCTAGTGGTTTTTGTTTAGAGTATATGTAGGTTATTTTCATAAAGTAAAATTTAAACTGTACAAGTGACAAGAAAAATTAAAACATTTGACCACTACTTAGCCACCTAGTAACCGTTGATCCAAGTAAGAAAATATATATATAAGATTTTGGATTACTGTTATAAATTATGTTCTAGATGTTTCTTTTCTTATTGATATCGATATACACATACATGTGTGCACTTTTTTGCAGCTAAGTATCAAGAAATGTGTAGGTTTTTTTTGTTGCTGTTTTTTCATATTTTTTTTCTCTTGTTTATTGTTGTTTTTTTTTTTACCAGAAATATTTAGGTTCCTGACGTGAATAGTTATTAGGTGTGGGTTTTATGTTAACCCTTACCCTGCTGGAACCGTAAGTACTAACCTTTGCCACCAGTAAAGAGCCAGGCCAGCCTGCACATCCATGCAGGCTGGCCTGGCTGTTCATCTTATTATCCCTAAAATGATAATGGACAGTTCCAAAAAAGATGCCGGCTAAGTCCATTTGAAAAAATCAGCAGGGTAAGGGTTATAACAACAATTGGAAGAACTCCCAGTTTATATACCCTACTGTACTGTACTTTACCAGGTTATCCAACATATATGGACCTTTTTTCAAGTGCTATAACTATTTTAATGCTGAATTATGACATCCATAAAAACTCTATCTCTAATTTATCCCAGAAAATAGCATCATGCACTTACAACCCCCTAATTTAGGGCGAATAACCTTTGTATTAAGGTATTTGACAATGCTGTGGCACCAATTTTATCATTATTACAAGTTTTTTCCCTCCCATGTTGCCAGTTTGTTCAATTACAGATTATGATGTCAACCTCCTTGCCCTTGATTAGGGAACAAGTCAGATTGTTGCAAAATGAGGCAGCTGAATTGTTATTTATTGATGTATTTTTGTGCAACAGTGTCAGCATATCTTAAAGTTTAGAGTACACCCCTGAGTAATCAAGTTCCACCTCCAGTAATTATAAAATCTCAGTTAATTGTTGCAGCCTTAGGTATTACTTGGTACTGCCTCTTGGCACCAGTCTGGCAGCCTGATGATTTGAGCATAATTGGGAGGTCATGCCAAAGTTGTCAAAATTAGTATTTGTATAATGCCCTTTGGTGCTCAGCAGAATGATAAGAGTTGTTCCATGCAAGACTGGTAAATGTGACAGAATATCATCTCATGTCATATGTCAGTCAGGTCACCAAATGACTGAAATACTGTCAGTGAGACGTTAAATCTGAGCTTACTAACAAACTCTGGTGCTAGTCCAGTCTCCAGAATGTATGGTATCTCTGTCATTGTGTCATTGGTATGATATATAGTATCGGTTTGTATGCTTTGGTTATACAATGTACCAACCATGGGACATAATCTACATGAGACAGATATAGTGCTGCCTTACTGGTACCACACCTTCATCATTGGGCTTGATACTGCACTAGAACTACCCTCATACAGATGTTGTATTGTATCACATTGGTATGTTAAGTGCAGCTGAGGATTTTGCTCATGATCTCGCATTTATTGGAAGACTGATTCAGTTAATAAATACATAAGTATTGGACCATCATCTGTCAGTGATACAAGCACATTGTATAAGTATTTTTTTAATTTGATTATACTTTAGAGAGAGAGATATTTGGTCTGATATAACTAAGTGCGGCATGAGAAAACATTGAGGTACCTGCCCTGCGTTCAGTTATGCGAACGTTCGCACAGAGAACGTTTGTCATCACGGGTTAGCTTATTGAACGCAACGGAACAATTCCAAGATGGCTGCAGACATTTTAAAAAAAATCAAAATTATTGTCTGTTTTTTGTTTACCTTTCCGCCACTTTGTTCGCTGAGTAAGCTATGTCAAAAGTATGTTCGCGATTGGTCTGAACGTTTTATCAAATCGTTCAGTAACGCAAACCCTCAAAATTTTCTCAAACGTTCGCTTTTGTTCGCGTAACTGAACGCACTGCTGATAGTCTCGTGTACATGCAGGATTAACCCATGATTTTGTCAGTAAATATCTTTGGTGTAAGTAACACAAGTCTTCGAAGGCAAACATGAAGAATGATTACCTATTATTGCATCTTGCCGTTTGGTCAATCAACCTCACTGACATCTGTTTATGTCAAAAGCAATAGAACAAGTAAGTTACTAAACAAAATAACCATATGAATACTATAGTAATTCAAATATCAATTGTAACTTTTCATAAATACGTATGAAATTCAATATGAACACTTTGAATTCCAATCTCGTCTGAGTCTCATTGAAGTTTTGGTGGATGTGCGCGATTTCAGAAAATTGATATGCTGCCTATCTCTGTTTATAGGTCTCTGGTATACTTTACTTAAAAGAATATATCATAGTAAATTTTAAAACTTTGAGTGTGCAGAATCTGTTATACGTACCTTAAAAAATTCATGTTTTGAAATTCATAAACAATATCGATCTTTCTCAATAGGGTATAAAAGACAAGGAGTCTGCATTATTGTCTCCATCAACAGGGCATGCTAGCGTATGTTGAATCATTGTCAACAAGTATGTTTTTGCACTGTATTCACATTTATCATGTTTAGGAATGTGAATTCTTATTACAGTACATAAAAACTGTGAGCACAGGTTGTTAGTGCAGAAATTTAGGAGATGGTATGCCTAGCCTATCTAGGAAGGGAAAAATGTGAATGAACATTTTCTGACTAGGTAAACAATTCTTTTTTTTTTCCTTATTAGGTATCCATTGTTCTTTTCTTTGATTATATAGATTAATGTTGCTCTCAAAGATCTGGTAAATTACTGTGCCCATTTGATCTTAGAGGTGTATATTTGATTTATAAATTTTGACCAAAGTTAAGACACATGATTAGATGTTTCATAAAGACATGAGGTGATGTGTGGTAATTTGTAACTCTTCATCTTCCCTAGTAACTTTTAGACAACCTTTATTTGATAACCCTTTCAACTCCTGGTCAAGGTGACCTAATAGCATGTTTCAGAGTCACAAGGGAATCACCAAAAGCAATATAAAAGCCACAAACCAGGGGGAGCTCCTGCTTCCATGGTCTTTAATTATGAAATCTTTAAACCCATAAACATTGGTCTTTAGCCCTCCACCATAGCAAAGCTTTCAAGAAAGGACTTTCCTGACCTGTTCAAAACCAGATTAGCCTAAAAGTAAAAAGTACGTAAACTTGTGAGTAACTCATGAGTAACTAGTGAGCACCTCCCAGCCTGTGAGTGTCTCTGACATGAGACTGTCAAGCATGTTCAGAGAGATCATTGTCTTCAGTTGAATCTGGCCTTTCTGTGATATAACAAGGTACAATGTATTAAAGGAAGTAATAATTGGGAGGTAAAAGGGTATACAGTCTACCTGCAGATGGTGTTTGATGGATTTCTGTTACAGATATCAGACATCCACCCTGTAATCTACCATGACTTTTATTGCCTGTAGGTTCAAAGGAGAGAGCTTTGGCTGATCTTAGATTCACCCCTTGTCCCTACATTTGTCACATTATAGGCTGGGCAACTGTAACTATCTTTGCACAATGATTTGCAGGCTACAATTTATGACAACAATTTATTTGTATTAAATCTAAGATGATATAAATTTTAATCATGATTTTAATCAGGGTAAACTAGAGTTTTATTATACCTGAAAGTGTTTGTGTGGGATTTATTTGATACTTTTTCTGGTTATTAATGAGGATTTTATAGCTATTACCGAGCCTTGTTACAAAAATAAGCAATTTACATAGCTCATGAATATTCATGTAAATCCATTACAACATTTTTTTTTTTGTAGATTAAACATTGTATTTAAGTAATGAAATAACCCAAAATTGTACCAATTAACCAAAATGAGCAATAAATTGTTACATAATCATCAGACTATACATTATAATTGAGATCGCACATTGTAAGTAAATACAAAAATAAAGATGAGTCTGATATATGCTCAGTGAGGATTCTTTGACAGGTGTCAAAATTCTGTATTTACATTCAAATATTTGAAATGCAAAAAATGTTTATGAAATGCCTATATTTACATAAACTAGGGATTAATGCATATGGGAATTTAATCTGCTGTCAAACATATATGTCTTAAGAGGGAATGGGCAAAAATGAACAGCAAAGATAATATTTCATCCCTTCTAGTGATTTGAATGTTGCCAACTCCACGTAACGTATACACCGTAAGGGAAATATGATTTTAACACATTTCATATCATAGGCCACAAATAATTAAAATTAAATTTTTGATGTTGTCATGTAATTACAATGTGGTCCAATTTAACGCGACTCTTGACACAGCTTTATACTGGATCTGGAGTGTATCTTTTATATGCATCTGCTCCCTTTGCACTCCAAAGTAAATTGACCTGACCAGTGTTTACATTAACAGTTGCATTCAAATTGACTTACAACTATCCAATAGCTAAACTAGGATAATAGGTAGGCAATGGTTAATGTGGTTTACACAAAACAACACACATATTTTTTGTGAAGTTGAACTATCCAGGTGGTAGGGCTTAAATTTTCACTGTTGAAAACTTGAGAGGATATTCTACCCCTATGAGGAATTTCCTTATAGCTTTGATCTGACCATCAGAATCTTGTCATGTCCATTCCTTTAAAATGTATTCAGACCATCAATCAGTATTAAAGTATGTAAGAATTCTCCTAGAATATGAAATATCAACAAAAACACTGAAAATTATTCTGGTAAGCAATAAACTTGATAGTTTTAACAGGCAGGAAGGCAAGGGGGGATGTAAGTGGACTCAAGTCCAGTCTTGTAACCCCTCTGGATATTGAATAGGGGGACTTCTAAGGGGGGATAGAGGGTGGGTCCAAACTGCTGGTCCCCACCCCTCTCTTTATCTGTGGAGGACAACTTCACATGTTTATAGTGTTGTTTTTGTGTCATTGAAGTAAAATTGTAACAAAACAATGTCTCATTAATGATGGATAATCATGTAGACAGTTGGGCAAAAATGTCATTTTGGGATCTCTTGCCCAGGACAAGGCTGACTGGCTGCGTCAGATTGACATCTTTATGGGCGATGCAGTGCTTGATAAGCCGACATGACATCAGCATTAAAATCAATTTAACGATGATTTCTTGTAGCTGATTTTATCAAGGTCATTTTTATTTGTATTCTGATATTAATCATAATATGAAGTGCTTTTTGGAGCTAAGTTGAAATTTTGCGATCATAAATTAATCATATAAATATGTAACATCAAAATTTTACGTTTGATATTTCAACCATAATTCTGTATGGCAATAAAACTTCATGATGTGTAATGATTTTTCTTATCCCATGAAATAATGGATGAAATATCTAATATTACTTTTATGATTTGTTTGCTGTACCGAGTACCCACCTAAGTTTACATCCCTCCAAATAAAAAACCTCGGTCCATACTAGCACCACTTGATAATAGGACGACCCGAGAACTGTGACCTTGCATGTTGATCTGGTTTTATACTGGTCACTCGGATCACATCCCGGATACTTAACCTGTGTGACAGGGATGATACTTTGTACAGAACGCCAATACCCTTGTCACCCTGCTTGATAGGTTCACTTTGAGTATGTTGAGTTGACTGGTTTGATACTTATAAACCCCCATACTAAACAGTCAAACTGTTTTATGCAGCTACCTTTAAAAGGCCATCTATAATAAGCTGTACTTAGCAGCAGCCACCTGTACCAAGCAGTACTAAGCAACCAACATGTACTAAGCAGCAACCACCTGTTCCAAACAGTGTTAAGCACCTCCTGTACTAAGCAGCAAGCTGTACTAAGCAGCACCCCCTGTACTAAGCAACAACCACCTGTACTAAGCATCCCCTGTACTAAGCAGCAACACTTGTACTAAGCTGTATTAAGCACCACCTGTACTAAGCAGCAACTCCTGTACAAGCTGTACTAAGCACCACCTGTACTAAGCAGCAACACCTTACCAAGCTGTACTAAGCACCACCTGTACTAAGCAGCACTGTACTTAGCAGCCATCTGTACTTAGCTGTACTAAGCACCACCTGTACTAAACAAGCAACCAACATGTACTTAGCAACTTAAACTAAGCAGTCAACCTGATTTAAGTTTCCAAATGTGCTAAGCAACCTGTTTTGGGTTTCTGGTAAAACGAAACCTTTCTTTCTACATGAACTTCCATGTAATGGCGACCTGGCCTAAGCAGACATTTTTTCTTGTTCCTTTGCTGATTTAGTTGTGTTTGACTATACTTATGTCGTTCATTTTTGTACTGGCTACCCATTGCCATGATATTAATATGTATAACACCATTATACCACACCATAGCAACTGTATCTGAACAATGAAAGAGGATGTGAAATTTTAAAATCAAAACTTCATTGTGAAAGCAGACTGGTTGAGTGTTTAAATTTGGCCTACACAAAACATTTCGAAGAAGAAAAGATGGTTGACAGTAAATGACACAAAAACTAAGCTGGGAAAGCCATCCTGGCACTGTTCCTGAGAAAGGATTTCCTGTAAACATATCCATTTCAACAATATTGAGGATGCTGAAAGTTTTTTTAATTGTGTGAAATAAACAGACACAGATTGTTATCACTTCCTGTAATTACATTATATCCCATAGAAGGTGCGCAGTATCTGTTTACAATGATGCAATGTGGAAACTGCGTTTGTCAGTGTCCATTGTAAAGATATCTGGCTTACAATGAAACTACTTCAAGGCTGATGTATAACATTCCTCAGAAAAGGAATGCTTGTGTCAACAACTTATATATATCATATATAAATGAAAAAAAAAAGAAAGAACAGAAACTTTACAAAAATACCAGGGTCTGAGTAAGGTTTATTCACTGTCAGATTCCTTGATGGACCACCATATTCCAATATTAAGATAAACTTTTCTTAATTTTAATTGTCACTTATATTTTTCTCTGTAGTGGCTGTATGCATATGATTATTCATGCGAATTACTCAGTATTTATTTATATTGGTTTTTAATTATATGTTTTATGATTTGTTGGTTTCATGATCATGCACAAAAACGATGGGCAAAGTTCATCAGTGACTTCCTTAAAAATGAGTGCATTATTTAATATTTCAGAAATCCCTCCTAACTGCGATACGTCCACATGTGATTCAGTCGCTACCCATCGCTGTCCCTCTGATTCAGTTCTCGTCTATAACGGGACTCAGAATAATGCGTGTTGCAAGACAACATTTGAATGTCGGTGCGACATGTCCAACTGCAAGATTCCCAGGTGCAATCCAGGATATACTCCAAGAATTAGTACAGTGAAAAAAGGACGACCAGGTTCTTGCTGTAACCTCTACGAATGTTATGCCTCTGGTAAGTTTTACAACCAATCTTACTCTGGATAGATTTTAAAAACGTTAGTATATTAGGAAGGACATAATGGAAATTAGAAAGCAATATTTATCTTTCTCAAAAATGGCAATGTTACCAAAACAGTCACAGAATTTTGTGGGATTGTAAAAAGTGAATGTCTTTTGCTTGTAAAGTATCAGCATTAAAATGGCCCTCTGTTTATGTAAATTTTATAATCTGTTAATGATCTTTAACACTTCAGAAAGGCACATAATTACATGAATTGAGTGATCTGAAAAAGAACTGAGACAAAGAACCATTGAATTTCAGCGAATATTACTTTACTCTTTACCTAATGAATATCCACATGCAAATGGATACTAACTTACTGAATTTTAAATGGTATATGAAACTAGGGAATCTTTTGGCCATTCAGTCCGTGTAGAATTCAGTCCATGTAGAATCTGAGGCCACCTTTAAAAAAATCTTTGTTTCCCCTCTCCCGACCCTAGTCTGAAGAAATGGGTAGGTAGGCAAAATTATTTATTTTTTTTACCAGATTCATACCAAATAAAAATGCATATAAAAAAAAAGTAGATTACCCAATAAAATTGTTTAGGTCAGGTTTTTTTTTTAGGGTCAGTCAGGCAAGGGGAAACAATTAATTTATTAAAGGTGGCCAGAGCTTCAATTTTACATGAGCTAGGAGGAGACCCTGAGCTGTCTGATCATGGTCTGCTCTGTTTGCAAAGGCATCAAAATACATGTATGTCTATATTAGGTTAAAGTAATTTAGAATGCGATACAACTGTTAAGCAAATAAATAAATCAATCAAAGGTAATATGTAATGAAATTATTTGATTTATCTATTATTAGAATATAGAAACTTGGTTGCTAATTATATAATGTTTTTTTTTCTCAGCTAATATATTTGAAAAAAGGTCAATGAGAAAAAAAATTGCAACCTATAATCTTAAAAGAATATAGATTTTTTTCCCAAATCAAACAACGGTTTAACCTACCAACATATTTTTGCTATCAAATTTAGTGTAAAAAGTTGAAGGAATTGGTAAGGCAACATGTGATGTTTATTGCAGTTTTTATTGGTAGTACATTCCTTTGTGAGATTAAGTTTTAGTTTTTGTGACACAGGTATTAGCGTAATGTTGGGACAATTAACACCTATCTAAAATTCCTGTCTAAAAGGACCAGTGTAAAACTAACTTTTTAATTTTGTGATTAAACATGGCAATTGATGTCATAAAATCATTTTATTGTGGTAAAGGAGCTTTTATCAGTAAAACATCATTTCACACGCTGTAGGTAATGGTTTGATTTTTATTCTCATCTTAACATTTCTAAATAAGTCCATTAACCTTTTGGATTGGATTTGATAACGTGTTAGCTTACCTAAGCAATATGTTGCTAAATTAATCCTTCAACTATAATTATAATGGGGCATTTTGCCTCAGTATACCACAAGAAAACCAGACCAGAATGAAGGCAATTTACACCTGAACATGTCTGAATCCTTTATACCTTATGAATATTCATGTGTTAATTTATTACTTGATGAATATTGATTTAATGAATTTTGTCAATGGTATATGAAATTCTGTGTACAATATGTATGAGCAAACAGAGGAGAGACCTTGATAGATCCTGGAGGGAGCTGATTGGTCTGGGTCTACTCTGTTTGCCAAAGTGGTAAAACATGTCTTTATAAGGTAAAGGGTTGAAGCATTCCTTGCTGGCTGATTTGGTTTTTTATTCGGGTCTTCTGGCTAGGAAGCCTGTCTTGTGAGAGACGTCTTTGGTTGTACTCCCTGTCATGGTCTTCAGTCATCAGATATGTCTTTCTTTCTGATTTAGGCTCTTATGGTTCCTGATCTGAGGGCCTGCAGGCCTGGTATCAGAATAATTAATTTATCTGGGAAGGTATCATACCACATGTCTATCCCTTTCCCTCATAGAGGAAACCATGAAAAGACCTATGCGAACAACATAAAACCAGATCAGCCTGCGAGTAACTCGCAGGCTGATCAGGTTTTATGTTGTTCGCTGCTCCTCAGTGGTCTGGAAATGAGGACTTTATAATTAAATTTGGTAAGGTTTAACTGTGGTTTTTTGCAGATCAGGCTTTATGTGGTACCTATTGAGTGCGTCAAAATGAGTCTATATGAGGGAAAGGGCTATCCTACCACTTGTCTTTTGTATCATACAGAAATAATTATGTGGGAAATATGGAATATCTCTGAGGTAGGCATCTCAAGTACAGACCTGCTGGGACAGAAAACTTGGTCCTATCTGGTTCTGGTCAGTTAATTTGGACATGGTCACTGATCCCTCTGAAATGAACAGTTGAGACTGAAAGTAGTGATTAACCAAACCATGCGGACCAGCAAACCAAGCAGCATAGTAGCTTCAGTAATTAATACTTGTTTACAGAATAATACAAGGTTAACGATTCAATTAGTGCTCCGTTTGTTGAGTCTAGATCCTGGATACATGAAGCTATGCAGTGGGAAAACTGAGAAACAACTGGTGGGAAACAGTGATAATAACAATGTCTGGCATTGTGTCCGATGTTTATTTGTAGGTCTGTCTTCCCACACGACAGGGTTTCTGTTTTGTTGTCCATGGGATATAATCAGTGTAACGCCCAAACCCCTAAATCTATTTGCATGTATTAACCCATTAAACGGCAGCCTAATTCCTGTTGAACTTTTGAAAATATTGACCTTGTAGTTACACCTGTGCAGTTTGCACAAAATGATCTTTGTTCGCTTTGCTAAGTGGGGTGTTAAATTGCTACAAAGGGCCGTTACTTCCATTAATGGTCACTCATGCTCTGAAAATGATAGTTTTTATTTTGATATAAATCTTACAACTTGTTAATACTCAAGTAAATAGTATTTAATTAATCCTAAGCCTATCGTTAAGCCAAAGAAAATGTTATTTTAATGAGTATTGAAAAACTGCATCAACATATTTAATTCTCTCTGCCCTGTACTCATTTGTATGCTTTCTTTCTTGTGCAGACTTGCATAAGCAAGTGTTTTGGTCTTAATTTAATAACCAAACATTTAGACATGGAATTCAAAGCTTTCATAATACAGCTATTGAACATGAAAGTCTTTATATTTAGTCCCTTTTTATAGTTTTTGTATGTACTTGAAGTTTCTAACTTATTTATACTAGTTGTACTAGTATTTTGTCAATTTGTAAAAATGATCTTTCTAAATCATACAAAATCATCAGCAGGGTTAATCATACATGCCATATTTTCAGTATGTCTCCCAGGGAGATTTTGAAATTTTCACAGGGAGATTTGGGGTCCAGCCAGGGAGATTTTACGACATATATCGAAGAGACGTTCTTAATAAAAAAAAAAAAATACACATTTGATTACCCCTTCATTAAATTCATTAACAGTTTAATATACTGTTTATTGCATTTAAGGAAAATACCATATGAAATTTATATGTAAAAAAAATATGAAATTTATTAATAAATCTAATTCAAATAGAAACTTAACTTTCCACAAGCACTGTTTTACATTAAATGCAACACTAACTTATGACAAATTGGAGAACATGCCATTTACATCATCACATTTAAATTGATTTATTGAATGATTTCTGATCATAAGGTTTTAATTAATGGGGATGAATAAAGATAAAAAGTTAGATCATATTTAATAATACTTTCACCTTCCGTCTTTGTATTCTTTTTTTTCTGAATTAAATTGCTTTTAGCTAAAATATTATTTAGCTTAAAATATTTATCGTGTACGGTATGGTGGTATAAAGTGGTTACCCAACTCTTCCGATCATGACATCTCATTATAGTAAATTACTCAGCAGACGATATCCCTTGTTTATCAAGTCATTTTCGGTGTGAAAATTGCAATTCATTTGCAATTTATCGCTAGCTGAGATGTACTTTCTATGATGTGTCAATATGATGAGTTTTGTTAAGATTTAAATGATTGGTAAACAGTTGATCTAATTATCATTTATTGTTTACACTTCCGGTAAGTAAGGATTAGCTATTCTCCGGGACCTTTTTTTATCCATGATAAGATTTACGTCTTTATTACAGTGTACCATCCTAACCTTACTCATTCTAGCTTTAGTACATTTGTATTGCCTTGATAGCCGCTAATTACCTGACGATAATTGTTTCAACTGATAGAGTGTCCAGTCTGCTACCTGTCTGAATTATGCAATTTGATTGGATAAGGACGATCACACATTGCTTGTGGCTGTACAGCACACTGGTCAGGATTGATACTAACACATGTTCTTACGTAATCTTCCTGATGCTGTATCATAGCTCGGTAATATAATGGATTATACTAAGTTCAAAGGGAAACCAGTTTAATTTAAGTCAGACCGGGAGATTTTCACCTCCCGGCGGGAGATCGGGAGACAAGTCGAAATCCCGGGAGATTTAATCTCCCGCCGGGAGATATGGCATGTATGGTTAATATACCCCAGCAAATGAATGTTTGAGGGGGTATACCTGAATCACTCTGTCGGTTGGTTCAGAGGTCAGTTTGTTGGTCTCTCCATCTGTCCACCAAAAGGAATTTCTTGAATAACTTTTGTCATAAGTGAAATAATTATCTTGATCAATTTGGGACATGTATACCCTGTTGATGGATAAAGTTTTGATGTGCTGTTTTGGTCGAGGTCCTTTTTACTAAAATAAACTTTGTTTACTGGTTAAACTCTGTCAAATAGAATTAATATTATCAAATTTGGAACTGATATACGGTACTTTATATAGGGAAAAGGCTCTGATATGCTGGGTTGGTCTGATGGGTCAAGGTCACTGATAATGCAAATAGATTGTTCTAAGAACTCATTTACTTTCTAACTTTTTATCAGACAGATATCAAAATCAAGTTTAAACATATGATAATCTTTGATAAGCTGTTTGGGGTCTAATTGGTAATGGTCAAGGTCATTGTTACTAAAAATGTAATCATGCTTGCAACATATATAGCTTTTTTGAAGATAAAGCTTTGCAGAGCTGTTGGGTGAAGGTCACTGTTACTGTCACTGAAAATGGACTTACGTTACTGTTTATAATTAATAACAGGAATTAGAAACATGTATTTTGTTTTGGACAAATCTGTCTGTGATGAAAGATAACTTCAATGTTAATTTACACTGGTCTTTCATGAGACTTGTTCAAAATTTCTCCATTTTAACTCAAATCCATAGTTATTGCTTTCAACATTTAGAAGGAAAGAAAGCATAATAAATACTTGCACTTAAAATAAATCTTTAAGCAATATACATTTCAACATTTCAGAACTCTTTAAATCTTAAGAATGTTTACATCAAGTGATTCCATCTGCATTATTACATTATTATTTGTTTGTTTTACATTACCTTTATCCCCTATGATAGATGGGACACACCACCTCTTTGTAGTAAAAAAATATTTTTGTTCTATATATATTAGATATTAGAAATATTGGGAAAATTTCTGTACAATCTCTAGTTCTTAAGTTTCGCGACATAAAATTCCTTTTGAGGCAAAGGCTTAAGTATAATAGAAAAATAGAGAACTATATATTATTTTAACTCCAGCAGAGACGATAATAAGCTATTTAATCCAAAGCACTGAAGAGGTTGATCACAAAATATTCCCAGTTTAATCTCAAAGATAATATATATCATGGAAACACCTGTTATAATGCATAATGCATAAATAAATTCTTTAAGTAAACTCTTTAAATAGACTCTTAAAATAGACTATTTGATTGGCACTTATGATGGTTAACATTCTCTGAATAGCTATTACCAGTAATGCTCCTTTAAGTTGATGTATCCTTTTAAAACAATTCAAAGCTTGTAAAACTATGTAAACTTGATTTATGAAGTTGAAAACATGATTTTATGATCCAGGTCTTGTTTGAAGAGTTGCACTTGATAACTCTATTGTTTTTATACGCTGCCGGAGGCGGTTGTATATTGGCGTCCATACATCCGTATGTACATACGTCCGTACGTCCATATCTTGTGAACGCAACTCCTCCTACATTTCTGAATGAATCTTTTCAAAACTTGGTCAATGTCATAAATACAATGAGTAGATGTGCATGAAGTGGCGATTTTACGGTTCATTGATTTTTACAAGATTTGTGTCCCTTGAAACTTAGTCTCTGTAGCTTAATGATATTGCAGCCTTGTGAACGCAACTCCTCCTACATTTCTGAATGAATCTTTTCAAAACTTGGTCAGTGTCATTACTAAAATTGGTAAATGTGCATGAAGTGGCAATTTTCCAGTTCATTGATTTTTACAAGATTTATGTCCCTTGAAACTTAGTCTCTGTAGCTGATTGATATTTCAGCCTTGTTAATGTAATTCCTTGTATGTTTTTGACCTAATCTTTTCAAAACTTGGTCAATGTCATTACTGTACTGGGTAGATATGCACAAAGCAGGGAGTTTGATGTTCATCAATATTTTCAATAGTTATGTCTTTCTTAACATGGTCTCTTGAAAACACAACTCAAGCTTCTAAACTGGTAAAAGTGCAGAAAGAAGGGATTTTCTGGTACAGTGATTTTTGCAAGAGTTATGGGGAGAAAGAAAAAAGGATTCATGTTGATACTGCTATTTGACCTACTTTCATATTGGAAGCCTTTTTAGGGTTCTATCTCTGTTCAGCTAAATTAATTGGTTTCACAGACTTCATTATGAGCTTATGCTTACAGAAATGTTAAAAGCAATAATTAAAAGGACCCTCTTGGTCTTTATATTTTGTGGCGGCGTATATTGTGGCAGCACTGGCACTCTTGTTCATTGTTAACGAGTAAAACTGGATATCACCAGATCATTGTTTTAATTTTATAATCAATGCTTATTTTAAAACTTATTTTTTTCTTTGAAGTAGCTAGATTTATAAATATGATGGCGAGAAAAAATATTAGTTTGTTCATCAATAAAATGAAAACAAAGAAAGTTAGGAAACACCTGACTATGAAATAATTGTCACTATTAATCTATGGGTGTTTGTGTGAATGACATTGTTGGTACATGGGGGAATTGTATTTTTGGAACAAGTCACTTCTGCAAATACTTTTTAAAACATTGTGAGTTGCAGGTTTTTATTTGAGGTTCTGTGGGTAATTGCTATTACACAGGGGTTTTCTTAAGTGGACGCCCACTTGCCCGCGCCGGGTTAAAATCCCTGCGGGCAAGTGAATTTTCAAAGAAGATAGCCCGGCAGGCAAGTTTATTTATGTAATTGATTTCTTTTGGGTTTTTTTTTTATTGTCTATAGTATATCAGGGGTAAAATGCTTGCAAATTGTCTTTGAAACATATTAAGTAAATTCTATCTTAGTACTGCACATATTTAGTTTTAAACATTAACAAACACCAACTAACTTCAAGATTGGGCAACCTGTTTTCACTTGGGGCTAGTTGATATTCAAAGCAACTTGCCCCCTGGACAAGTGAAAGTCAAATCCTTAAGTAAACCCCTGTTACCTGAAATGAGAAATAATTGAAGTTGTGATTAACTTTAAGATGATCAGAATCATCTTGGTAAATTAGCAACAATTTTGGTAAAATTTTATCCTTTACTTATGATGAATATCATTTTCTTGACTTAAATGGTAAATGAAACCAAACATTACTTTACTGGACAGACATGGAGGAATATGACCTACATTATTGTTTGTAAATGTGTCTGTATGGGTATTAATGGGTTAAAATGTGTTAACCCTTTCCCTCATAGAGGACACCATGAAAAGACCTATGCGAACAGCATAAAACCAGATCAGCCTGCGAGTAACTCGCAGGCTGATCAGGTTTTATGCTGTTCGCTGCTCCTCAGTGGTCTGGAAATGAGGATTTTATAATTAAATTTGGTAAGGTTTAACTGTGGTTTTCTGCAGATCAGGCTTTATGTGGTACCTACTGAGTGCGTCAAAATGAGTCTATATGAGGGAAAGGGTTAAAGGGTTAGACTTTGTATCTCCTGGAACCCTTTTCAATGTTCTGCAAACATCCTTGGTGTTACTTCCAGTTTGAAAGGGTTTTCTTTGGTCTGACAATATGTGAATTTTGGATAAGAGGGATGATGGGCTCAGAAATAAATGCTGATGTCAGCATAGCCCTTTACGATTTTAGACTCATCTGACACATTGGCAAACAGAGCAGACCCAGATCAGACTACTTCTACCTGGAGCTGTCTG
>CM037784.1:37735516-37785516 GCA_021229015.1 Solen grandis
TTTTTAACTACTTTCTTATCTGGAGTTGAAAGACTGATGAAACAATTAGTAAAAAAGGGAAATAACAAAGATTTTACAACAGTTATTCTATCTGTAGGGGTTAATTTACATCTTTTCCAATAAAGTATTGAATTATTAAGTTTTATTAATTTCTCATTAAAATTTAACTCTGGTATCTTATCAAAGTTCACATCAAAATTTATTCCTAAATTCCCCCCATGTTAGTTTCCATTTTGTTTTAATAGATTTAGTACTGTATTTTATTGATCCTATCCAAATTAATTAAGTTTTTCATTTGATAAACCAAAATAAAATACCTGTCATTTGTTTTTCATTGCATATAATAAAAACATTATGTTAAAAAATCAAAATAAAATGTGTTTTGGCTTGTTTCTAAATGAATTTCCCGAAATTCAGCCCCTATTCGGTATAACGTTACCTTTTACTCTTACGTGACTAACAACTCAGAACCGGTGCTAGAGCAGGGATTTACCGGACGCAGGATCCTGCGTCCATATACGCATGAATCACAGACTGTACGCACCGAAAAATAAAGTCTGCGTCCATGTGTACGCACGAATTGTCCAGAATATCTCTGCCAATTCATTATCAAATGTCTTCGTAAATCTCTTGGAATTTCCAACGCTATATTTAACTAGTTAAATTTACAAGCCAATCACTGTGCCTTTTAAAATTAGCGTCCAATCATTGAACGCTTCCGCTCACATGTCTTATCAAAGTTAAGCATGGCAAACACAAACTGACTTAAGAAGTTTATGGGGCAAAAGAAAAGATCGCGATGACGAGAAACATGAAAATTTATTGTCAACTGGTCACCCTGATTACAGTTACAATCTTCCTCAAAATCAAAACGTGAGCAGAAATTTCAGTATATGGCTTGAAAAATTTAAATGGCTACAGTTCCGTGACGAAGGCATGTACGTATTATAATACCTGCATTTCGGCGAAAAGCTCATCAAATCCCTTTACAGAGGGTTGCATAAACTTTCAAAACTCCTTATTAATTCGTCATCAAGACACTGATGTCTACATGAACAGCTTACAAGTCTTAAATATGCGTTCAAATTTCGCAACCGCTATTAAAGCTGATCACGATCAAAGCGTTGAAAATACTGTTAGTGAACTCAATGATTATGTGATTCAGTTGCAGACGGTGTATAACAGAATTTTGAATATCCAGATATTTTTGTTTTCTACAAGGAATACTTGTTAAGGATGCTTGAAATGATACTGTAAGAAAACAAGAATGTCTGTTATCCACCTAGTCAAATTTTAATGTGAATTCTCAAAATTTGCACTTATTAAATTTAATAAATTTCTCAATTTTAAGGATCTGGAATACATACTTTTAGTTAAAGATAATGGCTTTGGTATAGTAACAACACATCTGCGCAGAAAAAAAAAAGTTTTAAAATTTACTTTAACATTCCATGCCCTCAAAGTCGCAAGACTTATAACTCTTCTGGAAAATAGCTAGTGATCCTTAGCAAATTTTGAGTAGTATATTTTGGTGAGGTTAAATAGCTTGGACCCCCTGAAATTAATGATGGACCCCTGTTTTTAAGGATCCTGAGTCCAGTGGACCCCTGAAAATCAAAAGTAGTGTAAATCCCTGCTAGAGTAATGGTTTTTCAGGCTGTTATTAAAGCCAGCATTCATTTTTTGATAAAGAAAAATCCGCTACATTATCATCGAAATTGTAAAATGATTTGAAAAGAAAGGTAAAGTCATTTTTCATGAACTAGTTTGTTACAGTAAATTGTATTATATTACAAGTTTAATTTATACTTTTTAGTTTTTTGTCATGGTCCTGCGCATGCCATTTTCATTGCAAATGATTTTCGGGTAACATGTCAAAACTATATGGTTGAAATGGTTCATTTGATAGACACCAGTTTTTAAAACATACTTTTTCATCTAAAGTGAGATTTAACTTTTTATTGAGATGCTTTCCATACGATTAAATCGCCATTATTATCATACACATGCAGACAACTGTGTAATGATTTGTAAGTTAGAGAATTATGAGATGTTTATAACTCTCTAGCTAAATCAATACACAATCAAGTCCATTCATCTGCTTCTTGTGTCATTTTTTTTTCAACATGAATTTCTAACTTTTACTCAGTGACCCCATGTATTGATAGAGGGTTTTTTCACAATATACTGGTATATCAGTATTGCAATATGCAGCTGAACCGTATGCAGCTATTGTACCGCAATACGAAATCAATATACCAGTTTTGGTGACATTTTTTCATAGACTTATTTGCAAATGCAACCTGCTACTTGCCAAATTTAATAATTAAAGTGTCCCATGTGTTAAGAGTGTCCTGATTCTTTCAGCTGCAGTGCAAGTGAGGCTGCAGATGGTGACTGCGACACCTTTATCCACATTGTTAAAACACAATAAGGGTTACACTTTTGAAATGCTGGCAAATAAGTAATTATATTTATGTATATAAACTATTTTTGTCACTGATTTTAATTCATATGCCTATGTTTGATAACAAAATTGATGTCCATACGGTTTTTAAAAAAAAATGAAACTAATCTTTAATTTCAAAATGGCAGCCTCCATCATGATTGTTATTTACTATCTTAAAAATGAAGACAAGGAGACAAAAAATCAACTATGACAACAAAATTATGATCATGCACTGAAATATAAGATTGATAGACAATATTATTGGGATAGGGAGAGCATATTCACTGACGTTTACAATGAAATTCCTTTTTCAAACTTCAAACTTGAGTAGTAATTCGGACATCTTTTTTTAGCCTAATAAAGGGTTGCTGTTTGTCAACTTCGAAAAGTAACAGTTAAGAACAGTGATGGAACCCCAATCAGCCTCCTATAGTGATATCGAAAGTAGGAGCTGATTGATCTATTTCACCTGAATCTGCCCGAAAAGAGCCAGAGGATTTACGAGTTATAAAATGAAAAGACATTGAGATTATTAAGCATTATTCAGAATAGTTTAGTCATGGCATTGCCAATCTCATACTAGTCAACACCTTTGATTATCCCTTTCCCTCATATAGACTCATTTTGACGCCCTCAATAGGTATCACATAAAGCCTGATCTGCAGAAAACCACAGTTAAACCTTACCAAATTTAATTACAAAATCCTCATTTCCAGACCTCTGAGGAGCAGCGAACAGCATAAAACATGATCAGCCTGCGAGTTACTCGCAGGCTGATCTGGTTTTATGCTGTTCGCATAGGTCTTTTCATGGTGTCCTCTATGAGGGAAAGGGTTATACTAGATGCCCAAGGGCAACATGTTGAGCCCACCAAAAGATACCATACTGAACAGAATACCTACAAGAGGCATTGTAGAAGTTGTTGTTTTAAAATTTAATGAGGTTTCATCTGTGCGGATTACAGCATTATGTATATAATCCTGGGTGTAAACTGCAGTTTCTCAAGTCATATGTATTTACAAAAGGTACATTATGTATGTAGTGGGTATGTCATAATAAAATGGTTAATCCCTGCCAGGGAAAATGACGTGGCTAATTCAGCCAAAGATATGCCTAAAGAGGTTGATATTATTCACTTAAGGTGGGTAAAAATCAGGATGTAGAGTTTCCTTAACCCTTTACCTCATACATATGCTTTTTGACGCCCCTAATATGTACTTTATAAAGCCTTATATGCAAAAAGCAACAGTTAAACCTTACCAAATTTAATGGTAAAAACCTCATTTCCGAATGACTGAGGAGCAGCCAACAGCATAAAACCTGATAAGCCTGCGAGTTACTCACATGCTGATCTTGTTTTATGCTGTTCGCATAGGTTTTTAATGGTGTTCTGTATGCGACAAAGGGTAAATGGTTTCCACTTAATGTGGAACAAGAAGAAGGAATATGTGCTCAGAGTACAGTATGATGTGTTTGAATAATTTAAGGACATCATTTTTCATAGTTACACAACTTCAGATGAATTAAAAAAATCTTTCAAGGCCCATTTCTGCAAAAACAAATGTGCAAATGTGTAAATATTTCACAATTCATGTGATGCTTTGCCTGTTTGTTTTTTTAATAATTCAACAGAATTTACTGATTTTATCATTAACTTTATTTCATTATTTTATTTATTTCTATTTTGTTTCTAACAGAGATATTTTATCATAGATTAGCTCAAATATAAGAAATGAAAGTGTCTTAAGATAGATAAAAGCAATATAAGTATATCTGTTATGATGTTTACTATTTAGAATATCTTCTTAATTTCCAAAAAAAATATCATAAACCTGGAGGTGTGTTGCTTTAATGAAAATAATCTTTTCATAAACAAGGAAGCAAATTGACTTTATTTGCTTTTAATGACATGTTTAAATCAATATATAATTTTGATTGTGCCCTCTTAATATGTACAATTTCTCACCTGAACTGCATTTCAATAAAACACTGAGAGAGATAACTTCTTAATTAACTCTTCACTCACACAGGACAACATGAAAAGACTTTTATGCAAAGAACATGAAACCAGATCAATCTGCAAGAACCTTGCATGCTGATCAGATTTTATGCAGTTTACTGCTTTTCAGGTCTGGAAATGAGGGTTTTACCAATAAATCTGTTCAAGCTCAAATCTACCTTTATGCAGATCAGGTATCCTTAACCACTAGGCCACGGGATCGGTTATGTTTTAGAACTTTGACCTCCAACTGTGACCTTGACCTTTCAGCTACGAATCTGGTTCTTGTGCATGACACTCCATCTCACTGAGCTTGATATTTGTGCCAAATTATTTGAGAAATCTTCCATCCAAGATGAAGTTATAGCCTGGACAAGACCAAATCCATACGGACGGACGCACACACATACATACACCGAACCGCCATTGTGACAACTAAGTCAAGCTAAACGCAAGCGGGCTCGACAATAACTGTTTTACTTTTATATGTGTTAATTTAATGACTGTTACATATTTGAGCAGTTAAATGAACAAGATTTGAAGTTAGAATATATATGCAGTCATATCTTTGGATCATGAAGCAATATATCATGATACGTATTGCAATACGGTGCTAGCGTATCACAATATATGGTGGTACACTTCTTGCGTATCATGACTACCCTATCTCCTAGCCAAAGTTCCTTCATGTGGGAGGTGTACTGACCATAATATTCCCTATGGCGTTCTTGCAGCCTGGGAGCAACCCAATATTTCTTCTTGGTATACTTTTTTTTCCTCATCTTCAGCATGTTTAGCATTACAAGGGAGTTTTGTAGTAGTTTCAAGACATGGTGCTGTTATATAGCATGATGCAGATCAATTGGATCCAAGTAGTCCGTTTGGAGGCTGGTCAAAGACTGATGGTCTCCCACTTATCACGGGTTATTTTTATACCCTCGCAGTGGGTCGTGTGCAAATCCGGGCGACCATGACTAATTTTTGCATAGCTTGGTTGGAAATATGCCAAGAAAAGGTTGAGAATTGAGCATGCAGAGAGAGACTATAATGTTTTTATCACATCTATATTGTACTGATTGAGGGTACCTTGCACCCTGTACGTAGCTAGATCGGCCGTGATTGAGTCTTCATTGACTGAGATAAAGTCTTGGTCAGCAGAGGTTGCACGCTTGCGAGGATGAATCGCTGAGAGAGGATGAATCGCTGAGAGATTGATGCCATGTCAGAGATTGGTTGAACAGAACAAGTCTTGGTCAAATTAAGATCAAGTCACTAGACCTAGGTATGTATGTATCATATGTACAGAGTATAAGGACACAGGTAGAGCATACACATCAAAGGTCACACAAGAAAACATCAATCATAAAGCATACACAAAAAACAGTGGAGACGGTTGCACAGATTTTGTCCACGACTTTGAGAAAACTTAGCTGCGACCATAGTTGCGCATTGTCAGGTGCGATTTTTCTTCATCATGCTTGGTGAAATGGTCACTTTAAGCCACCTTTCACTTACAGTGACAGTTGTGGTAAAAAGAGAAAAAAAACAAGAGGGCCAAGATGGCCCTTGATCGCTCACCTGAGAAAAATGATTGCTTAAGAAATAAAGATGCTTGAGTGTAAAAGTGAAATCTGGCTTTTTTTTATGGTGAAAAGGGCATACAGTACGGCTCGCGTTCAAGTTGGCACACGGAACGCACGTTACACGCACGTTACACGGACACGGAACGCACGTTACACGCACGTTACACGGTGCACGTACGTTACACGTTTGGTTCATATACACGATGCACGGTCCACACGATACGAACGATGCACGATGCAAACGCTGCCGGCTTATTCGGTCAACTCGGTTGTTTTCGTCCATAGACTACTTCTCTATGCGTCATTAGTTAGAAGGAATCAAGAGACAAGCGATCGTATTAAATTCTCGTTTTAGATTTATAATAACTACATGTAATTGCTAGTAAACTTTATATTTCATGTTTGTTCTTTTAGACACGTCGAAGATGTGAAAGAAATGATTACTTTTTTATTCTTATATGATCACGTTCATGTACAATGTATGAATGCATACTCCATTCAATGCGTATGATCTATTTTTCACACTATCATTAAAGTTTGGGAACAAAATTCCATATATAATCAATAAATGAAACATCAAAGGAGTTACCTTTTTATTTAATTAATTACCGATCTGGCCATTTACCGACACAGAATTAAAAAAAAATCGTATCGTATTGTTGGTAAAGTAAAGTAAGTAAATGCATTTTACAGTCTTAAGTTTCATGCCTTGGGCACGTTCACCGACTTTACAGCTTTTACCCCTGGTCATCGGGCTACTTGTATCTATCTATCGATCTCCCTGGGGAGTCTTTCACTCCGCTTATGGCAGCCGACACCATGGCGCCACGGAATTATACCGCCCTCTCAGGTACCCATTTACACCTGGGTGAAGTGAAACAATGCGGGATAAATTTCTTGTTCAAGGAAATTGGCAGTGTCCTTGGCAGGACTCGAACCCGGGACCCCTCGATCCCGAAGCGCGTGTCCTACCACTGGATCACTGCTCCCCAATGGTAATGGTAATCTATAATTTTAGCCACATATACTAGCTGTAGTTGTTTTCGTCCATAGACACTTCTCAATCTTTTTTTTTTCTAATTCTTTTAATAAGAAAGCGAATAGAATTGACGATTATACGAATCTGTGTATACAATGTATGATTACTCATTATTGGAAGACAGACAAAACAACCAACCCCAAATGATTTTCAAAAGACGGATAAAAACATTCAATAGTTTTAGGAGTGGAAAAATCGAGCCCATTTTATCTTTATAATTACCTGTACCATCACCAGTATATGTATGGAAAAACGAGTATTTAAAGTTATGCTTTCGGCAATTAATTCCTAATTTCCTATCAGTTTATCGAATAAATTCAAAAAACGCAATCGACCAATAAGTTCATCTTATTGAGTTTTTCCTTAGATAGATGAAAGCGAGTAGTTATAATTATGCTTTCGGCAATTAATTCCTAATCATTTATCAGTTTATTGAATCAATTCATTTAAATAAGTTTATCCTATCGAGTGCTTCCTTAGGTAAAATTAAATTTAATTAAAAGTTCAAGTTTACCAGTTAAGTGACGATTTACGTAGAGAGAGAGAGAGAGAGAGAGAGATGGCGGAGAGAGAGAATTACACATAAGTCGTCAAACGTTAAGTTACATGTACCAGGCCAAGGTGACGATTTACGTATAATCCGAGTCCAGCTACCCAGTCTGACACCTAACTTCCTCAAATGTACTCTTGGTCTTGGGTGTCAAATTAAATATTTCCTGTGCATAGATTGTGTATCGTGTCAAACTGGAATACACAGGAAGTCCCTGCTAAACGACACAATGTGCCACCAGCACGATTGAGTATAAATTCCGAGCCAGCAAATTTTGAGTTACATTTTACCTGTAAACGGAATAAATAGTGGTTATAATATTCGTGAGGACTGAGGAGACCTAGGAAATCGGTAAGTCGTATTTTATTAATAATTTATATAGAGTTGAAGCAATGTGCATTATGAAATATGGTATATCCAGCAGCATAATGTGTATCATTTCACACCATATGCACATGTAAGCAGTTGTTTTTTCATGCATAAAGCAGGACGCAAACACACAAGATAATATGTGTTTTTACCTCGATCAAGACTCATTTCCATTAGGGTTCTAGTACAATAAGCCGAATATTTTACACTGTGACATGTTACAGTTTAGAAATCTATATGTTTATGTCCATCTCGGACAGCAGTTTTTAACAGCTGAACGGTTAACACGTTACACACGATATAAACGATGCTACACGGACCACACGTTGAGAATGTTACACGGTTACACGGTACACGCACGCACGTTACACGCACATTACACGGACACGGAACGCACGTTACACGTACGTTACACGCTAAAAATGCCAACTTGAACGCGAGCCGCACTGTAACTCCTAAATTTACTAGTCAATATCAGTTATAATTGAACCCGATTGCGAGATTATGGGCATAAACATTGTCTTACAGTTTAAAAAAGATTGTTAAAAAAATGAAGTTGGTAGAGAATAAACAAAGTGAAATCTTGCATTTTTTTTTTAAAAGGGGCATAACTCCTGACCTAAATGGCCCATCTCAGCCACAATTGAACTCAATCGAGACATTATGGTCATCAACAATGTCATAAAGTTTAAAGATGATTGCTCAAAAGATGAAGATGCTAGAGTGTAAACAAAGTGAAATCTGGCATTTTTTCATATTAAAAGGGGCTTAATTCCTGACCTAATCGACTGATATGAAACGTAATCAAACTCAATCAAGACATTATGGTCATAAGCATTGCTATAAAGTTTGAAGATGATTGCTCAAAAGATGAAGATGCTAGAGTGTAAACAAAGTGAAATATGGCATTTTTTGAATATTAAAAGGGGCATAACTCCTGACCTAATTAATGGATCTCAGCCATAATCGAACTCAATCGAGACCTTATGGTCATAAGCATTGCCATAAAGTTTGAAGATGATTGCTCAAAAGATGAAGATGTTAGAGTGTAAACAATGTGAAATATGGCATTTTTTTAATATTAAAAGGGGCATAACTTCTGACCTAATTATGGATCTCAGCCATAATCGACCTCAATCGAGACATTATGGTCATAAACATTGTCTTAAAGTTTGAAGATGATTGCTTAAGAAATAAAGGTGATAGAGTGTAAACACTAAAAATTGTTGACGCCGCACGATGGACGACGGACACTCACGGGATCATAATAGCTCACCCTGAGCTATGCTCAGGTGAGCTAAAAACAGTGAACGATGTTTGAAGAAGAATAAATGAGAATATTACAATATTTAAATGGTATTTCACCTCATGTAGTGTTGGAATTTTGGAACTGAGCTGGTTGGGTTGGAGTTTATATTTCTGTCAAATATTTGCACCGAAGGTGTGAGCATATTTTAATGTATTCATCCTAATGATCATTATTACTGCTTTTCAGATTGCAGAAAGCAGACAAAGGTGTATGCTCTCATTTCAAAATCAGTCGTTGCTGAATATTGAAATTATTTTGTGATATAAATGTAACCTTAGGATATCAATAAATAACCCAAAATATATTGTCATTATTCAGTGTGTGTGTGTGTGTGTGTGAGAGAGAGATGTCCAAAGCCATATATACTTTTATATACTGCAAGATCTATACATTAAAATTTCCAAAAAAGAAAAATCAAATTCAAACAATTAAACACTAGAACTATCACTAAATGTGATTAATACCCCCGCAATACTGCTTTAGAAATAATGAAGTTATTATGATTAAGAAGAAGAGTATGAAAAAGACATTTTTACATTAGTTTTTTTTCCAGATTTTTGGCCGGGTTACACAGGTGCAAACCCAGGTTATAGAATGGTGAATGTCACAGCCTCTTTATATTTGGTATACAGCATTAACACGTGGTCCCATATCGTGGGATTCGATTTCAGGTGTCACTCATCCACTTCCTGTTTACCGACTTAGTTATATTTTCAACATAATGGTCAATGGAAGGAAAATTTTGTAACAGTTTTCTCAGCAACTACTTATCACAGTCTCTTGATATTTGGTACACAGCCTAAAAATGTGGTCCCATATCAGTGGAATTGATTTCAGGTTTGTCGCTCATCTACTTCACTTCCTCTTATTGTGCTTGACTATTGTATGTAAGTGCAAGGGCAATAACTCTATACATACTACAGATAGAGTTATGGTTCTTGTGCATTGCACTTCCTCTTATTGTGCTTGACCATTGTATGAAATTGTTTTAAATTCCAACCAGTAGTTTTAAAGTTAAGCTCCGGACAAGGAAAAGTAACAAAGGGAAATAACTCTGTAATTACTCTAGATAGAGTTATGGTTCTTGTGCACTGCACTTCCTCATATTGTGGTTGACCATTGTATGAAATTGTTTTGAAAATTCAACCAGTAGTTTAAAAGTTATACTCTGGACAAGGAAAAGTAACAAAGGGCAATAACTCTGTAATTCCTATAGATAGAGTTATGGTTCTTGTGCACTGCACTTCCTCTCATTGTGCTAGACCATTGTATGAAATTGTTTTGAAATCCAATCAGTACTTTACAAGTTATACTCCGGACAAGGTTACAAGTTATACTCCAGACAAGGAAAAAATACAAAGGGCAATAACTCTGTAATTACTCTAGATAGAGTTATGGTTCTTGTGCACTGCACTTCCTCATATTGTGGTTGACCATTGTATGAAATTGTTTTGAAATCCAACTTGTACTTTTCAAGTTATGCTCCGGACAAGGAAAAGTAACAAAGGGCAATAACTCTGTAATAAGTCAAGATGGAGTTATGGGTCTTGTGCACTGCACTTCCTCTCCATGTGCTTGATCATTGCATGAAGTTGTATTGAATTCCAACTTGTGGTTTTCAAGTTATGCTCCGGACAAGGAAAATGCAACGGACCGCTGGACCGACCAACCAACCGACCGACCACCGGGTGACTCCTATATACCCCCCCCCCCCCCAAACTTCGTTTCGGGGTATAACTATTAAAAGTAATATGGTAATCAATTATCTATTATATAAAGCTTAAAAAATATTGATTTTCTGTATACAAAATCTACACAATATACAGAAAACTAGATTTATAAACAGATTCATAGGTTTAGATTAATATTATCAATTCTACTCCAATTTGAAAACAAGCTTTTATATTAAACTTACAGTTTCATTGGCAGGACCAGTACTTTGTGCCTGTACTTGAGAAGGTGCATAGGTTTAAAGCTATACTGTATATGAAAATGATGCAGTATAATTAAGGGCATCATTAAAAGAAAAGGTTTACTGCTGTGCAGCTAAGCCACAATCAGGCCCCTACTCATTTTAATCTAGAAAGGGGGAGGTACAGGGGGGTATTTTTGTTGTTGTTTTTTATTGTTTTTTTTTGTTTCATTTCTTTCTGATGATTAATATGTTTTGATGTCCTAATAACATATGAATGGAGTTGTGTATGCATGTGTGTGTAGATAAAGGTTATTGCGTAGATAAATATAGGAAAAGGCACTCAAAGTTAACATAAATTTACACAATAAACACCAATTTAAAACTCACAAATGATTTCTCTATGTATATAAATATTTAATTCATATGCATTTGCTCCTTTTTTTTCTTCCCAATTCTCACTACTTTTAAAACCTTCAATGACTGTATTAGACACACACACTCTCTTTGGACTCTCTCTCTCTCTTTCTCTGTGTTTTAGCATTTCCATAAATTTTAAGAACTAACTTGGAATTTTATCCCATGTAAGTGAAAAGCACATCTTAACCAAAATGCAACAATCTCCCTCTCTCAAACAAAATCTCTCTCTCTCTCTCTTTTTCTCCCTCTTGTAACTTTTTATAACACCCTTCATTAAATACACATTCTGCCAATTCAAATTTTGTAACCGTGTAAATTTCATAATCATCGTTTTAGTCATTTTATTTTCTCAATCGTGTATCGTTTATTGTGACGTCAAGTCGGGAAAATATCTTTCATAAACAAAATGGCTGCTGATTTTTTCAATGTAGACATTGACGGACTATACTGACATCGTTAAGGTGCAGGAATGTGATGCGGTGGAACTCCTACTGAATATATCCATGCTACTTAGGAATGGCTCTGATTATCTTGTACATTTTTAATCAACTCAAAGGTAATAACTGCTTCATCCAAACTACAACTGCATCAGCACAATTCTGTTGGTTATACACATTTATTTTCATCATAATTCTTCTCATGCTATTGAGATAAGACTTGGCAGACAAAACATGTAATACATAATTATATGATAATATGAACCCTCTGCTTATTCATAATAACATACAAGTGTAACTCAACTCTTATAGCACTTAAAAATCATCAAAGTAACATGCGGATGCTATGCCAAACTTCCGGCTTGGTATATATTTCAACTAATTTAGTGGTTATAGAGATGAAGCACTGACAATTACTCATGTGGACCCTTTAGTCTAGTTTGTTAGCTTAGTATACTGGGCCCTTTCATTGATGTTGTGCTGGGTGTGTAAAACACATGACTGTTCATAATTAAGATGCAAAAACTGCAAAAATGTCATTTGATGGTTGTTAAATTCTAATTAACTGTCCATCCAGCTTCAGTTGTACAAGGCAGGGAGTCTCTTAGTTCATTTGTTTTTTATATATCTAAGTCTATGAACAATTTTCAAACTGGAACATAATGTAAATATGTGCATCTCCTAAAAGTAAGTATTAAATAATGTATACCAACCACGGTCACAGACACAGAGGCAGGATTTGGGTACACTTGGTTAAAGTTGACTTCCAGTCTTTTATCCTGTCTGATTACTTTTGTCACTGCAGTTGGTTTACCTAGAGATGGAAAGCAATATTGATACTCATAATTACAATCAATGATTAACATAATCTGTCAAATGATAAGACCATAAAATTAATGATTTAGCCATCGCATAATTTTCAAGACGTTGAATTAAAATAACATCAAATGCAGATAGAGTTATACCTGGTTATGCAGTACATTTTTCATGATCTCATTAATTAATATAATTAAGTAAGGATGTAAAAAACACCACTACAGCTAACACAAATTAAATCTTCAGTGGTTAAAGTTTTTTTTTTTAAAAAAAAAAAAATTTTTTTAAAATAATAAAAAATGGCCCTTAAGACGCTCACCTGAGAAAAACTGCCCTCATTGCCTGACATGTTACTAAATTATAGCATAGTTGTACTGAATACATAATCCATGAGATCCTTTATAATTCCACAAACTAAACAGTGCCTGTGGTCTAAGTTTAAAGTCAAACTTGACTGAGAAATTATGGCTTTAAACACATGAATTTAAACATTGAAAGGGGCATAACTCCTGACCTAATTGGCCAATATCAGCCAAAATCGAACTTGGCTGAAAGAATATGGCTATGAACATTGTTCTAAAGTTTGAAGATGATTACTTCAGAAATGAAGATGCTCGAGGGCAAACAAAGTGAAATCTGCCATTTTTTAATATTAAAAGTGGCATAACTCCTGCCATTTTATGCTGATATGAACCATAATTTAACTTGGCCAAGAGATTATGGTGATAAACATTGTCATAAAGTTTGAAGATGATTACTTAAGAAATGAAGATGCTAGAGTGCAAATAAAATGAATATTGGCATTTTATAATATTAAAAGGGGCATAACTCCTGACCTTATGAGCTGATATCAACCATAATCCAACTTGGCCAAGATATTATTGTAATAAACATTGTCATAAAGTTTGAAGATGATTGCTTAAGAAATGAAGATGCTAGAGTGCAAACAAAGTGAAATCTGGCATTTTTTAATATTAAAAGGGGCATAACTCCTGACCTAATGGGCTGATATCAGCTATAATCGAACTTGGCCAAGAGATTATGGTAATAAACATTGTCATATAGTTTGAAGATGATTGCTTAAGAAATGAAGATGCTAGAGTGCAAACAAAGTGAAATCTGGCATTTTTAATATTAAAAGGGGCATAACTCCTGACCTAATGGGCTGATATCAGCCATAATAGAACTTGGCCGAGATATTATGGCAATAAACATTGTCATAAAGTCTAAAGATGATTGCTTAAGAAATGAAGATGCTAGAGTGCAAAGTAAAATCAGGCTTTTTTTATATCAAAAGGGAATAACTCCTGACCTTATCGGCCGATATCAGCCATAATCGAACTTTGCCGAGATATTATGCTAATAAACATTGTCATAAAGTCTGAAGATGATTGCTTAAGAAATGAAGATGCTGGAGTGCAAACAAAGTAAAATCAAACTTTTTTATATCAATAGGGAATAACTCTTGACCTAATGGGGTGATATCAGCCATAATAGAATTTGGCCTAGATTTTGGTAATAAACATTGTCATAAAGTTTGAAGATGATTGCTTAAGAAATGAAGATGCTAGAGTGCAAACAAAATGAATATTGGCAATTAACAATATTAAAAAGGGCATAACTCTGACCTTTAAGGCTGATATCAGCTATAATCCAACTTGGCCAAGATATTATGGTGATAAACATTGTCATAAAGTTTGAAGATGATTGCTTAAGAAAAGAAGATGCTAGACTGCAAACAAAGTGAAATCTGCCATTTTTGAGTACTTAAGTATATCTAACCATGGATAAAATGGATCTGGAAAATAGCTTATCCTTAAACAATAAATTATAATTAGATCAGCTGTTTACCAATCATTTAAAAATTAACAAAACTCCTCATATTGACACATCATAGTAAGTACACATCAGCTATCAATAAATTTCGATGGAAATTTCGATGGAAGGGCAATTTTCACACTGACATTGATTTGATAAACAACTGATGTCATCTGCTGAATAATTTACTATAATGAGATGTGCTGATCCGAAGAGTTGGGTAACCATGCACTTCATATCACCATACCGTACATGATCCTTAATAAAAAAAAAATTTAAAAAAATTTTAGCTAAAAGCAATTTAAGTTAGAAAACAGAAAACACAGACGAAAGGTGAAATTATCAAATAAAATAACTCTTTATCTTTCTTCATCACCATTAATATAAAACAATATGATCAAAAATCACTCAATAAATCAAAGACACTGTATCAATTGAAATGATTTTTGACTGTTAATAACTAAACACTTACATTCAAACATGAGCTCTTTGTCTGTAGAATCATCAAAGTCACAAGTACATCTATATCTACCAGTGTCAGCTAACTCCATGTTCTTGATGGTCAGTGTAATAGTTTGTTGGCCACTGTTCACAGATCCCTCATACTTGTCTATCACAGGCTTTACATTGTTGGATACTACATCAGAACCCTTCTTAAAAGCCCATGCGGAGCATGAATCAACTGTATACTGACAGGTTAGCATGGTGTTTTCTCCACAGTTACTTGCTGCTGGAACAGTCAGGGTTACTTCACCTACAAAAAATGTTAAATCTTATGGCAAACTAAACAAAAGAGTAATATTCATAGCATCTACTGAGAATTTGGTATGTCAATATCCTTAAACATTTTGACATGTTATTGTTTTCCAATTAAAAGGATCATCCTTTGCAAAAATGTTTACAAGTTACATCAATTACATCACAAGAGTGTTCCTTAGAACACATGTGTCAATTGCTGAAGCATAATTGAAAAATTGTGACAGACAGACAGATAAAGGTAATAACGAAAATAAATGGGCCATATGGCCCTAAATCGCTCACCAGAGTACACCAGTTTATCTAAAATAATTCCAAGTCATTTGATTTTTACAGAAGAAGAATTTTGAAAGTTTCTATATAGAGAATATAAAGAAACTGGGGCATCATTTTTCAAGGGATCAACTTTATTTTAGCAATTATGGTACACAGTCCTGAGGTGACCATTTGTGCTGAATGAAATTAATTCTGACCATTGGTTTCAGAAAAGATGATTTTTGAAATTAGTATAATTATTTTGATCACCATGCAACAATGTAAAGTTGTTGAAATTGATATTTCATGATTTTATCATTAAGAAATTGGGAAGGGTACTTTTACAATTGGGAAACGGTCCTGTGGGCATTGGTAATAGGTCCTTCAACAGGACCCATTCATAGAAGGAAAAAAACACTGCCCAAGGTGACCCATTTTCAAACTCATGCAAGAGTTGCCCTGGTCATACATTTTTTCTAGGCTATAAAATCCCTTGATTACATCATAGTAGTGTTGTCTAGAGGAAATCCCCATTGTGGGCCCCCATACTGAACCACCTGCATAACCACCTGACCAGCCAGACTCCTATTGTCTTATAATGGCCCCCTGCTGTTAATGTGTAGGTAATCCAAATCGGCAGTTGTCCATGACTGTGTGATAAGCGTGTGTTTAGGGTACTGCGGACACGTTCACTGATTGAGAGAAATTTACGTCATCTGCCAAGCGATCTAACAAATGGGAAAAATGGGCAATTACCAAAAGTTTATATCAGTTACACCTATAAACCATTCTAGACAAATGCAGTTAAAGAAAAAGCATAAAATAGCATAAAATTAGCCGCTAAAACAACAACTAAGCTGGACATTAAAATGTAATAAGCATTGAAACAATTTCACAAAGAGCCCAAAGGAACTGATGAAAAAAAACACTACTTTGACTAAATCTACTCAACAAAATTTTTCTCTACATGTATAAAGTTTTAAATCTTGCTTTAAAAGCGGGCTAATTAGCTGCCGGCAGGTTGATGAACTTTCAAGTATGAAAAATTGCTGATTTCGTTTTTGAAAAAGTTAACAAGAGCCCGAGGGCTCTAATCCACTCACCTGAGTAAAGATAAAATGTCCCACCATAAAGTTACAAAAGATAGGTTAAAGATCAAGGTAACAATGCTGCATGCCAAATATCAAAGCTTCTGGCCATATGATTTCTGAGAAGAAAATTTTCTAGATTTTTTCCTTTATTAGCCTATGTTGAAGAAAGAAACCCCCAGGGCGGGGCCAATTTTGACCCCAGGGCCATGATTTGAACAAACTTGGTAGAGATCCACTAGACAATGCTTCATGCCAAATATCTTAGCTCTAGGCCATACGGTTTCGGAGAAGAAGATTTTTCTAAGTTTTCCCTATATAAGCCTATGTAAATAAAGTGACCCCCAGGGCGGGGCCAATTTTGACCCCAGGGCCATAATTTGAACAAACTTGGTAGGGGACCATAAGATGATGCTACATACCAAATATCCCCAGACCACTAAGGAGCAGCAAACAGCATAAAACCTGATCAGCCTGCGAGTAACAGTTGGACTTGCAGGCTGATTGGGTTTTATGCTACTCACATAGGTATTTTATAGATCTCTATGAGGAAAAGGGTTAATTATTATGAAATAAGTTGCAATTTATTACAAAGTGTTTGTAATCATTCATTTGTGGTTTTTAAGAGGTGTTTGGTAATCCCTGCGTACTGGAACACTGACATGAACCAAAGTAAAGGCAGACAATCTGCATATTCACCCCCCCCCCCCCCCCAATCACTTTAAGGATGATGTTGATGCTGCTGCTGATTTAGGATAGTATGAATAACCCTTATATCTCTATCAGGTGGCTTTGTGTAAAACTAGCCTAGTATCTCATATACATAGTAGCAGGTAATGTAGTTTTGCACTAACTCAGTGGGGCAACACAGTCCAGAAAATGTGACCTCTGCCAGAAGGTCAGACTAAGCTATAGGAATGGTATTTGTGGTAATGTTATCTTCTCCACCTCTGCATATGTAGTGGAATCACCCAAATGACCTATCAGACTAGTGGACTATCTCATCTAAGGTACAATTTATTTTTTTGTTTCTGGCTGGTTTTCTCTCTCTCTCTCTCTCTGTTAGACTTCTCTCTCTTTAATAAGTGGCCTTGTAATTTAATGTAACTTTTTTGCATTTTATTAAGCTATCTGGCGGCCATGTTTTTTTACGGATCGGAATAATTTTAGCAACTTTGGTAGAGGTTGACCCAAGGAACATCTGTACCAATTTATTTTAAAATCTGGCCAGTAGTTTTGAAGAAGATGATTTTTAAAGTTTTCATTTTTTTTTCTTTTTGTTGCCATGGCAACCAGAGTTCTACATGGATCAAGTTTATTTTAGCAACTTTTGTGAAGGTTGACCCAAGGATCATCCCTGCCAAGTTTAATCAAATTCTGTCCAGTGGTTTCAGAGGAGATGTTGTTTAAAGGTTTCTCTATATACATATAAGGCAAATAAGCCCCGCCCCTGGCGGCCATGTTTTTTTAACGGATCGGAATAATTTTAGCAACTTTGGTAGAGGTTGACCAAAGGAACATCTGTACCAAATTATTTTGAAATCTGGCCAGTAGTTTTGAAGGAGATGATTTTTAAAGTTTTCAAATTATTTTTCTTTTTGTTGCTATGGCAACCAGAGTTCTTCATGGATCAACTTTATTTTAGCAACTTTTGTAGAGCCTCACCCAAGGAACATTCCTGCCAAGTTTCATTAAATTCTGTCCAGCGGTTTCAGAGGAGATGTCATTTAAAGCAAATTGTTGACGACGGACGACGCACGACAGACGATGACGGACGCCGGACGAAGGGCGATCACAAAAGCTCACCTTGAGCACTTTGTGCTCAGGTGAGCTAAAAAAATGAAAAAGAAATGAAAGAATTTGAAAATTTCAATCTGCCATAGTTTGGGACAATCCATATATTGGGACAATGTATATGTAGATTATGCATGATCATTAATTAAAATCAAATACAGGTAATCAGTCATTGAACAATGTTACTGATAAGTCGATGAACACAAAATACTAATGAACAGACAAGAGGGCCATGATGGCCCTAAATCACTCACCTGAGAAATATTGCCTTCATTGTCTTTTATAACACAGTCATGCTGAAGACAAAATTCATGCAGAAGTACAGCTAAATAATCATAATTCCACACAAAAACTGTACCTGTGGCCCAAAATTTGATGGTTATAGATATAAAATCAAATGACCCCTGAACCAATTTTGACCCATGAGCCATGATTTGAAAACTTGGTTCTGGTCCACAAGGCCATGTTACATACCAAATAACTAAACCCATGATCTTGTGGTTTCTGACAAGAAGATCTTTAAAAGACGCCCCTTATTTAAGTCTATGTAAAATCAAGTGACCCCTGTGGCGGGGGCCAATTTTGACCCCAGGGTCACAATTTGAACAAACTTGGTAGAGGTTCACTAAGTCTTGACAATGCTACACACCAAATACCTAAGCTCTAGGCCTTGCAGTTTTGCAGAAGAAGATTTTCAAAGTTTGTATTTATAAAATCTATTTTTAGCTCCTCTGACCTAATTTTTTCAACCAATTAAAACAATTTGAACAACTTTGATAGAGGACATCATAAGGATGATTGCTGTGAAGTTTGGTCAAAATCCATTCAGTGGTTTAGGAGATGATGTTGTTTCTTCTCTCTCTCTCTCTCTCTCTCATCAGTTCAAATAAGCAATATAATATCAGGAAGTTTTGGATTCGAATCTTAACTGGGGCACATTCCTCCGGTGATTGCATCAAATCAAAGACATATAAAATTTGTAACAGATTCGCCATTGTCTTGCACTCGGCAAATTGGGGTTGCTATGGGAACTCAGAGAACTCAGTACTGGTTCTACCCAGGAACTTGTCTCCCTTGTCTCCCGTGTATCATTAGTTGCTATTCCCCGGACACGTATCTTTTGCGAAATGAGCTAGGGTATCGCACCCGGACTTCCTCATATCTAACCACTGTCTTTTCCTATGTTTTTGGGGGGTTTTTTTTCAGCTAAAAAAAGATTAACGTACTGCCTTTCAGAATAGAGGCATGTGTTTTTAGTAAAATTACCGATCCCTCCTTATCTGTGAAAGCAAGAAGTTCACTACATGATAAAAGTTAAATGGGAAAAAATCTATAACATCTTTATTGTTACATGTATAGTTCGCCTAAAGTATATCTGTTTTTTCCTCCAATTTTTGCATGAATGTGTATATTTACCAATATAATTGTATTTCATAACACCAAACGTGTGCCATACATTCTTATCAGCAGGCACAGCATGTGTTTATTTTGACCGGATATGTCACATTTATCAGCGGGCACGGCATGTGTTTATTTTGACCAGATATGTCACCTTCATGTATCGCCGGTACCGATATACCGTCACTCACCCCCCACCCCAAACCCCTCCCCAGGGCAAGGAAGGGAAATCAACGTTTACACAACATGAATGTTATTACTGGTACTAACATGACAGAAAACATGAAAGATGGTTGCAAGCCTATTGTGAGAACATTTTCAAAGAAAGAACCAGGGTAGCTTAGTCAAAAACTGGTCCTCTATTATAATTAATATCAATACGATAAATAACTTAGAATAACTATGTGTATATACATACATACATACACTATAGGGCGTTTTAGACCCTTAATAAAGAAAACTCAAAATTCTTCATCCTACCAAGAAGTGCCCCAAAGAGAACGGAGGAATCTACCAGACAACAGCATGACCACCAATTTCTGCCATTGATTAATTATCTATTTATTCTATTTTATGCACATTATATCATTATTATTTTAAAATTAAATATTCATCATAGAAATATTATATTCCAAAGAGGAAGACATTCTATACATCAGTATATTTCTATACTGAATCTCGTTGTTGATGATATTAATAGTTTTATGCAAAACTTTATGCTTGACTACAAACATGAATCTCGTTGTTGATGACATTAATAGTGTGTGTGTGTGTGTGTGTTGGGCCCAGGGTTTTTACAACTAAAAGACTAATGGACTTTTAAAAAAATATAGTAATCATATATGAGTAAGTCTTAGAGTAATCTTATGATAGATGAAACAAATAAAAATATTTTTGATTGTTAAAACTGCGAGTAAAATAGAGCAACAGTTATTTTATAGGTACAAATAATTTGTACTTGAGGTTGAAAGCATGGGACCAATTTGGAAGTTGTTTACAGATTAATGAGATTTTCTGCTATCTTCTTCGAAGAAAAATGGATTTGAGGTCAAACGTCACACAAGACATAGAAACGAATTTATTTTGTAAGTACGTTAACAGTTGCTTAGCTACTGATTTTTTCTCTCATGCTTCCTACCTGTATAGATGTCAATCTAGCAATTTAAATTTTATATCAAATTATATGCAAAACTTTATGCTTGACTACAAACATGATGGCGTATGGCATTGGGCACGTATACCTGCTAAAAGTCGGGAACTATGTATAAGCTGCAAAAGATTCAGCGACCTCTTCCCTAATTACTTCTCTTACGAGATGGCCTTCCGGCCTGGGTTTTTTTGTTGTTTTTTTATAATTATTATTAATTGTTTAAAGAAGCGGCAGTATGGGTATCTCTTTCTCTCGATACATAAGGTACATGTTACATGCAGTTGTGCATGCATTATTACATTCACCAGCAGTTCTCTAGCACGTGCTATACTTCTATGTGTTGGTTCATGAGTGCTCACTGAGCGGTCGCAATCTTATATGAAAGGGCATGGACACATTACGAGTGCTCAGCGCAAAACGGTTGTAAGTTATATGTATTAAAGAACAAGTTACGACTGTTTTGCACTGAGCCCTCGATTAGCACACAGATTAGCACAAGCACTAGACAATGTTCATAAAATTGCATTATTGATTTAATGATTTCCTGCACGGAATTGAAGTTAAAATTTTTTAAAGACCTGTCCAATAAAGGGGACAGGACAAAATCACACGCACAAAATTTACAGGCGAAGAAAATACTTTTTTTTTAAAAAGCAGCTGATTATCTGAGTTACTCATTAAAGTTCATAGATTAATTCATATATTCAATCCATAACTTTAATAGTTATATAACTTAATATATATTAGAAATACAATAAAAAAAAAAATATCAACGCTTTCGAAGTTTTGTTAATGAGAACAAGGGTCAGGACTGCCACAAAATACGCCCATCATAGTATGGGGACTCTCAGAAATAGCTCAGAGAAACAAGCTACTGTCCATAAATAAGCCTGGACAATCACAATTTCAAGTATTTTGTGTACGTCAAGGACCATAACTTCCTAAGTCATTCACGCGATAATGCTGGATATCGAACTCATCCGCGATATTATGGCCATGCACATGTGTGGAAAGTTCGAAAAGGATTGGGCAAACGGTATTGAAGTTAGAGCCCGGACAATCACAATTTCAAGTATTTTGTGTACTTCAAGGGCCATAACTTCTAAGTCATTCACGCGATAATGCTGGATATCGAACTCATCCGAGATATTATGGCCATGCACATGTGTGGAAAGTTTGAAAAGGATTGGGCAAACGGTATTGAAGTTAGAGCTCGGACAACAAATGTTCCACGCCCGCCCGCACGCCCGCCAGCCCGCCGTGAGTGTTCACATAATACACCCCATCTTAAGATTGGCGTATAAAAATAGATACGATATTTCTCTCTCTCTCTTTAGATACTTTCTTTATACCTTAAATATCATTTGTAGTATGTGTACATTTTATTAAGTTCGCTTTGTTAATGTATAAAAAAATGCTCCGAAAGATATTGTGTTAATCAACACATGTGGCAGAGTACTAGGTAAACTATCAGTAAATTATTGTTATCATTTGTTTTTATTAGGTTTTCGCCTCTGCAGGGCGAAAACCTATTGTTGTTCTTCTGTTGATTTTTTTTTATTTTTTTTTTTTTATTTTTATTATTTTTCCAATTCCACCCATTTTTGTAGCCAGCCTAGTGGCCAGATGAGAAAAGCTACAGCTATGAAATTTTGGGCATGGAGTCATATATATCTGAACTTGTGCCTAAATGGTCAAACTTTTCACTTTTGTTTCTGATTTAGCCACTAGGGGGTGCAATGCATGAAATCACTTTTTTGCTAATAACTCAAAAATTTGAAACCTGATTTAGATGCGGTTTTTTACATAATGTTCCTTGTTGACAGCCCAATCAAATATGATGGAAATCTCATCATCGGATACTGGAAAAAAATTGTTCTAGGAGAGGTTGAATGTTTGAACCTTGTAAAAAAGTGGACAAATGAGGGTAGGTCTACGAAAAACCCCTCCACTTTTTTTAGAGATCAGATAGAAGAATTCGGTTTGCTGCATACAATTTGCAAGACATATACACACAAAATATATAGGGTGGCGAATTTTGGAAATGCGTGGTTTGTCCTCTAGAAACAGTCAAACTTCACTAAATTTTAGGAAAAATTAAAATTTCAAAAACAGGTTTTTGTCGCTCCTGACTTTATTTTCTGCTCATTCTTCAGCAAATTTTCACAAGTAATGTATTGTTATGTTTGAAAGGGCCTCACAATTAAAAAGTTAAAAAAAAAACAAGAGGACCATGATGGCCCTTAATCGCTCACCTGAGAAATATTGCTTTCAATGGTTTATAATATGAACATACTTAAAAGTGGGACCAATTTTGACACAGGGCCATGATTAAAAACAAACTTTGGTAAGGTCATTATTTTAACAACTTTTGTAGTAGTTCACAAGACAATTCTACATACCAAATATCCAAGCTCTAAGCCTTGCAGTATTTCAGGAGATGATTTTTCTATTTTTCCTATGTAAAATCAAGTGACCCCTAGAGCAGGGCCAATTTTCACCCAAGGACCATGATTTGAACAACTTAAGTAGAGATCCACCAGACACCAGGCCATGTGGTTTCTGATGAGAAGATTTTTCTAGGTTTTCTCTATAATAAGCCTATGTAAAATAAAGTGACCCCTGGGGCAGGACAAATTTTGACCCTAGGGCCATGATTTGAACAATTTTTGTAAAGGTTTATAAGACAATTCTACACGCTGTAGGCCTTACAGTTTTGCAGGAGAAGATTTTCTAAGATTGCATTTTAAAATCTATTTTTAGCTCCTGTGACCTACTTTTTCAACCAATCATAATAATTTGTACAATTTTGTTAGAGGACATCATAAGGATGATTCCTGTGAAATTTTGTCAAAATCCCTTCAGCGGATTAGGAGGAGATGTTGTTTAATGGAAAAAGTTGACACAAGAAGCACGGACAGATGGACGGACAACAGACGCCGGACAAAAGGCAATCATAAAAGCTCACCATGAGCACGTTGTGCTCAGGTGTGCTAATTATCTAAGCTCTAGGCCTTATGGATTCATAAAAGAAGATTTTTAAGATTTTCCTATATAACTATATGTAAAACAAGTAACCCCTGGTGCAGGGTCATTTATCACCATAGGGCTATGATTTGAACAATCTTGGTAATGAACCATTAGATGATGCTACATACCAAATATCTTAGCTCTAGGCCTTATGGTTTCATAAGAGAAGATATTTAAAGTTTTTCCTATATAAGTCTATGTAAAACAAGTAACCCCCGGGGCAGGGCCAATTCTAACCCCAGGGTCATAATTTGAACAAGAGGGCCATGATGGCCCTGGATCGCTCACCTGGTATCATTAGGCTATATAAAATCAAGTGACCCCTGGGGCAGAGCCAATTTTGACCCCAGGGTCATGATTTGAACAAAGTTGGTAAGAATCGACTAGACAATGCTACACACTACCACACTCTACTTGGTAGAGGTCTATTAGCCCATGTTACATACCAAATATATAAACTCCAGATCTTGAAGATTTTTCTAGTTTTTTTTCCAATATATGTCTATGTAAAATCAAGTGATCCCTGGAGCGGGGTCAATTTTGACCTCAGCGTCATGATTTGAACAAACTTGGTAAGAATCGACTAGACCAAATATCTAAACTCTATGCTTTGTGGTGTCTGAGAAGATTTTTCAAGTTTTTTTCCTATTAGCCTATGTTAAATCAAGTGACCCCTGGGGCGGGGCCAATTTTGACCCCAGGGTCATAATTTGAACAATCTTGGTAGAGAGTCATAAGATCATGCTACATATTAACAAGAGGGCCATGATGGCCCTGAAACGCTCACCTGAGTACCATTGCTACAACTAATTACAAGGTTTTTAAACAGACAAGAATTCTGATATAACTCAATCTTAAACATTTTAGCCCTGACAATACTACACACCAAATATATAAGCACTGGGCCTTATGGTTTCAGAGGAGAAGACTTAGTGCGGGGTCATTTATCTCCAAAGGGCCACCATTTTGAAAATCTTGATAATGAACCATTAGATGATACTACATACCAAAAATCTAAGCTCTAGGCCTTATGGATTCATAGTAGAAGATTTTTTTAAAGATTTTCCTATATAACTCTATGTAAAACAAGTGACCCCTGGTGCGGGGGCATTTTTGTACAATCTTGGTAATGAACCATAAGATGATGCTTCATACCAAATATCTAATCTCTAGGCCTTATGGATTCATAGAAGAAGATTTTTAAAGTTTTTCCTATATAAATCAATGTAAAACAAGTGACCCCTGGTGCGGGGGCATTTATCACCAAAGGGCTATGATTTGAACAATCTTGATAATGAACCATTAGATGATGCTACATACCAAATATCTAATCTCTAGGCCTTATGGATTCATAGAAGAAGATTTTTAAAGATTTTCCTATTTAACTCTATGTAAAACAAGTGACCCCTATTGCAGGGGCATTTATCACCGGCTATGATTTGAACAATCTTGGTAATGAACCATTAGATGATGCTACATACCAAATATCTAATCTCTTGGCCTTATGGATTCATAGAAGAAGATTTTTAAAGTTTTTCCTATATAACTCTATGTTAAACAAGTGACCCCTGGTGCGGGGGCATTTATCACCATAGGGCTATGATTTGTACAATCTTGGTAATGGCCCATAAGATGATGCTACATACCAAATATCTAAGCTCTAGGCCTTGCAGTTTTGCAGAAGAAGATTTTCAAAGTTAGCATTTTTAAAATCTATTTTTAGCTCCTGTGACCTACTCTTTTAACCAATCTGAATAATTTGTACAACTTTGATAGAGGGCCTCATAAGGATGATTCCTGTGAAGTTTGGTCAAAATCCCTTCAGCGGTTCATGAGGAGATTTTGTTTAAAGCAAATTGTTGACGACGGATGCACGGACGACGGACGACGGACAAAAGGCGATCACAAAAGCTCACCATGAGCACCTTGTGCTCAGGTGAGCTAAAAAAGAAGACCTGAAGGCCATCTTGTTCAAAGAAAAGTAATTAGTGAAGAAGTCACCGATTCTGTCGCAGCTTATACATGATGATAGCAGAAAATCTTATTTGCAAACAAGTTCTAAATTTGTCTCATGCTTCCAACCATTAGCACAAATTATTTGTTTCTATAAAAGAATTTGTTGCTATATTTTACTCGCTGTTTTAACTATAAAAAAATATTTTTATATGTTTTATTTATCAAAAGAATACTCTAAAACTTACTCGTATGTGATTACTATATTTTTTAAAGTCTGTTAGTCTTTAATTTGTAAAGAACCCCACCCATCAAGAGAGAAAGAGAGAGAGAGAGAGATATTTTACTATTAATATCATCATCAACAAGATTCGCTATGGAAATATACTAATATATAGAATGTCTTCCTCTTCGGAATATAGAATTTCTGTGATGATAATTTAATTTTAGAATAATAATGTAATAATGATATACTTAAAAAGGAATAAACAATATGAATCAAATTAATTACTGGAAGAAACTTGTAGTCATGTTGTTGTTGTCTAGTAGATTCCTCCGTTGTCTTCGGGGCACTCCTTGGTTGGATGAAGAATTTTGAGTTTTCTGTATTAAGGGTCACACTTCATTATGTACACTCGCAATGTTGTGAATATATACTCTAAAACGCATAGGCGGCAGAGCTTTTAGTCAGACAGTATTAATATAGTTTATATTACGTAAGTGCTCTATAGTGTATGTATGTATATACACATACTTATTCTAAGTCACTTGTAAATTATTGTATTATATTTATTATAACAGAGGAACAGTTTTTGACTAAGCTACCCAGTGATACTACGTACATTACACCCTGGTTCTTTCTGTGATAATGTTATCACAATAGGCCTATGACCATATTTCATGTTTTCTGTCATGTTAATTAGTACCTTATAACATTCATGTTGTGTAAAGGTTGATTGTCCCTTCCTCGCCTTGGGGTGGGATTGGGGGATAGGGGAGTGATGGTATATCAGTACTGGCGATACATAAAGGTGACATATCCGGTCAAAATTAACACATGCTGTGATAAGAAGGTATGATACGCGTCTGGTGAAATACAATTACGTTGGTTAAATATACACATTCATGCATAAATGTACATACATGAGAAAAAAAAATCAGATATATTTTAAGCAAACTATACATGTAATAATATGGAATTTATAGATTTTTTTCCCATTTAACTTTTTTCATGTAGTGAATTTGTGTTTTCACGGACAAGGAGAGATCGATAATTTGACTAAACCCGTATGCCTCTATTCTCAAAGGCAGTATGTTAATCTTCTACTTTAGGTGTCCTTTTTTTTTTCTTTTCTTTTTTTCTTTTTTTTTTGGGCTGAATAAAAAGCATTGGAAAAGACAGTGGTTGGATACATGTGAGTCCGGGTGCGATACCCTAGCTCATTTCACGAAAAGACGCATTGGTTCTTTTACGTGTCAGGGGAATAACACCGACCGATACACGGGAGAGAAGTTCCTGCTTAGAACCAGTACTGAGTTCTCCGAGTTCCCAGAGCAACCCCAATTTGCTGAGTGCAAGACAAGGGCGAAACTAGTACAAATTTTATACGTCTTGACGCTATCACCAGAGGAATGTATCCCGGTTGAGTTTCGAATCCAAGACCTCCTGATATTATATTGCTTATTCAAACTGAAGAGAGGGAGAGAAGAAAAAAAAATATGTTCTGTGCAAATTATGACGTTTGCATATGTGGAGAGAGAGGGGGGGGGGGGGGAATAAAGTAGGAAATAAAAAAATACACATTAGAACTATAATGTAGGTATATGCGAAAGTTACGATCATCTCTTTCCATGTTTTTAATAAGAGTACGCGAACGAACACTGCAGAGGAAAAAGGTCCCGGAAAATAAGTTATTGAAAGGAAGCAACATCTTGGACGAAATCGGAGTTTGATTATGCATAATTAGGTCAGATTTAAATTGTTTATTTTCAGACTTGCTATACATGAAAATTTTGATCGAACACATCAAATTAACTAAGAGGAATGAATGTAGCCCATCGTATACTTCATTACCGATTTAATGCTTTCGAATACATATTTTTCACACATGCATTAACTTGCTTGACGACGCACGGCGTCTGCTGCAGAAAGTCACGTAGGCCACTACACATGTATATACCAGTGCATAAAAAGTAAAAGAATGTTATTATAACTAAACAAATAATAAGATTATACTACATTATATAATTTATGATAAAAAATAATACATATACGCAAAATGTTGAATTTAGAGACACGAAGAATAATTATTTTCTATAAAAAAATAAATAATTAAAGGGTGACCCAAAACAAAGACTGCCAAAAATCTAAGAGTGATTCGATACCATATATGTTATGCGATTTACGATATACGATTTAAGATATACCATAGCTTTACACGATAAGATGCGATAAGATCCCGTTTATTATGTGTAATATGATTGAATGTGATAGGATACGATTCGATACGTTACGATGCGATTGAGTATACTATACGATACGATGCAATACGAACGATATATGCTATTTTTGACAACTGATACGATAGCGCCACTATAAGAATGGGAAAATGTCAACATATAAGTGTTTCAAATTTGTCACACTGATTGGAAGATATTAAAATCCGAAATTTGGACTAAAGACCTGATTTTGATGTTTTATGATGCTAACTTCGAATTTACTAGATTGATTTTTTTTTTTTTTTGTAAAAGCTTTTGTTAGGATGAACGTTGAGACTAGATAGATGTTTCCTGTGGGCAGGCCCTTTTATCCATTACCAATAGGAATTTCGAATTACGATATAAACATTAACACAGAATACCATAGCGTTGTTTCTTGGCACTTTGGTTTATAACAACTATATTAGATTCCAGATTTCAATCCTCACTCCATTTAAATTCCATATGCTGTATGCCATATCGCCCCCACCCCCTCTTCAAATATGCATTTTCAAAATAAGATGAAGCAAGTTAACTGGGGATGGTGTGTGAAATACAATTTTGCTAAATTAGCAGATTATCTTCTGCATCGCTATTTTTAAATGTTCCCTTTTCTATAAAATATCACCTAACGCAGTCTTGTGGACTTTTAATGACGCCACATTCTTCATTTAAGTTCAATAAATACATAAAACTGAAAACGTAATGTAAACATTTGCAGGACAGCCTGACTGTCAGCTCCCGTGTTTTCAATAAGTTTTCAAAAATGCTTAAAGTGAAATTCCTCCCTTACAAATAAAATACACCCTAATTCTCAAAATACTTTTGTCATAAACTATAACCTCCAGTAATAAAACAAGAAGTGTTTCATTTGGTAGGTATGAAAATATGACACTTTATATCAAATCTAAAATTGAGCAAAATTAAAGACAAGAATTCTGAACAGAATAATCTACCCCATTACATCCTAAAAACAACAGCAAATTTGATTTTATTACCATTCATATATTTTTTAAAAGTTGTTATCAAATATTGTCAATTTGGGATTCAGGAACTGTAAAACAGAGATCAGACCTCTTTACATAGTAAAAAATAGACTCCTACTAAAATATTTATTAGCTTAAACAAGAGGGCCATGATGGCCCTGAATCGCTCACCTGAGAAACATTGCCCTCAATGCCAATTATTGTATTACGAGTCATAGTGAATACATAATCTATGCAGAAGTACTGCAAGATCATCTAAATTCAATACAAAAAACTGTACCTGCAATCCAAACTTTGAAGGTCATTGCTCTGATAAGTCTATATAAAATCAAGTGACCCCTTGTACGGAGCCAATTTTGATCCAAGGGCCATGATTTTATCAAAATTGGTAGATGTTCACTAGGCCATGTTACTCACCAAATGTCTAAACTCTAGGCCTTGTGGTTTCTGATAAGAAAATTTTTCTAGTTTTTTCCTAAATGTAAAATCAAGTGACCCCTGGGGCGTGGCAAATTTGACCCCAGGGCCATAGTTTGAATAAACTTGATTGAGGTCTACTAGACCATGTTACTCACCTAATATCTAAACTCCAAGGCCTTGTGGTTACTGACAAGAAGATTTTTCTATATATTCTTATGTAAGTCTATGTAAAATCAAGTGACCCCTGGGGCGGGGTCAATTTCGACCCCAGGGTCATGATTTGAACAAACTTGGTAATGGTCCATGAGACAATGCCACACACCATATATCTAAGCTCTAAGCCTTGCGGTTTCGGAGAAGAAGATTTTTAAAGATTTCACTTTAAAAGTTTATTTTTAGCTCCTGTGACCCAGATATGCAATGGACCAGAACTATTTGAACAACTTTGTCAGAGATTCATGCAAGGAACATCACAGGCAAATTTCATCAAATTTGGCCCAGTGGTTTTGGAAGAGATGTCATTTGAAATAATTGTGGACGATGGACGACAGACGATGGACAGACATCGGATGCCTCGATCAGGACAGCCATTGATCCTAAAAGCTCACATGAGCGCTATGTGCTCAGGTTAGCTAATAAAAATGCATGAAAGTGTTAAAATATATTATATAAAAGAAAATAAAACACAAAAGTTCTTCAGTAATAAAATATTATATATTAACAAACACACTGTTTTATTTACTTCAAAATGATAATGAAATTTTCACAGCCTGTACATGTCACGTAGATCTAAAACAAAACTGCGTCAATCAATAGTGCGATTTGTACTCACTTTATTGAATATCGGATTAATAATCCCCTTGTTTGCCATTTTTGCGCACAAACAGAAAAATCCAATACAGACAATTACACAGGTTTTGTTCTACATACCAGTAGGTGGCGCTGTTTACAGGTAAACAGCTAAATTTAATTTGTGGATTTTCCAATGTGTATCAACCAATGTGGCTATTTTAAGCAACAACCATTTTCCGAAAATAAAGTTTCAGTAAATGTCGGTCATTTTGTTGTTGTTGTTGTATCGCACATTTAAATAAGAACAAAAGCAAACTTTTGTTCCCAATTTTTCATGTCGGTGTCAGAATCCGAAAATTCAGTTAAAACAGGATTAAAATGTATTAAAAAAGTTTTGTTCCTGACCATATTCTGTCGGTAAGTGAATATGATGAAATCTAACGAATGTCGATGTAACGAGACTTGACTCTAAATGTAGAGCTTGGAAGGAGGGCTTGGAAAACAAGGGCCTAAGAGTCAACATGAAGAAGACAAAGTTAATGGCCTCTGACCTTGGGCTGGACCTCCTCAGACACTCTGACACCTTTCCCTGCACTGTGTGTAGGGAGTTTGTGTAAATGCTACTGAATGCTCTCAGTGTAAACTCTGGGTGCATAAGAAGTGCAGAAGTGGCAACAAAGGCAGACTTGTTGCTAATCCTGATTTTGTGTGTCCAAGATGTTGCTGCAAGGCACGTCCAATTGATGGGAGACCAGTTACTCGGGTGGAAGTGGAGAGAACTTGGCTCAATGTTGAAGCAAGTTTCTGCTATCTTGGTGATATGCTGTGTGCCAATGTAGGTTGCCAGTTAGCCATCATTACCAGAAGTGGTACTGCATGAGGAAAATTCAAGAACATTTTGCCAATTCTGACATCAAAACATATTTCACCAAAATCCTGAGGAAAAGTGTTCTCTGCCTGTGTCCACTCAGCTTTGCTATATGGAAGTGAAACCTGGGCTCCTGCAGCTTCTGACCTTCAATGGCTTTGCTGAAATAACAGATCAATGATCCGCGGGATCTGTGGCATCAAACCTCATGATGAAGTTTCTACAGCTACTTTACATGCCAAACTGGGGATTAAGAACATATAAACAGTTTTGCACAATCGTGGCCTAAGATGGTATGGGCACGAAGAACGTGCCATAACATACATTAATACAGTCAGCAGCATTGAGATTCCCAGCTGCAGAGGGCATGGTAGACCCAGGAATTTTGGTCTGAATGTGTCAAGGCTGGTCTAAAAATGTGCAATCTGGCCAACACTGATCCTTTGGACAGAGATGCATGGAGAGAGGGTGGTTAGACACAATAGCTACTTGCTGCCTACCCAAGAACCTTGGCATCCGCAGCAGTTGAAAAATAAAATCAGGATCAAGTCAAGCTTTGAAAAAGTAGATATACCACGATTTCAGTTACCAAAACATTAGCTCACTTTTGCAAAACAGTGCCTTTGAAAGTAGGAAGACATTATTTTTCCCATGTAAAAGAATAATAAGGACGACAAGCTAGTGTTGGGAATCGGACTGAAAAATCATTATCGATTAATCCGAGACAAAACCAATCTACTATCGATTATTAATCAGAAACAAGATATCAGAAATTCATATGGCAGGACAGAGCATGTGAAACCTTTCCCTGATACACTACTTTAGAGGACATTATTTTAAACAAATGAGTATTTGTTTGGAATATAAACAAAAAATATATGTTCAGTCATGTTGTATATTTCTTGTATATTTTCCTGTTAAGAATAAAATTTCATACTTATTAACTTGTTGAATTAATTGCATCATTAACCCTTAAGAGCAATATTTTAAGTTTAAATGTCAGCCCTAGTCAAAGTGGAAGGCAGTCCATAGGCAGTTTTTCAACCTTCACAGTTCATTTTATGTGGCAGTTCTTACCCAGTCTTTAAGCAGTTATTATTCCCAGTTCCATAGCAGTACCTTAGCTGTAATTGGCAGTTCATAGGCAGTCCATAGGCAGTTCATAAGCAGTCTTTTGCAGTTCCTTAGCTGTTATTTTGGAGACTTTTGTAATCAGACTGCTAATATGCAAATGAGACTGCTAAGAAAAACTGCTTATAAACTGCCAGATAACTGTTAAGCAAAAACCTACAAAGGTATCAGACATCCCTATACCTATCATAATCACATGAAATGCAAGAATGGTCATACATTTCTAACAAATTCCAACAGCAAGCAAAAACTGGTTAATTAAGAACATCATGGTGAATTGAACAGTTTATATGTAGCTAAAATAATGGGAAAAAGCATTTTCAGAAAATAAGGAAAGATTTCTTATGGGTGACTTTATTTATTTTTTTTCATGATAAAAAGAATGATTGACAGTACATGGAACGGTGTATTTAGTACTTATATTCTTCATCAGTAAATGTACAAACCAGAGTTACATCATCAACATCTGCTATCATAGATTACATTCATACAAACAATTGATATACAAAATATATAGAGAGACATACAGGTTCCAGAATTGTCGTTAAGTGATCATTACCCTCAGTGTCTTTTTTCCCACACATTCATGCAAAAGTTTTTTTTTTAAACAAATTACAGTGACCCACATTGATATTGATTCCCCATGCTTAAGAGCAGTGTTCTGTTTCATCCATTATTAATATGTTTTTTGTTTTTTTTGTTGTTTTTTTGTAACACACTACAGCTTATGTCCAGAGTCCTGAACAATATCGATCCACAATAACATCTCCTCTTTCTCCTTCTATAGTCTTAAAAACACTTATTCTGTCTTTTAAACTTATCATGCCACCTGTTGGAAGCCTTGAATTCACTAAGTCAAGTTTCCAAAGCAATTTTCCTTGCCTTCACCTGGATCAGTGGTCCTTATGATCCACTGCGCCATGGGTCAGAAATCAGTATCCACTTCACAATTAGAATGTCCAAGTCCTTGTTGACATTCCTGAACAGGCGCTGATGTTAAGCATTTACACTGGAATTCTGCAATGACTTCAGCTTTTCTCTTTTCTCCTCCCACATGACTGAAACTAAAAAAAAAAAAGAATAAAATAAAGTAAAATGATGTAAAAGTAAAATAAGTAATAAGTAACTATTACAGTCTAAGAAACGCAAAGCATTTCGTCTGCCTTTGTATTTAAACATTCTATTGTTTACTCAGAATTAATCATTTGTGTGATCCTTATTCCCATTCATACCGGTACTAATAAAACAGATGAAGCTCTGATTGTGCATGCAAATTTCATTTGTAAAACCAAATTCTTCTCATTATTAAATTGAAATATTTTACATCTTGCAATGTCATTTAACAAGGAATTCAGTTCGGCCACAATCAAACTTAACTCAGTTGCAATAGACGTATGTCAGCCATAATTTGTAGACTTACTATGTCTATTTGAGACCGATATAGTGCTGTCAGAGATGTGAATACCTAGCTCCGTGGTGCTGTCACCCTGCAGCATCACGCCATAGATAGGTGGCATGACACCACTCCCAAGTTGCATTATCCCCGACACCACGTCTCAGGGACCTTACAACTTTATAAGTATGTCGCTGCCCTAATAGGGACAGGAAGGCTTCCAGTACCCGAGGCAGACACCCTTAACACTGGGGACGGTATGTAAGGTAAACTGCCTGTCTAATTAATTACCTTGATAAAGATAAAGGCAGCAGCATTGGGGATTTCTCAAGTTGTTCTTTGATATATGCGATACTTCAGTTTTCAAGGATTTTACAGTTATAACTTATATTTGTCTGTAGCATTATAAAGACTGCATTCAAACTGCATGCACATTAATACTTGAACTTTTAATACTTGAACTTTTTTTCTAAAAAAAATGTATTCATTTCTACGAGTATATTTACCAGTTGTAAATCACCGTGATCCAAGTCTGTGTTGCTTACAAAGTGTACCAGGGAAGGCATCATCTTTGTTGAAAACATGGTAGGACATGTTGCAACACCAAGGCTGTTTCAGCTGATATAAAAACAAAAAAAGACGTGTTAAATCAATCAGATTTCGATCATTTCATTACAGCAATGACAATGGACATAATAAAGCTGAATTTTCATACAGTTTTCAATGTTAAAAATTCCAAGTCATAGCAAGTAGTTGGTCATGAACAAATATTCAAACAAATTCTTATAGATGTAGGAGTAAAACAATAGATTCTATATTGTTTTTATTTGAATTTTTATTTATCTACATGTAAGATAATTAAGCAATAATTTATTGTAAACAAAAATGAGTTTCATTGTAGATCGCACATTTGTTAACAGATTTATGCAAAGATTTTTTACCACAGCCATTTTTTTTTAAATTATGGACGATGCTAACCGTGGCCGATAAGACCTGCGACCGATTTTTTTTTCTTCTATTTTCTGAAAGATTAATTTGCACATAGCGTACACAAATATTTATTTTCGGAAGCAAATAAAAGGAATGAGATTCAACTAAACATTGTAGAAATTCTATTACTGAGATTCAACTAAACATTGTAGAAATTCTATTAAACCGATTGATAGAGACATCGACGGGCAGAAAATAAACTCGAGGATCCTCGCCATTTGCACACGAAGAAATTCACTAAAATTCTTTATGGATAAATGGAAAGTAATTTCATTACAAACATAATTGAAACTCATATTGAAACTATATTGAATATTCTTACCTTCATCATAAAATGGGTGTCATCTGCGAAAGTAATGCGAATCAATGACGTTTTCACCTTTTGTTTGCACTGTTTGTCGTTCTTTTCAAAATGGCAGATTAATGCAACGCGTTATTTTCGGTTTTCAAATTTAAAAGAGGGAAAGTTAAAATCAGTTACAAAACATAATTTGGGGTTCGAAATAAGTTTATCAAGTCGGTTTTCCAAAATAAAATATAAAATATCGATAAAAATAATTGAACTACGTAGACATTAAAGTAAACTTTTCGGCACTACATTTCCTCGTAGGATTGTCCTACAACCTTGCACCAACTTCCGAACTATTGTTCGGGGCGCGGTTAATTCGAACGAAACCAATTCGTAACCTTTTTTGATGCCTTCAGAAAAAAAAAGTGAATTACCTAAGACTTTAGTTAAAACCACTGTAAAGGGGTTTTAGTAATGATTAGATCTAATCCTTTTTGTTTCAGTTTAATACTCAATTTTTAATTTTATTTTGTATCAATATTTATGAAAGTTAGTGAATTGTTCTAGCTTTAATAATATTTGATTAATAAATATGATTGATCAGTATCAAGTATAGTTACATGTTCAAAATGGGCACGTTTAGGTCAGGCAAATTAATTATTACAGAGTTATGGCCCTTTTAATATTTGACAAAATCTTGTCTGCACTTCAATTCATCTCAAAACTCATGGCTTGCATTAATCAAACTTCACAATATTGATCAGTATCAGATGTTCCACGTTTATGATTTCCTGATTAATTAAGTAAGGATTATCGAGCAGTTCTGCAATAAACCATGCAAGCAACTGCATTCTTTTGGTTCTTTTTTTTTCTTTTGTCATAGAGCACTTACTTGCAATGTACGTCTAACAGGTAGTAAAGTTAACTGCTGTAACTGTAAAACAAGAGGCCCATAGGGCCTAAAATCGCTCACCTGAGTACCACTGCTCTATATGCAACCTAGTATACATGTATCATACTGATATACATGTTTCTCAGGAACTTGACAGTTTTTCTTACCCATTTTAGCAATAGTATGGAAAAAAACAGTGATCATGAGATTTCAGTGTGGTACTGCTGATTGAAAATGGACAAAAAGAGAGATGGTCCTTAACCTTTTCCCTCATAAAAACTCATTTTGACATAAATCCTGATCTGCAGAAAGCCCCACTTAAACCTTTCCAAATTTAATTGTAAAATCCCCATCCCCAGACCACTAAGGAGCAGCAAACAGCATAAAACCTGATCAGCCTGCGAGTAACAGTTGGACTTGCAGGCTGATTAGGTTTTATGCTACTCACATAGGTACATATATTTTATAGATCTCTATGAGGAAAAGGGTTAATTATTAAGAAATAAGTTGCAATTTATTACAAAGTGTTTTTAATCATTCGTTTGTGGTTTTTAAGAGGTGTTTGGTAATCCCTGTGTACTGGAACACTGACATGAACCAAAGTAAAGGCAGACAATCTGCATATTCACCCCCCCCCCTCCCACATTCACTTTAATGATGATGTTGATGCTGCTGCTGATTTAGGATAGTATCAATAACCCTTATATCTCTATCAGGTGGCTTTGTGTAAAACTAGCCTAGTATCTCATATACATAGTAGCAGGTTATGTAGTTTTTGCACTAACTCAGTGGGGCAACACAGTCCAGAAAATGTGACCTCTGCCAGTAGGTCAGACTAAGCTATAGGAATGGTATTTGTGGTAATGTTATCTTCTCCACCTCTGCATATGTAGTGGAATCACCCAAATGACCTATCAGACTAGTGGACAATCTCATCTAAGGGTACAATTTATTTTTTTGTTTCTAGCTGGTTTTCTCTCTCTCTCTCTCTCTCTGTTAGACTTCTCTCTCTTTAATAAGTGGCCTTGTAATTTAATGTAACTTTTTGCATTTTATTAAGCTACCAAGACATATTTCTTGTTTTGTTTATGAGCTGATGCATTCTTTTTATGCATAAATGTAACAAAATATCACACTTAAAAATATTCAACTTCTGTAAATCTGATCTGTAAAGGATCAACTTTTGGAGAGGTATCCTGAACTGCAGAAAAGAGGCCCATGATGGCCCTAAATTGCTCATCTGAGATAAATAGGTTGACCCAAGGAACATCTGTACCAATTTATTTTAAAATCTGGCCAGTAGTTTTGAAGCAGATGATTTTTAAAGTTTTCATATTTTTTTCTTTTTGTTGCCATGGCAACCAGAGTTCTTTATGGATCAAGTTTATTTTAGGAACTTTTTTGAAGGTTGACCCAAGGATCATTCCTGCCAAGTTTAATCAAATTCTGTCCAGTGGTTTCAGAGGAAATGTTGATTAAAGTTTTCCCTATATACATTTTTAGCAACTTTGGTAGAGGTTGACCCAAGGAACATCTGTACCAATTTATTTTAAAATCTGGCCAGTAGTTTTGAAGAAGATGATTTTTAAAGTTTTCATATTTTTTTTCTTTTTGTTGCCATGGCAACCAGAGTTCTACATGGATCAAGTTTATTTTAGCAACTTTTGTGAAGGTTGACCCAAGGATCATCCCTGCCAAGTTTAATCAAATTCTGTCCAGTGGTTTCAGAGGAGATGTTGTTTAAAGGTTTCTCTATATACATATAAGGCAAATAAGCCCCGCCCCTGGCGGCCATGTTTTTTTTACGGATCGGAATAATTTTAGCAACTTTGGTAGAGGTTGACCCAAGGAACATCTGTACCAATTTATTTTAAAATCTGGCCAGTAGTTTTGAAGAAGATGATTTTTAAAGTTTTCATTTTTTTTTCTTTTTGTTGCCATGGCAACCAGAGTTCTACATGGATCAAGTTTATTTTAGCAACTTTTGTGAAGGTTGGCCCAAGGATCATCCCTGCCAAGTTTAATCAAATTCTGTCTAGTGGTTTCAGAGGAGATGTTGTTTAAAGGTTTCTCTATATACATATAAGGCAAATAAGCCCCGCCCCTGGCGGCCATGTTTTTTTACGGATCGGAATAATTTTAGCAACTTTGGTAGAGGTTGACCCAAGGAACATCTGTACCAAATTATTTTGAAATCTGGCCAGTAGTTTTGAAGGAGATGATTTTTAAAGTTTTCAAATTATTTTTCTTTTTGTTGCCATGGCAACCAGAGTTCTTCATGGATCAACTTTATTTTAGCAACTTTTGTAGAGCCTCACCCAAGGAACATTCCTGCCAAGTTTCATTAAATTCTGTCCAGCGGTTTCAGAGGAGATGTCGTTTAAAGCAAATTGTTGACGACGGACGACGCACGACGCACGACGCACGACGACGGACGCCGGACGAAGGGCGATCACAAAAGCTCACCTTGAGCACTTTGTGCTCAGGTGAGCTAAAAAGGTTTTGGTTTAATGCCGATCGAATCATTATAAAATGGCCATAAAAGATTTTTGCTTGGAAAGCTCATTTTCATCATTTCCTTTTGCTACGGGATATATATTCTTAAGAAGAGTGATTTTATATACTGCTATGAAAACTGCTAAGGCAATGGACTTATTAATTTAAAATGTGAAGACATTGTGGACTGTTAAGGCGAAGGTAACTGCTGTTGAGAACTGCTATAGATATCCAGAAAATCAGACTGGACTGCTAAGGTTAAAGATTAAGCAGTTCTTAAACAGTTCTTAGCAGTTCATAAACAGTTTTGTTTTGCTTTAAGCAGTTAATGAAAACATGTTTAAAATGGGACTGCTAAGAACTGCTTAAAAACTGCCAAAAAATTAGAAAACTGCTTATGGACTGCTTATGAACTGCCTAAATAGGCAGTTCAGTTTGACTAGGGAGCACATTCACCAAAGGGTGTAAAAAATGTGTAGAAGGAGAAGATGTTCAATAAACTCAATATGAGTAACTTTTATGCTAACATAATTTTCTACAGCTATCAGCAGCTCTTGTATTTTAATATCCTAACAAGTCATTTAATATGATTAACTGATTATTTGATTTCAAAACATTGTTTTCTCTTTATTTCATGACAATTTTTGGCATTATTCATGGATACATTGAAAATATAAACCATTCATTTTTCCCCCATTTCAGCAGTTAAAATTTCAACACCCAACTAAAACAGAGATGAAATGAATATCAAGCATTGACATTTGTTTGACAAAGCTAGATAAAACAAGAAAGTGCTCTAGAAATTAAAAAAAAAAAAAAATTGGCGCTGTATGTGAAAAAGTGGGTGGGGTATTTTTTAACAAACCTATTAATATTGGCATATTTCTTTTTGCAAACAACACAAATTGCTGTACACATATCCAAATTTTTCCTCGTCGGTAGGCCCGGCCTTTTCTTTTTTAACTTAAATAATCCCATACCACCAGGGTATGGGAATAATTCACTCTTGTTGTCTGCTTGCTGTTCAGACATTGTGTGACATTGTGTGCAAACTCCTCCACAGTATTTACCTCCCCTTATAATTTGAGAGCGTGCAATGAAGATCACTGTGGGGGAATTTGGTGTTTAAAAGTCCCTTTCCCTAGCAGAAAGACAGCAAAGTTGGCAAGGAACGTAATGATTAGTTGAAAATTCACAATCGATCATGGATTACAATCATGTGCATGAAAATCCCGCGTAATGTCCAACAATGAAAAACAAGAGGACCAAGATGGCCCTGAATCGCTCACCTGAGAAATTTTGCTTTCATTGCCTTTTACAACATAGTCATACTGAATACAAAATCCATACAGAAGAACAGCAATATAAATTTAATTCCACACAAAAAGATTACATGTGGTCCAAAAAACCAAGTTATCCCTAGCATAGGACCTATTTTGACCCCATGAGGGCCATGATTTGAAAACTAGGTTCAAGTCCACAATGCCAGATTACATACCAAATATCTAAACCCATAATCTTGTTGTTTCTGACAAGGATATCTTTTACAAATCTTTCATAATTTATATAAGTCTATATTAAATCAAGTGACCCCTGGGGTGGGGCCAATTTTGAATCCAGGGCCATGATTTGAACAAACTTGGTAGATGTCTATAAGGCAATGTTACACACCAAATATCTAACTCCAGGCCTTGTGGTTTCTGAATAGAAGATCTTTCTAGATTTTCCTATTTAAGCCCATGTAAAATCAAGTAACCCCTGGGGCGGGGCCAATTTTGACCCCAGTGCCATTATTTGAATATACTTGGTAGATGTCCATAAGGCAATGTTACACACCAAATATCTAAGCTCTTGGCCTTGTAGTTTCTTGTAGTATACATCTGATCAAGAATGCTTTATAAATGTGAATTCTAGAATGTAAACATAAATATGACATTTTTTATACTTCAAAGGCCATAATTGGAAATAGTGGTCCGATACTAAGTCAGCCTTGGCAAGATAATAGTCAGTAATTTGTACTAAAACATATTGAAATCTAGCCAGAAATTTTGAAGGCCATGATTTTTAGTTTTCTTTTTTTTTCTTTCTGTTGCCATTGCAACCAAAGTTCTACATGGATCAAGTTTATTTTAGCAACTTTTGTGAAGGTTCACCCATGGATCATCCCAGCCAAGTTTGATTAAATTCTGTCCGGCGGTTTCAGAGATTCTGTCCAGCTGCTTCAGATGAGATTTTGTTTAAAGCAAATTGTTGACGACGCAACCTCAACTTGACAGAGGGTGATCCTAATAGCTCACCATGAGCACTTTGTGCAATAGGTCACCAGGCTTATTTTTTTTTCAGAAAATACATTTAAAGTTTGTGGGTGGGTAAGTTACTTAAGGGAAATTTAACTTGGCGCATAGATGAATATTCATTTATATAAATATTTATAAATCTGTAGACCTACTACCAAATTCCCATGAATATTTCACACAGGGATAACGCATATGCACTGCAGTTTCTGTTAATTGTTTCAAGCATTCTTCTTATAAATATGAATCGACAGTTGCCATGCCTTATATGTATAGTACTGTACAAATATCTATCTTAACACTAGTCAAATTTGCAGTTGGTAATGGTACTGAAAACTTTGCAGTTGAGATATAACATGCAGCTCTTTTTTTAAAACAAAAAATGTTAAATTTGCATTACCGGTTATAGTGTAAATTTTACTTGTGTGTGATAATAGAAACTGTTGCCATCATCTTTAGTAGTGAACAAGTAATCCAAGTTTGATGTGAATATGGCTCACAGTTTTTGAGAATTTGACATTAACAAAAAACAAGAGGCCCATAGGGCCTCAAATCGCTCACCTGAGTACCACTGCTCTATATGCAACCTAGTATACATGTATCATACTGATATACATGTTTCTCAGGAACTTGACAGTTTTTCTAACCCATTTTAGCAATAGTATGGAAAAAAACTGTGATCATGAGATTTCAGTGTGGTACTGCTGATTGAAAATGGACAAAAAGAGAGATGGTCCTTAACCTTTTCCCTCATAAAAACTCATTTTGACGCCCTTTATAGGTACCACATAAATCCTGATCTGCAGAAAGCCCCACTTAAACCTTTCCAAATTTAATTGTAAAATCCTCATCCCCAGACCACTAAGGAGCAGCAAACAGCATAAAACCTGATCAGCCTGCGAGTAACAGTTGGACTTGCAGGCTGATTAGGTTTTATGCTACTCACATAGGTATTTTATAGATCTCTATGAGGAAAAGGGTTAATTATTATGAAATAAGTTGCAATTTATTACAAAGTTTTTTTAATCATTCGTTTGTGGTTTTTAAGAGGTGTTTGGTAATCCCTGTGTACTGGAACACTGACATGAACCAAAGTAAAGGCAGACAATCTGCATATTCACCCCCCCCCCACCTCCCCACCCACAATCACTTTAATAATGATGTTGATGCTGCTGCTGATTTAGGATAGTATGAATAACCCTTATATCTCTATCAGGTGGCTTTGTGTAAAACTAGCCTAGTATCTCATATACATAGTAGCAGGTAATGTAGTTTTGCACTAACTCAGTGGGGCAACACAGTCCAGAAAATGTAACTTCTGACAGAAGGTCAGACTAAGCTATAGGAATGGTATTTGTGGTAATGTTATCTTCTCCACCTCTGCATATGTAGTGGAATCACCAAAATGACCTATCAGACTAGTGGACTATCTCATCTAAGGGTACAATTTATTTTTTTGTTTCTAGCTGGTTTTCTCTCTCTCTCTCTGTTAGACTTCTCTCTCTTTAATAAGTGGCCTTGTAATTTAATATAACTTTTTTGCATTTTATTAAGCTATCTGGCGGCCATGTTTATTACAGATCGGAAAAATTTTAGCAACTTTGGTAGAGGTTGACCCAAGGAACATCTGTACCAATTTATTTTAAAATCTGGCCAGTAGTTTTGAAGAAGATGATTTTTAAAGTTTTCATTTTTTTTTTCTTTTTGTTGCCATGGCAACCAGAGTTCTACATGGATCAAGTTTATTTTAGCAACTTTTGAGAAGGTTGACCCAAGGATCATCCTTGCCAAGTTTAATCAAATTCTGTCCAGTGGTTTCAGAGGAGATGTTGTTTAAAGGTTTCTCTTTATACATATAAGGCAAATAAGCCCCGCCCCTCGCGGCCATGTTTTTTTTAACGGATCGGAATAATTTTAGCAACTTTGGTAGAGGTTGACCCAAGGAACATCTGTAATAATTTATTTTAAAATCTGGCCAGTAGTTTTGAAGAAGATGATTTTTAAAGTTTTCATTTTTTTTTCTTTTTGTTGCCATGGCAACCAGAGTTCTACATGGATCAAGTTTATTTTAGCAACTTTTGAGAAGGTTGACCCAAGGATCATCCTTGCCAAGTTTAATCAAATTCTGTCCAGTGGTTTCAGAGGAGATGTTGTTTAAAGGTTTCTCTTTATACATATAAGGCAAATAAGCCCCGCCCCTCGCGGCCATGTTTTTTTAACGGATCGGAATAATTTTAGCAACTTTGGTAGAGGTTGACCCAAGGAACATCTGTACCAATTTATTTTAAAATCTGGCCAGTAGTTTTGAAGAAGATGAATTTTAAAGTTTTCATTTTTTTTTCTTTTTGTTGCCATGGCAACCAGAGTTCTATATGGATCAAGTTTATTTTAGCAACTTTTGAGAAGGTTGACCCAAGGATCATCCTTGCCAAGTTTAATCAAATTCTGTCCAGTGGTTTCAGAGGAGATGTTGTTTAAAGGTTTCTCTATATACATATAAGGCAAATAAGCCCCGCCCCTCGCGGCCATGTTTTTTTACGGATTGGAATAATTTTAGCAACTTTGGTAGAGGTTGACCCAAGGAACATCTGTACCAAATTATTTTGAAATCTGGCCAGTAGTTTTGAAGGAGATGATTTTTAAAGTTTTCAAATTATTTTTCTTTTTGTAGCCATGGCAACCAGAGTTCTACATGGATCAAGTTTATTTTAGCAACTTTTGAGAAGGTTGACCCAAGGATCATCCTTGCCAAGTTTAAGCAAATTCTGTCCAGTGGTTTCAGAGGAGATGTTGTTTAAAGGTTTCTCTTTATACATATAAGGCAAATAAGCCCCGCCCCTCGCGGCCATGTTTTTTTAACGGATCGGAATAATTTTAGCAACTTTGGTAGAGGTTGACCCAAGGAACATCTGTAATAATTTATTTTAAAATCTGGCCAGTAGTTTTGAAGAAGATGAATTTTAAAGTTTTCATTTTTTTTTCTTTTTGTTGCCATGGCAACCAGAGTTCTTCATGGATCAACTTTATTTTAGCAACTTTTGTAGAGCCTCACCCAAGGAACATTCCTGCCAAGTTTCATTAAATTCTGTCCTGCGGTTTCAGAGGAAATGTCGTTTAAAGCAAATTGTTGACGACGCACGACGATGGACGACGGACGGAGGGCGATCACAAAAGCTCACCTTGAGCACGTTGTGCTCAGGTGAGCTAAAAATTAACCTGGGCCATAACTGTGCCAAACTGATTTTTAGAGTTTCCTGCAAATTTTAAATTAGGTTCCATCTCTTTTAGTGAACAAGTATACCTAGTTTGAGGTAAATGTTTGATGGTTATGGAGAAATGAACCTGAACAAAAGCTGGCTAGTCGATGTCAATGCCCTTTCAGTCATGACAATACCTCCACTTTTTTCTTCCAAATATGGAGCTAAAAATCATTATCACTAAATAAACAAAGTGCCATAACACTGTGATAAAACTGTCCAATTAACTTGACGCCAAAACAGATATAGCCACGCCCCGAATGTTTGTCGGAGGTTGTTGAACTAAAGTAACTATTGAAAGCAAGATTCACGTGCATTTGTTTGTCGGAGGATTGTTCAGCTTTTCACTGGTTAAACCGATATGCATATTCATTTCGGGGCGTTTTGGCGTCATGTTAATTAAACATGCAGAAGCTATGCACAACTAAACCTGAAGTTTGATCCAATTCAAGTAAGAGGTTTTAGAGATAAAGTGTGAACAAGAATGCATGCAAATCATATATACATATTGACAAAGGGCCATAACACTGTGATAAATAGACCCACTCAAATATCTATGATTGGCACAAGAAGATTAGATACTGATCAATCCTGTGAAGTTTCATTCAATTAAAGCTAGAAGTTTTGGAGAATAACCGTGGAAAAGACTGCATCAAAAATACAAAGGGCCATAACTCTGTAATAAATGTGCCTACGGTATGCACAACTAGACTTGATACTGATCAATCCAGTGAAGTTTTATCAAATTCTGGATATGAAGAGCGGAGAAAATTGGGGGGAGGGGTGGATATAATAAGTCTTTTCTTACCTCTAATCACATGAATGATTTTTAGAAATAACAGCAACCTGTAAAATGTGTTTCTTGTCATCTGAAAAAAAACAACAACAGAGAAATCAATTATAAGCTAGTTTCATAAAAGACATCTTTGCTTTAAATAAGACGGCTAATATTGTCATACATCATTACCTTATTGTGCATTTCAAAGCAAGAAGCATAAATTAAAGAACTCAGAAATAGTACTCCATTTTAGGAACAAAAAAGACCTGTCATACACTGTGACAAATGCACCCCCCCCCCCCCCCCCACCAAGGAAATAACCAACATTAAATCCTGGGTCATTTGTATGACAGAACCATCTTCTCTTTTTGACTAATTGTGGCCTTGACTTTTTAAAGGGCCATACTAAAATGCTGATGAATGTGCTGACGATATAGAGCATATAGTAAACTGCTGACCATACATACAAAGAAGGATATCACAAAATGCTGACAATAATGTAACATAGAAGGAAATTTTGTGCTGATGTTTGGTTAGGATTTACATGTATTTTTTCCTATAATTAAAAGGAGGAAACTTAATAGAGTTTACTTAAAAATTTTCCTTCATTTGATTTGGAGAAAATAGATAAATACATATTTTTACTTATATTTTTATACAAGGCAGTCCAAAGGACAGCTATATACCCCCTGCCGCTGGCCAAATATTAGAATTTGTTTGGTCATAGGATTATGTTCACCTTAACCTGGCATGGTTGTAGCAGACATAGAAGATCAGTTTAAGACAATTTAACTTTCCGGAGTTATGTATGAATCTCAGAATTCGGAGGCACATATATTAAAAGTTTACTGACAAGTTTTACATGGGAAACAGTACAAAAAGTGAACATCAATGAAGTATAGGATGTGTTAGGTAACCACAAAATACATGTGTAACTCAATTAAAAACTTTATATATCATGACATAATTTGTATGATTGTGAACATGACATACTATTATTTACCGAGTACAATAAATCACTGTGGAAGTGCAATCAAGGTCAAGAAGTGGTCTGTGTAAGGCAAGGGGAACACTCCTGAATGAGCTTCAAAGTATGACCTTGACCTTGAGCCAGCGTGACCGCCTCATGCCTTCTGCACATCAGCTCAATGAGGTTAACATTTTAGCCGAGTCTGAAGAAAATGTGTCCAAGCGTTCATGAGATATGGAGGGGACACGAAAATAACATTTGACCTGCAAGTTGACCTTGACCCAGCATGACCGCCTCATTCTGCACATTAGCCAATGAGGTTAACATTTTAGCCAGTTTGAAGAAAATGTGTCCAAGCGTTCATGAGATATGGAGTGGACACGAAAATAACATTTGACCTTCAAGTATGACCTTGACCTTGAGCCAGCGTGACCGCCTCATGCCTTCTGCACATCAGCTCAATGAGGTTAACACTTTAGCCGAGTTTGAAGAAAATGTGTCCAAGCGTTCATGAGATATGGAGCGGACACGAAAATAACATTTGACCTTCAAGTATGACCTTGACCTTGAGCCAGTGTGACCGCCACATGCCTTCTGCACATCAGCTCAATGAGGTTAACACTTTAGCCGAGTTTGAAGAAAATGTGTCTAAGCGTTCATGAGATATGGAGCGGACACTAAAATGTTTCGGACACACTGACGGACTGATGGAGTGACGGACGGACGGACTGACGGACGGATGAAGGGCATTCCTATAACCCCCCTCCCGCTTCGCGGCGGGGGAATAATAATCATATACATTGATTCTATTATCATATATTTTTTCAGTATTGAGTTAGGTATAAACTTTTGAGGGTCATGTGTGACCCCCTTTCTTAATTTCTGAGGGTCATAGAGAAAATATGAGGGTTAGTTTTTAAATGCTTACAAAAAACATAACGCAAACTCATGTACATTGTACATTATAATTGTTCAACCTGGCTTTATTTATGGTTGTTTTTTTTTGAGATTTTAACAAGGTTTACAAGTAAAGAGTCAGCACATCAACACCATCACTAACCTTAATGCAAAGCATGTATTCCTATCACTGTGTTTTATGTGAGAATAATTGCCTTTCCTTGATTTTTTTCCACTTAGAAACAGCTTTTGTGAAGTCAAAGTCACTTACTGATGGCCCAAGGGAAATTTGCATTAGGGTGTTTAGTCTGTTAGAGGACAGCCTATTCCTTGAGATAGCCTTAATACGGTTTTGAATGCTAAAGCCCCTTTCTACTGTGGCAGTCTGTAGAGGTGCCAGAACTGCTACCATTGCCAGCTTTTTTAGATTAGGAAAAGAGTCAGGGTGGTTAGTAACTAGCAGTTTCCAAGTACTCTGTACAGTATGACAGGTGTAGTTTTGTTGAACCACAAGATCTTTTTTAATTTTTCCCACTCTAGCAAAGTTTCAGTGCCATCTATGAAAGGAGAGTGACTGCCCTCTGCTGGTGCACCATAAAACCTGACTAAAGTTTGCAACTGATTTGCACCATACTCCTTTCTGCCCTCACAAGACAACAGATTCAACCCCCTGAGACACAAAACTGCCATGTTTGTGACAGTGTCTGTTGCCTCGGCTGGAAATCTCCTCTCAATTTCTGATATCAGGTTTGAAAGAAAGGAAGATTTGACATTCTGAAACTGTTTTCTTTGAATGGGTGAACTGTTATTTTAATTCCTTTAAATTCACTAAGATTTCCAGCTGAGGCAACAGTCATTAACTCTGTCAAGAATTGACCATCATTTGTCTTTAACCAAGTCAATTGCTGGATTACGCTGTCAACAGTTGGCCTGATCATTGCAAGATCAATAGTTTCCTTTTGCAAAAACAGACTAAGTTGTGTGACCTTTGATGCACTGTCATTTTTTTCCACCATTTGTGTCTCAAAGTAAGTTGCAAGTGATGCCCAAGTTCTATAGATAGCCTCAAGGGCAGCATACATTGAAAACCATCTAACACTGTGCAGTTCTTTATACTGCAACTGAGGATCATCTAAGAAAGACTGCATTTCTTTAACCTTTTCTCTGCGAATAGCTGACCTTTTGAAGTGATAGAAGATGTCTGACAATATTTGTTGATAATTTTTTAAGTAACTAACTTTTTCTGCTGCTTGACTGGAACACAGAGCAAGTCTGTGTGCCATACAATGTACACCTATAACATATGGGGATTCATGTTTCCTGACAAGAGAGACAAACCCATTTTTGGAGCCAGTCATCACAGAGGCGCCATCAGACCCTACAGCTACAACTTTCTCAAAAGGCATATTGTGTGCATTTAAAACTTTCTTTACAAAACTGAGAATAGTGTCTGCTTTTCCATCAGGAATGTGTACATTTTCAATAAAGTGTGTTTCAACATCAAAGTCATCTGTGATTGTTTTGGCATAGAGTAACAGTTTTTTTGTAACAGAAATGTCACAACTTTCATCTAATAATATAGAAACATAAGGACTGTTTGATAGTTTGTAATCAGCTGCATCTCTCAAAGTTTCTGCGATTGCATCTTGCATTTCTTCAGCTGCCTGGGATGAAGTATATGTGGCCCCACTGACCTGCAAAATAACACAAAATTCCTTAATATGTGCCCTTTTTTATAATTTTATTTTTCCAATTATAACTAAGTAGTATCATATATTATTCATCCTTCTCATCTTCAGTAATAATGAAATGCATTAATTTGATGATTCCACCACATTATACTGTCTACTATGCTAACAGTTAATTGTATGTTTTATTTACTAAAAATATGTGACTCTGATTAAGGGCATCTTACACCCATTTTATTTAAACATTTTAATAATTTTTAATTTTTTTTTTTTAATTGCTCATTTTGTAACTCACTTGTAACTCATCTGGGAATGTGCAACCTTGTGATCTGTGAAGTTCTATCAGGGACTTGTACTTAATGGTTGGAAGCTGCTCTTTCCCTAACCAGTACAAACAACGCATTGCCCCAGTGACAGCTTCTTTCTTTTTTGACATAAGCTCGATTGTTTGTTTCACCATGCCTGATCGCAGTGACTTGCTTTCAAGGGATGCTCTATGCTGGTTGGATGAAACGTGTCTGAGAAGGGTAGAATGTCTAAAGTTTGTGCATCCTGATGTAAAAGGATTGTCTTTTCTTTCACTAATACATATTTCACATATCATTTTATGGTTTTCATAACAAAGCCAGGGAAATTTTTTTAAGCAGGAATCGTTAAACTCACGTTTTACGGGTTTCGGTTTTTCTTTTTCCTGTATCTTCTCCGATTCCGATCTTTTTATACGACTATCATTTTGAAGCATTTGTTGCAGATCTGAAGTTTTTTCCACATTATTGGCGGTGTTATCCACACTCGTGAAAGGAACTGCAAAGAAATCTCCAATCCGTTTCTGTTTTTTTCCGTTTTGGATCGTCTGCCATAATTGTGTATATAGAGACCGTGCAAGTCTAAAACGCGGATCCACGCAATTATTTCCCCTTCATTATGCCGCAATTTAAACATGCATTTTCACCGGAAGAGTGTCGGCTGTCAAGTAAACATTGCACTTACGCAGTTAGACTCGGATTTTTTAAATAATGTATCTGCTGGAATTTTATGTCAGATGTTACAGACTGTGAGACAAAAGTTTAGATTTATCCGAGACATTTTAGTTGCGTCAGAAAAAACGCACAAAGAGAATTTTACTGCGCCAACATTGAAATTATTGCGTCAAAGACGCAAGAAACACGCTCTCGCGGAAACACTGATACAATGATTAATATATGCAATTTCTTGACATAACTGAACTGATCAGAAGGTAAAATGAGTTCAGCACA
>CM037784.1:37785616-37835616 GCA_021229015.1 Solen grandis
AGTCACGAATCATTTTTCACACATAAATGCATAGCAAAGCTGTGCAATGTTGTCACATGCTATAAACAAGAGATAATTAACAGTCTACAAATAGCAGGCTGGATTCCATATCTACTGGCAATCAGGTGATTGAATAAATTCAGTGAGCAAGTGTGACGTCGTTCTTTTATATAAAGAGTTATTATATTTGCATGATCGTTTATCATGCACAATGGAGGAAGGAAGGTCCGATAGCTATCACAAATGGATACATTTCTAGACCAGAAGCAAGCTGTCGTAAAATTGAAACGCCAAATTAAATAGTTTACTGTGTCACAGTATCATTCATCAAGCCTACAAGGAAGTGAGATACTTTTGCATGCCATTGTAATTCATTAAACTGACAAGTTCTGCCCTTAGGTGAAAAATTTGTCGGATATTTTCAGATTGTTTTATCCTAAATAATGCAAAGTTATTCATTAAAATTAACTTGAAGGCAACCGCATATGCTTGCTCTTTTGTAAATAAGCCTTGTTATGGTGGCATATTTCTGCCAGCCACTTATCCACTTAGCTATGTCGAAACTTTTCTGAAAAATTGTCACATATTCAGTTATTTTCTGGCAAGTAGAAAATTTTCAAGTTATCCACTTAGGTATCTTAACAGGACTAAATTGTCTGTTAGTGCCCACTACTGCCAATCACATATTCACTTATGTTAATTGCATATCATGCTTTTTTCCAGATAATTATGTGAAAAAATGCTTGTCATCCACATAATTTTACTGACTAACTTGAAAAAAGGCAATATTTCCGGTTATCTTAAAGGAATACGCTCGGCTGATAACAACTAGGTTTTAATTGAAAGATATTGATGTAAATAAACCAATTTAATTACTCATTTCATTGAATCAATCGTAATAAGAAAGAAATTGCAAGTTTAAGACGTCTATTTACACCAGTTTGCTCCGAGACATGGGCGCAGACATTGTTTACGTCTCGTGGTCTCGCGAGACTTTTTTTCAACAATCGTGACGTCACAGACACACTTCCGGTTGCGTACATACATTGAAATATAGAAGGGAATTACGTGTGTTGTGGAGAAATTGTTTGAAAAATGTTTATTATTTGAATATGATGAAAATATATTAAAAGATTAAACTATGATCATTTTATTGTTTTCTTACTCGTGAGTGAGGGAGTCTGGAGCCCTCGTCCTATGACCTTTGTATGCCAGAATGGTAATGAATGCAACTTCTAAAACAGAATCATTCAGAACTAAGGTTTGAAAGTCCGTATGGTTCGTAATGCACGTAAGTTCATCTAAATTTCCAACAACCAAGTCACTCGATTTGCAACATACATTTTCCATATTGGATGGCATCATAACACAGTTATCACACAGACAAAAGTCCTCAACGTGGATTCAACACTTTTCTTTCACAAAGATGTATTATAGAAATAAAAAAATATCGCGGAGCAAATTGGTTTAAATAGACGTCTTTAACTTACAATTTCTTTCTTATTACGATTGATTCAATGAAATGAGAAATTTAATTGGTTTATTGACATCAATATCTTTCAATTGAAACCTAGTTGTAATCAGCCGAGCGTATTCCTTTAATGCTTTTATCACAACCCCAATTAATTGCACTCATCGATCGGGATATGGTTCAATGGGTATTTGTGACGTCACAGAAAGGTAAACATGAACAAAGATGGCGGCGGCCATAGCCGATCGAAATCACAAACTTTAAACAGCTATATCTTCACTAATATAGCGTGTATAAAAATGAAAGTCATGTCAAAGTGATCTACACTAAAAGGTTTATTGATGGTTAAATTTTCATTTCAGCCGAGCGTATTCCTTTAAGTGAATATATGGCTGGCAGTGGTGGGCACTAACAGGCAGTTTTGTTCTGTTAAGATACCTAAGAGGATAACACGAAAGTTTTCTACTTGCCAGATACTAACTGAATATGTGACAATTTTTCAGAAATGTTTCGACATAGCTAAGTGGATAAGTGGCTGGCAGAAATATGCCACCATACCTTGTCATTAAAACAGATCAGAATTTTTTGTTTGGTAGATCGATATCTCTTCATGATTCAAAAGACTGAAAATTCTAAAATGACAGCATGTTAAAGTAGCTTGTTCACAGAGGGTCACTGCCTTTCAACTATGTGTGTGTATTACATCCACTTTTACCCTATCTACTGACCCATGGTCACCTATTGAGACATTCTGTGGTTGTAGAAAACTGGGTGGTTTCTACATTACAGGCAACAGCGTTTAGAACATTAATGAACCTGTATTTAAAATGATAAAATAATAATTATATTTTCACAATACTCATCACCTTCATTGTGCTCACTTAACAGGCTTAACCTACAAATTCACTACAAGAAACTGATGAAGATGTTAAGATGCAGAATGTTTTACATGGGACCGCAAACACTTGCTATGGGGATATCGTAGTCTAAATTTAACCAATTTCCCCAAAGTGGGCATTAACAAAAATAGCATTTTCCTGTGCAATGTGACCTATAATCACCATGTTTATTTGTTTGGAAACAAAGATTTCACCAAAATTAATGAGTGAGGGCAGAAAAAACTTTTCTTTCATTTTTACAGATCATCTGTGAGTGAGCTGCTTTAACCCTTTCCCTCATATAGACTCATTTTGATGCACTCAATAGGTACCACATAAAGCCTGATCTGCAGAAAACTACATTTAAACCTTACCAAATTTAATTACCGTATACACCGGCAGATTAGGCACACTTTTTTTCCAGATAATTCAAGTTTATAGAGGGGGTGCGCCTTATATGATGATATACAGCTTTTCAGGTTTCTTTTTTCAATCCCGAGAAGTGAAAATTACCGGTATACGATCTCAGAAAATGGATATACTGAAAGCCAATGAATACGATAATATGACACAAAGTCTATACGAAACCATGATAAACAATACCAGATTATTGCTTTTGTTCTTATTAGTTATCCTACAGGTATATTTCATGATAAAATGATCGTGAGAATCTGAAACAACTTGATGGAAGCCATTTTCAATATAAACAAATAAGTTTATTTTACGGGACCTCAAGATGTATAGGAGAAACTTGACAGGTGGCAATTGTTACGTAATGTTTGTTAGTTGGGAGAATTTTGACAGGTGACAATGGTCCCCAGTGTTAGAATGCGGGGACACGGTTGAGTAATGTCATGTTATGAAAATGTGTCACCTTTATCCAACCCGTCGTTAATGTAACGGTCTAACGGTAATCTTATGCCATGTGTAAATAAAACGGTTCACCGTATGATTAGCCCGGTGACATACGGATAGCTTTCGGTCTGTCAAAATGTACGACGGCGCAAATTTCAAAACAAGATTTTGCCGCATACGATACGATAAGTGATTTTTTTTTTCAATTAAGTTACCCTGAAAGTTAGGATGCGCCTTATACGTAGCTGCGCCTAATCTGAGCGTGTATACGGTACAAAATCCTCAATTCCAGACCACTGAGGAGCAGCGAACAGCATAAAACCTGATCAGCCTGCGAGTTACTTACAGGCTGATCTGGTTTTATGCTGTTCGCATAGGTCTTTTCATGGTTTCCTCTATGAGGGAAAGGGTTAAATTTCCACTACACCAGCATTTCTGTAGGTAGACTGAGGACTTCTCTAGGCAGGTACATATACATAAATAGTGATATTAAATAGTGATATAGTGTCTGACCAATATCAAATACCAGTATACTGCAATTCATGAATGATTTAATTGCATATCATATCACAAAGGTCTGTGGTGGCCATATCTTGATACTTCATGCACCTAGTTTTTGTCAACTTTTTATCTTGTTTTGAACAAAAATCATTACCAATTTATGACTATCTATTTCACCATAAATTTATCACGAGTTATTCAAAGTCAACTGTATCTTTTGTGGGTAATCTGATTGCATTAAGTGATAAAAGGCAACATGTGTAATGTAAACGATTATCAGAAAACCTGTCACCATTCATCTAATATATGTCAATTAAGTAACATCTGACATCATCAACCTTATGTAAAAGTCAGGCTAAAGTAGGACTCACGTCAACTTTTTACTTTATTCACATAAACCTAAAACAGCAAGGTACCATGATCAGTCCTACCACTGCACTATGTTATCTTCAAGTCCTAGCACTTATGACTAACTGGCTTGTGGCAGGTTGGTGGATGGATACCTTTGGGGTACCTCTCAGCGTAGGATACCTACAACTGCCTATTACATTTGTCAGCCATGGGATACTTGGCTAGCATTTTATCGTTATAAGAATATTCATAAGAGGTACGTCGACCAATCAAAATGCTGCTTACACAAATGAGTATTCTTCAGCTGGAGATCTTAAGTCTGTAAGTCAGTAACACACTTCTCACAGGGAAAACGTCACGCTTGGCTACAGTATGAGAGTTATTATTAGTCAAAAAATCCCCACTACTTAGTGGAGCTGCAAATGGTGGTGCAGCTTTTCAAATAATTGATATTGAGCAAATGCTAACTAATAATCCCATGGGCGATGAATGAAGTAACAGAATGAGTGCTTGTGGGTTTCAGATGCTGGGTACCTCTGTACACTTGTGTTCTTCCTCCATCTGTAATTTATTTATAGCTGGATATCGCTATGACTGAAATACAACTCTGTGCCTAAGTATCTTTCATATTATGAAGGTAGGTAAACCAGAGTGTCAGCCAGCATCACCTCGGGGTTCAGACTTAAATTATTTCTTAATCTGAAAAGGTTTTTACATTACAGCATAGTTCAATTAAACTCTTATCAAACAAAATGAGCAATTAATATCAACTCTATTTTTCCTTTAGATGTTGGCATATTTAGGTTAGGCGGCCAATGATAAATACACATTATTTTAGATATAAATTGATGTTTAATTAATGCCGATTTTTTTTGTTACATGTAGTGTGTTTTCAGCAAGCTGTGATGTGAAGACATCAGGAGGACACATGCATGTCTTGTATAACCAGTTGCATTTATCTTTTCAAATGGTGAATACTACGTTAACCCTTTCCCTCATAGAGGACACCATGAAAAGACCTATGCGAACAGCATAAAACCAGATCAGCCTGCGAGTAACTCGCAGGCTGATCAGGTTTTATGCTGTTCGCTGCTCCTCAGTGGTCTGGAAATGAGGAATTTATAATTAAATTTGGTAAGGTTTAATTGTGGTTTTCTGCAGATCAGGCTTTATGTGATACCTATTGAGGGCGTCAAAATGAGTATATATGTTGGGAAAGGGTTAAGACCACCTAGTAGTTTTAACCTGAATCAGATTTCAAACATAACTCGTTGCTTTGCCGGGATCATAATATCAATCTTTGAGTATGGATCAAAAACTGCCAATATAACAGTTCAAATCAAGGAACTTAAAACTGTTACCTTATGAATATTGATATACCAATTCATGACTTGACTTAATTTACCTTAACTTTAAAAAGGTACATGAAATAATGGCATTTTCTTTCCTACCGACTGTGTACAAATGCAGGTATAATATTGTATGAGCAAACAGGAGAAAAATGTTAAGACAAAACTGTGAAAGCAAGAAAGCAAACCTTTGTAATCCAATACTTTAATGTGAAATAGAGCTATCATGTAAATAAAACCGTTCAAAATTGCCTGATATTAAATTAAAACCTAAAACCATTTGACCTATTTTTAGCATCTGTGTTCATTGCACATTTTACTTTTGTATTAGCCGTGGTGCACCCGGCACGCACCCCCTCTAAAATTCCCCAACCATATATAAATGTAGACATGCAACCTCCCAAATACTCACAAGAATGCACTAATTTAAAGCTTTGAATTAAAAAAATCAAATGGGAATTCCCCAAGATCCCTATTCCATTTGGAACTACACCCTTATCACAGCCCTGGCAAACCGACTGGATCCGGCTCTGATTAGCATTATAGCATTTATATTAAACCATATATCAACATTCTTTATGCAGAGGAACAGATAAGAAATGGTTTCAATTGAGTGATCACTCCCTGTTTTTGTACTATTTGAGTGAAACCATTTTCTTATTAGTACTTTTACTGTAAATATTTTAACTTTTTGAGAGAAACTTTTTCTTACCTTAAAAAGGTGGCTTAATCTACAATACCTGAGAATGATATTTTGGTTACTTGTTTTTCTCGCCAGAAGGTAAAGATAACAAGGTCTAATTCACGAGACAAATGTGGCATAATTGAAAATAAAGCAATAATCTTTTTTATGAAAAAAGATATATATTCGCATGTTATAATTATTTTATTCTTTGCTTTGCATATAATTAATTTCTAAGTTGCATAAACGTCTTAACGTTAAAAAAGATAACCCAACAAAGATGATATTGTGCATTTTAACCCAGTCCACTATTGATGGGCTGGGGTACTACTGACAACCCTGTTAAGTCATCAAGGTGCGCCAGATGCTCTTGAAATTTTGAATGTACAAACGTCAAATGATCAATAGTTCTCGAAGGCAATACACTTTAAAGCAGGAAGTGACAATCAGCTGTTTGTTAAAACATCGGCAGCAACAGAATTCGATACACAAGAAATTAAAAAGAATTGAGTGAAGCCGTTATTTCATGCGTAAATGGTACACATAGAATTGAAAATACGCAGTTTATCTGTTCCTCTGTAAATTATGGCATGGATTAAACTTATATGCAATAAATATAACAATTAGAGAATCACATATTTAACTATTTACTGTACAAATGTATGACTATGAGGAATATCTTTACATGGTATATGAAACAATGTATTTTCTTTATCTAGCAGACAGTTCAGAATCAGAGCTTCAGTATTGTATTGGCAAACAGCAAGGAGACCATGATCATACAGCTACTGAGAGAATCATTTCTAGAGGCCCTTGTTGAAAGAAACAATGTTCAGCAAACATTTCAAAACTAAGTGGTTTGCATGCAAGTCACACGGTACTCAGTGTTAAGGGAACTTTTTGTGAAAGATCTCAAAAGGTAAAAAATAATTACAACAATGCAAAACTCATTTTTCCTTAAAAACAGACAATGCAAACAACTCAAGCCTGATACCATTAGCAAAGAGTTTATGAAAAATTTAGGATATTTCATTGAATGAATTCCCCTCTGAATTTGTATCATATGCGAAACTCAATCAAATCTATTGATGTGTAAACAGTGGCATACATGTTCATTTCTAAGAGAATATCAGTGGAAAATACCATTAATTCTATGAAATTATTGATTGATATACAAACAGATTGTGGGGGCTGGTGTTGACTCTTCTTACTGTCACAAAGTGTATATAAAACCAGTGACAGACAGATTCATTTTGCATCTGGTTTTTTTCTCATCAGACAATATTTTTCTAATATTTCTTTCTGCAGACACACTTCTCAACAAAATGCATTCCCAGGGAAAAATAACAGAAAAATAAATCACTTTTTGAATCTCTCCTCCCTTATTATTTTGAATATGTCCTTCCCTTATTAAAAAAAAAGTCAAAGGAAGTTTAAGTTGACAGTGTAATTGGAGGAAAAAATATTCAAATGAAAATGTGAAAAGTGACATTGGCCATAAGGTTAAGACCTAAAAATCATAAGCAGCCTTCTACTTCACCATTAGCAACAAAAGCTTAAAACCAAAGGGTCTATAAAAAATTGAATTATCACATGGAAATAAGGACCATCAAGAAAATTTTTATTTTGAGTTTTCTATTTCAACTTTTTTTGTGATATCCAAATGTAAAGCGTTGTTGGTGGATAAAAACTAATATATGCTACATGTTGATTGTATGTCTTGATTATATTATTACATGAGACTGTACACTTTATGGTAATTAAGTAAATTCATATCTATTCAGATAGCCTTTGTTAGAACCTGTGACCTTGTAGAACCTGACCTTTAACAGGCAAATACATTTGTATCAATGAATATGAATTCACCTAGATACTGTCTTGACACAGTTACTGTTACCAATTATCAATGACAGCCTGGGCGAAGTTGAAAAAACTGGTACAGGCTGTGTGACAGTATCATGTATAATTATTACGGTTTTGATGTACTTAGCTTTGTCACATAAAATCTTTAAAAAGTCTGCTTGAATATCATCTCAGATATGACATGGACAAAATACACAAATAAAAGTGCAGGGCCATCATCATGCCAGCTAGTAAAGGGCCATAAGTCAGTGATTTTTTCTTTTAGTATGATGTGCTGACAATATGCACAAATAGACTTGGCCCTTAAAAGTTTTGTGAAGTTTCATTGAAATCCAACAAATGGTAGCTAAGAAAGAGTGATTCTGATTAATAAAATAATGTACAATAGTCCCTATACACTTCCTATCTTGGAGAATAATTAGAGCTCATGTCCTCTGGGTTGATGTCATCACTATATATAGTTATGTTGGAAATTATACCAATACATTTTGATATATGTTTAAACTTCATATAGCAGCCACCTCTGTTAAGCGGTCACTTTCTCTTGTTTCCTTGACTGACAACTTAAGACAGGTTTGACTGTACCTGCTAAGTAACACCCATATCAAACATGGCATTTACATTCATAAAAACAACATATGTACAACATTCAGGTTAGAGTTCATTATAATTATGTAACAAATGCTTTACTTAAAAAACTAATGTGCATAAAAATCTGAATCATTTAAAAATGAGAGTTCAAGTAACATCTGATAGAAATTCCTCTGATTCATGAGATACCTTACAAATATCATTTCATTATATCTGAAAAAATAATTTTCCCTCTTTTATAATCATAATTTTGATTAATATGGAAAGAAAATACAGAAAACACTCACCAATTAGTTAATACAAAATGTTCAACACACACAACTCTTAAGATTATATCCAGTAAGTTCAATCTTGAATAAAACACTGAATAATATCCAAACAGTATGTCCAGCACAGTTGAGCAGTAAAGCAGGTAATGTACAGTACACTAGGATGCCAGGTAGGGCAGCTGTCAGTGCACTAGATCATCACACGGTGACACCAACCAATTAGTATATACCTGTACACATTACAACAGTATTGTAAAAGCCCATCTCTTGCTCACCTGTCTCTCCTGTGTCACATCAATACAAATGAGTGATAATACAGAATATCAATATGGTGTCAACAGTTTGGTTGCCATCCAGCCTGGCTTTAATGAAGTTTTCAAATATCATGAGTTACTAGCTGTTAGGGCACACTCCAATCTTCTAACCAGATGAATGCAAACATTGCTCATATTTGGACAATTCACTTCAGTGAGACACATTGCACTATCATTAGCTTATGCTTCAACTGGGTAACAGTAGAAAGACAACTTGATAGTGTAGAGACTTTCTCATCATTATTTATTATACTTCACTCAATACTCAAAATTTATTCTTTTATCATTATTTATCAAATATATATCACTCTTAATGTAATTCAGTAACACTACTGATTCTCATGGCTTACTGTACACTACTAATGCACCATTCATTTTTTATCTCATTTATACAACTCATAACTTTCATATATACAAAATTCAATATTTAACACTGATATACTTCTCATTATTACTTATATACACTACGTATTATTTATTACTCAAGCACCATTCATTTTTTTATTACATAAATATCTTATAACATAAAAAAAATTTATATGATACCCTTCTTATAATAATTCATACATACTTTGAGCTGTTTATTACCCATTTACCTTTCATTGTTCATAAACTCTACTCATTTTTAATCATTATTGACGTCAATTGAGACACATTTTATTTTTACTACTAATGTACTAATCCTTCTTAGTGGTTCCTGGGTTGGACCAGTACTTTGCACCTGGGAAAGATATTGAAAATTCCTTGTCCCGCCCCCCCAGCAGGGTTCAAACCCACAACCTTCGGATATGCAGTTGGGTATGTTACCACTCGACCATGATGCCCTCTACATTAAAAAAAAAAGTGTTATTATGAATCTAAAAAAATATCATAACTTTAGTTAAAATAATATCAAACCTTGTTATCCATTGTTTGGCAATTTATTTACCAATATTTGTATCTCTTATCTACACATGGGTAACAACAATGATATGCATTTTACACCTGCATTTCCCTGCAATAGTATATACCACAGCTGTGACAACAAAACGCTCAACAAGTCAGTGGGTATGCAAATGTTTACCCTCTCACATGGAGGGCAGACTCTCAAACAATCCCATGCTGGCACTAAACACTGACATCCTTTAATCCAGGAATTTAACACCACAGAAATGCATTTGAATCTGATCCTACTGGTCTTGAGAATGACAAGTAAATGTGTCAAACTGTATGTATTCCAACCTCTTGAAATATTCGGTAAGTCAAGCAATTGCAGCTATTTATCAACCACAATTCAATTGACCCCATTCCCTTGTTACAGGCCAGTTTGGTAATTAATCTATCTCTCAATCCAGACAAATTGACAACAAGAGGGCCATAGTGGCCAGATCAAAATAATTCAGGTCACTTACCTTCAGCATCAACTAATACTCAAATTTCAGACACAAGGAATTCAAAAGATTCTATAAAGAGTATAATGAATAATCCAGCTGACCTCCTGGAGCCCTCATTTTTCAAGGGAACAACCTTATTTTAGTTATTATGGTAGAACATTTTAAGGTGACCATAAAGGTTTTGTGCCCAATGAAATGTTTTCATAAAAGAAAATTTATGAAATTTTCTATAAGGTGTATATTATATAAAGAAACTAGCTAATCCCCTATGGGCCTCATTTTTCGGGGGTTCAACATTACTTTATTTTTGCAATTATGGTAGAGTGCTAAGAGGTGACTATTTGTTTCATTTTTTGAAATTTTCTATATATATAGCATGTAAGGAAGCAATTACTGTAAATAACAATGAGTTGACCAGTTCAGTTGTACCAATTAAAATTAAACTCACAGAAGAATAATTTTGAAATTTCTATATACAGCATAATAAAGGAAATAGCTGAATCTCTAGGGGCCTTATTTATCAAGGAATCAACTTTATTTTAGCAATTATGGTTGAGGGCCATTTGAGCTAAGTGTAAGTAAAGTCTGACCATTGGTTTCAGGGGAGAAGATTTTTAAGTTGATAAAATAAAATTCTGTTTTGGCAACTTTTTTTAAGAGCCACACAATAATCATTTATGCTCAGTTTTCATTAATTTCTACCCAGTGTTTACAGACGAGATATATTTTAAGCAAATTGTTGATGACACGTGACAGATGCAGGGTGATCCTAATAAATATTATATAGCTCACCTTGAGCATGTTGTGCTCTAGTGAGCTAAAAAGGCAAACATATGGATAACATATATCAATTGAGCATATCAACCCTGTTTTATTTTGATGATCCATTTGCAAATATGAGTTTAGTTATAAATTTATGCATCAGTCTTATCATAAACAGCTTATTTGTTTCAAAACTGCATGATAATAGTTCAAAAATAAATCTAACAAATTCAAAGCATAATTTGCAGTGCACACTGAATATTTAAATCAAAGCACCAATAGCTCTGTGAGAACAGGGTTTTTGATGCAATGTCACTTTTAGTTAAGTCTAAACTTATTCATATTACATTGATTGCGAAACAAGTTATTACATTTTATACCTGGACCAAAAGTTCGCACCTTGGAATATCATGAAAAATCCTTGCACCCGACTGGGTTCAATTAATATTTTTGTAATGTCTCCCACCTGGATTTGATTCTGCAACCTTCTTAAATACATTATTTTCCAGATTCAACATAAACTTTAAACTTTATATATTATTGACCTCAATTTACTGTTGGGGTATGGGAGAAGGTCGTCATTATCGGCAAGCTGTTTGACATGATAAATGAAAACTTTTCGTAGGGACATAAATTCATGGATAGCAGCATCCCCAAAATCAGCGAAAATTAATCCCCCACAAAATATAATGATTTTACAGTATACTTTTTTTTATACAGTTTCCTTTATACGCCCGATTAAAATACAGGAGACCTAGATGAGCTACTGCCATGCTATATGCCTACCATGTCCCTTTTGTACTTCATGATAGTCTTGTACAATTATTGTGAAATCATTAGCTTTGTGGGACACTTACTTATACGTTCCATCTCAACAATTTACTTATACGTTCCATCGTGGGACACTAATTTTCGTTGATTTCATTAAGGCAAAGACCTATGATAGCTTAATAGGTCTTTGATTAAGGCCTTTATCCTAGAATATCAATCCCCGTGTAAACATGTTCCCTTTATAAGGAAGTTTTACTGGAACCATCAGGAACTGAATCCTCACCATCGTTGAAACTCTGGAATAACATAATCACTTTCTGATTTGTCAACAAAGGTCAACCAGTTTGTCCCAGCTTGTTCTGTCCAGCTGTCTGTATACAAGGTCAGTGACAGCTCATCATTCTTGTGATCATTAGTGGACACTACTGGCCATTATGGGAAGGCCATAATTTGTCATAACAGCAATGCAGGCCAAAAGGTGTCACCAACTCCAACGGTCATAAAATCAGCAACATAGCTTAACCCTTTGCCACATTTGTTAAACTAAGTTTTATTTAGAAATTGCTTCTCACCATGCAGTACCTTTGAAATAAGAATGTAATATTTGTACAATTATCTCCTCTTGTAACCATATCATTTTGAACCATATCATTTGTAGCCATAGCCACAATGTAAACATATCATTTGTAGCCAGAAAAAAAAACGTACATATGGACGGACAAAGGCAAATCTATATGCCCCCCCCCCCCCCATTTTTGTTGGGGGCATAACAAACGTGGTAGAGGTCAGCTACTAGGCCATGATACATACCAAATATCTCTAGGCCTTGTGGTTTCTGACTAGAAGATTTTTCTAGTTTTTCCTATATGAATCTATATAAAATCAAGTGACCCCTTGGATAGGGCCGATTTCCACCCCAGGGTCATGATTTGAATAAACTTGGTAAAGGTCCATAAGACAATGCTACTCACCATATATCTCAGCTCTAGGCCTTACGGTTTCTGACAAGATGATTTTTCTAGTTTTTCCAATGTAAGTCTAAGTAAAATCAAGTGACTCCTGGGGTGGTGCCAATTTCGACCCCAGGGTCATGATTAGAACAAACTTGGAAAAGGTCCATAAGAAAATGTTACACACCAAATATCTAAGCTCTAGGCATTGCGGTTTTGGAGAAAGAAGATTTTTTAAGATTTCACTTTCAAAATCTATTTTTAGCTCCTGTGACCCAGATATGCAATGGACAGGAACTTTGAACAACTTTCGTTGAGCTTCATACGTGGAACATCACAGGCAATTTCCATCAAATTGGGCCCAGTGGTTTAGGAGGAGATGTTGTTTAAAGAAAATTGTTGACGCTGGATGGACGCATGCATGCACAGACAACGGACAAAAGGCGATCACATTAGCTCACCATGAGCACGTTGAGCTCAGGTGAGCTAAAAACAAATATAACACTCGTAGGAAGAAACATTTGAGCTCGATTTTTGAAGTAACTGCTTTTAAACTCTTAACCTCATGAGTATACATGTACAAATTTATAACTTGATGATCTCTATTTTTCTTTGCCATGCAGACTGTAGATTCTGAGCTACAATAATGTATAAGCATCAAGTTTTGTTCTAGGGGCTGTCTGATCTAGATTTGCTCCGTTTGCCAATGCGCAAAATGACAGAGGGTTAAATAAAACTAAGAGACAAACTAGCCTTCACAGTAGTTTGATGCCATTATTGCTATTCAAGGACACGCCATATCATATAAAACTTGACCTTTACATCAATGATAATTAGTTCTCTCGAGGATAATTACTTTTCTCATTAGTCTCTTTATTGTACAATCTATACAGTTTATTCCCTTATTTCTCTCTGTATGATGTAAAACAATCATAAATCAGAAATGACATTAACTTTTAAACTTCAGTATAATTCCTCCTCAGGGTGTTTACAAATGAATAAAAAAAACATTAAAATTGGGGAGTTAGAAAAGGTGCATATTTAGATGACATTGAAAATCAATAACATGAACTTGCCCTGGAGGATAGTGTGGTGTCAGATGAAATTGAAGTGGTGAAACCTTTAAAGAAGTGGCTTTCCATGTTCAGCCTCAGGCATACCATTTAACAACCAACCAAGAAGACTGTCAATATATTCTGTTATGCAGTTTCTCCACATACATATTCAAGTCTCCCTTTCCTTCTAATTTCTGATACAAATATATGAAATTAAATCTTTTTCTGCCTGTGCCAATTTATTCCTAAGATTGTCAGACTTATCTTCATTACCATAAAATGGCATTTTTTAAAGACAAAAGAATGGAATAAACATGAAGTTTATATAAATAAATACTTTCACAATGTATAATGTTTAGATATTTAAACTGCAACTTAATGCTACACAAATTAAAATCTTCCCATTCATAAATCTGTCAGTTTAATGGGACATTTGTCCAACAGTGCCTTTCAGATTAAAGAATTTACATGTAGTGTAAATAAATTTGAGAAAGAATTTGCAAGAAGTCCATCAAACCTTCTCTCATCAGTATTTTTATAGTCATTTTAATATTGAATCCTCTAGAATTTTTGCTCTACAGTTAGTTTAAACTTATTTATTTTACATCGATTGGGAAACAAGTTCTTACAACTTATACTAATCGGCAGTGACTCTTGACGGTTCCTGGGTTGGATCAGTGCTTTGAGCTCAGGAAGGTCATAAAGAATTCCTGGCCTCCAACCGGGTTCGAACCCACAACCTTTGGATCCGTAATTAGATACATTACCACTGGACCACGCTGTCAAAATTTTATGAAATGCCCACTGACGCATATATCTTGCATCTGCGGCTACCATGACTACTGAAGAAACAATGTTATGTGAGGATGCTGATGATATAGGGCCCCCTATGCAAGGTAGATATTTAAGCCTTCATCCTCCCTTGTATTTATGTAAAACCTGATAATTATTTTATATGCTTTGAGCCTCCATGTTTTCAATAAAATAACAAGAATGTATATGAGTACAGTCGGTTAAGCGCTTGTAACACAGTGAAATTTTCAATGTACATGGCCACTGAAATCCCTTACAAGTCCGTGTGAGAATTGTGTATGCTATATCAATAGTTTATGCTGATGTGCATTAGTCTTTAAATATTCCAAATGCCCCTTGGAATCATACAATCAATTTACCCCCACCCCTAGAAGCCGCATTTTCAAAGAAATCATTCTAGCCACAGCAATTTTTTCTATGAGCTTTGAAGTGATTATCTTGCAAAATTATATTTTTCATAATGATAAACAGTTTGAAAAAAGAATAATCTAACAGATCTTTATAGATTGTAAAAGAATACCAGCTCTGGAAGTCCCATTTTTAAAGGGATCACTTTGTTTTAGTAAGTTATTGGCAGTGTCATATGAAGGTCATATACCGGTACAAATAAATAAATAAATTTTGGTTTCAGATAAGAATAATGAAATTTTTTATATGAAGAATATAAGAAAACTAGTTCACCCCTCGGGGCCCCTTTTTTCAACATGTCAATAAAGAAACAAGAGGGCCAAGATGGCCCTAAAGACGCTCACCTGAGAAAAACTGCCTTATTGAATTGCCTTATAAAAATAGCAACTTGTGAAATATGGCTTTAAACATTAAAAGGGCATGACTCCTGACCAAATTGGCCAATATCAGCCATAATCAAACTTGGCTGAAAAAATATGGCTATAAACAATGTTCTAAAGTTTGAAGATGATTACTTCAGAAATGAAGATGCTAGAGTGCAAATAAAGTGAAATATGACATTTTTTTATTATCAAAAGGGGCATAACCTCTGACCTAGTAGACAGATATCAGCCATAACAAAGCTTGGCCAAAAAATATGGCTATAAATATTGTCATACTGTTTGAAGATGACTGCTTAAGAAATGAAGATGCTAGAGTGCAAACAAAGTGAAATCTGGCATTTTTTAATATAAAAGGGGCATAACTCTTGACCTAAAAGGTTGATATCAGCCATAATTGAACTTGGCCAAGAGATTATGGTATTAAACATTGTCATTACATTTGAAGATGATTGCATAAGAAATGAAGATGCTAAAGTGCAAACAAACTAATTGTGGACGATGAACGAAGGACATTCATCGATCCTAATAGCTCATCCTGAGCACATGTGCTCAGGTGAGCTAAAAAGAGAATCACAGGAGACTGTTTTTGACAAATAATATAAATTCTGACAACCTTTTCTAGTTTCACTCTGTGGAGAAGAATTTAGATTTTTTTTATAACAGAGTATATAAAAGACTAGAACCCAAGAGCCTCTTCCTTTAGGGGATTTACTTTATTTAGCACTGTATATAAATATTCTGACCATATTGGTTTCAGATTTTTTTAAAGTAGAAATTGTTTGATTGCCATGGATCAAGTTTATTTCAGCTGGTTTTCATTGTAAAGGATCAACCAATTGTCCTCATAGGGGATGCCTTGTGCTCACGTAAGCTATGCCAGTAAGTCATTGTCTGACTTAAATTCCTTAAGCTAGCAAGGGAGATAATACCAGAACCATTTTAAATGACTTAATATTGCGCCAAGTGACCGATCCAAAGTCCTTCTCACCAAATGCTAAATACAAAAACCTTGGCTTTAAAGTGCCTTTTTCATATAACATACATTTTTTCTAATTTTGATATATATTGTACATACTGTAATGTGTTAAACTTGAGTGTTACTTTTAAAAAGTATATCTTGACGAATAAAATGTTACTTTTAAAATTGAATATACATGAAAAAGAGCAAGGATGAAAATATCAATGAATCAATCTATTAAATCTTTCAAAATTGAAAATCCAACACAATCTATGATCTTCTTGCCGTATACAAAATTAAAATTGAATGAAGTGTACATTGTATTTAAAAAGAAAAAAAAGTATTAAATCATGTTTCATATACTAAAGTTTAACATTGTCATGGACATGAATTAATGTTTTGAGGGAATAAACTATATAAAATGACAATGGCTATTCCCAGAATTCATGATATATGCAGATTAAAGATATCTCCATAGATAGCAATATCATCTTTGACAGTCACATGCTAACGTGAAACAAGCTACATGTATTTAACACAGCCGACTGTACAAAACCACTAAACATTCCCAAAATACATTACAAAATTAAAGCCAGATGCCATCTTATTTATGATCCAGTGTTTTTCTTTCTGTGAATCTCACCAGCTTAATCTTTTATTTCAGATCTTAGACTTTTTTCTCCTTGGTATGTCTTCCACCATTACGAGGCCTCTGTTAGCAGAGCCTCATTGCCAGCGTGGACGTCATTGCTATATTGGATGAACCATTCCAGACATATATAGATGAGATTGAATTTTAATGGCTGAGTGCCACATGAGTAGAGTCTATTTCTGTTCATAAAGGAAATGTCAGCCAATAAACCATCTGATCATGTAGGTTAATTAAATCTTCTCAGAATCTGAAGATGTGCCATTGTAAAGCATACTCTCTCCTTAATTGATTTTTACACTCATTGGCCAGTTCATATGTAGGATCCCAAGTTATGATACTAATTATAGATAGAAGAAGATATTACACTGGCGTAAAGTGTCTGTCATCTGCAGACTGTTATCAGATCGCTGTTCTTTCTGCAAAGTCAGATAATTCTAAGAACCTAAAATATCATCTCTCAATATTCTTCACAATGAACATGTTCTATTCTCTAACTGTCATGTACTGTAAAATTCTTTTTCTTTTGGTTGACATTAAAATGTGTTGATTTTGTACGAAAGGGAATTTCATGGGTATATTTATTCATGGATCATGTTCTAGAAAACTCAAAGTCTATAAAATGTATGATTTTCATGGGAGTTAATATTCTTGGAAAATACCCTCAATCAAATCAATGGAAATTAATGTCCAGTGAAAATGACTGAATTTACATTATGGTATTTTTGCTGATGTTTTGAATCATCAATGAGATTAATCGTCAATGAAACAGTATTTCAATTGTAAAGCAATATCAAGCTAATAACAGGTGCAAGAAGGCCCTGAGTGTGCAAATGAACAAGAGCTGTCAGAGGACAGCATGCTCGACTATTCAAAATGCTTGTTGGTAAATCAAATGAAATCTATTTCAATTATTGCCCTTCACATACCCTGTATATAATAATAGTCAAAAATGATATACCTTGATAGTCTGATTCCCCTTAATATTTTTATGATTTCTAAAATCAATCCCATGCCTAGTTACTGAGACATAAGCACAATAACACTGTGCAAATCCAAGTTAGAAATGGGCCATAATTTGCATAAAATTCAGCCCAAAAGTTATCCTCCTTAGTTTTCTGATGCCCCTGAAGACACTCCTTAACTTTCTAGTCAATTCCACAAGCAATTTCTGAGATATAAGCTGGATAGTAGCTTGAATGCAAAACTTTAACCAAAATTCTATGTTAAAAGGCGGTCATAATTTTTAATATATTCCATCAAGTGTTATCTTCCTTTATAGTATGATACCCTTAAACATATTAAAGATATTTCAAATCAATCCCATGCCTGGACTCTGAGATATAAGCATGAAAGTACCTTGCATGCAAAACTTTAACCAAAATTTCTAAGTTAAAAAGGGTCATAATTTGTGATATATTCCATCAAGAGTTATCTACCATGGTTGTCTGATGCCCCTAAACATATTCATAAACTTTCAAGTCAATACCATGAATGGTTATTGAGATTCAAACCAGATAGTAGCTTGCATGCAAAACTTTAACCAAATTTTCAATTGCATGCAAAACTTTAACCAAAATTCCTATGTTAAAAAGGGGCCATAATTCATATTAAATTAGTCAAGAGTTATCTGCCTTGGTGTCTGATGCCCCTGAACATATTTATAAACTTTCAAGTTAATACCATAAATGGTTATTGAGATATAAGGTTGATAGTAACTTGCATGCACAACTTTAACCAAAAGCTACAACGCTGACGCCGACGCCAGGGCGACTACAATAGCTCTCATATTCTTCGAATAGTCGAGCTAAAAACCACTGACCTACCACAAGCCAACTTAAAAGCTTCCTCATCATAAAAGACCTGGTCTCAAACGGACAAAAATGATACTAAGTCAGCGACTATAGTGGAGGCTCACGTCCTGAAAATACTGGTGTCCCTAAAATGAAGTGACCCTTTCATGGCATTTTACTAGGGCTGTCGTTGGTTCTCTTTGCTGTGAATTAATGCAGATTATAATCATGTATCTATATAAAATGAAGATATCTGTATTTTTTTTTCACCTATGGAACCTCATGGATCACTCAGTTAAATAAATGCAGCTGATATACAGTCAGTTTGAAATTGTAAAAAAATAGTTTAATTTTAACTTATTCATTTACACTGATTGGGGAATTAGGTTCTTGCAATTTCTACTTATCCCTCTCAATGGTTCCTTGGTTGGAATAGTACTTTGTGCCTGGGAATGTCTTGAAAAGTCTTTGCCCCCAGCAGGGTTCAAGCCAATCACCATTGCACATTAATTTGAGGGCCTGTTGGAAAATACATCTTAATTATGAGTGCTAGCATGTCTACAAAAATCAAAACCTTAAAAACTATGTTTTCCATTCAAACTTCATGGCCAAAATGACCAAAACAAACATTAGGTTTGTGAACTGAGTGAACTTTTAGTCCAGGATAATTTTCTATAAAAATACATATGTGTACCTGTTCCTGTATCATAAATACCCACATCATTAAATCAGATTTATTTTAGGTGCAATATAACATACATAAATACAGTACATGAATAATGGCAGAAGATATAGTTCTAAAGACAAAGTGATCTCCCTTGATCAAGATGGAGTAATCTTCCTGTCCTTACATAATTATGTAACAGATAAAAAAATACGAAAATATATTCTTCCTCCTAGATTTTAAAATTCATCATACAGAAATTATCTTCCCCTTATGTATGACAAAATTGTGTAATATTTTTGTCTGAAAAAAAAAAAAAAAAAAAAAAAAAAAAAAAAATGCTATACAGTAAAATATTTCAAAATTGATTAGCCCACTCTTTGCCACAAAAGGATATCCCTTAAGAGGGACAGGTAATAATTATTTATAAGCTTTTATGGCAAATGGAGGCTAGTCCCCTCACTTTCCATACTGTGTGTCCATAATTTAACAGATGTTACAGTTATTTTTAATTTGAGGGATAGGCATGCATGTAATAAAGTGCCTTAAACCTTCTAAATTGGACTTGTCCTTTCTTCATTTTGGACTGTACCATTAGTTCTTTATGGGGTCACTAAGCTTGCTGAAAATGTATTGACTGAATAGCATACAATGCAGACCATGATCAGACTGCACAGATGAGCTGGCTGATCTTGGTCTGCATTGACTGCAAAGTCAGTCGTCATAAGCGCCCACAGCATTGTCTGCCTGGACAACAGTAAACACAATGCTTACAGATCAAATTGAGTTGCCTTGAATTTGCTACCTATTAATTTAAAAGATTTTGGGTATTGGTCAGTTTTAATACAGTAATTGAACAATTATATGGCTAGTGTTCCTTTGATACCTTGCAGATCATATTAAAAGCAATCCTCAGCTTCAACACATTTTATAGCCACATTGATGAACCATACCAGTTTTCATTTTCCCTTCATCACAATAAAAACAAGAGGGCCAAGATGGCCCTTGATCGCTCACCTGAGAAAGATGACTGCTTAAGAAATAAAGATGCTAGAGTGTAAACAAAGTGAAATTTTATAACTCCTAAATACACTATCAGTGATAATTGAACCCGATTGCGAGATTATGGGCATAAACATTGTCTTAAAGTTTAAAAAATATTGTTAAAAAAAATGAAGATGGTAAAGAGTAAACAAAGTGAAATCTTGCATTTTTTGTATTAAAAGGGGCATAACTCCTGACCTAATGAACAGATCTCAGCTTTAATCAAACTCAGTCGAGGCATTTTGGTCATAAGCATTGCCATAAAGTTTGAAGATGATTGCTCAAAAGATGAAGATGCTTGAGTGTAAACAAAGTGAAATCTGGCATTTTTTTTATATTAAAATGGGTTTAACTCCTGACCTAATTGACCGATCTCAGCCACAATCGAACTCAATCAAGACATTATGGTCAAAAATATTGTCATAAAGTTTGAAGAAGATTGCTCAAAAGATGAAGATGCTAGAGTGTAAACAAACTGAAATTTGACAATTTTTTATATTAAAAGGGGCTTAACTCCTGACCTAATCGACCCATCTCAGCCATAATCGAACTCTATCAAGACATTATGGTCATAAGCATTGCCATACAGTTTGAAGATGATTGCTCAAAAGATGATGATGCTAGAGTGTAAACAACATAAAATCTGGCATTTTTTTAATATTAAAAGGGGCATAACTCCTGACCAAATTGACAGATCTCAGTCATAATCGAACTCAATAGAGACATTATGGGCATAAATATTGTCTTAAAGTTTGAAGATGATTGCTAAAGAAATAAAGGTGATAGAGTGTAAACACTAAAATTGTTGACGCCGCACGACGCACACTGCACGACGGACACTCACGGGATCACAATAGCTCACCCTGAGCTTTGCTCAAGTGAGCTAAAAATTTATGAAAAATTTTGTGAAAGACTTTCTTCTTTAAACTGTAACTGATGTACATTCACTCTGGTAACAGTATGCAGAAACACATAGTCCTGGTTTCAGAGGTTGACAGAAACAAATGACTTCATTCAAAAATAAGTAAAAATAAAAATTTCAGACTCTATACGGCCTCCTCCTCAACATGGTTTGATGACAATATCACCTGATACTAGACTCTCCTAAAGGTGATTAAAATCAATAACGTTTCTAGAAGTGTCAATGGACTATCTTAATCCAATGATTGTTTGAAGTTTATTCTCCCAGACATACTGGCTATGACATTGGTAATTGACGTCATAAGGCCAGAGGTGATTTGCCATGAAAAGATAAGATCAGGATCTGTGACAACTCTGGATAATGGAGAAAAGAGCCTTGAAGATGCAGGCATGCATGCACAAACATGTATATGCAAGCAAACAATTTCAATTCAGAATAGCTTTGCACAGGAGGGTCTATGAATAAAGAATAATACATTTACAAGGAAATTACCTTCTGTTATTTTTTATTTTAGAGTAAATAACTTTCACCCAAACACTGATTTTATCTGAATTAAACTGTAAGTTATTTTATCATCAAGACAAACATTTCTAACAAGTTTGTCAAAGATTTGACTTAAAATGTGAGAAAGATTCAGCTAATAATGTGGCCCCTAGAGTGTAAACAGGATTATACAAGATTTGACCTAGTGACCTGCTTTTTGACCCGTCCCACCCATGACTTAACCTGATCAAGATATTATCAAGATAATTATTTTGAGAAAGTCAGATTTAACTAAGATTTGGCCTAATTACTTACTTTTAGACCCCGCCCCTCCCACTGCAACATTATCAAGACATACAGTCTGAGCAAGCTTGAGGAAGACTGGATCAAAATTGTGGCTTTTAGGGTGTAAAGATAAAATTGTTGATTTTTTTTAAAATAATTAAGGCCATAATTGGCCAATGGCGGTCATAAGCATACTTAGCTGAGAGATTATGACCATAAACACTGTTGTGAAGTTTGAATAATGATTAAGAAATGGAGGATACTAGATAGTAAACAAGATGAAATCTGGCATTTTTTTTCATAAATAAAGGGCATTACTCCTAATCTAATGAACAAATATCTGCTACAAACGAATTTGACCGAGAGATTATGGTCATAAACATTGTCATAAAGTTTGAAAACGATTGTTCAACAAGGGTCATGACTGCCACAAAATACGCCCATCACAGTATGGGGACTCTCAGAAATAGCTCAGAGAAACAAGCTATTGTCTCCTAAATCCCATTAGTTAATGAATGTTACTTATTTCCATTAATTTGAAGGAAAATGTCTCTTTTGACTTATTCAAGTGTTCAAGGGCCATAACTTCTAAGTCATTCACGCGATAATGCTGAATATCGAACTCATCCGCGATTTTATGGCCATGCACATGTGTGGAAAGTTTGAAAAGGATTGGGCTAACGGTATTGAAGTTAGAGCCTGGACAATCACAATTTCAAGTATTTTGTGTACGTCAAGGGCCATAACTTTTAAGTCTTTCACGCGATAATGCTGGATATCGAACTCATTCGTGATATTATGGCCATGCACATGTGTGAAAAGTTTGAAAAGAATTGGGCTAACGGTATTGAAGTTAGAGCCTGGACAATCACAATTTCAAGTATTTTGTGTACGTCAAGGGCCATAACTTCTAAGTCATTCACGCGATAATGCTGGATATCGAACTCATCCATGATATTATGGCCATGCACATGTGTGAAAAGTTTGAAAAGGATTGGACTAACGGTATTGAAGTTAGAGCCCAGACAATCACAATTTCAAGTATTTTGTGTACGTCAAGGGCCATTACTTCTAAGTCATTCACGCGATAATGCTGGATATCGAACTCATCCGAGATATTATGATGATGAATGTTGAATGTTAAAAGGTTTTAATTGCCCGGACAAAAAGCATTTTTTTATATTAAAAGGGGCAAAACTCCTGACCAAATTGGCCAATTCGCCATAATCAAACTTGTTCAAGAGATTATGGTCACTGAAGATGATTGTTCAAGAAATGAAGATGCTAGAGTGTAAACAACGTAAAATCTGGCATTTTTTTATGTTAAAAGGGACATAACTCTGACCTTATTGGCCTTTCTCCGCCATAATCGAACTCCATCAAGAGATTATGGTCATAAGCATAGTATTGAAGTTTGAAGATGATTGTTCTAGAAATGAAGATGCTATAGTGTAAACAAAGTGAAATCTGGAATTTTTTTTATTTAACCCTTTCCCTCATAGAGGACACCATGAAAAGACCTATGCAAACAGCATAAAACCAGATCAGCCTGTGAGTAACCCGCAGGCTGATCAGGTTTTATGCTGTTCGCTGCTCCTCAGTGGTCTGGAAATGAGGATTTTGTAATTAAATTTGTTAAGGTTTAACTGTGGTTTTCTGCAGATCAGGCTTTATGTGATACCTATTGAGGGCGTCAAAATGAGTCTATATGAGGGAAAGGGTTAAAAGGACATAACAGCTGATCTAATTGGCAATTCTCTGCCATAATCGAACTCATATGAGAGATTATGGTCATAAACATTATCATAAAGTTTGAAGGTGATTGTTAAAAAAATAAAGACGCTAGAGTGTAAAATAGTGAAATCTGACTTTTTTTTTACATTAAAAGGGGCATAATTCCTGACCTTATTTGCCAACTTAGCCATAATCAAACTTGATCTAATGATTATGGTCATAAACATTGTATTAATGTTTGAAGATGATTTCTTAAGAAATAAAGATGCTAGAGTCATGGTAAACACTAAAAATTGTTGACGCACGACGGACATTCAAGTTTCACAAAAGACTGCAATAAAAGCAACATGGCACCTACAGGCTACCCAGCAAATGTTGATGCTAATGTCATAAGAAGGTGCCATTCAAACACAACGCCCAGCTCTTGAAAAAATTTCTCTTTATTTTCAATCATTTAAAACGTTTTTCTGAGATTGTTGAAGAACATAATGATGGCATGAATTTCAAGTCAATGTAACAATTGCATTTTTACGATGTTTACATTGGTGACACCACACAAGAAATGTTGCATTTTTTTTTTTTTTTCGAAAGAATGCTGAAATGATGTCAATTCTCAAATTACGTCAAGTTTGGTGCAATTCCCATGTCTTTATTTTATTCAATTAACACTTATGTAATTAATCAAGTATTGTCAAAATTGTGTGTACCACCTATAGTATGTCACAATGGTTATTGAAATGAATGGCTCACAGACCTAATAAGAGGTGTCATTATTTTAGTTGATCTTGTACAGTGAAATCTCTTTACAACAGCATTCATTATAACGGCAACCTCACTAAAGTGCATAATCCTTCTATGTCTTTATGCTTTACAACGGCAACTTCTTTATAACAGCAAAATACACTGAAACAAACACCGCCGTTGTAAAGAGAGTTGACTTTAATATAAATGTTCAGATTTATGTTATTTACAAGTATTTTCTTTTTTATTCTTTTTTATTTTTGAATTTAGGGAGCAGTGCCTCTGAGTTATATTACAAGAATACAGACAAAACTGTCAGGAAAATAAAATGACTGCTTAGATCACATGCTTAAGAAGTTAAATGTGAAATAAAATTATTTAGCTTTTTGATGTTGATTTATTAATCAGAATAACAGCTTTAACAGACTGACTGAAGAAAAAGTCACTGATATCACTCATTCAACTGTATGGATAGGTCAAGGGGCTGGTCACAGACATGTGCCTATCATGGTAATAATCCTTCCCATGCTAGATTTTTTAATTGGTCTTGTCCTGTCTTCATTTTGGACTGCACCATTAGTTGTTTATGGGGGTACTTGCTAAAAATTTATTGACTGCAGACCATAATCAGACTTAATCTTTCACCTTATTCATGCATAAATTTACATCTTGATCAATATTAATTTACTGAACTTTAAATGGTTTATAAAACATCTGAGTGACAATATTGTGTTTAGCAAACAGGAGACCCTGATCAGACAGTTTCTCTCAGGAGCTGACTCATGAACTAGGTCTGCTGTGTTTGCAAATGCATCAAAACAAGACCACATCAGGTAAAGAAACAAAAGTAAATTTGCAGTTAAAAATGCAAAAGTTAATGAATTTTATATCAGAAATGCTCTAAAGACTTTGTATCTCAACTGATTTTTTTAGTTTACTGTTGCTGCGACAATATTTCAGTCATATAGTGACCTCCAGCTAATTACAGGTGGAGGAAGACCTTGAATGCATTGTGGCATCCAGGTAGAACCCCCAACCTACTGCAAGCCAGCTGGAAGGCTTCCTAACATGAAAATCCAAATTACTCTACCGGGACTCGAACCCAAGTGGTGAGGGGCTGAGTGAGTACTTAGGTAAGTAACTTCACCTTCTTGGCCACGGAGGCCCCTGACTGTCTCCATTCAAAAATGGTTTCCTATCAAAGTATAGCATTTAGTGGACTAGAGCAATAGCCAATATTGTATTATAGTACTGAACCATTTAAATGATAGGTCTGATGTAAGGATGCAAGCCCAGGATCCCATCAGTTTGTTTTCTGATAAAAGGTTAAGTCTGCAGTATTTAGACCAATCATCGACTGAAAAACAATATGCATCAATGAAAATATAAATAATAAGGTACTGAAAATATAAGCTGTAATCAAAAGATCAAAATTACTAAGGGAGTGAAAATATCATACAAGTTTTCAATGCCTTTCACAGTAGTCCTACAGTTATTATCTTTTTTTCTATTTGATTTTTTAATTTTAAGAAACAAAAGAAATCAAAGGCATGAAGGGCAAAAAAAAATGTCAAGCAAATTAGGTTTTGGAAATTGTGACTTGACACATTTGCAAATTACTATTTGGTTTTGTTTCATGTATGTTATTATGCATTGGCAATAAAATAGGTTTAAAAAAGGTTTAAACTAGAAAGCTGAAAGGGTTGCAGAATACTGAACAGAGCATATTATTTATTTATTTATTAGTGTAAACATATAAGAATACCGTGAAATGTTACAGTTCACTGCTTTATTATACATGAATTTGATTTGCCAGTCTAACTATCTCATGAATTTTAAATGGCATTTCTACTTTGCAGTTTAATGCTTCAGAAATGTCTGTTTGCTCCCAATTTTTCAGAAATCTAACTTAACCTCTTTATGCTGCTTAATTTTAACAAATTTCCATAAAGATATTTTTCATAATGTATGTTATCAATACTATGCAAACCATACATACGCAAAAGCATTTCTTCCCTACCTAACAAATACATATATAAGAATCTGACATGTCAGATTCTGGCAGTAAATTGTGATTATAACAACAAACAAAAAACATGAATGAACAGACTGTGAACAAATTACTATTTGTAATCTAACACCCAGAAAATAGTTTCAAATTATAACTGAAAATAATAATAAAACATGTGTAAAACATTTCCACATCATATGATTAATGCATCTTTTTTTATCAAAGTTAGGTGCATCAAACACTTTTAACCTAACTGTTCAAGTTCAACACACTATGCATGTATATAGAAGATATTTGGTCTAAAAGTTATATGTAACATGTAAAATATAAGAAAATATGTGACAATTGAATGAAACAGGAAACAGCTGTTTTAGTATAATATCATATGATAAATAAATAATCATGGCTTTCGATATGTTTTTTATTTAATAAGATATACTTGAGCACCATACGACACTAGATTCAGATAACAACTTCCATTGGAATGAGAGTGTAATTGTCACAGGCACCATGAGAAAGTAAAGCCTCCTGAAATATTGAGACTTCAGCAACAGAAATTAAGAAATCTTTGATATTCTATATCTATTGATTGTTGCTTGATGTAGTTATACAAATAAATCAAACCCTTGCTTATATCTTATTCAATTTTTAACTTTCATTCCTGATATATTGATTTTCCCCCAATAAAAAATGTTGATATATATATTTTTAATTTAAGATATTGATCACTAATATATAAATATCACATCCCTCAGAATGTTTACCCAAAACTAGTTGTGTTAACCGAGGCGTTAGCCAAAGTTGACAATTACCTGTCAAGGGTGAACAGAATATTCTATCACCCTCTGAGGGATATGATATTTATTTTATCATACCAAACAGAATATAACAAATTAATTAATGCTACACAAAGGTGTCACAAAATCAGGTTATTTAGAAGGATATTTTATTCATAATAATTAATTAGTAGATTTTAATAAGCATCTAGGCAAGGGAAGTAGTAGGTGTGGTTAATGATGATTTTTACCCTCTGATGTCACAATAAGCTTTATAGTAAAACTTCAAGTGAGAAGTGAGGTATAATAATACCAGTTATAGGTAGGCCTGCATATTCTCTACAATATTAGGTGAACTGTTTTAATTATTTCAAATTAAGTGATCATAATTTCCAAAAGTCTTTCAGTCTTTTTGGGGACTTTTCTACAGTCTTGCTTAAGGGTGACACAGGTTGTCCTCAGCATTCAGTTGTAAAGCTCACCCAATGACAGTACATAATGTGTCCACAGTGCTATCTTGCATGAGGCAAACATTTACACATATAATTTCCCTGTCTATTGATGATATTTATTTTATTCAAATGATGTTGTAGGTAATTTCCTGTCATAGGGGGTACAAAAATGATTATGTCCTTCATTATTTTGATTTTCTTTCTATATATGTGACACAGTTAAAACAGTTAAAATACACATAAAGGATTGATATTCATAATCATTTTGCACCCAAAATATATTGTATGAAGTATTTTTGACTTCAAATGATGCATGGTTTTTTTGAAATTATTCATTTGTATATGTCCCAAGGAGTGAGATCATTTACAAGCCTTATGTGTAACAGAGTGATACAAATTATCTTTAAATTATTTTCATAATTGTAAGACACGTAATGGAAGGCCTATATACACATATTGTAAGAAAATATATAAAAAATCTGGTATCTCCTTACCTTAGAGATGCGATTGATCACCACACTTCCAAAAACCGAGCATAATTTTTAAAAGATCAGTTAGAGGTGTAACTTAAAGTCAATACACTGAATTGCCTATCGGCAGGAATAGCAGTTAAATCAACCTAGATGAGTAAAAGAGTAATGTATGATAATATAATCACAAAATATTTCCTGTTAAACAATTTTGACATGAATTAAGCGTGTAACATTAAAATTTTACAATAATTTACAAGCCATCGGTTTCGAGACTATCTTTTCAAAACCATCATGTAGTATGTTGCACTTTCCGCCTTCTTTATTTCCTTGGGCCCTATAACGAAATTACGCAACGTAGAATGTTTTACGCGGGAAATAAACAAATGACAGTCATTTTTATGGTCATTTCCTTGGGTTACTATCATAGGGGTCAGTATTAATTCCTTAATTGTATGATTCCTTTTATGATTTTTAATGAAATAAACATCCCATGTCCCATAAATCACCAGTATCATCATCAAATGTAAAAGCGCAAGGCTCTGTATTTTAAGAGTTTATTACATATAAAGCATAAATGGCTTATTAACCATTAAATGACATTACATGAACAATAATTATTCGTTGTAATGGTTTGATAAATACTTATTACAACACTTATCATTTACGGGACAGCCTTATGTAATTTACGAGACCAAATAATTCATATTGAGTACCACAAATAAAAAAAGATACACTTGATTACAAATGTTCCAATATGATTCGATAAATGTCAAAGTGTCAGAATAGAACAGATTTTTTCGAAACTGTCTTTTTCTTTGGATATTGTTCAGGTTGGAAAAACAATAACAAAATAAAATGGAAATTTAAATGTTTCCCTTTTGTTTTGCTTCAATATTTGAAAATATGGTGAGACCAATCCATTGAAAAAAAATCACTGATCCTACTCTGCATACATTTGTATTTTGATAAAAAAAAGGTTTTATTCCATTACATTTTGACATACATCTTAAACAAGAAGGATTAACAGGAGTAGAACCTCGAAAATTACTTCAACATATGAACAGTCACTTTATCAATAATTCAGTATTTCCAAAAGTATGACAGTTGTACTCGTAGAATTTGACACAAAGTCAATTCTAACGTTGGACATTTCAAAACTGTTCAGTTGATCTCTATACAAGAAAGTGTAAAAATCAGATATTTTTTATCACACGGCGTCACCCTTAAGTAGGATTGAGTGCTGAATGTAATATCAAGTCACAGACAAGTAGCATGATACACTGGACCAATTGTAACAAAAGTCCCTTATATGCTGAGCATTAAGCAAGGGTGTTATGGCAGAACTTGTTTTGTTGCCACTACAAATTTAACTCAAAACTCAAACTTCCTGGGATCTTATTCATGCACAAAGCATCTTAAAAAAATATATATTATTTTTTATATAGAACACATTTGCTTTATCATTTCTTGATTTTGATAGAATTCCTAAAAATGGTAGATATGTGTTCCTTTCATCTGGTAAATTAGTTGTTAAACTAGAAAAGCTAGATATTCCATAAACCATAGGATTTATTTAATTTTACAACAGTTAAGCCTGGAGTCTTAACCATTTACCTCATAAATTATAGAAGCCAATGATGCCATTGAAAACAGAGCAGACTTAGATCAGATAACTCTTTCCAGGAGCTGTCTGATCAGGGTATCCCACGGTACCCATACAGCCCCTATTCCCTAGGCAGGTGCTCTAAACACTAGGCTACCAGGACCAAAACAGCCCATGTTCCCTGGGCAGGTGCTCTAAATACAGGGCTACCAGGACTGTAAAGTCCCTGTTCCCTAGGCAGTTTCTCTAAACACAGGGCTACCAGGACCCATACAGCCCCTGTTCCCTAGGCAGGTGCTCTAAACACTGGGCTACCAGGACCCATACAGCCCCTGTTCCCTGGGCAGGTACTCTAAATACAGGGCTACCAGACCCATACAGTCCCTGTTCCTTAGGCAGGTGCTCTAAACACAGGGCTACCAGGACCCATACAGTCCCTGTTCCCTAGGCAGGTGCTCTAAACAAGGCTAACCAGGACCCTAAGATCTGTTCTCTAGCGGTGCTTAACGCTACGGATCCATACAGTCCCTGTTTCCTAGGCAGGTGCTCTAAACACAGTGCTAACAGGACCCATACCATCCCTGTTCCCTAGGTAGATGCTCTAAACACAGGGCTACCAGACCCATATAGCCCCTGTTCCCTAGGCAGGTGCTCTAAACACAGGGTTACCAAGACCCATACAGCCCCTGTTCTCTAGGCAGGTGCTCTAAACACTGGGCTACCAAGACCCACACAGCCCCTGTTCTCTAGGCAGATGCTCTAAACACTGGGCTACCAAGACCCATACAGCCCCAGTTCCCTAAGCAGATGCTCTATACACAGGGTACCAGGACCTGTACAACCCATGTTCCCTATGCAGGTGCTCTAAACACAGGGCTACCAGGACCCTTCCCTAGGCAGGTGGTCTAAACACAGGGCTACCATGACCCTTCCCTAGGTAGGTGCTCTAAACACAAGGCTCCCAGGACTTTTCCCTAGGCAGTTGCTCTTAACACAAGGCTACCAGGACCCATACAGTTCCTGTTCCCTAGGCAGGTTCTCTAAGCACAGGACTACAGGACCCTTCCCTAGGCAGGTGCTCTTAGCGCTTGGCTCCTAGGACCTCGTAATTCAGTATAACTGGAAATAAATGTCCAGAATCCTCCTGTTCAATAAATCCTGTGAATCTTTATAATAAAAGATAAATTTCTTTCCTTATTAGCCTTTATTTCATTATAAATGTAAGCTACAAACATCTCATGTAAACAAGAACTCTGGAAAAGAAAATCAAACAGAAGCTGAGTCACATTCCCTCTTTTTTCTGAAGTAGTTTAATTTAATTAATGATTTGGATGTACATACTAGATGTGCTGACAGGCTGACAAGTTGTTACAGGCCTTTTTTCCAGATGTTAGGGAAAGGACCTTAATTTCATATTTTGGGGAAAATATTGTCCTTTGGGAAGGAAAAATCCTGGAGTATGATGCAAATTTTGGTAAAACGGCATAAATTGAAGAATATTTCAGTTGGGAAGGTGCCTATGGATGTCCACGAATATGATAAAAGAAGGAAAAAAAGCAATGAATTTATATAATAACCCTGATTTGGTCTAAAACGTTGTGTGTTTAGGAAATTGTCTCAGAAAATGAAAAGGCTATTTTCATTATACTAATAGATACTAAAACAAAGAATATTGCTAAAACGAGTTACAATCTATGAAACAATTGGGACATATCTTACTGTATAACCATTATTATATCATGCAGCCCTAATCAAAAACTTTAAATAATAAGATCAGTGTGCAAGCACTAAATTAATTATTGTAAAATTAATTATTTCTGTTAGTTAGGAATTGATTACTGCAACTAAGCCTATTTAAACTCATGAATATTTATGTACAAATTCATGACTTGATGTATATCAACAGTGGATTTTTCTTTGCCTTGCAGATAACAAAATCTGAGCTACAATATATATGAGCAAACAGAGAAGACCCTGAAAGGAGCATACTGATCTGGGTCTACTATGTTTGCTATAATATGTATATATGTGTATGTATGTATGTATATATATGTATGTATATATATATGTATATATTTGTATGTATATATTTGTGTATAAATGTGTCTATGTGAGGTAAAGGTTTTAACATTGCCTCACATTGGTTCATAAAGGTCCCATGAAGATTTTACTGTTTGCTATTTAACTCATTTTCATCTCTGAGATGGGAGAGTTACACTGTAATAACACAATAACATCTGCTTCAGCCCCAAGAACTGAACTTGCCTTCCTTTGGTGTATATTAAATGGCGTGTTTATTTTCTGAGTAAAATGATACAATTTCAATATTTAATTAACTGTTATAACAATTATTAAATGGATTAAATTTTTAAGCTGATCAGAGTAATTTGTAGATGTAATTTTGGAATACAAAATTGTATACTTAATTGTGAAGAATATAACTAAGAAATCATACAGTTGATTGACATGTTTGGGAATATTTCATGATTTAAAAGAATGTTCAATTGGGAATAGGTCAGAATGTTTGACCTATAGGGCATCTAGTATAAGAACTGTTAATTCATGCTATATCACTGGTTAAAACATTTAGATACTTGGGCAAAAACATATAATTTTGCATTTCTCTCAATTAAGTAATATATTGTCTAGGCCAAAATAGAAAGACAATTAGAGTTTTTAGAAAATCCATACCTTGTATTCAATTTTTATTTAATTCCACAGTTCTGAAATTTACTCATTTAGTTTTATATGCCTCAAACTATTTATATACAAAATATGAAGTAAAGACACAACAAATAAGGAGTCTCTTAAATGTATTTAAATTTTTACAATTCATCATACCTGTTATGAAATTCTCTTTATATTTCATGTTTTTAAGTGGATTATTATATACTGTAAAACAAATAAAAACTATATTAAATAATTTTACAGTGAAAATTATTAAAAATATGATTTCACTCCTTCCAAAATTAAGTAAAAAAATTTTTTTTTCAGACTTCAGTTGCTTTGCTTTTTATCATTTCTGATTTTTTTTTTCAGATGCTGAAAAGAATACTAATCACCAGATTTATATGGTGCAGTGTGGTCAAAGCATGGAAAACTAATAAACAACTTTAGTTTTTAGCATACAAATAATATGTATATATATATATCTTTTTCAAACCCAATATTGTACACTCTCAATATTTTTAAGAAGTCAGTAATGCTTATTGTTTTCCCATCCAGCTGTTTCAAAACAGAGAATGGAGTATCTAGAAATCATTTCAGACCAGAAGAAGCTCACAATACACCCAAAGCACTACACTGACCTATTTTATACCATTAAAAAAGGAAAAAAAAAAGATTGCATTTAAAGTATATTGAAAAAATGACCAGTAGTTCCAAAGCAATCTTTCCTTTCAGTAGCAATTTCATGTTCCATCAAGAACAATATTTCCTCATTCCATTAACTATTGAAAAAAACAACAAAAAACACTTTTTCTTATAAAGCTTTCATTTTGAAAATATGGAATGCATTTAAACATTGCAAAACAGCCTTCCTCACCTGAATCGCTGCACATCCTTCTAACAGTGGGGGAGGCGGATTGGGCGGTGGTACCCTGTACAGAGGGGCGTCTGCTAGAGACCCTCTGGGCCGCTGGGATCACAGCCCGTGGGGAGGGGGGTACCACCGCCGGCTGCACAGTCTCGCTGGCAATAATGGTGCCGTAACCTAGCCAACTGTCACACTAAACACACACACAAACTCCAAACACTGAAGGTCATTTCCAAATATCGGAAGCAGAAGGCATCTTTCTCAGAATCCCCGTTTTCCCTCACTTTTCTCTACATATGTAATATCCCTTTGTGAACTTACTAATCTCCTGCAGTTGATTTCTGAATAAATTGTTTTCCCTCTAATGCACTATACTCCTTTTTACTTAATCTTTATGCAGGCAGCAAAACCTTAAGGCAGACGTCACTAATCCAAGTCAACTGTGACCTTCAAGAATATTATTACAAGCTTTGGCCATGATTTCTCAACACATGCAACTTGGAATTGCGTCTCCAAAATGAGCATGTGTGTCACTCCTGAGAATGTCTTTCTTTCAAACTAACAGCGATATCTTTTACACTTCCTTTGCCGAAGAATAATTATTACAAATGAGTGAAACATCAATAATTGGAGATTGAGGTATCTATTAAACACAGGGAAGTACCTAGCATCACTCAATGCTGGGTTATTGATTTTCTCTGGCAATTCCGGCAATTTCATGTTAGCGACATTTCGAGCAGGACATAGGAATCCTTCAAGGAACTTGTTAGAGAAAGAGGCATTCAGTGGGGGGAATTACTGATGCCTTGCTCAGCAAATGGCAATGGCATAAAAATATGGTTCGGGTGAAATACATTACTAAAGTAGGTCAGATCATTTCTCCATCCAATTATGGCTGTCTTGGCTTCATTCTTCCTTGTTTCTATTGATATCTATTTGATGTGGGATACGATAGAAATTGACACAGTATCATTAAATTATTGATTTTTCTCATTAGCTTTCACATGAAACAAAATTCCTCACAGAAATCCATAAAGATACTAATAGCTTTTGTAAGATTTTCCCTTTTCTAAAATATGACTGATTTTTACATTAAAATTATCTTGTTAAACTTAAGTCTTTGGACTGAACTGAAATATTTGTATTAGTGATAATTTAACTTATCTTGATAAAATATCAAAAATTCAGACATTAGGGCTGCAAGACTTATTGAAGACTTAATAGATACACCATCACAAAGCTATTCACTGAGCAAAATGGTAGGATGAATAGACAAGAGGCATCTTAGTTTTACAATTGTTGATTTTAATTAAAATCCTTCTTATCTCTAAACTTATTCAAATTATGTTGATCAATGATCATGCTCATGAAACATTATGAACATCATCAAATAATTTAATGAAGGTACCTAAACCATGTGTAGAACTACAGTATATCGTTAAGTCCAAAACTCTATTACAGTAAAACTTGTCTTATCCGACACCCACTGGGACCAACCGACAATGTTGGATAAGACAGGTTGCCGGATAAGGCAGGTCATTATACACCATACCTTAACGACTGATAGTCCAATCATTTGCTATATCAACTAAACTTTTGCAAGTGTGAATCTTTATTTCATGGTGTGTTCTTCTTGAAACCTTCTCTTATATATAGATATTTTGCAGCAAGCGGGTTTCAACGATGTTTGGTTATTTCCAGAGTCGGTGAATATTCAAATGTTTTGTATGGTCCTATCAACACGATTTAAAGATATTTATTTTAGCCATTGGCAAACAGCAGTACAAAATAGCTCGTCGTTATATCTTTTTAAAGAAATAAAACTTAACATGGAAAGAGCGTCATATTTGCATTTATTAGAAAATGTTCAACATAGAAATATCATAGCAAGATTAAGATTATCATCCCATAATTTATTAATCGAAACGGGTAGACATAGGCAAATTGAGAGAAATGATAGGAAGTGCAATTTATGTAATAGAAACGATATTGAAGATGAGTTTCATTTTATTCTTGTTTGTCCATTATATGCAGTTTTAAGATCAAAGTATATACCAAAGTATTATATAAATAGACCAATATGTTTAAATTGTAAATCTTTTATGTTCTGAAAATAAGAAATATTAACTAAACTAGCTATTTATTGTAAACAAGGATTTCAACTAGAGATAATACACTTAATGATTCAGGTTAATATTTACATAGCATATTTAATGTGATTTAAGTAAGTATTTCAAATATTTAAATTTTGTTAGTCACTCTCACATATAATCATCAAAGTTAATTAATAAAATTTTGTTCTGTTCTGTTCTGTTCTTATAAACTGTGTTCCTTTTTACTGCCATTAAGGATTAATTAATTTTGATATCAATGTTGAAATATATGTACAAATGAGTAACAAAAACACATGAGCTAAGTTAATCATCAAAGTTAATCACTCAAAATCCTTTCACATGTTGATAACAATAATAACATAATTGACTCAACACCTAAAGTAACGGATAGCAGATGTTCGGATAAAGCAGTGTAATTATAGTACAATTATCACTGATGGGACCTAATTCGTATGTCAGATAACAGGTAAACAGGTGACATTATGATCAGGTTATTTAAACAGACTTTGAATAGGAAAAACCATGGGAAAAGTGTCGGATAATCCATGTTGTTATGAAAAGGTGTCGCTATGGACAGTTTGCATTGTACCTGCATACAGCTGCCTCTATTTGTCAATTAAAAAATTCTAATAAAAGATGTAACCTTCAATTCATCCTATTAGGACTGTTACTTATATTTTTTTAAACATTAATAATATAATGTTGATTTCTGTAAGAACCTCCTTGTCTTTCCTTTAATAAACATGTATTGTGTTTATGATTAATTATCTTTAGTATAAATGACTTTACATGCTGATCTTTATTAATTTAATAATAAATAAACAATTCATCTATATGCATTTCGGCTATTGTCTGTTCAGTAGATTGTAAAGAAAATGACATTGACCCATTTTCTTTAAAACACAATATGGAACATGCTACTTATTTAGCAATATAATTACCGGTATGTCATAGCTGTCAATCTAGCTTTCATATATATACCAGTAAGCTCCAGGTATTATAATGCACGCTAGTGACAAGGGCCTGATGGTGTGGTTTATGATGGTGGTGTTTTCCTTGTCATCACTCATTCAGATTTCACACTATCACAATTATATTCTGAATATGACACCCAGGTTTATTTTCAGACACATGTATGTTTATTTCATTCTGCCATAAAGTTAGTTTGCAAAAGTTTTTAAACAAGGTTGCTTGCAATGCTGTTCTATTGTATCAAATTTCTGCATCACATGACATTTCGGTGCTATATTTAGACATTGATTTCCCTTTCTTTTACAATGCGGAGAAATAATACCAAAATTTTGTTTTCTGTCTTATCACTAAATGGTGATAATTTTCATGTTTATTTCAGTATAACTGCCTTATGTAAGTTGAAACTTAATTAAAATATGTTGATAATAAATGCTAGAGATAACATACTTAATAAACTGTAATGAAAAAAGAAAGTACACAAGCAAAAAAATCGCACATCATTTGGAGATATTTTGAACCATAACTGGCTTGAATTTCTAGCGATATATGGATAAAATATATATGCAACAGTGTTGCAGTGGGTAAAGTAATTGGCTATTCTCCATACCAATAGCGTTTGAAAGGGGTGTGGGTTCGTGTCCCAGCTGGAGAAAATTTTTTTTTTTTTTTTTTTTTTTTTTTTTTTTATTACTTAAAGCCAAAACATTTACTAAGTGCTACATAACTACATGTAGTCATCTGCTGAAGTGTGACAGAAAAAGTGCAACAGACAAAGTATGACAAACAGACAGAAAAAGAGGAATAACTAAAATATGGAACTTGTGCATGGCAATTCCTCTGGTGAAGCTCTGTCCATTAATGAAATTTCAATTGCATGAGTAGAGCAAAAGTTATTGCAGAATAAAAAGTGTGACAGGAAGAAGATGGAGAAGTGATCTCTATGTGTCACCTCTGCTTACAGCAGGTGACGAAAAAAATGAGAAAGGCCATAATTCTAGAAATGTGAGCTTAAAATCCAGCCTTCATGCACAACAAAATATAAAGGCATGTATTGTTAGTAAGTTTTTTTTACAATATTTTTATTACTTTTTTTTTGGCAATACAAGATATATTTATTTTGTTATACTGAATATCATTAATTCACCTATATTAAGTACATGTGTATATAAAATGAAATTAAAACAAGAGGCCCATGATGGCCCTAAATCGCTCACCTGAGATAAATAGGTTGACCCAAGGAACATCTGTACCAATTTATTTTAAAATCTGGCCAGTAGTTTTGAAGAAGATGATTTTTAAAGTTTTCATATTTTTTTTCTTTTTGTTGCCATGGCTACCAGAGTTCTACATGGATCAAGTTTATTTTAGCAGCTTTTGTGAAGGTTGACCCAAGGATCATCCCTGCCAAGTTTAATCAAATTCTGTCCAGTGGTTTCAGAGGAGATGTTGTTTAAAGGTTTCTCTATATACATATAAGGCAAATAAGCCCCGCCCCTGGCGGCCATGTTTTTCTACGGATCAGAATAATTTTAGCAACTTTGGTAGAGGTTGACCCAAGGAATATCTGTACCAATTTATTTTAAAATCTGGCCAGTAGTTTTGAAGAAGATGATTTTTACAGTTGTTTTTTTTTTCTCTTTTTTTAGTTGCCATGGCAACCAGAGTTCTACATGGATCAAGTTTATTTTAGCAACTTTTGTGAAGGTTGACCCAAGGATCATCCCTGCCAATTTTAATCAAATTCTGTCCAGTGGTTTCAGAGGAGATGTTGTTTAAAGGTTTCTCTATATACATATAAGGCAAATAAGCCTCGCCCCTGGCGGCCATGTTTTTTTTTGGATCGGAATAATTTTAGCAACTTTGGTAGAGGTTGACCCAAGGAACATCTGTATCAAATTATTTTGAAATCTGGCCAGTAGTTTTGAAGGAGATGATTTTTAAAGTTTTCAAATTATTTTTCTTTTTGTTGCCATGGCAACCAGAGTTCTTCATGGATCAACTTTATTTTAGCAACTTTTGTAGAGCCTCACCCAAGGAACATTCCTGCCAAGTTTCATTAAATTCTGTCCAGCGGTTTCAGAGGAGATGTCGTTTAAAGCAAATTGTTGACGACGGACGACTGACGACGCACGACGACGGACGCCGGACGAAGGGCGATCACAAAAGCTCACCTTGAGCACTTTGTGCTCAGGTGAGCTAAAAACAAGAGCTCCGCTAAGAGTGGGGCAATATATGCGTGAAGAGAGGTATTGGAAGTGAAATACCTTTGACGAATGGATAAGCAGTCTTTATCAACAGCAACATTTTAATAACAGGGATGCAGACAGACAGAAAGAAGGAGGGCAAACTTACAGTCCCCTCTTGTGTAAACATCAGTAGGGGACTAATAAACAGACACAAAATATTTTCACATTATATCAGTATGACATGCTGCTTCACACTGTGACCTTGACCGAATACATCTGAAACTTGCACTTGATCTGCACTTCATCTCAGTATGGTTGCCATTTCTGGCAAAAAGTTTAAATCTGCTTAAGCGATTCAAGAGACACAAAACGGACACAAAATATTCTAACATTATAACAGCATGACATGTGACCTTCAAGTGTGACCTTGACCTTGAACCAAGACATCCGAAACCTATGCTCTGAACATCTTCTCAGTATGGCTGACATTTCTGTCAAATAATTTCAATTTCCTTTCAGTGGTTCCAAAGATACAGAGTGGACAAAAAATTGCTAACAACCTTCAAGTGTGACCTTGACCTTGAACCAAAACATCTGAAACCTACACTCTGCACATCCTCTTTGTTCTGTTGAGATTTCTGTCAAATCTGGGGCCTCCATGGCCGAGAGGGTAAAGTCGCTGACATTAACACTCACTCAGCCCCTCACCGTGTGGGTTCGAATCCCGGCAGGGTCATTTGGATTTTCATGTGAGGAAGCCTTCCAGCTGGCTTGCAGTAGGTAAGTGGTTCTACCCGGATGCCTCCGTGCATTTGGGGTCTTCCTCCACCTAATTAGCTGGATGTCACTATAGGACTGAAATACTGTTGAAGCGACGGCAAACTCAAAAAGTCAAGTCATAGTCGATAGTCAAATAATTATAATTTCCTTCCAGTTGTTCTAAAGATACAGAGCGGACACAAAATATTCTAACATTATAATAGCATGACATGTGACCTTCAAATGTGACCTTGATCTCGAACCAAGACATCTGAAAACTACGCTCTGCACATCCTCTCTGTATGCTTAACATTTCTGTCAAATAATTTCAATTTCTTTCCAGTGGTTTTTAAGATAAAAGTGAACACAAAATTGCTAACGGATGGACAACCTGTGGCATAACATAATACAGCCCATCAAGCTTATAAATATACATACATTTAATAATGAAAGTTTGTTGTTTTATAATTGCTTCCACATATTCATATAATCCTAAAAACTGTCGGATATTCATATAACCCTATAAACTGTAGGCAAGATAAAAAGAGAGAGTAAGAGTGGCATTTGTCCATTGAGACAAATGATGTGTTCATCTTTTCTTTTAAGGACCGTGTTCACGCAAGGTTAAAGTTGGTTAATAACATTGGGTTTATTGGCACCGTTTAAAAAATTTGATCATCGTTTATTAAATTTACTTGATAAGCAAAAGAAATGCAATATCATTGCATTCAAACCCCTGTTCTCTCAGTGCTACTGGTGCTTTGATTGATTCCAATATTCACAGGCTGCCAATACATCTTTGGAACAAGAGTGCCAGTGCTGCAATATACGCCGCCACAAAATATAAAGACCAAGAAGGTCTTTTAATTATTACTTTTAACATTTCTGTAAGCATAAGCTCATAATGAAGTCTGTGAGACCAATTAATTTAGCTGAAAGAGCAATATATTCGCGAATATACTTTTCTCAAAGTGAGGCAATCACTAAAGATGATGAAAAGACAGGGGCCTGAGATTGTGGTAATTTCATGGAGAAAAAAAAATCAAAGAATTCCTGCTGGAGTCTCTATCAAAATGGCCGAACATAAAAATGGTAATTTCATGGAAAAAATAAAAAAACTACCATTGGAATCTCTTTTAGAACTACCGAACTACAAATGGTAATTTTGATAAAAAAAAATCACAAAACTACCATTATAATTACAGAATGGTAAAACGCATTAAATGGAAAAGAAACAGAAAACAGAGTATTGGATTGGATATTTGGAGCTTAATTTAACAAAATATTTCAGTCAGGAAGAAAAAAAGATACCTATGAACAGAGATAGAACCCTAAAAAGGCTTCCAATATGAAAGTAGGTCAAATAGCAGTTACAATATGAATCCTTTTTTCTTTCTCCGCATAACTCTTGCAAAAATCACTGTACCAGAAATCCCTGCTTTATGCACATTTACCTGTTTAGAAACTTGAGTTGTGTTTTCAAGAGACCATGTTTAACAAGAGGGCCAAGATGGCCCTAGATCGCTCACCTGAGAATAGTATCATTCATTGCCTATACAAAACAGATTGCTTTAGAATTAAGATGATGAGGTGAAACAATGTTCAGGAATTTTCTGACCCCATCCACAAAATATCACAACATATTCTTTGGTTGGCCAAAAATTCCGTAAACAAGATTTTTCTAAGATTTGACCTATGACCTACTTTCTCCGCCCCCCATTTTCAAAGTTCAGATATCATCAGACAAACATCTGACCAAGTTTGAGGAAGATTCATCAAAACTGTGGCCTTTAGTGTGTAAACAAGATTTTTCTAAGATTTGACCTATTGACCTACTTTTCGGTCCGGCCCTGCCCATTTTCGAAAGGGTTCAAGATATCATCAAGACAAACATTCTGACCAAGTTTGAGGAAGATTGGATTTAAATTGTAGCCTCTAGTGTGTAAACAAGATTTTTCTAAGATTTAACCTACTGACCTACTTTTTGATCCAACCTGACCCATTTTCGAAAGGGTTCAAGATATCATCAAGACAAACATTCTGACCAAGTTTGAGGAAGATTGGATCAAAATTGTGGCCTCTAGTGTGTAAACAAGATTTTTCTAAGATTTGACCTACTGACCTACTTTTTGATCCAACCTGACCCATTTTCAAAAGGGTTCAAGATATCATCAAGACAAACATTCTGACCAAATTTGAGGAAGATTGGATCAAAATTGTGGCCTCTAGTGTGTAAACAAGATTTTTCTAAGATTTGACCTACTGACCTACTTTTTGATCCAACCTGACCCATTTTCGAAAGGGTTCAAGATATCATCAAGACAAACATTCTGACCAAGTTTGAGGAAGATTGGATCAAAATTGTGGCCTCTAGTGTGTAAACAAGATTTTTCTAAGATTTGACCTACTGACCTACTTTTTGATCCAACCTGACCCATTTTCGAAAGGAAGATTTTTCTAAGATTTGACCTACTGACCAACTTTTTGATCCGACCTGACCCATTTTCGAAAGGGTCCAAGATATCATCAAGACAAACATTCTGACTAAGTTTGAGGAAGATTGGATCAAAATTGTGGCCTCTAGTGTGTAAACATCAAAATTTTTGACGGAGAAGATTTTTCTAAATTTGACCTAGACCTACTTTTTGATCCAAAGGGTTCAAGATATCATCAAGACAAACATTCTGACCAAGTTTGAGGAAGATTGGATCAAAATTGTGGCCTCTAGTGTGTAAACATCAAATTGTTGACGGACGACGGACGACGGACAATCAAGTATCCCAAAAGCTCACCCTGAGCTATGCTCAGGTGAGCTAAAAAGGCATAACTATTGCAAATATTGGTGAACATCAAAAACCCTGCTTTGTGCATATCTACCCAGTATAGTAATGACATTGTCCAAGTTTTGAAAAGATAAGGTCAGAAACATACAAGAAATGGCATTCACAAGGCTGAAATATAAATCAGCTAAAGAATATAAGTTTCAAGGGACACAAATCTTGTAACAAGAGTGCCAGTGATGCTACAATATATGCCGCCACAAAATATAAAGACCAAGAGGGGTCTTTTAATTATTGCTTTTAACATTTCTGTAAGCATAAGCTCATAATGAAGTCTGTAAGACCAATGAATTTAGCTGAACAGAGATAGAACCCTAAAAATGCTTCCAATATGACAGTAGGTCAAATAGCAGTATCAATATGAATCCTTTTTTCTTTCTCCGCATAAACTCTTGCAAAAATTACTGTACCAGAAAATCCCTGCTTTATGCACTTTTACCTGTTTAGAAACTTGAGTTGTGTTTTCAAGAGACCATGTTTAGAAAGGCATAACTATTGCAAATATTGATGAACATCAAAATCCCTGCTTTGTGCATATCTACCCAGTATAGTAATGACACTGCCCAAGTTTTGAAAAGATTAGGTCAGAAACATACAAGAAATTGCATTCACAAAGCTGAAATATCCATCAGCTAAAGAGACTAAGTTTCAAGGGACAAAAATCTTGCAAAAATTAATGAACTGGAAAATTCCACTTCATGCACATCTATCCATTATAGTAATGACATTGACCAAGTATTGAAAAGATTCATTCAGAAACGTAGGAGGAGTTGCGTTCACAAGGCTGCAATATCAATCTGCTACAGAGACTAAGTTTCAAGGGACACAAATCTTGTATAAATCAATGGACCGGAAAATCGCCACTTCATGCAAATCTTAGTAACCCATTATAGTAATGACAATGACCAAGTTTTGAAAAGATTCATTCAGAAATGTAGGAGGAGTTGCATTCACAAGGCTGCAATATCAATCAGCTGCAGAGACTAAGTTTCAAGGGACACAAATCTTGTAAAAATCAATGGACCGGAAAATCACCACTTCATGCACATCTACCCATTATAGTAATGACATTGACCAAGTTTTGAAAAGATTCATTCAGAAATGTAGGAGGAGTTGCGTTAACAAGGCTGCAATATCAATCAGCTACAGAGACTAAGTTTCAAGGGACACAAATCTTGTAAAAATCAATGGACCGGAAAATCATCACTTCATGCACATCTACCCATTATAGGAATGACATTGACCAAGTTTTGAAAAGATTCATTCAGAAATGTAGGAGGCGTTGCGTTCACAAGGCTGCAATATCAATCAGCAACAGAGACTAAGTTTAAAGGGACACAAATCTTGTTAAAATTGATAAACCGGTAAATCCCCACTTCATGCATATCTACCCATTTTAGTCATGCCACTGATCAAGTTTTGAAAAGATTAGTTCAGAAATGTAGGAGGAGTTGCGTTCACAAGGCTGCAATATCAATCAGCTACAGAGACAAAGTTTCAAGGGACACAAATTTTGTCAAAATCAATGAACCAGAAAATCTCCACTTCATACACATATTTACCTATTATAGTTATGACATTGACCTAGTTTTGAAAAGATTCATTCAGAAATGTAGGAGGAGTTGCGTTCTCAAGGAAAAGTTTCAAGGGACAAAAATTTTGTTAAAATCAATGGACCGGAAAATCACCACTTCATGCACATCTACCCATTAAAGTAATAACATTGACCAGGTCTTTCTAAGATTTGACCTGGTGACCTAGTTTTTGACCCCACGTAACCCAATTTTGAACTCATCCGAGATATCCTGTAGACAAACATCCTGACCAATTTATGAAGAAAACTGTGGCCTTAGAGTGTTCACAAGGTTTTCTAAGATTTGACGTGGTGACCTAGTTTTTGACCCCACATGACCCATTTTTGAACCCATCCAAGATAACATGTAGACAAACATCCTGACCAAATCTATTGAAGAAAACTGTGGCCTGTAGAGTGTTCACAAGGTTTATCTAAGATTTGACCTGGTGACCTAGTTTTTGACCCCACATGACCCAATTTCGAACTCATCCGAGATATCATGTAGACAAACATCCTGAAAATCTATTGAAGATTGGGCCGAAACTGTGGCCTCTAGAGTGTTCACAAGGTTTTTCTAAGATTTGACCTGGTGACCTAGTTTTTGACCCAACGTCACCCAATTTCGAACTCATCCGAGATATCATGTAGACAAACATCCTGATTAAATCTATTGAAGATTGGGCCGAAACTGTGGCCTCTAGAGTGTTCACAAGCAGTTGTTGACGACGGACGACGCACAACGGACAAAAGGCGATCACAAAAGCTCACTGAGCACAAGTGCTCAGGTGAGCTAAAAATCAAAAGGCTAGGAATTGTGGTTTCGGAGAAGAAGATTTTTAAATTTTTCATTTTTAAAATCTATTTTTAGCTCCTGTGACCAAGATTTTTGACCAATCAAAATAATTTTAACAACTTTGGTAAAAATATCAAAATCCAGTTAGTAGTTTAGAAGGAGATGTTGTTTAAAGAAATTGTTGATGACGGACACACACACGGACGACGGACAACGGACAAAAGGCGATCACAAAAGCTCACCATGAGCACGTTGTGCTCAGGTGAGCTAAAAATTATGTTCCTTGTTTCCCTTACGAAAATGGACAAAATAGGAAAGGTTTTGGAAAAAGTAACATTTTCTTTGTGGTTCACCTTTGGAACAGTATACCTGGCCTTAACATCTTGAGTTTTGTAACTTAAATCATTAAATCATTTTGTTCTACCACCCATCTCTTAAAGCAAACTAGTACATGCACTAAAGACAAAGAAAAAAACTAGAGCACCATTACTCATGAGTAAAGGAGAGACAAGGGAATTGAATAAAGCAGCTATATTGGCCAGTTTTCTACTATAAGGAGCATGTAAAAAAGAAATACGACTGAATTCATGAAACAAAGATATATGCCTGAATTAAGACAAATGTTGTATGTAATACACATACTATTTTGTAAGGTGAGCATGCAATGAATGAATGTATTGATTGATAATTGGTCAAGGCAGAGTTACGGGTCTTGGTTACTGCATTTCTGAATCTCACCATCTGTTTATATTTTAAGTTTCAAGTAAATTGAAAAAAAAAAGAAGAAAAGGGGGAGATAATTCAAAAACTGGGCTAAGCAGAGTTATGGTTCTGTTCTCCTAGTTGCCTTCTATTCATATATGATCACAGATCTTAGATGCATAAAAATATCAATGATCATTAGAGCTCTGGCATTAGACTAGCAGAATGAAGCTTTGTCAAAGGTTCAAAATGTTTGCCATATAATATTATGCAGTTCTTGGGGAATACAGTCAGAAATACAGCATAAACAAGTAACTGGTGTTGTATGCAACACCTAAAGTCCCCTACCAGCTCCACCTTGACTCAATATGGTAATCAATCCCATTTTTTGCCATATTTTCACTATTTCCGTTACCATAGCAACCACAATTTTAGTCGAAGAACAAAAATAAAATGACGTGCATAATCTACACATTGCCATCTAGTCATATACCAAGTTTCATCAAGTTAGCTTGCTTAGTTATCGCGGGATCCCATTTTTTGCCATATTTTCACTATTTCCGTTACCATAGCAACCACAATTTTAGTCGAAGAACAAAAATAAAATGACGTGCATAATCTACACATTGCCATCTAGTCATATACCAAGTTTCATCAAGTTAGCTTGCTTAGTTATTAAGTTATCGCGGGATCCAGATTTGAGCGGACAGACAGATGGACGGACAGACGGACGGACGGACGTCCTAACGCAGGTATACTTGTGTGGCTATCCTATTGTTCTTTCTATTGTTCTTTTAGCCACCTAAGAGGCAATTTTAGCCACTTAAGAGAAAAGATCAAAGGCTGCTAACCCTAACCCATTGTTCCCTAGCCCCGTAAGTACCCCTACGTGTGTACGGACAGACAGACGGACAGACGGAGGACAGACGGAGGGCAAACCTATAGTCCCTTCCGGTGTGAACACCGGTAGGGGATTAATTATAGGCAATTGTTATAAATTTGTAACTTACAACATGCTTTAGTGTAATACGGTCACTCATGGTCAGAGTCAGGTTTTAGGGTCAGTGTAGTAGATATACAGAGTCAAAATACAGATTAATACAATAGTTTCACTGGGATACCATGGGATTCATAGCTGACTATGGAAATCCAACTCTTGGCAGTTCTTTTTGCAAGTGGTGAAAAATATATCATGCAACAAAATATCTCACCTCAGGCTGCCTTTACTTGTCCTCCATATTTCACTATGGTCCCAATCTAAAAAATATGAATAAATGACAGCTTGAATCTCTAATGCGTACTCATAACAAATACCGTACATATACTGTGTACAAGCACTAGCAGCTTATAGATGAGAAAATGATAATAATGTTTCACAAAGACTGTCAAAAGATTTGATAGTAAATAGCAAAACTAAGTTTAAATTCTTATTATACCAATCTCTATTCTTCAAATTATGTAGATGATGATGGCTAAAACCATTATAATAATAGATGCCCAAGGGCATCAAGTTGAGCCAGTGTATCTCTCACCTCTAAGTGTGACCTTGACCATGGAGCTCAGGGACCAAACTGAATAGAAGGCGACTAGGATGTGCCACACATCTTTTCAATGAGGCAAATCTTACTGCCAAATCATTTGAGAATCCTTTTATCCATGTTTAATTCAAGCTGAGAAAAGTTATTTGAAAATCTTGCAATCCATGTCAAAGTTACAACCCAGACAAGCAAATCCAACTCTATGACTTTTAACCTCTGCGAGTGGCCTTGCTATGGACCCAACTCTTGTGCATAAAACTCCTTCTCATTGAGGTTAACATTACTGCCAATTAATTTGAAAATCCTGGGATCCGTGTCTAGGATAAAACCTGGATAAGCAAATCCGGATGACACTAAAACAAATACATAGTGTGGACATTGTGGCAAACAGGCTCAACAAAAAAGAAACAGTGCTGCCTCACTGCAGCTATAAGTCATACACCAGCTGCACAATCTCATACAAAGTCTAGTTACACTGGAACTAATGGTACTCCTTCATATACAGAGCAAAAAAGTAAAAGAACCACATCAATACCATTTGTGTGATCTTGGTGTGTTGTGGCTTGGGACTGAACCAACAACCATTACCTCTAGTGCTGAGGCTCTACTTACTGTCATCATGACAAAATGTGTCAGATAACAGTGAGACAACTACTGTATGACAAATAGTCTGAGTATAGATAAAGTCCAGTCACATTTATATGATGCTCTTTAACCCTTTCCCTCATATAGACTCATTTTGACGCCCTCAATAGGTATCACATAAAGCCTGATCTGCAGAAAACCACAGTTAAATCTTACCAAATTTAATTACAAAATCCTCATTTCCAGACCACTGAGGAGCAGCGAACAGCATAAAACCTGATCAGCCTGCGAGTTACTCGCAGGCTGATCTGGTTTTATGCTGTTCGCATAGGTCTTTTCATGGTGTCCTCTATGAGGGAAAGGGTTAAGGTCCTTCACATAAAAAAAATAAAAATGAACGTGAGACAACTTGCATTTTTTTAAATATTTGCAATAATTCTGTTTCTTTGACACTTTTCATGGTGAAAAAAGAAGAGTTTCTTTCAAAATATAAAGGATACCTATTATTAGCCCAAAAAATATGGCCCCAATTGCTCACTTGAGAGAATATTAATGTACATGTAAGGTAAATAGAAGAGGAATTTTAATATAAACCACTTGTGATTTTTACCTTGTAACCCCAACTACATCTTTATCTTGTAATCCCCAATTGCATTATATCTTGTAACCCCCAACTACATCTTTATCTTGTAATCCCCAATTGCATTATATCTTGTAACCCCCAACTACATTTTTATCTTGTAATCCCCCACTACATTTTTATCTTGTAGCAACCAAATACATTTTTATCTTGTAACAACCAACTACATTTTTATCTTGTAATCCCCAACTATATTTTTATCTTGTAACCCCCAACTACATTTTTATCTTGTAACAACCAAATACATTTTCATCTTGTTTAACCCCCACTACATTTTTATCTTGTAACCCCAACTACATTTTTATCTTGTAACCCCCAACTACATTTTTATCTTGTAACAACCAAATACATTTTCATCTTGTTTAACCCCCACTACATTTTTATCTTGTAACCCCACCTACATTTTTATCTGGTAACCCCCAACTACATTTTTATCTTGTAACAACCAAATACATTTTCATCTTGTTAAAACTCCACTACATTTTTACCTTGTAACCCCACCTACATTTTTATCTGGTAACCCCCAACTACATTTTTATCTTGTAACAACCAAATACATTTTCATCTTGTTAAAACTCCACTACATTTTTACCTTGTAACCCCACCTACATTTTTATCTGGTAACCCCCAACTACATTTTTATCTTGTAACAACCAAATACATTTTCATCTTGTTAAAACTCCACTACATTTCTATCTTGTAACCCCACCTACATTTTTACCTTGTAACCCCCAACTACATTTTTATCTTGTAACAACCAAATACATTTTCATCTTGTTAAAACTCCACTACATTTTCCTTGTAATCCCACCTACATTTTACTTGTAACCCCCAACTACATTTTTATCTTGTAACAACCAAATACATTTTCATCTTGTTAAAACCCCACTACATTTTTATCTTGTAACAACCAAATACATTTTCATCTTGTTAAAACCCCACTACATTTTTACCTTGTAACAACCAAATACATTTTCATCTTGTTAAAACCCCACTACATTTTTACCTTGTAACCCCTAACTACAGCCAGATTCTTACTATAAATGATTTAATCGTGAAATTAAAATATATATAACTAACCTAAACCCCTGTTTGACGTGATTAAATAAATGAAGAAACAATAGTAAGTTTCATTAGGAATAAGTGATCTTTAACACTATTTTTACCCTTTATGTAAGTAGGTAACAAGAAATATCTTTTAAACAAGTCCTATCACAGTCTAGATGACAAATGTCCCCAAAGGAAATCACTGACATTAAACAGCTATTCCATGAAAATGGGTACAATTCAGAAAAAATAATGTCACCGGTGTTTGTACGTGAATATCAAATGCAATTCCGTGATTTGCGTATAAGTGCATCGATTTATTTCAAAGACATAACAGTTACCATTAATTTCAATAAACAATTTTGACATTATTGGTATAATAAGCTTCTATTACTTCAAAGAAAATGGTAGGGGTAGCGAAAATACTGTTGTCGCCAGACAATTTTTCATACTTTGCTTGCTCATTTTAGCACTTAAACCGTTATG
>CM037784.1:37835716-37867854 GCA_021229015.1 Solen grandis
ATTTATCTGAAAATTTCAAACCCTAAGATTCTCTTAAGCTTGCAGTTCGTATATCAGCTTAATAATGGGAAAGAAAGACTACTGAGAAAGGTGTGATATGTGATCTACTGTCCTGCAAGAACCACAACCTAACAACATAAATAGATAAAAACTGTGTTTCTCACTGTGTTGATCACCTCCAAAATGTGATTTGTACCATCAATTAACATTTAAATGCCTTCTGAGTATGTAATATTTTTCACTCAAAAAGCTGTAACTCACTGATCTCTTGTACTGCACCTCTTTTATTCTAAGACTTAATGGTCTGTACATTTTTCAGAGCAAACTGATATTCATTTAAAAGAAAAACTTCATAAAATGTGGTGATACTTTTTTTATATATTTAGATAAATAATTCGAGTAAGAAACACATGAGACAGTCACAGTACTGAGTATTAATAGATTTAATAGCTAACATCACTTTGAACAGTTTGAGTCTTAAACATAATATATGGAGAATCAGGATCTAGCATCTACACCTTTTTAATTGATTATATAAAAATTAAAATGTAAAAGCCATATAAATGTAAATCTGTAAAGCCACTCCTCACCACTGTGCTAAGTTTCCTATTTGCCAGGGAAGCTCTGACCAGACACTTGAACTCTGTGGGTTCCGGGACATTGCCTTTCCTTGGTTTCGGTTTAGTTCTGCCATCATCTGAAGCCAGAGATCAGAAAACAGTTGACAGATGTGGTGAAACAGATAGGCATGAACCTACTGTCTGATTATGAAAAACATGATACACTGTATTATACCATTTACAGAGTATCCCCAAAGTCTTGTCACACACAATTTCTGTTGTATAGTATATTTCAGTCTTAAGTGAAAAGACACAGAGCCCTTATATATTATATAACTTATAAGTTAAAAGAAGGATAAATATTTACTTGCATTTCTAAAATAAACACAGACATGTTAGGATACTGTTATTTTTTTTTTTTAAAGACTGGTATACATTATATTTATCATAATCAGAGATGTTAAGGATGGAAAAAAAATGAATGCACACATTCAATTCACAAGAGATGTTAATGATGGAAAAAATATGTTGTTCTGGGGTTTTTTTTGGGACAAATCATTACAGTTTATACATGTAGTACATTGTCAACAGTCAAGGTTCTCTCTCACTCCTAATTTAAAATGTTGGACTCCACTTGTACACAATCATACTACATAGGAGGATTCCAAACTTTGTCCAGGTTTCCAGTTTTCAAAAAGTGCAAGCCCTAACAGTTAAATGTTGTGCATGTATCACCAACAAATGTTCATGTTAAATAGAATTGTAACAAGTAAAACTCAAACATCAAAAGAAATATATCCAACTTACATCTTTCATAGTTAATGTAACAGTTCCACTGTTCCTTGCCTTTGGAACATCTTTGTGAGCTCTGTCAAAAACTGAAATATTCCAACAACAGGTCAAATTAATTTTTAAAAGATGAAGGATTACCCTGTAATTAGGGGTTGGAAAATGAGGAATTTTATAAACTGGAATATTCTGGAGACATATCAATATTCAATAATCTCATTTTGTTCCATAATAAGGGATTAATAGTAATACAGGACCTATTAGCAAATACAATAGTGTCCATATTCCTAAAATTTGATGGAAAAAAATCCTTCTTTTATTTAAAAATATTCAGATATTAGAATCTAATTTCTTATTTCGCTTCACGAAAAAGGTAAAAAAAGGAAAAGCAAATAGCTCCAAGGTTAATATCATACTTATCTATACCATTTGGAAAAGGATTGTTATCAGCTCTTTCCTTGTGGTAACAAACATGACTGGGATTAAAAGGTGGTGGGTTCAAACCCAATTAGGGCCAAGGATTTTTCATGGCCTTCTGAGGTGCAAAGTACGGGTCTATCCCAGGAACTTTCACAAGGATAAATATAACTTGCAAGAACTTAATTCCCAATTGATAAATAAGCAAGATCCTCATTAACACCTAATTTTGAGTCCTAGACTCTAAATTTTTGGGAAAAGGACCCTGTTTAACTTCAGCACATCTTAACCCTTTCCTCATATAGACTCATTTTGACGCACTCAATAGGTACCACATAAAGCCTGATCTGCAGAAGACCACAGTTAAACCTTACCAAATTTAATTACAAAATCGTCATTTCCAGACCACTGAGGAGCAGCGAACAGCATAAAAACCTGATCAGCCTGCGAGTTACTCGCAGGCTGATCTGGTTTTATGCTGTTCGCATAGGTCTTTTCATGGTTTCCTCTATGAGGAAAAGGGTGAAAGGACTATATGGAAGGGCTCTAATTTTTGGCAAATCTTTGTCAAGGACACCAGTTTTGAAAGTCCTAGTAAAAACCCTTATCAGTTCTACTAGCCCACTCACCCTGGTCATTGAAAATTAGTGACCATGTGAAACATCTGAACATTTATAAGTGATATTCTTGATTATAAATCTCAAAGTCTGAAAGGGCTGGGCAGGGCCAGTGCTATTTCTAAGAAATTTACACCCCAGATTTTTGAATTAATGAAAACGAAAAGTAAATAAATGAATCTTTGAACAGCCAAAATACAGTTCATACACCAACAAACCATCAAACTTTGCAGTTAATCCTTAATATATTTTCTGTTGAAAAAGGGGTATAAACTTTTATCTTGATGTGTCTAATCTGTATGACAAAACTGAATCCACTAATCTGAAAATATTCACTATTAATGGCATATATAAACATTTGTAAGGTTCAGACTCACTGGCATACTGCATCCAAAAGGTACATCCTTCTGGGGCAATGTTTTTTGTTTGTTTGTGTTTTTTTTTAATACCTGAATAGTTTGTAAAGATATATCAGGCCCATTCAGGCCCCTCTGGACCCTGACTGCATATAATGATACATTAGGATTTTTCTGTCATATTCATGATAGTTCATATTTAACCAATCAATAATTTAATTTCAAAAAAATGATATATTTACTAAAATAACGACAGTACCTTTTTAAATGCTTGAAAAATTAGGACATATGTCATGCATCTCTTTTTTTTTAGCATTTAGTTTATCTAATGTACATATTGAGCACTAGATTTAATTAAACCTATTTTTAATCGGGTTAACCAGTATTGAAATAGTTTCTTACCGCATCATTTTCCAGTAAAACCATCTTGTTTTTGAACAAAAATAACTTAAAATGTGTTCCTTTTTCGTTTTCAGTGTGATGTGTCTTGCTCCCTGTAATATCTCACTGTTTCGGACTAGGCTTGCTTAACCAATCGGATGCTCTTGAATTACTCTTATGGCTCTGTCATATCTGCAGAGTTGTATATTGCCATTTGGACCAAGACACTGCGAGTAGTGAAAGAAAAAAGCCGGCAAGTTCAGTTTCGAGATATTTTTTTATACAGTGAGGAAATGGTTGAACACGTTGATATAACAGAAGATGAAGCAGCTCTGTATGATCGACAAATTCGATTATGGGGCCTGGATGCTCAACGAAGGTATACACAGACAAGAAATGAAAATCGCGAAAAGTGATAATTTTGAAACGCCAACAATACATAGCATTGCCATCATTAATATACATAAAATGGTGCCTTTCTGAATTAATTTCTGTCTTCTGCGATTATCTTAACATTATTATGACAGGCTAGGGTGCAAATGACACCTTGACAACCTTATTAAATGTAGCATAATTCCTTTTCACACAAAAATAAATGAAAAATCACATTCTCTACAACATTCTCTCTAACTCATACTATCAAGGTAGGTAATTTTTGATGGAATATATTAGAAGTTAAGAGGCCTTTATTTAACTTATAAAATTTTGGTGAAAGTTTTGCATGCAAGGTACTTTCATGCTTATATCTCAGAGTCCAGGCATGGGATTGGTTTGAAACATCTTTGATATGTTTATGGGTATCATACTATAAAGGAAGATAACAACTGATGAAATATATTAAAAAAATATTGTCCCCTTTTAACTTAGAGTTTTGGTTAAATTTTTGCATTCAAGCTACTATCCAGCTTATATCTCAGAAATTGTTTATGTTATTGACTAGAAAGTTAAGGCATCAGAAAACCAAGGAGGATAACTTTTGGACTGAATACAAATTAGGCCCTTTTTCTAACTTGGATATTTGGTTAAAGTTTTGCATGCACAGTGTTTTTATGCTTATGTCTCAGTAACTAGGCATGGGATTGATTTTAGAATTCATAAAAATATTAAGGGTATCAGAATATCAAGGTATATCATTTTTGACTATTATTATATACAGGGTATGTGAAGGGCAAGAATTGAAATAAATTTCATTTGATCTACCAACAAGCATTTTGAATAGTCAAGCGTGCTGTCCTCTGACAGCTCTTGTTAAAGCAATATCCTTGGTACCAGACCTGCTTAAATAACTGTATGTATCAGAAAACATACAATAAACAATTGCATAAAGAAAAAGTTCCAATCATGATTTGTAAATTCTTACATGAGAAATGCAGAGTGCCACCTTAAGTCTCTCTTAAGATAATTAAAAAGGTGTTTTTTTTTTAAAACAATCCCATACAAAGTCTCTTAAAAATCCTCAGTTTTTGGAAATATATAATTTTCTCTCTATGTAACTAAGTTTTTTCAACTCAAAGTCTCTCTTTTTGAGAAACTGAAATTATGATCATATTGATTTGAAATAAATAGACCTATGACAAAAACAGGGTTTATAGAATTCTATGAAATTAAACATGTGAAGAAAAAAAAAGGAAACAAAATAAAACTCGGGACAAAAAAAGGTAGAAAAAAGACATGAGAGTCTTTAAAATAGCCCTATATTGTATGTTATATTTCAGACTTAGAGCTGCAAGAATTTTGCTGATTGGTGTCCGGGGCCTTGGAGCAGAGGTTGCGAAGAACATAGTCCTGTCAGGGGTGAAATCCATCACACTTCTTGATCATACTACAGTGAGTGCTGGCCAGGTTCATGTGATACCAATATACTGTGGTGGTATTTTATGGGTATAAATATTCTTTATTCCAAAATTTCATATAAGAATAATGTAGACCTTTTGTATGCATTTGTGGGGAGTGCTTACATTGATTATTAGAATATTCAGTGCATATGTATATTTCTCCTTCTTTTTCCCTGTTTCAGGTTACAAAAGAAGATTCTTGTTCAAATTTCTTGGTAGCCAGAGAAGATGTGGGTAAAAATGTAAGTTGAAGGGTCACTTTTAGTGAGCCTGCTCCATGTGTTTCTGTCTCTCTTAGAAAAAAACAACAATGCTTAGATTGACAAGCATTGATAAACAATCATTGATTGCCAATGTTTGTTAGCAACCTCAGAAACTTTATAAACTTTTTCCTATAATCCATTCTTTTGCAGTTAATCAGTAATTCACTTATATTACATATAACAGAATGAGGTTTGCTAATAGTTAGGACCTAACTGTCAGGATAAAATAATTTGAGAATCTGTAAGAGACAAAAACATATCATATGATATTACAGTTAAATCCATGAGCCTCATTAGAAGAGTCACTATATTTCACAATTTGTCAGAGATGGATCTGTAAAATGAACCTGATTTTGGAGAGGATTTTATATAAACTATAAGCTTGAAGTCCAATCCTTTTCTCATATTATACATCTTAAATGTGTTTGCTCATACATGTAACATATGAGAAATAGATATGTTTGAACTAAAAAACCTTAAATTTTTTTTTTTTGTTCCATTTACTATTGAGAAGGTCATATTTATTTAGTTTTCTTTATGGTGCTCAAAATACATGTAATGCACATTGTTCATTGGGACTTGTTTCCATTTACACACTCGTTTTAAATAGCACAACAATCACAAGGCATGATTAATATTGGCAGTATTAAATATAATTTTCAAATTAAAAGAAAGAATTATCTTCTCAATTTTTGTAGAAGTTTAAGTTTATCCACTAGAATAATTTCATTATTATGTAGAAACAAAAAGAGTGAAAAGTTCGCAAGTACATTTAACCCTATACTTCATGCAGACTCATTTTGACAAAATGCCAAATGATAAGACAGCTCCTAAATGATCAGGGTCTCCACTGTTTGCTCACTTAAAATTGGAGCTCAGTTTCTACATGGTCTGCACACCAAATTAATATACCATTTAAAGTTCAGTAAATTAATATTCATCGAATAATGAATTTGTACATGAATATTCATGAGGTGATATATGTCTGATTACAGAGAGCAGAGAGTGCAAGGGAGAGAACCCAGTTGCTGAACCCCATGGTGTTTGTGAGGGCTGACCCAGAAAATGTTGCCACTAAAGACGAGGAGTTCTTCAAGGACTTTGACGTTGTGTGTGCACTGTGCTGTGACTGTGCCCAACTACTCAGAATTAACAAGATTTGTGCAGAAAACAGTATCAAGTTCTTCTGTGGGGATGTGTTTGGATATTACGGATATATGTTTTCAGATCTTGGATTTCATGAATATGCTGAGTATGTGCTTTTATAATTGCAATATTTTTAAACTCAAACTTATTTTTTTATCATTTTCAAAATGTTTATGGTTTAACCATTATATAATGTGATGAAATTCTTCACTTTGCATTCCTTTTATTTCTTCTCAAAACGTTAATAAAAGTGAAAATTTGTTTGTAAGGAATTATCAAAAGGAATTTGTATATTAGATTATATTTTAAGGAAAAACAAGTGTCTATAGTCCATGATAAGTTAAAGCAGGATTGGGTTGTTAGAGTGTCTTTGCTGTTACTGAGTGGTCATGGGCTTAATCCTAGTGTGCAGCAAACCATCGTCTTATTAGATGGCAAGGCATGTCCCCTTGTTTGGCATGCAGCACATGAGAGTAGTTCAAGGACTTTATTTGACCAAGCATTAGAATCATGTGACTCATGACTTAGTGTGGTACCATACTATTGTAAGCAGCACTATAGTCTCATGTAGGCAGATGGCTGAAATGTTGTAAGTAGGGTATTGAACCCAGTAAGTTTTGAAGGATGAACTTGATACCAATAGATTTTTTTCTCTTCAACTTTTTATCTATATGTAAAATTCCATTCATATAAATTTACCACTGTGGAAAATACACAGTATACGTAAGGTAAAGTCCCTGTAATAGTTTCGCTATGTCTTGGACCACTTAACCTCTCCCAAGATAACCAAGGTACCCTAAAGAAACATTAAGAAACCTTGGTTATCTCCGTGAAAGGCAATGAGGTTCGAAACATAGCGGAGTCATTACAGGGACTTTACCTTAATACTACAGATGTATATTTCAGGGAAGTTCAGAAGAAAGTTCCTAAGGTTAAAACTACAGAGGAGGATGGTAATGGTGAGCCAGTTACAAAAAAAGCAAAGACTGAAGAGATGGAAACAGTGGTGGTGAAAAAGGTATGAGTAGGTTTGTCTTGATCTTGAATTCATCAGTAGACGTGGAAGATGTTACATATTACACTAATCCTGTGTCACTGCAAACCTTGGACGTGCAATATATTTTGCTATCAGGCTTGTATTTCCCAAATTGTCACCATGACAAATCCATATTGTACTACAAAAGAAAGAGTAATGAACAATAATATTTTTAATATTGAATCAGAGACATTTTTAAACACTTTTTTTTTCTTTGAGGTCCCTATATGGGTAACCCTGTTTATATATATATATATATATATATATATATATATATATATATATATATATATATATATATATATATATATATATATATATACATACACACACACACAGCCCCTCAGCACGTGGGTTCGAATCCCAGCAGGGTCATTTGGATTTTCATGTGAGGAAACCTTACAGCTGGCTTGCTGTAGGTCGGTGGTTCTACCCGAATGCCTCCGTTCCATCGGGGTCTTCCTCCACCTGTAATTAGCTGGACGTTGCTGTATGACTGAAATACTGTTGAAGCGACTGCAAACTCAAATAATCATGTCAAGTTACATATATATATATATATATAGAGAGAGAGAGAGAGAGAGAGCTAATAAAGGTTTTTCTTACTGTATTTTTATGAAGAAAATGCAATATGGATTAATATAATATCCTGAACAAAACAATACATGTGTATGAATAAACTATTTACATTCACTCTTCATATATCTTTTTCTTAAGTAAACATGATGGAAATTCTTAAGATATATTCATTTAAACAATGAATTCATCCATACAAATGAGCATTTTCATCATGAAAGAAAAACTAAGAAAAGAACAAAAAGGAAAACTTTCAAATGACATATAAACTTCATCTGATTAGTTTCCAGAAAAACATGGGTATCACCATGATATGAATGGGAATCGAACAGTTGTAGATGATATGAAATCTGCAAATAAAACCAATCATTTATCTTTAATCTAAAGCTGAATAGCATGACTAAAACATCTGTTCCAGTCTGTGCAGTACTGCAGTTTGATGCAGGCCCTGGAGGTGGACTGGAGGTCTGCAGAGAACAGCAAGAAACTACGCAGAACACCCAACACTTACTTCATTATGAAAAGTAAGACTCCTCTCTAGATATTTTCAAACATTGATATTTCCAGACAAGTTATTCTGACATAATAGGGATGACTTGTTGATTTTGTGTTGTTATTATTTAGGTCAACTACTGTGAAATCATTAATTTTCATGGGACATTAATTTTCATAAATTTCAGGGAGGATTTCATCCAAAAATATTTATTCCCACAAAAACTTGTTCTTATATGAATCTCGTGTTTTCTAGAACAAAGATCCATGACTTAATGTACCAACAAAATTTCCTACATAATCAACAAAATTTAATGTCATCAAAAATTAATGATTTTACAGTATACAAAGAATAGGACGAGCAATTGTAGTCACTACAGCATCGATATTTGCATCTGCATCATAAGGAAGAAGGGGTGTGGTGGGGGGGGGGGGTAATTATTGTCATTATAGGGAAGAAACCCTTACAAAGGACAGGTTCTAATAAAGGAAGCACTGTAATTATTAGGAATATTAGTGAAACCTTAAATTAAGTAAATCAACCTGTAAGTAATTTGCAGATTAACCTATTGTTACCCTATTTGATACTACCATAATGAAATCTTATATTGCTTTTCAGGTTAATTCACTGGACAGTGAGGATTAAGGAATTGTGAATGACTTGTAATGCAGAGCGGTTGTTTTGATTTTATGTACCTGTATTTGTAGTCCTCTTGGAGTTCCTTACCTCCCAGAAGAGGCGACCAGAGGTACAGACAGCCTCGCAGGACATCGAGACTCTCACTACACTGAGAACGTCAGTCATGGAGCAGGCTGGTGTCCCAACAGACACTGTAGATGAAAAGTTCAGCAGGTAGGTATGGCTCCACTGACCATGATTTACCAAGACATGTTCAGTTTTGGCCATGTTGAACAAAGATCAAAACTGGGTTATGGTGGCTGTCACTTTGATGGCTGGAAAAATTTTGTGTCTGTTTGTGTTATAAACTCATTCAATTTTCAGTGAAGCCCCTTATAGAATATCTGAATACATAGTTATTCAAACACCTTTTTAGCTCACACAACATGTTCTAAGTAAGCTGTTGTGATCACCCCGCATTAGTCACCGTGCGTCATTTGTAGTGTGTTGTTAACAATATGCTTTAAACAACATCTCATCTGAAACAATTGAGTAGAAATTGATGAAACTTGGCATGAATGGTCATTCGGTAGCCTCTCACAAAAGTTGCTAAAATAAACTAGAGCCATGCTAAACTCAACTTTAAAAACTTTCTCCTATGAAACCAATGGTCAAAATTTTATTTCATTTGGCTCAAATTGTCACCTCATGGCCATCTGCCATAATTACTAAAATAAAATTGACATCTTGAGAAACGAGGCCTGTAGGGGGTTGACTAGTTTCCTTATAAATTTCTTCTATGAAGTCAATGCCCAGAATTTAATTTTATTTAGCACAAATGGTCACCTTATGGCTGTCTACCATAATTGCTAAAATAAAGTTCATCTCTTGAAAAAATGAGACCCCTAGGAGGTTGGCTTGTTTCCATATACACCATACTCTATATTTAAAAAAAAATCTTCTATGAAACCAGTAGTTGCAATTAAATTTCTTTTGGCATGTTTAGTCACCTCATGGCTGTCTACCATAATTGCTAAAATAAAGCAGATCTCTTTAAAAATAAGGCCTCCAGATGATTAACTAACTAAAGAATTTCTTGATCTGAATCTCGAATCTGGTTGCTCCTAGAAGTGAATATCATTATTACAGAAACTGTCAACATTTTCACATTGACTTACAAATATTATAAAATATTAGTCAGCAGTATTTAAATGGCATTGATTTTAATATAGGAAGGACTTAATACCTGGAAACACTGTTTTATAGCTGACATTTTTTTTCCAGGAAATGTTTTGCTGAGCTGAGCCCAGTATGTGCTGTAGTGGGTGGAGTACTGGGACAGGAGATCATCAAGGTAAGATCTGAGGTATCACCAGGCCATGATTTTACTCCCCACAACAGAGTGGGGTGGGGGTATACTGGAATTGGTTTGTACTTGAAACTGACCTATATTTTGTGGGTAGATACATGTTTTGATCATTTTTCATTCTTGTTGAATTCACTGTTTAGCAGTGGATACAGAGGGACCATATTTTGCAGCCTCACTGATCGTTTTCAGATATTGGCCTCCTAACACATTTCATACTGTTGCACAATAACTGAAAATAGTGCACTCTTTTATAAGTCCCACTGTCGATATATCTCCTTTATTTGACTGTTATTGTTTTTATAATGAATAGTTTAGTTGTGAAACTTTGATGGATATATGCTTGTGTTTTCAAAATTCAGTAAGCAGATCTTTTTTCAATAAGACACCTGCCAAGTGTAAGTTATAAATTCTATAAATGGCCATATACACTTGTAGATGATAGCACTTAATGGGTTATACTTTTTAAAAGTCTAAGCATCTCTACCAGCTTCAATATATATATATATATGGGCCGCATTTTGACAAAAGGGGGCTAAATAACATAGATCATGACGTCAAGAAAAATGTGATTAAAGTTATGTCATTTGTTTTAGTGTAAATCACATGTTATTTTTAAAACATGCTTGACTAGTTCAGATTCAAAACATCTATTTGATTCCTTAAGTGCAATTTCGGATGGATGAAGACATTGATGTAAGTATCAATCTTATTTATTTCTTATACATGTAGATCTATATAATGGAAGAGATTTTATTTTGGTATCAACTGCATCATTCGATCGCCGCCATTTGCAATCAGTCATTTTGTATCGAAGCCTTAGTCTGAAAAAAATCATCGCAATATGAAAGTACAAACCATAATTTGGCATATGTACATGATTTATAGTTAAAAATGTATTTAACTATATCTAGCTAGATATACCATGAATTACGAGATAAAATCGTATCTGATCAGACTCACATTGTTTTACTCAACTTTACCGCAGGGAGTGTAAGAAGCAAGTCAGTTATATGTTTTCCATAAAGATGACATTTCCCATATAATTTATAACAAATTTTTAATGAAACCAAAAAAAAAAAAAGGCTATAAATCAAATTTTCATCGAACAGAACATTGGGTTTCATTTATCTTATGTAATTTTAACAAGTACGATTTCAAACTGTGATGTAGGTGTAGTGGTTACGTAGGATGATTAACACTTTTTGGATAGGGTTTGGTCCACATACGAATACATTATTTTTTCATTATGCAAATTTATTTTTTTCATTCATGATTTCAGTATTTATGTTTTTGCTTGACTGTTGACAATACAATCCTTCCTTGGCAATTTTATTTATTTATTTATTTATTAGATCTAGGATACAAGCATTATTACATGTAGATCTAATTATTTTTTCACCCAAATACACTTGTGATTATGATAAATCACATACATGTAACAACATATTAATTTTTATACGCTGCCGGAGGCGGTCGTATATTGGTGTCATCTCCGTCTGTCCGTCCGTACTTCTTTCGTACGTCCATATCTTGTGAACGCAACTCCTCCTTTGTTTCTGAATGAATCTTTTAAAAACTTGGTCAATGTCATTACTATAATGGGTAGATGTGCATGAAGTGGCGATTTTCCAGTTCATTGATTTTTACAAGATTTTTGTCCCTTGAAACTTAGTCTCTTTAGCTGATTGATATTTCAGCCTTGTGAATGCAATTCCTTGTATGTTTCTGACCTAATCTTTTCAAAACTTGGGCAATGTCATTACTATACTGGGTAGAAGTAGTATAGGTAATGAACCAACTTAGGACAGCGGGTCTAACACACATGATAACCCAGACTCACTATCCGTGAGTCTGGCTTATCATGTGTGAAATCCCCACAAAACCTAAGTTGGTTCATTACCTATACTACTATTAGTTAAAAAAAATCAAAAAAATCACACTAATGTAAAATCAAAAAAATCACATTAATGTAAACTTTAAAAAAAAAAAAAACAACAATGAAAAAAAATAAAGAAAATTATGTTTTTTCTTAAACCCCTTTTTACCACTCTGAATATGGAGGAGGGTTTTCTAACGTATTATAAAAATTCAATATTATACAGTTTTTATATTTTTGGATATTATCTAGAACTCGGTTATTTGTAATTCTTGTTCATAAAAACTACCTATAATGTCTTCATCTTTTAAATCTTTTATTTTATAAGTAACAGGATTTGTATTTAAAACTTGTTCAATTACAAATATTTCTCTAGTCCAACGAGTAGTATAACCCTTTTCAAATTTACCTTTCTTTTTTGTTATTCTTACTCTATCTCCAACTTTAAATTTAGGTTTCTTAATTTTATTTTCTTCTTCTGGATATAAATTTTCATACACTGTTAATGTATTTTCTGATTTACTTGCTTCAACAGGTGTCATTTTAATTGAAGAATGAATTGTATTATTATAATCTTTAACTAATTGATCTAATACATCATAATATTTAGTAGTTTCATGAGCAGTAAAATATTTAAACATATGTTGTTTCATAGTTCCTATCCAACGTTCTACTACACTAGATTTTTCTTCATTCTCAGTTGAATATAATTTTATGTTATTATCATTTAATAATTCTTTTACTTGTCGATTATAAAATTCAGATCCTTTATCTGACCAAATAAAAATTGGTTTTCTTTCTTCAAATAATGTTTTAAATGCTTCACTTACTGTTACTCCTGTTTTATTTTTCAATGGAATTAACCAACCATATTTACTAAAAACATCTATAACTGCTAATAAATATTTATAGTGTTTATTTTGTTTTTGAATATTGTTGCATATCTACTAAATCAACAGCCCATATTTTATCTATTGAATCAACAAAAACACGTCTTTTAGGAAATTTTTTATAACTCTACGATGTAATTCATCAGCTAATTTATCCCCTTTGGTGAAACCATTTGTTCCTATAAATCTATTTTTCTTAGATCCACACTCAGAACATTTAGCTTTTAAATTTGTCTATTATTGGTTGTTGTTACTTGTTCTACTGAATTATTTTCAGTATTCTTTTTACAACGTAAACAATATATTTTTGGGTGATCCATTTTTAATGATAAAAAAATGGAAGGAAAAATCTGTAAAAAATGTGGTGAATATAAAACATATAATAATTATTACAAAGAATCTAAAGCCCCTGATGGGTTAAAAGCAAAATGTAAAAAATGTTTATACTTTGTTAAAAGAGATCATCAGAAAGAAACAAAGAAAAATATAAACAATCTTATAAAGAGTTTATAGAATATCGAGAAAAAGTCTGAATCATTAAAATTATGATATAGATGAAGAAGATATAGATAAGTATATTTCCTTTAAAAAAAAATAATAATAAAATTAAATTTAAAAAATGGTTTTGTTTTTAAAAATATTAAAAGTGTAGAAGTAAAACAATATAAATATAATTATCAGAAAGCTTCATCTTATATACCTCTTCAATTTAAATCAAATAGTATTATTAATGTTCAAAATAAAAAAGATAATAAATGTTTTTTATGGTCTAATACACATAAAAAAAATTAAAACTTAAAAATTTACAAAAGTAAAAAATAATTTAATTATAAATGTTTTTGGACTAAAAGATCAATCTAATAAACAATCTTTAATTCCAGTTTATGTTTCAAACTATACTATAAACAATGAAAGTGAAAATGATGCAGATCAACCATTCCATATAATTGATCTCTTATATATTGAAGGTAATGAAAATAATGTTTCACAGCTGGAAAATGCTACGCAGCTGGAACGAAGTTCCATACAGAGTTCCATTACTCATTATTGTTTAATTAAAAATTTAGATAGTTTTAGATGTGATAAGAATAATAATAAACAATTTACATGTAGAAATTGTTTACAAGGATTTCAAAGGAAAACAACATTAGAAAAACATAAAGAAATATGTTATGATAATGAAGCTTGTAGATCTATAATGCCTGAACCAGGAAAAAATATTCTTAAATTTAAAAATATCATTAAAATTCTGATTTTGAATCATGTAATATTCCTTTATATACTAATAAACCAAATACTAATAAATCTTATAAAAATAAAATATTTAAACAAGAAGTAAATAGTTATGGAATATATGTTAAATCTAATTATCCAAATATATATAAATCAAAATACTTTTCTTATGAAGGAAATAATGCAATAGAAAAAAAAAAAAAAACCTTAATGAAAAGAAAACACCAATATTAAATATGTATGAAGAAGAAGAATTTCAAGAAGCAACTGAGTGTTATATTTGTGAAAATGAATTTAATGATAATAATAAAAAAGTAAGAGAACATAATCATCTTTCTGGGAAATATAGAGGAGCAGCATGTCAATCATGTAATACTAAAGAAGGTAAAGTAACAAAGTTATTACCTGTATTCTTTCATAATGGTTCTAATTATGATTTCCATTTTCTAATTGAAGAATTTATGAAATATGAAGATGAATATAATAAAATAAAACTTCTTTCAAAAAGTTCAGAAGAATATATTTCTATAGAATATGGATCATATTATAAAAAATTAAGATTCTTAGATTCTTATAGATTTATGAGTAAAGGGTTAGCAGATATAGCCAAATCAATGGATGAATTTCCTATTTTAGAAAGTGAGTTTAATGGTGATACAAGTAAAACCTTACTGTTTAACAATGTTTCACTATTAAAACAAAAAGGATTCTATCCATATGAATATATAGATTCTATAGAAAGATTAGAAGAAAAACAATTACCACCAATAGAAAAGTTTTATTCTACACTTAAACAAGAGGGAATATCTAAAGAAGATTATAAACATGCACAAAAAATTTGGAAATATTATAATTGTAAAACTTTAAAAGATTATCATGAATTATATTTAAAAACTGATGTTTTAATATTAGCTGATGCATTTGAAAAATTTAGAAGTTTCTTCTTAAAACATCATGAAATAGATCCTTGTTATTGTTACTCTGCTCCAGGATTAACATGGCAATGTGGACTAAAATATACTGGAGTAGAGTTAGAATTATTAACTGATATAGATATGTTACAAATGTTTGAGAAAGGTATTAGAGGTGGATTTTCTGGTGTATTAGGACCTAGACATGTAAAAGCTTTTAACAAATATACTCCTAACTATGATAATGGAAAAAGAATTTTAGATGAATATGAAGAAAAAGAAGCAAAAGAAATATTTGATAATGGAGGAGATTTATCTACATTCTTAGAAGAAAAATTCTTATTATATTTAGATGCTAATAATCTTTATGGATGGGCAATGTCTCAACCTCTTCCAACTAAAGATTTTAAATGGGAAAATAATCATAATTATTACAAAAACATTCCAAGGGGAAGAGGTTGTATAGTAGAATGTGATTTAGAGTATACAGATGAATGTAAAAAGAAAACAAACAAATATCCCTTAGCACCTGAAAAGATGTGTGTAAAGAAAGAAGATCTTTCTCCTTATCAATTAAACTTATTAGGAGATAAACCAGTAGGTAAAGAAGAAAAATTATTTCTTACTTTAAAAGATAAAAATAAATATATTGTACATCATTCAATTTTAAAAGAGTATATAAAATTAGGAATGAAAGTTACAAAAGTTTATAGAATAATTTCATTTGAAGAATCTAAATGGTTAAGGAAGTATATTAATTTTAACACTGAACAAAGAACTAAATCAAAATCTGCTTTTGAAAAAGATTTATGGAAGTTAATGAATAATAGTTTCTATGGAAATTTAAAAATAAGAGGAAGAAATGAAATTAAACTATTAACAGATATAGAAGAAGTAAAAAAATATATAAATAAACCTATTTATTTTTAATATTAATGTATAACTTTTATTATAATGTTGTTAACAAACTATGGAAAAATAATGAATTAGTTGCTTCAGATACGGATTCTATCTTCTTATCAATTAAAACTAAAGATGTTTATGAAGATTTAGAAAAAATAAAAGATGAATATTTGGATACATCGGACTATCCTAAAGATCATCCACTTCATTCAGAAAAAAATAAAAAAGTAATAGGTATGTTTAAAGATGAATTAAATGGTAGTATAATGACTGAAATAGTTTATTTAAGAAGTAAAGCTTATTCTTTTACTTCAATAGACAATGAAACACTAAAGTCTGGATACTCTGCATTAAAAGAAGTAAAGAAATTAAAAGGAATAGGGTCAACAACAATTAAAAAAGATATAATATTTAATAATTATAAAAATTGTTTATTTAATGAAACAGAACAAATGAATAAAATGTATACATTAAATTCTAATAAACATGAAATGTATATTAATGAAGTAAATAAAAAAAGTATGTCTCCATATGATGATAAAAGATATATATGTAATAATGGAATAGATACTTTACCATTTATGTAGCTTCCATGCAACAAATCCAGTTAATGTCATTCCACCAATAATAAATATAATCTCTCTATTTTTTTGATCTTCAGAAGGAGTATAAAAATCACTTAATGTAGGTTCTTTACGGAACGGCTGTGAAACACTAGATAAAGGTTCTAATTGTGAAACATTATCAGTTTTATCACCACCAGTTGCATAATAATATTCTTTCATTGATTCATCAACATCTTCAAAGGTTTGTTTAGAGTGTTGTTCTTTTTGTAATTGTTCATTTAAAAAATCTAATCTTTGTGTTCTTTCTTTATTCCATTCATCACGTGCAGCTTGTAATTGTTCCATTGCTTTATCATGTCTTTTTTTCTCTTCATCAGCATCCTTTTTACCAATATGAGAAAATAAATAATTACTACCTGAAAATGAAAATGCATTAACCACTGCTCCACCAATCATCATCGCTATTGCACTTGCCATTTTATATGGATTAAATCCAGCTGCGTAGCATTATGGAACAAAAAGTTCCACTACTTCATAATATCAGCAGGAATAATACCTTGTTTAACCAACATATCTCTTGTATAAGTAGCTAGAAGAATATCAATAGTTAACATTGAAACATCACTAAAATTTAAATCTACTCTAGGAGCAGGTTTTCTTAAAACCGTTTTAATTATTTCTGCATAACCAATTGTTAAAACAGAAACTACTCCTGCATGATAAGCTGTATTAACAATTTGTTTTTCATCCGCCATTTTTTAGAAAACAAATTTGTGTTAAGCTATGGAATATTAAAGATCAAATGGATCAACTTTTTCTTGTGGTTCAACTTTTTCTTGTGGTTTAATTTCTTTCTTAGGTTGTATGTGGTTTACGGAACGGCTGTGAAACATTACTTGTTTAGAATTATATATATATAATCCTAATCCAAAAACTCCGACTAAACATAAAGGTATATAATTTTTGTATATATTTACACGGATGAAATCCAACTGTGAAACACTATGTTGAACTTCTTTAACTTCATTATTGTGTTCCGTAGTGTTATACAGCCGTTCCGTAGCCGGACTTTGTCCGTCCTCTTTTGTAATAGATTTTAATTGAATGTTTTCTTTCTTCATTTTTTCCATTTCTTTTCTTTTTAATTCAGCTTTCATTTTTTTTACTTCTGCACCTTTCTTACCAGCAGATACTCGTTTTGGTTTTTTTTTAATTAATAGCCTTCAGGGGTTTCTTCATTCTTTTTTTATGATATTTTCACTTTTTTCAACTGGTGTAGTAAAATCAATATGACTAGCAGTTGTTATCATAGTAGTAAAAGGAGCAAGATACATTCCATATCTATAATACAATTCACAACAAGTGTTATTTAAAGCATGATTGATAAATGGATCTTCTTCTAAATCTTGTATTAGTTTTGGTGGATTAACAACATTAAAATATTTTGATACACCCATAACATATAAATTAATAAAAGAATTACCTATTGTCTTAGTCATACTTGCTCCTAATCTAGCTTCATATCTACAGTATAATTTGTTTATTTGTTCTGGTGTTATTTTATCAATGTCTGACATTTGTAAGTCTTTACCAAGATATTGTTTACTTCCTCCACCAGCAACAATAGCTGATAATCTTTCACGTTTTGTTTCATCTATAGTGCTACGGATAAAGTCCGGCTGGGGAACCGCTACGGAACGGCTGCTCTGCACAGCTCTGCACTGCGTAGCATTATGGACTTTGTCCGGCTGTGGACTTTGTCCAGCTGCGGAGCATTGTGAAACACTATTTTGATTAAGAAATTCTTTGGCATCCATTTTATATATTAATTTTTTAAGTTTACTTATAAGTAAATTTATTTTAAATATTCCATATCCAACTATGGAACAGCTGCAGAGCACTATTGATAAGAATATAATATTTGTTATCACCGATGTTGTTTGATAGAGGATTGTTAGCATTTTTTAAGCATTATTATGTATAACTTAAGGTATATATAAGCATTACTTTAGCATTACTTAAGCATTACTATGTATACCTTAAGGTAAACATATTAATCAACCACACAATAATTTGTAGGTTGATCAGTTTTTAAAATTAATTTACTATGTTTCTTTTTTTTCAATTCTTCTTTAATTCTTTCTCTTTCTTCTAGTGTAGGGATAACATCATTTTCTCTTAGACAGTTTTCAAAACTATCCCTGTCTTTAGTATAAAAAATACATAACCATTTTGTTTGTTCCCTAAGATCTTTTAAAACTGAATTATATCTTTGTGAAATAACCCATACACTTTGTTCTGCATGTCTACCTGAAAAAGCTAACTCTGATAACATATCTTTTTTCTTTGTTAATTGTTTAGTTGCACTACATCATCTATAATATATAGAGTAGGATATCCTGCATATTTATTAAAAAATATTCTTAATAGTTCTTGTAGTTTTTCTTCTCCATTAAATGTTCCACAGCTGGACTTTGTCCATACAATAGGATTAAGAATAAATAAATTTTTTGTTTTAGGGTTTGAAATATCACCAATCCATTCTCTATTTTTATAAGCTTTATTCCATTGAATAGTAGGACATAGTATAATAATATAATTGAATACACCCCTATATTCTTGTTCTAAAAGATCTAAAACAAATTCTGTTTTTCCACATCCAGTTTGTCCACAGATAATTGCACAGTGTGGATATTTTGGGAATTCTAACTTCTGTGTCTGAACCTTTGGTTCATCCATTTTATAAAATTTATTATTTAGTAATTACTTTATATATACGAAGTTCCATACAAAGTTCCACTAAGGAACTGCTGCTCTGCACTAATACACAATTTCTTTAAATCTTCCATCTTCAAAATTAATTTGTGCATCTTGTATAACAAATAGATAAACATTTATTGGCTCATCCGATCCTGCGTCTTTTGTTATTTGTATAGTTATACCTTCTGATGCATTTTCAATTCTTCTCCCTGAACCATGTAGAGAGTTATCATCCGTTGAACGTAAATCTAACCATAATGCATAACTGTTTGTTAGATATTTTTCTAATGTTACATTGGTGAAATTTAATTTTTTTATCATCTTACTAATTTCTTTATCATCTTTTGAATTAAAAGCAAAGAATTTTTTTATCTCATCCCACTGTTGATAAGCTCTCATTCCTTGACTGTATAGTTGATTTGGAACTCCTTCTATTGTTATTTCTACTTTTGTTATTTTAGGATTAAAATAATGTTCTGTTGATGCTCTATCCGGATCTTCAAATAACATTAGAATACCTTTCATACTTCTAGCTGGAACATTTAGATTAATATTCCAAAGTGTATCAGATTTATTTTTTGTTATTTTCCTATGTCTAAGTATTCTATCATATAAAATAACCATCTTACCACTAAATCTATTTCTAATTATTCTAGCTAATTCAACATCAGAAATTTCAAAAAATTAAAAAAAATTTTAAATTTAACTAACAATTATAATCATTAAATGTAAGTTCATATTCAAGTCTATCTCCTAGACCCGCTTGATAAAAAGGCATATGTGATTCTAATAATTCAAAATCTAGAGGAATACAAAATCTATTTCCATAAGCTTTTACAATAGCTTCATCTTGTGTATCTGAGGAAGCATTACCAGCTCCAACTCTATGTCTTAACATGTTTATTTTACCAATTCCTTGGTATGCCATATTTTCACGTTCTGTAGTAGACTTCCATAAATCAATATAACAATGATATATATCACTATCATCAATTGACATTACTTCATTTCCTGATATTTTTATTACAGTTTTCTTAATTATTGATCTTCCTATGTTTGGATATATTGTTGCATTTGCATCACTATCACTTTTGATTTCAATTTCAAATGCTAATCTTGTTGTTCCAGGAACAATAACATCATTACCACTTAGATTAGGAAATCTTACTAACAATTGTTGATTTTGATCAATAGTTGAAGGATTATTGCTTATTACAACACTTTGACGAATACCTCTAATACCTCTAGGTTCTCTTATTCTTCTGTATGGGTTTAGTTTTTCTCCGTAAGCTGCCATTTTTTAGAGGAAAAAATGGAACAAAGTTCCAGCTGTGAAACATTTTTTAATGTTTTAAAATGGCAGAAGGAGGATATGATTTTGAAAATCCTGTATATGATGAAGATGATTATGATGATTATGATGAGGAAACTCCTCTTATAGATGATAATGATGAACAAAGTCAAAGTAGTGCTATTGATAATGTTTATAATAATGTTGATACAGGAACAAACCCTGAATATTTATTGAAACATATGACGAACTTGTTTTATGAAAGAAACCAAGAACCTATGAGGGAAATTAATACATTAATAAAAAAGGATAAATTCAACAGACCTGTGTTATATGTTTCAGATGGTAATAAAGAATACCCTATATCATATTATGAAACAAATGATTCTAATGAAATAAAATATTATTCACTTGACACACTTCAGAAGAAATATCGTATTGATTTTGTTCGAAGGGTTTTAGGAGTAGATGATTTTCAATCTTATTCTACAAGGGTTAGTCATGGTAGAAAAGAGTTGGCTCAATTAATTGAGGAACGAGATAAGATTAATAATATAGAAAATAACATTAATACTATGGAAATGACTGATTTACCTAGAGCAGCTGAAACTGCAGCAAATGCTGCTGAAACTGTAATGGAAACATCTTTTTCTGAAGAAACTAGAGTGAAAGAAATAGTTGGAATTGAACAAGGAACACAAACAATTATAGATAAAAGAGAAATGGATGGAAAGCAATGACCACTGTAAAAGAAGAACTTGTAAATGGATTAGCTAAATTAAATGAAACAAATAAAGACTTAGCAAGAGAAAATTCCAAATAGAAAGAATCACTAAAAGAATAAGAATTCAAATTAAAGTACTTGAAACAAATAGAGATAAAAATATTAAATGAAGATACAACATTAGCAGAAAGAATAAAAACTTTATTTAGAGAACAAGGGATTACAATTGTTAGTATTTTAACTGCTTTTGGAATGATTATTGGTGTTATTGTTGAGACTTTTATTCCTGGTGGTGGTGGAACTGTAACACCTAAACCTCCTGGGAAAGGAGGAAATGTAAGAGATTGGATAAAAAAACAATTATCAAATATTGCTAAACTATTAGCAAAACTAGCAGGTAAAGCGGTAGAAGCATTACCAGGAATTATTGGAGCTATTGTAGGATGGTTATTAAAAACAACAGGAAACGTTGTTGCATGGTTTGGAAATAATTTATGGGCTTTATTAATTTTAGTTATAGGAATGATTTATACAGCTGTTAGTGCTCCGCAGCCGAACAAAGTTCGTTAGTGTTTTACAGCCGGGTTTTACCCGTTAGAGAACATACTCGTAAATAAATAAAGCTAAAAGTCCTACTGTAATACTTCCTGTTATAATAGCTGTTTTATCATCTTCATGTTCATCCGTTGTTTCAATGAGATCACTAGGTTTTCTACGGACAGAGTGCTCCGCAGCTGTTCCATAGTCCGGCTGGGAAACAATTGGTTTACTTATTTCTGGTAAAGATTTTTTTGTTGGTGTACCACTTATATCTGTGGGTTGTGTAGTAGTAGGTTCAACATGAGAAACATTTACATCATTATTTATTCCAAGTGTTTGAATTTTTTCTTCTTCTGCTACTACAATTTCATTATTATAATCTTGTATTGTTCCAATTCTTAATTCCATATCACTAGGAGACATATATAATCCTATTCCATAAACATAATCAACTTTGCTTCTTGCATATTTTAATACACTTTCATATTTTTTTATTTGAGTAGGTATATCAATTGGACTGTCAACTGCATCTTGAACATTTGCTAAAAATTGTTTTTGAGCATCAAATGCCGTTCCTGTTCCTAAAATATCTGTTTTAGTTTGAGATTGTGCTCCAAGAATAGCCCAACAATATATTCTTATAGACTCATTAATTCTTTCAACTCCTGCTTGTGTAAAACCTTTTGACTCATCAAGAATAAAAGTTGTCCACATGTTTTTAAATTCATCTGGTTGTTTGATATAATCAATATGAACTTTTTTAGGTGGGAGATATTCACATTTTGAAATACCACAATGTCTTCCTCCAGGTACTTCAGGACCAAATGTCATTTTTGATAAATCTAAAGTTTGAGAAGTGCTGCTTTTTATATGTTGTGAAGAATTATCTCTTCTAAAATCTGTTCTTTCCCAAGCTGTATGACTTGTTGTATATACAATTCCAAGACCTTCTTTATGTCTCCAATCTGTATTAGGATCTACATTAAACTCACTACAAATTTTTTCATAAGCTTCTCTATCATAATTATTATTAAAAGCATTCCAACTTTTATTTTGTGGAAGAGAAATAGATAATTCTTTTAATATTCTTCTTGTTTGATAGTAAATATGGAATAAGAATAAAGAACCCGTTAATCCTCGGACTTTGTGCGAAGCAGCGGTTCCCTTGTCCGGCTGTGAAACACTACCCGCATTTATATGATTTTTCATATCAACTCCACAACCTGTAGTTGAACACCAAATAGCAAAGTTTAATTGATTCTGCCAAAATAACATCCAATCACTCTCCCACCTTTCTACTATTTCTTCTGATGTAACTTTAGGTAATAAATATTTTTCAAATATATTAGGGAAATTTGCATTAAAACTTTTTCCATCTGATGAAATTATTATTTCTTGTTTTATAATGTTAAGTGTTTTTTTTTTTTTAAACACTCCTCCATGTAAATAATTAACATCTTTATTATATTTAAAAGCTTCAGGGATCATTTTTTATCGGTAAAAAATGTACCATATAATTTCCAATATTGATAAACCTATAAACTTACAACAATATATAGATAATAAACATGGAGATAAGAAAATTAGATTAAGAAGTTTTAATTATACTATAGGATGGTATAATATAGAAAATATTCAAATAAAGGGTTTTTCAAATTCTCCACTCAAACATTTAAAAAAAAGAGATGTAGATAATATAGAATCAATAATAGAATCATTTAAAAATCATATAGAATTGGAAAAAAAAAAGAAAGAGAAAGATTAGAAAGAGAAAGATTAGAAAGAGAAAGATTAGAAAGAGAAAGAGAAAGAGAAAGAATAGAAAGAGAAAGAGATAGAGAAATATTAGAAGAGTTTGAAAGAGAAAGAGAAAGAGAAAGAATAGAAAGAGAAAAAATAGAAAGAGAAAGAATAGAAAGAGAAAGAATAGAAAGAGAAAGAATAGAAAGAGAAAGAATAGAAAGAGAAAGTTTAGAAAGAGAAAGTTTAGAAAGAGAAAAAGAAAGAATAGAAGAAGAGAAAATAAAAGCTAATATTATTAGTAATTATAAACAATTATATATTCATCTTGAACAAATAAATAGTACTTATAATTTTCATAATGGAGCACCTAGTAAAATCTTAGGAGTTATTCCTGTTGAGAGTAATCAATTTGGAGATATTGTTAATATTATTTTTGATAATTCAGAGTATAAAAAATTAACTATAGGAAATATTTCTGAATTAACTATAAGTGTTTGTGATGAATGGGGGAAAAAAATAAATAATCATGGATTACCAATGAGTTGTGTTTTAGAAATCATCTAGGGAACTGCTGGAACTTTGTTCCACTAAATTATATAAAATTTATTTTTTATCAATAAAAATGAATCATATAATTTCCAATATTAATGAACCTATAAACCTACAACAATATATAGATAATAAACATGGAGATAAGAAAATTGGATTGAGAGGTTTTACTTATACTATGGGTTGGTATAATTTAATTGGACAATGGATTGATACTAACATTCGTAAATCCCCACCACCCAAAAAAATAATTTCAGATGGTTTTTATAATTTTCAACAAATAGTTGATGTATTTAAAAATTTTGACAACAGAATAACATTAACTGTTGATGAAAAAAATGGTATTGCTTGTTTAAAAGCAGAAGAATACCCAACAATAAGTTCAGTTAGTGATATAACCTATGGATTAATAATAACCAAAGAATTAAGAAAAATGTTAGGATTTAAAGAGAGTCATTATTTGGAAAATTCACCCCCGGAAAATAGATTTAGTTCCTTATAAAGAATTATATGTTCATCTTGAACAAATAAATAGTTCTTATAATTTTTTTAATGGTGCACCTAGTAATATTCTTGGTGTTATTCCTGTTGAGAGTAATCAATTTGGAGATATTGATAATATAAACTTTAGTAATCCAGAGTATAAAAAATTAACTATGGGAAATATTTCTGAATTAAATATAAGTGTTCGTGATGAAAAAGGACAAAAAATAGATAATCATGAATTCCCAATGCATTGTGTTTTAGAGATCATATAGGGAACTGCTGGAACTTTATTCCACTAAATTATATAAAATTCATTTTTTATTAATAAAAATGAATATATTCGGTTCTAAAAAGTATATACTAGATAATAGTAAGATAGATTCATATTTTAATAATTTAAACTCAAATTTAGAAAGTAAATTATTTAATAATTTAAAGTCAAATTTAGATAGAGAATTACTTAACACTTTAACAAAATTAGACCTTGTGGTAAAAAGAATAGAGGAATCCTTAAAAAACATTACAATAAGTGCTGAAATAAAAGGTTCTTTATATAAAAGTAAGGTGTTTTCATTTGGAAATGCCGGTAGAGAAAAAGATGTTGGTTATGTTGTGATAAGGCGTGGTTATATTACTGGTATTGGTCTGTCGAGTAAAAGGACAAGTGGTGAAGTGCGAGTTGGTGTGTTGGTTGATGGAGAGCGTTTAAGTGGGTGTGATATTACTTTACAAACAACAACAGCAAAACATGATAATTTTGAACGCCCTTTTTTAGTTGAGGCTGGAAGTGTTATTAATTTTGTTAGTCTGGTAGATAATACAACTGTAGTTAATACTGTTGCCTCGTTATTGTTTGAATTCAAATAATATACTTAAAAATGAAGAACCCAACGGCCCCAGATTTATACCCTGATTTAAATAGTAAAATACTAGATTCACAGCCAGACTATGGAACAGCTGCAGAGCAGTCGGAAGTAGAACTTCATGAACCAAGTCAAAATTATAGATTACAAAAAATCTCAGAGATTGAGAAAACATTAATTAATGAGAGAGATACTCGTAAAGCATTATATAAAAAATATAAAAGAGGAATAAATATAACAGATGGAGTAGACACAGCTTTTATGTCTGCTAGTATAATTATAGGAACTATTGGTTTAATTGTTCCTATTCTATTTCCGTTAGAAATTGTAGCTCTTGTATGTGGAGGAGTTGGAGCCTCTGTAAAAATTGTTAGACGTAAATTTATGAATAAAATTAAAAAACATGATAATATTAAAACTATTGCTAACAGTAAATTAAATAGTATAAAAAATTTAATCTCTAAAGCTTTAACAGATGGAGAGATATCTGAACAAGAATTTAAACTTATATTAGATGAATTAGAAAAATATAATGAACTTAAACAATTAACAAAAAACTCTGCGGTTCCAAAAAACTATTCAGAAGAAGAAAGGCAAAAATTAATAGAACAGGGGAGAAAAGAGGCAATGGAGATAATATCCAAAAATATAAAAACTGTATAATATTGAATTTTTATAATACGTTAGAAAACCCTCCTCCATATTCAGAGTGGTAAAAAGGGGTTTAAGAAAAAACATAATTTTCTTTATTTTTTTTCATTGTTGTTTTTTTTTTTTTTAAAGTTTACATTAATGTGATTTTTTTGATTTTACATTAGTGTGATTTTTTTGATTTTTTTTAACTAATAGTAGTATAGGTAATGAACCAACTTAGGTTTTGTGGGGATTTCACACATGATAAGCCAGACTCACGGATAGTGAGTCTGGGTTATCATGTGTGTTAGACCCGCTGTCCTAAGTTGGTTCATTACCTATACTACTGGTAGATATGCACAAAGCAGGGATTTTGATGTATATCAATATTTGCAATAGTTATGCCTTTCTAAACATGGTCTCTTGAAAACACAACTCAAGTTTCTAAACAGGTAAAAGTGCATAAAGCAGGGATTTTCTGGTACAGTGATTTTTTTTTCAAGAGTTACGCAGAGAAAGAAAAAAGGATTCATATTGATACTGATATTTGACCTACTTTCATATTGGATGCTTTTTTAGGGCTCTATCTCTGTTCAGCTAAATTAATTGGTCTCACAGACTTCATTATGAGCTTATGCTTACAGAAATGTTAAAAGTAATAATTAAGAGGACTCTCTTGGTCTTTATATTTTATGATGGCGTATATTGTGGCAGCACTGGCACTCTTGTTAATTTATGACAACTCAGTGGCAGTGGTACTTTACTCCTCTTGCATATACATCTCAATTTAATAGAATCATATATTTTTATGTTACCAAAAATTATCTCATTTCTATTACTTTTCAGGATTTGGAAAGTATTCTTTCTGAGCATTTTGGAAGAAACTCCTTTGAACACACCATTTAGATCACAGGAGGAGGCAGATGAAGAATTGGTTGAAGAGGACGAGGAAGAACAAGATGTTAGTGTAGAACAATGTGCCCATCAGTTTATCAAGCAAGTGAGACATGAAAGCTTGGGCAGTGAATCTGATGAAGTATTTGTTGACAATGAGGATGATGACCATGTGATACTCAAAAGGATGAAGGAAGAAGGATGTTTGTGTCGCCTGAACTGCACAGCTAAGTTTACATTCAGTGATATGTATAAGTATATGCTTAATGTTAAAGAAATGGGAAGGAACGAAAAAGATAGGTACATTATGGGAACACTTATCGACTGTGACAAAATTCATACGAAGAGAGGAAAGAAAAGAAGAAAGAGCAGAAAACAGTTCATGTTTCCAGGACAACAGATATGCAAAGCCCTATGCATGTTAGTGTATAATGTTGGAAAAAAATGCCTACCAAATATAATTACACATATGGATAAAAATGGAGCAGTGTCATGAACCAATGGCAATGTTGGAAAAACATCTAAAAAAGCATTGACTTTTGAAACCATCAAGGCAACAGTGACGTTCATCATTAATTTCGCAGACATGTATGGTTTGCCACAACCAGCAGCCCCTCAAGGTCGCGAGAACATGCCACCAATATACTTGCACTGTCAGACTATAAAAAGGTCTGTACATGCAGAGTATCAATCTTCAGCAGCTGAGGATGAACTGACAATCAAATATTCCATGTTTGTCAAAGTTTGGAATATCTGTGTACCACGCATTCGCATAGCTTCTCCTCAGATGACGTCTGTGTGACATGTGAGAAGCTTCAAAGAAAGGTGGATGAAGAAGAGAAGCTGACATCTGCAAATGATCTGAAAAAACACATTATATCTACACAGAAAGAGATGGCTCTGTACAACCAGTGTATTCAGCGAGCATTACAAGATAATGATAATGGCATAACATACTGTCATTTGACATTTGATTTCTGTCAGAATGTGATCATTCCACACCACGGTCGGCAAATGGGGCCTTTATATTTTACATCTCTGCGTAAGATACATATATTTGGAGTACGTTTGGACTGGATTTCAAGGCAGCTGAATTTCTTGATGGATGAGAATGAGACCATCGGTCAAGATGGCACATTAACTCATGGTCCAAATGCTGTCAGCAGCATGCTCGACAGGGTGTTGGGTACATACAGAACAGATGTACCGACATGTGCCTTCCATGCAGATAATTGTCCAGGTAAACATTGAGCAGAAATTAGAGTCTTTATTTAATACATAAGTTTTTGTATACATAAAATATTTATATGAAATTTTAACGTTCTATACATGAAATTGCATAATGATTAAGTGTTAAAATAAAACGTTACAATATCAATATCATATATAAAATTATAAATAATATGAATTTCATTTAATACTTTTTCCCCTTTTATTTCCTGATACATTAATATTATTTTATCCTATATAGTCAAATTTGAGTTTGTTACGTGCTAATTAAGAAAGTATCCTATAATTAGATGACGTGATATGCTTTTTAACTCCATGCAAAACTTAAATCTACATTTCCAGGATAAAATAAGAACCGTTATGTCCTGGGATACTTTGCCTGGAGGGTAATGACCGGCCCACATCAGATGATTGAGTATATGATGCAGATACCTGGACATCCTCGGTGCAGAATCAATGGGGGCTTTGGTCATATCAAGCAGTTATATAGACACACAGACTGTGAATCTGTTGATCAGCTAGAAGATGTAGTTAACTGTTCAGCAGTGACCAATGAGGCTGTACTTTACCCAGCCTGGCAGTGGCGAGAATGGAAGAGCTTCCTTGATAAAGTCATTCGCCCCATCAAAGGCCTGAGGTAATATTTAAAAAAAACAACATCGATTGCAAACAAGTTATCACAACTAAAATCACCCTCGATAGCTCTGGCAGTGGCTATTAAAGTGGGAGGAAACTGGAGATCCCGGAGAAAACCCACTTGTTTTGAAGGGCGATCATGTGCCCTTTCATGTCCGTGACCAGGAATTAAACCAGGCCGCAAAACGCACCAAGCAAAAAATAAAAAAATCCACACACATACTTGAAATTCAGCAAACACATTAATTAAAACCAAGCTTCGCCCCTGGACATTTAGCTATTTTTTTCACAATCTGAACAATTTTAATATTAATGCCTTAATCATAATTCATTTATAGATGTGTATAATTATTCTCGTGGTTTTAATCACTGTTGTCATGGCTACATTCCATTTTCAGGACATTCCAGTACTTTCGATTTTCTGCTGAAACCCCGGGTATGGTAACAGTGAGGAAGGAACGTGATGGGGAGGAGACATCAATTCTCATGATGAAGTCACCAACACATGTGTTTGACCACATTGCCTGACATCATCCCGGCCCTTGGTCTCAGTCGCCAGCGTCAGTCGTACCTGTATAAGGCTATTCGACCATTTGTCCATCCATGTTTCCAGGATGTGACATGTCCACAACGGGACTATTGACTGTGCAAATGTCTTACAGTGTGATTATATTTGCTGTAGAAACTTGACATTAGGTTTAAAGTTTAACCTGGATTAATCTTACATCAACCCGTTCTCTGGTTGCTAGGCAATATTACTTTTGACTTTGTTTCACATTACTCACTGTGAGTTTTTAATTGGTGTTTCTTAACACTCATGTTATGAGTTCAATTGATCATTTCAATGTTCCTCATTAATGTTATATAGTTTTCAGTATACAATATGTGAAACCAAAAAAGGTTTGATGTGCAGGACAGGGCATTCACGTGACAGTGGGTTATTTTGAATGTTCATATCTTCGGAATTTGTAAAGATAAAAAGATTTCTTTTTTATTTTATGAAACAGAAATAAATACATTATCATAATCTGCAAAAAACTCAAATTTGATATTTTTGTCATTTAGACCCCTTTTCCCAGATCGCGGCCCATATATATATATTTAAAAAGATACATAATTATTGTAAGGACAGGGTTATAGGAACATAAATATCGGTACTTGTTCCCCTCTGAAGAAAATTCTAAGGATACTATCAACATTTTCTACAGCATGATACTGCAGTGTGGCAGCTCTATATCTGTCTCAGGTAGACATTGTCTCTAAATAACTGAAATACTGTTGGTTGGATGTTAAACCCAATAAACAAACTGTCAGTGGGATGTTGAACCCAATAAACAAACAGTAGAATAAAGAGCCATATACCATAAATTGATAATCATAGAGAGTCACCCCAAATCCAGCTTATTGTATCCCTCACCCATTTTAGTTCTAGTCAAGAGATCTGTTAGATTATCTAGTCATTGATGAGCATGTGAAAAACTGTTTGTTCTTCTATTTTTTCAGGCTGTATCACAGAAGGATCCCCCTCACAACAACTTCTTTTTCTACAACGGCGTGGATGGCGGGGGCCTGGTGGACAAGATAGGGGAACATACCTGTATTGAGGCTTGAAGTGATGGACAGAGGCTTGAACTCTCTCTACAGCAAATTACCATTGACTAAATACAACAGGGGGTCAGAGGACTGAAAATGAAGATTGATCATGCCCATTTACAGATATACAGGAAGGTGCCTGGTGAATGGGCCTGGTTCCCAACATTCTGCCACAACTATGGCTTAATATGTACTTCACAAATATTTGTTCTTTCATTTGATTATTTATTTTTTCATTTAAAACGTGTATTTGTGTTAAAAGAATTTGTTCTAATGGGTATACATTATTTTTGTTGTGAGATATTAAAGATACTGCGTAAAATTTCAAAATGACACAATTCATGTTGGAATGCCAGTCAAAGAGTTAGCCTGGTCCATGACCCTGTCTGATGGTCTGAGTACACATTTTGTGAAAACAAATTATCATAACTTGTAATTTGTACGAAAGGCCAAGTAATTATTCAGTTCTGAAACAAGGGACCAAGACTTACTTCTCTACAGATTTCTACATATTTTTAGATAGGATTTCAAGGCATTCATTGTAATTTCATTTTCTATCTCTTAAAAAAATATTTTTGATTGTAATGTCCATGTTGTAAAATAAAATGTAAAACTCTTTTTTTATATTTTCCCCTCTTTGTTTACAAATAAAGATCATCTGACATCAGTACTTTGTCACAATATTTATTTTTGCAGCATATTTTCCACTTGCCCTATCTGTAACATATCTGTCGAACATGTAGTAAATTGTTAAACCAGTTTATTTTCATATCCTTTCATTCTTTAGTAACAATAATTAACACTGGTATTGAAAGTTATATTTTACCTACCACCACTTTAAAAGAGGCATAACCTATTTTAAACAACTACTATACTGGATCATTACTTAAAACATATATTATCGAATCATTTTAAGATTTGCTTCAAAACACCAAATTTTCAACCAAAAACTCTAACAATTAATGATGAAATTAATTTATTTTAACAGTTCAAAAAGTTGATTTTGCTATTTTGATATGATTTACTATGGCAATTCCTGCAAATGATCAGAGAATATAAAGAAACAATTAAACAGAAACTACTGGGTATGTGGACTTGTAAGTTTGTTTTAAACTCATACTATTCACAGATGTAAAAAAATGTTTTTAGTCCCCAACCGGTGTTTACACCGGAGGGGACTATAGATTTGCCCTCCATCCATCCAGATGTCTGGAAATCTGGATCCCGTGATAACTTAAAAACTGTTTAAGATAATATTTTGAAAATTGGTATATGAATAGATGGCAGTATGGAGATTCTGCACGTCACTTTTTTTTTTCTTGGACCAAAATTCTGGTTGCTATGGTAAGGGAAAAATACGA
>CM037784.1:37867954-37917954 GCA_021229015.1 Solen grandis
CCAATCGGATGTCTCTTGAATTACTCTTATGGCTCTGTCATATCTGCAGAGTTGTATATTGCCATTTGGACCAAGACACTGCGAGTAGAGAAAGAAAGAAGCCGGCAAGTTCAGTTTCGAGATATTTTTTATACAGTGAGGAAATGGTTGAACACGTTGATATAACAGAAGATGAAGCAGCTCTGTATGATCGACAAATTCGATTATGGGGCCTTGATGCTCAACGAAGGTATACACAGACAAGAAAAGAAAATTAATGAAAATCGCGAAAAGTGATAATTTTGAAACGCCAACAATACATAGCATTGCCATCATTAATATACATAAAATGGTGCCTTTCTGAATTAATTTCTGTCTTCTGCGATTATCTTAACATTATTATGACAGGCTAGGGTGCAACTGACACCTTGACAACCTTATTAAATGTAGCATAATTCCTTTTCCCACAAAAATAAATGAAAAATCTCATTCTCTATGACTATTTCTTATCAGTCCATAATTCATAGGACTAAAATACCGGCAGCACGATTTACCCAAATACACCCAAATATACCCAAATATTGCTGAATTACCCAAATACTGCCAAAATACTCCAAACTACAGTGTTAAACAGCAAAATATTGATTATTCATTGTATTATCTAATTAAAAGTACATATTTACAGCCTATTACATACATTAAACCCAACCTCAAACAAAAAATGAGGCGTTTCTAAAACTCAAAAGGTGTCAGATATTTATTCCGTTATATGGAAATCGCATCATCGAATGCTCTTCAAAATATTTTACATGTATGTTATTGAATGTTTGAAATTATAGTTATTTCAATAAATAAGCTTGAATTATTGTCTATCGTGTTACTTGTCTTTGAAGTAGGGAATATACAGAAGCTTGGGTGAATTTAGTAATTATTTGTTTTACCATTTCAGAACTACAAATGGTCCGTATTATTTAAGTAACTTATACATTCTATTTAATAATATCTCAATAAAAATGTGTGTACTGCATAATTTATTAATACATGACCCATTTGAGGTAGTAAAGAAGTTACACATTAACTGTATTTGGGCACGTCAGGAGTATTTGGGAAACTGATTTGTCCGTTAATAGATATATTATGAAATAATAAATAAATCAATATTAAATATTATTTGATAAAATTATTTATTTAATCACCTAACAGACACATGTGTACACCAAATATAATAATAACTACTAATTTGGAGCTACAAATGCTTAAATAAGACAGTATTTGGGTAATTCAGGAGTATTTGGGTGTATTTGGGTAAATCGTGCCACCCCTAAAATACTATCCTCGAGTATGCAGTTCTGACGCATCTAAGAAAAAAATCATGGTCTTTTTTGATTTAACATAAACAAGAAATATAATTTTCATTTGTATGGCAAAACTAAGTCATTTATTCAGTCTTACATTGTTTTCAAGTGGCTGACATCGTTTTTTCAACGAAAAATCACTAGTGAGCATGTCTGTATAATTCAGTGAGGCTGACTTGAGAGTACAATGAAACGACGCATCAGATTGGTTTTTCATTTAATCATTGTAGCATGTTTTTAAAAATTGAATTTTCGTGTCAGAAATAATATACGAGGAAATGTTGGTTGCACAGATTTTTTTTATTTCATTGTTTCACTAAAAATATGCCAGATGAGAAAAAGTACTTATTGAAAAGGAGGTTTTGCAGGTGTGTTGTATAAAGTACACTAAATAATAGCCCTGCATCAATAACTTGCCACATTTTGGCTTTCTAACGCTAAAAGGGATGCTGACAAACAAAACTTGTAAGAATGATGTCACACGGAATCCAGTTAATAAAAATTGAGGTCAAAACAAAAAAGGCGTCGTAATAGTGGTGCGTCGGAATAGAGTACCGTACGATATTTCACCAGAGGATCAGTAATACTCAGTATAACTTGCTGATTTAAATTGGCCAATAAGTGACTGGGGAAAATTTTTCAAAAGTTTGTTTATTTCCCATTGAACAATGTGTGAAATTTTCCACCAGCATGATGATTAGATGTTCAGGGAGTTGTAGATTTTTGTAAGTTTACTTCTCATTTTGGAGTGAAATAGTCTATAAAGTTTAAGAGTTTAAATAGTATATATCTATATTAATAACATGATCAGTTGTCTATGATTTCCAGTGCACTCTTCCTCTTACATTCTAATCCTTTGTATGTATTGTTTTCGCTGCACATGGGAACAATTAAATCAAAATTAAATAACTTTGTTTTCCAAGTGCTTTTGGTTTTTATTTGGTGCAACTGACTATTGAAGTTCCTTAACATGTTAATGACAATGTGCTTTTATTAGGATCCAAATTCATAGAAGGTTTCCCCAACCCATCCTCTCTGGTCAAAATATTTAACAACAGGGAAGGGGCAGCTTCAAAATACGTTTGTGACCTTTTTTCTGACAGGAGCTTTATTAAGTCTTTATAACATCATTTTGGAAAACTGTTAGCTTTAATCCAAAATCATACTGCGATATATTGGGAAAAGGCAACATCCATATTTTTATGCATATCAATATTTGAGTTTACTATAGCTTTGAACCGCTTATAACATGCTCACTTCTTGGAGCAGGTTTAAATGGAAACAATGGCCTAAAAAAAGATGTAAAACAAACATCGATGGCAAGTGTATATTGTGCTGTGCCGATGGCAGTTTAGGGAATAGATTCTCTCCCCTACACTCAGGCAAATGTAAAGAATGTCATTTCAAACATACCTTTTGTATTTGTATTTCAAAAATAAAAACAGTATAGCTTATTCTGTACCTTGGCACTGGGGTTGTGCAGTGCATCAATGAATCAATGCATCTACAGGACCTATACCTGCCTTATAAGTCATTATAGTTCTTTATTTGAGAAACTGATTGCCGTGAAAGTGAGTGTTGTGTTGGTTTTCATGCACAGTTTTCAAGCACATTGCGCAAAATTTGAAAAATGATACATGAATCCCTCAATTGCAGAGTAGAATTGACACTGTGCATTCTTAAATATGAGTCTGATACATTACCATTACGGTATATCTCAGAAATTGAAACCAAATTTTTTTATATTAGTATTCAAATAAACTTTATCAATTTCTAAGCTTTAATTCAAACAATTAATCATATAAAACAGAGATGAACATTGAATATTTAAAAAAAAAAAGAAATAAAATTTGATGAAAAATGACATTTTTAGCTCGACTATTCGAAGAATATGAGAGCTATTGTTGTCGCCCTTGCGTCGGTGTTGGCATTGCAGCTTTTGGTTAAAGTTTTGCATGCAAGTTACTATCAACCTTACATTTCAATAACCATTTATGGTATTGACTTGAAAGTTAGCTTGTAAATATGTTCAGGGGCATCAGACAACCAAGGTACATAACTCTTGACTGAATTTAGTATGAATTATGGCCCCTTTTTAACTTAGAAAATTTGATTAAAGTTTTGCATGCAATAGACAGTTTTGTTAAAGTTTTGCATGCAAGCTACTATCCAGCTTATATCTCAATAACCATTCATGGTATTGACTTGAAAGTTTATAAATATGTTTAGGGCATTAGACATATTGCCCCTTTTTAAAATAGAAATTTTGGTTAAAGTTTTGCATGCAAGGTACTTTCATGCTAATATCTCAGTATCCAGGCATGCAATTGATTTGAAACATCTTAAATACGTTTAGAGGTATCATACTATCAAGGCAGGTAATTTTTTATGGAATATATTAGAAGTTATGGGGCCTTTTTTTAACTTAGAAAATTTTGGTGAAAGTTTTGCATGCAAGGTACTTTCATGCTTATATCTCAGAGTCCAGGCATGGGATTGGTTTGAAACATCTTTAATATGTTTATCATGGGTATCATACTATAAAGGAAGATAACAATTGATGAAAAATATTAAAAAAAATATTGTCCCCTTTTAACTTAGAGTTTTGGTTAAATTTTTGCATTCAAGCTACTATCCAGCTTATATCTCAGAAATTATTTATGTTATTGACTAGAAAGTTAAGGCATCAGAAAACCAAGGAGGATAACTTTTGTACAAATTATGGCCCTTTTTCTAACTTGGATATTTGGTTAAAGTTTTGCATGCACAGTGTTTTTATGCTTATGTCTCAGTAACTAGGCATGGGATTGATTTTAGAATTCATAAAAATATTAAGAGGTATCAGACTATCAAGGTATATCATTTTTTACTATTATTATATACAGGGTATGTGAAGGGCAAGAATTGAAATAAATTTCATTTGATTTACCAACAAGCATTTTGAATAGTTGAGCATGCTGTCCTCTGACAGCTCTTGTTAAAGCAATATCCTTGGTACCAGACCTGCTTAAATAACTGTATGTATCAGAAAACACACTATAAACAATTGCATAAAGAAAAAGTTCCAATCATGATTTGTAAATTCTTACATGAGAAATGCAGAGTGCCACCTTAAGTCTATCTTAAGATAATTAAAAAGTTTTTTTTTTTGATAAAACAGTCCCATACAAAGTCTCTTAAAAATCCTCAGTTTCTAGAAATACATTATTTTCTCTCTAGGTAACTAAGTTTTTTCAACTCAAAGTCTCTCTTTTTGAGAAACTGAAATTATTATCATATTGATTTGAAATAAATAGACCTATGACAAAAACAGGGTTTATAGAATTCTATGAAATTAAACCTGTGAAGAAAAAAAAAGGAAAAAAAAATAAAACTCAGCATTTATCATTTATCGGGACAAAAAAGGGTAGAAAAAAGACATGAGAGTCTTTAAAATAGCCCTATATTGTATGTTATATTTCAGACTTAGAGCTGCAAGAATTTTGCTGATTGGTGTCCGGGGCCTTGGAGCAGAGGTTGCGAAGAACATAGTCCTGTCAGGGGTGAAATCCATCACACTTCTTGATCATACCACAGTGAGTGCTGGCCATGTTTCATGTGATACCAATATACTGTGGTGGTATTTTATGGGTATAAATATTCTTTATTCCATAATTTCATATAAGAATAATGTAGACCTTTTGTATGCATTTGTGGGGAGTGCTTACATTGATTATTAGAATATTTAGTGCATATGTATATTTCTCCTTCTTTTTCCCTGTTTCAGGTTACAAAAGAAGATTCTTGTTCAAATTTCTTGGTACCCAGAGAAGATGTGGGTAAAAATGTAAGTTGAAGGGTCACTTTTAGTGAGCCTGCTCCATGTGTTTCTGTCTCTCTTAGAAAAAAACAACAATGCTTATATTGACAAGCATTGATAAACAATCATTGATTGCCAATGTTTGTTAGCAACCTCAGAAACTTTATAAACTTTTTCCTATAATCCATTCTTTTGCAGTTAATCAATAATTCACTTATATTACATATAACAGAATGAGGTTTGCTAATAGTTAGGACCTAACTGTCAGGATAAAATAATTTGAGAATCTGTAAGAGACAAAAACATATCATATGATATTACAGTTAAATCCATGAGCCTCATTAGTAGAGTCACTATATTTCACAATTTGTCAGAGATGGATCTGTAAAATGAACCTGATTTTGGAGAGGATTTTATATAAGCTATAAGCTTAAAGTCCAATCCTTTTCTCAAATTATACATCTTAAATGTGTATGCTCATACATGTAACATATGAGAAATAGATATGTTTGAACTAAAATGAACCTGATTGACACATGGATTAAGTTCACTTTTTAAAGAATTTCGTAAGTAGATTTACTATTGAGAAGGTCATATTTATTTAGTTTTCTTTATGGTGCTCAAAATACTTGTAATGCACATTGTTCATTGGGATTTGTTTCCATTTACACACTCATTTTAAATAGCACAACAATCACAAGGCATGATTAATATTGGCAGTATTAAATATAATTTTCAAATTAAAAGAAAAGAATTATCTTCTCAATTTTTGTAGAAGTTTAAGTTTATCCACTAGAATAATTTATTATGTAGAAACAAAAAGAGTGAAAAGTTCGCAAGTACATTTAACCCTATACTTCATGCAGACTCATTTTGACAAAATGTCAAATGATAAGACAGCTCCTAAATGATCAGGGTCTCCACTGTTTGCTCACTTAAAATTGGAGCTCAGTTTCTACATGGTCTGCACACCAAATTAATATACCATTTAAAGTTCAGTAAATTAATATTCATCGAATAATGAATTTGTACATGAATATTCATGAGGTGATAAATGTCTGATTACAGAGAGCAGAGAGTGCAAGGGAGAGAACTCAGTTGCTGAACCCCATGGTGTTTGTGAGGGCTGACCCAGGAAATGTTGCCAATAAAAACGAGGAGTTCTTCAAGGACTTTGACGTTATGTGTGCACTGTGCTGTGACTGTGCGCAACTACTCAGAATTAACAAGATTTGTGCAGAAAACAGTATCAAGTTCTTCTGTGGGGATGTGTTTGGATATTTTGGATATATGTTTTCAGATCTTGGATTTCATGAATATGCTGAGTATGTGCTTTTATAATCGCAATATTTTTAAACTCAAACTTATTTTTTTTATCATTTTCAAAAATGTTTATGGTTTAACCATTATATAATGTGATGAAATTCTTCATTTTGCATTCCTTTTATTTCTTCTCAAAACGTTAATAAAAGTGAAAATTTGTTAGTAAGGAATTATCAAAAGGAATTTGTATATTAGATTATATTTTAAGGAAAAACAAGTGTCTATAATCCATGATAAGTTAAAGCAGGATTGGGTTGTTAGAGTGTCTTTGCTGTTACTGAGCGGTTATGGGCTTAATCCTAGTGTGCAGCAAACCATCGTCTTATTAGATGGCAAGGCATGTCCCCTTGTTTGGCATGCAGCACATGAGAGTAGTTCAAGGACTTTATTTGACCAAGCATTAGAATCATGTGACTTATGACTTAGTGTGGTACCATGCTACTGTAAGCAGCACTATAGTCTCATGTAGGCAGATGGCTGAAATGTTGTAAGTAGGGCATTGAACCCAGTAAGTTTTGAAGGATGAACTTGATACCAATAGATTTTTTTCTCTTCAACTTTTTATCTGTATGTAAAATTCAATTCATATAAATTTACCACTGTGGAAAATACACAGTATACTTAAGGTAAAGTCCCTGTAATAGTTTCGCTACGTCTTGGACCACTTAACCTCTCCCAAGATAACCAAGGTACCCTAAAGAAACATTAAGAAACCTTGGTTATCTCCGTGAAAGGCAATGAGGTTCGAAACGTAGCGGAGGCATTACAGGGACTTTACCTTAATACTACAGATGTATATTTCAGGGAAGTTCAGAAGAAAGTTCCTAAGGTTAAAACTACAGAGGAGGATGGTAATGGTGAGCCAGTTACAAAAAAAACAAAGACTGAAGAGATGGAGACAGTGGTGGTGAAAAAGGTATGAGTAGGTTTGTCTTGATCTTGAATTCATCGGTAGACGTGGAAGATGTTACATATTACACTAATCCTGTGTCACTGGAAACCTTGGACGTGCAATATATTTTGCTATCAGGCTTGTATTTCCCAAATTGTCACCATGACAAATCCATATTGTACTACAAAAGAAAGAGTAATGAACAATAATATTTTTAATATTGAATCAGAGACATTTTTAAACACTTTTTTTTTCTTTGAGGTCCCTATATGGGTAACCCTGTTTATTTTCCCATATATATATATATATATATATATATATATATATATATACACACACACACACAGCCCCTCAGCACGTGGGTTCGAATCCCAGCAGGGTCATTTGGATTTTAATGTGAGGAAGCCTTACAGCTGGCTTGCTGTAGGTCGGTGGTTCTACCCGAATGCCTCCGTTCCATCGGGGTCTTCCTCCACCTGTAATTAGCTGGACGTTGCTGTATGACTGAAATACTGTTGAAGCGACTGCAAACTCAAATAATCATGTCAAGTTACATATATATATATAGCGAGAGAGAGAGAGAGAGAGAGCTAATAAAGGTTTTTCTTACTGTATTTTTATGAAGAAAATGCAATATGGATTAATATAATTTCCTGAACAAAACAATACATGTGTATGAATAAACTATTTACATTCACTCTTCATATATCTTTTTCTTAAGTAAACATGATGGAAATTCTTAAGATATATGCATTTAAACAATGAATTCATCCATACAAATGAGCATTTTCATCATGAAAGAAAAACTAAGAAAAGAACAAAAAGGAAAACTTTCTAATGACATATAAACTTCATCTGATAAGTTTTCAGAAAAACATGGGTATCACCATGATATGAATGGGAATTGAACAGTTGTAGATGATATGAAATCTGCAAATAAAACCAATCATTTATCTTTAATCTAAAGCTGAATAGCATGACTAAAACATCTGTTCCAGTCTGTGCAGTACTGCAGTTTGATGCAGGCCCTGGAGGTGGACTGGAGGTCTGCAGAGAACAGCAAGAAACTACGCAGAACACCCAACACTTACTTCATTATAAAAAGTAAGACTCCTCTCTAGATATTTTCAAACATTGATATTTCCAGACAAGTTATTCTGACATAATAGGGATGACTTGTTGATTTTGTGTTGTTATTATTTAGGTCAACTACTGTGAAATCATTAATTTTCATGGGACATTAATTTTCATAAATTTCAGGGAGGATTTCATCCAAAAATATTTATTCCCACAAAAACTTGTTCTTATATGAACTTCGTGTTTTCTAGAACAAAGATCCATGACTTATGTACCAACAAAATTCCCTACATAATCAACAAAATTTAATGTCATCAAAAATTAATGATTTTACAGTATACAAAGAATAGGACGAGCAATTGTAGTCACTACAGCATCCATATTTGCATCTGCATCATAAGGAAGAAGGGGTGTGGTGGGGGAGGGGGGGGGGTAATTATTGTCATTATAGGGAAGAAACCATTACAAAGGACAGGTTATAATAAAGGATGCACTGTAATTATTAGGAATATTAGTGAACCTTCTTAAATTAAGTAAATCAGCCTGTAAGTAATTTGCAGATTGACCTATTGATACCCTATTTGATACTACCATAATGAAATCTTATATTGCTTTTTAGGTTAATTCACTGGACAGTGAGGATTAAGGAATTGTGAATGACTTGTAATGCAGAGCGGTTGTTTTGATTTTATGTACCTGTATTTGCAGTCCTCTTGGAGTTCCTTACCTCCCAGAAGAGGCGACCAGAGGTACAGACAGCCTCGCAGGACATCGAGACTCTCGCTACACTGAGAACGTCAGTCATGGAGCAGGCTGGTGTCCCAACAGACACTGTAGATGAAAAGTTCAGCAGGTAGGTATGGCTCCACTGACCATGATTTACCAAGACATGTTCAGTTTTGGCCATGTTGAACAAAGATCAAAACTGGGTTATGGTGACTGTCACTTTGATGGCTGGAAAAATTTAGTGTCTGTTTGTGTTATAAACTCATTCAATTTTCAGTGAAGCCCCTTATAGAATATCTGAATACATAGTTATTCAAACACCTTTTTAGCTCACACAACATGTTCTAAGTAAGCTGTTGTGATCACCCCGCATCAGTCACCGTGCGTCATTTGTAGTGTGTTGTTAACAATATGCTTTAAACAACATCTCATCTGAAACAATTGAGTAGAAATTGATGAAACTTGGCATGAATGGTCATTCGGTAGCCTCTCACAAAAGTTGCTAAAATAAACTAGAGCCATGCTAAACTCAACTTTAAAAACTTTCTCCTCTGAAACCAATGGTCAACATTTTATTTCATTTGGCTCAAATTGTCACCTCATGGCCATCTGCCATAATTACTAAAATAAATTTGACATCTTGAGAAACGAGACCCCTAGGAGGTTGGCTTGTTTCCATATATACCATACTCTATATTTAAAAAAAAAAAATCTTCTATGAAACCAGTAGTTGCAATTAAATTTCTTTTGGCATGTTTAGTCACCTCATGGCTGTCTACCATAATTGCTAAAATAAAGCAGATCTCTTTAAAAATAAGGCCTCCAGATGATTAACTAACTAAAGAATTTCTTGATCTGAATCTCGAATCTGGTTGCTGCTAGAAGTGAATATCATTATTACAGAAACTGTCAATATTTTCACATTGACTTACAAATATTATAAAATATTAGTCAGCAGTATTTAAATGGCATTGAATTTTAATATAGGAAGGACTTAATACCTGGAAAAACTGTTTTATAGCTGACTTTTTTTTTCCAGGAAATGTTTTGCTGAGCTGAGCCCAGTATGTGCTGTAGTGGGTGGAGTACTGGGACAGGAGATCATCAAGGTAAGATCTGAGGTATCACCAGGCCATGATTTTACTCCCCACAACAGAGTGGGGTGGGGGTATACTGGAATTGGTTTGTACTTGAAACTGACCTATATTTTGTGGGTAGATACATGTTTTGATCATTTTGCATTCTTGTTGAATTCACTGTTTAGCAGTGGATACAGAGGGACCATATTTTGCAGCCTCACTTATCGTTTTCAGATATTGGCCTCCTAACACATTTCATACTGTTGCACAATAACTGAAAATAGTGCACTCTTTTATAAGTCCCACTGTCGATATATCTCCTTTATTTGACTGTTATTGTTTTTATAATGAATAGTTTAGCTGTGAAACTTTGATGTGTATATGCTTGTGTTTTCAAAATTCAGTGAGCAGATCTTTTTTCAATAAGACACCTGCCAAGTGTAAGTTATAAATTCTATAAATGGCCATATACACTTGTAGATGATAGCACTTAATAGGTTATACTTTTTAAAAGTCTAAGCATCTCTACCAGCTTCAATATATATATATATATATGGGCCGCATTTTGACAAAAGGGGGCTAAATAACATAGATCATGACGTCAAGAAAAATGTGATTAAAGTTACGTCATTTGTTTTAGTGTAAATCACAGGTTATTTTTAAAACACGCTTGAATAGTTCAGATTCAAAACATCTATTTGATTCCTGAAGTGCAATTTCGGATGGATGAAGACATTGATGTAAGTATCAATCTTATTTATTTCTTATACATGTAGATCTATATCAATTCCAAATATTTTGTATAGATCAATGGAAGAGATTTTATTTTGGTATCAACTGCATCATTCGATCGCCGCCATTTGCAATCAGTCATTTTGTATCGAAGCCTTAGTCTGAAAAAAATCATCGCAATATGAAAGTACAAACCATAATTTGGCATATGTACATGATTTACAGTTAAAAATGTATTTAACTATATCTAGCTAGATATACCATGAATTACAAGATAAATCGTATCTGATCAGACTCACATTGTTTTACTCAACTTTACCGCAGGGAGTGTAAGAAGCAAGTCAGTTATATGTTTTCCATAAAGATGACATTTCCCATATAATTTATAACAAATTTTTAATGAAACCAAAAAAAAAAAAAAAGGCTATAAATAAAATTTTCATCGAACAGAACATTGGGTTTCATTTATCTTATGTAATTTTAACAAGTACAATTTCAAACTGTGATGTAGGTGTAGTGGTTATGTAGGATGATTACCACTTTTTGGATAGGGTTTGGTCCACATACGAATACATTTTTTTTTTCATTACGCAAATTTATTTTTTTTATTCATGATTTCAGTATTGATGTTTTTGCTTGACTGTTGAAGATACAATCCTTCCTTGGCAATTTTATTTATTTATTTATTTATTAGATCTAGGATACAAGCATTATAACATGTAAATCTAATTATTTTTTCACCCAAATACCCTTGTGATTATGATAAATCAGATACATGTAACAACATATTAATTTTTATACGCCGCCGGAGTCGGTCGTATATTGGCGTCATCTTCTCTGTCTGTACTTCCGTCCGTACGTCCATATCTTGTGAACGCAACTCCTCCTTTGTTTCTGAATGAATCTTTTAAAAACTTGGTCAATGTCATTACTATAATGGGTAGATGTGCATGAAGTGGCGATTTTCCAGTTCATTGATTTTTACAAGATTTTTGTCCCTTGAAACTTAGTCTCTGTAGCTGATTGATATTGCAGCCTTGTGAATGCAACTCCTCCTACATTTCTGAATGAATCTTTTCAAAACTTGATCTGTGGCATTACTATAATGGGTAGATGTGCACAAAGTGGAGATTTTCCAGTTCATTAATTTTTGCAAGATTTTTGTCCCTTGAAACTTAGTCTCTTTAGCTGATTGATATTTCAGCCTTGTGAATGCAATTCCTTGTATGTTTCTGACCTAATCTTTTCAGAACTTGGGCAATGTCATTACTATACTGGGTAGATATGCACAAAGCAGGGATTTTGATGTATATCAATATTTGCAATAGTTATGCCTTTCTAAACATGGTCTCTTGAAAACACAACTCAAGTTTCTAAACAGGTAAAAGTGCAGATAAAACAGGGATTTTCTGGTACAGTGATTTTTTTTCAAGAGTTATGCAGAGAAAGAAAAAAGGATTCATATTGATACTGATATTTGACCTACTTTCATATTGGATGCTTTTTTAGGGTTCTATCTCTGTTCAGCTAAATTAATTGGTCTCACAGACTTCATTATGAGCTTATGCTTACAGAAATGTTAAAAGTAATAATTAAGAGGACTCTCTTGGTCTTTATATTTTATGATGGCGTATATTGTGGCAGCACTGGCACTCTTGTTAATTTATGACAACTCAGCGGCAGTGGTACTTTACTCCTCTTGCTTATACCTAAATAATATTTTTTGGAACATTTGACTTTTTACTGTCAAAACAAATATAAAACGGGAAAGCTTACAATCCCTGTACAAGATTTATGAGACAACATTGACAGTCGATGATTACTTGTATGACAATGGTTATTATATACATCTCAATTTAATAGAATCATATATTTTTATGTTACCAAAAATTATCTCATTTCTATTACTTTTCAGGATTTGGAAAGTATTCTTTCTGAGCATTTTGGAAGAAACTCCTTTGAACACACCATTTGGATCACAGGAGGAGCCAGATGAAGAAATGGTTGAAGAGGACGAGGAAGAACAAGATGTTAGTGTAGAACAATGTGAGACATGAAAGCTTGGGCAGTGAATCTGATGATGTATTTGTTGACAATGAGGATGATGACCATGTGATACTCAAAAGGATGAAGGAAGAAGGATGTTTGTGTCGCCTGAACTGCACAGCTAAGTTTACATTCAGTGATATGTATAAGTATATGCTTAATGTTAAAGAAATGGGAAGGAACGAAAAAGATAGGTACATTATGGGAACACTTATCGACTGTGACAAAATTCATACGAAGAGAGGAAAGAAAAGAAGAAAGAGCAGAAAACAGTTCATGTTTCCAGGACAACAGATATGCAAAGCCCTATGCATGTTAGTGTATAATGTTGGAAAAAAATGCCTAGCAAATATAATTACACATATGGATAGAAATGGAGCAGTGTCATGAACCAATGGCAATGTTGAAAAAACATCTAAAAAAGCATTGACTTTTGAAACCATCAAGGCAACAGTGACGTTCATCATTAATTTCGCAGACATGTATGGTTTGCCACAACCAGCAGCCCCTCAAGGTCGCGAGAACATGCCACCAATATACTTGCACTGTCAGACTATAAAAAGGTCTGTACATGCAGAGTATCAATCTTCAGCAGCTGAGGGTGAACTGACAATCAAATATTCCATGTTTGTCAAAGTTTGGAATATCTGTGTACCACACATTCGCATAGCTTCTCCTCAGATGACGTCTGTGTGACATGTGAGAAGCTTCAAAGAAAGGTGGATGAAGAAGAGAAGCTGACATCTGCAAATGATCTGAAACAACACATTATATCACACAGAAAGAGCTGGCTCTGTACAACCAGTGTATTCAGCGAGCATTACAAGATAATGATAATGGCATAACATACTGTCATTTGACATTTGATTTCTGTCAGAATGTCATCATTCCACACCACGGTCGGCAAATGGGGCCTCTATATTTTACATCTCTGCGTAAGATACATATATTTGGAGTACCTTTGGACTGGATTTTAAGGCAGCTGAATTTCTTGATGGATGAGAATGAGACCATCGGTCAAGATGGCACATTAACTCATGGTCCAAATGCTGTCAGCAGCATGTTCGACAGGGTGTTGGGTACATACAGAACAGATGTACCGACATGTGCCTTCCATGCAGATAATTGTCCAGGTAAACATTGAGCAGAAATTAGAGTCTTTATTTAATACATAAGTTTTTGTATACATAGAATATTTATATGAAATTTTAACGTTCTATACATGAAATTGCATAATGATTAAGTGTTAAAATAAAACGTTAAAATATCATTATCATATATAAAATTATAAATAATATGAATTTCATTTAATACTTTTTCCACTTTTATTTCCTGATAGGTTAATATTATTTTATCCTATATAGACAAATTTGAGTTTGTTACGTGCTGATTAAGAAAGTATTCTATAATTAGATGACGTGATATGCTTTTTAACTCCATGCAAAACTTAAATCTGCATTTCCAGGAATTAAACCAGGCCGCAAAACGCACCAAGCAAAAAATAAAAAAATCCACACACATACTTGGAATTCAGCAAACACATTAATTAAAACCAAGCTACGCCCCTGGACATTTAGCTATTTATTTCACAATCTGAACGATTTTAATATTTATGCCTAAATCATAATTCATTTATAGATGTGTATAATTATTCTCGTGGTTTTAATCACTGTTGTCATGGCTACATTCCATTTTCAGGACATTCCAGTACTTTCGATTTTCTGCTGAAACCCCGGGTATGGTAACAGTGAGGAAGGAACGTGATGGGGAGGAGACATCAATTCTCATGATGAAGTCACCAACACATGTGTTTGACCACATTGCCTGACATCATCCCAGCCCGTGGTCTCAGTCGCCAGCGTCAATCGTACCTGTATAAGGCTATTCGACCGTTTGTCCGTCCATGTTTCCAGGATGTGACATGTCCACAACGGGACTATTGACTGTGCAAATGTCTTACAGTGTGATTATATTTGCTGTAGAAACTTGACATTAGGTTTAAAGTTTAACCTGGATTAATCTTACATCAACCCGTTCTCTGGTTGCTAGGCAATATTACTTTTGACTTTGTTTCACATTACTCACTGTGAGTTTTTAATTGGTGTTTCTTAACACTCATGTTATGAGTTCAATTGATCATTTCAATGTTCCTCAGTAATGTTATATAGTTTTCAGTATTACAATATGTGAAACCAAAAAAGGTTGGATGTGCAGGACAGGGCATTCACGTGACAGTGGGTTATTTTGAATATTCATATCTTCGGAATTTGTAAAGATAAAAAGATTTCTTTTTTATTTTATGAAACAGAAATAAATACATTATCATAATCTGCAAAAAACTCAAATTTGATATTTTTGTCATTTAGACCCCTTTTCCCAGATGGCGGCCCATATATATATATATATTATATATATATATAAAATGATACATAATTATTGTAAGGACAGGGTTACAGGAATATAACTATCGGTACTTGTTCCTCTCTGAAGAAAATTCTAAGGATACTATCAGCATTTTCTACAGCATGATACTGCAGTGTGGCAGCTCTATATCTGTCTCAGGTAGACATTGTCTCTAAATGACTGAAATACTGTTGGTGGGATGTTAAACCCAATAAACAAACTGTCAGTGGGATGTTGAACCCAATAAACAAACAGTAGAATAAAGAGCCATATACCATAAATTGATAATCATAGAGAGTCACCCCAAATCCAACTTATTGTATCCCTCACCCGTTTTAGTTCTAGTCAAGAGATCTGTTAGATTATCTAGTCATTGATGAGCATGTGAAAAACTGTTTGTTCTTCTATTTTTTCAGGCTGTATCACAGAAGGATCCCCCTCACAACAACTTCTTTTTCTACAACGGCGTGGATGGCGGGGGCCTGGTGGACAAGATAGGGGAACATACCTGTATTGAGGCTTGAAGTGATGGACAGAGGCTTGAACTCTCTCTACAGCAAATTACCATTGACTAAATACAACAGGGGGTCAGAGGACTGAAAATGAAGATTGATCATGCCCATTTACAGATATACAGGAAGGTGCCTGGTGAATGGGCCTGGTTCCCAACATTCTGCCACAACTATGGCTTAATATGTACTTCACAAATATTTGTTCTTTCATTTGATTATTTATTTTTTCATTTAAAACGTGTATTTGTGTTAAAAGAATTTGTTCTAGTGGGTATACATTATTTTTGTTGTGTGATATTAAAGATACTGCGTAAAATTTCAAAATGACAGAATTCATGTTGGAATGCCAGTCAAAAAGTTAGCCTGGTCCATGACCCTGTCTGATGATCTGAGTACACATTTTGTGAAAATGATTGAACAAATTATCATAACTTGTAATTTGTACAAAAGGCCACTTGGACAGATGTTTAAATCAATAGTAATTATTCAGTTCTGAAACAAGGGACCAAGACTTACTTCTCTACAGATTTCTACAGATTTTTAGATAGGATTTCAAGGCATTCATTGTAATTTCATTTTCTATCTCTTAAAAAAATATTTTTGATTGTAATGTCCATGTTGTAAAATAAAATGTAAAACTCTTTTTTTATATTTTCCCCTCTTTGTTTACAAATAAAGATCATTTGACATCAGTACTTTGTCACAATATTTATTTTTGCAGCATATTTTCCACTTGCCCTATCTGTAACATATCTGTCGGACATGTAGTAAATTGTTAAACCAGTTTATTTTCATATCCTTTCATTCTTTAGTAACAATTATTAACACTGGTATTGAAAGTTATATTTTACCTACCACCACTATAAAAGAGGCATAACCTATTTTAAACAACTACTATACTGGATCATTACTTAAAACATATATTATCAAATCATTTTAAGATTTGCTTCAAAACACCAAATTTTCAACCAAAAACTCTAACAATTAATGATGAAATTAATTTATTTTAACAGTTCAAAAAGTTGATTTTGCTATTTTGATATGATTTACTATGGCAATTCCTGCAAATGATCAGAGAATATAAAGAAACAATTAAACAGAAACTACTAGGTATGTGGACTTGTAAGTTTGTTTTAAACTCATACTATTCACAGATGTAAAAAATGTTTTTAGTCCCCAACCGGTGTTTACACCGGAGGGGACTATAGATTTGCCCTCCATCCATCCAGATGTCTGGAAATCTGGATCCCGTGATAACTTAAAAACTGTTTAAGATAATATTTTGAAAATTGGTATATGAATAGATGGCGGTATGGAGATTCTGCACATCACTTTGTTGTTGTTTTTTCTTGGACCAAAATTCTGGTTGATATGGTAATGGAAAAATAATGCACCTCACTGTTACAGATCTCATGTGTTGCGTGCAACACCAGTTACTTGTTAACTTGAGGATAATATTTATGAAATAATTGCAAAACGTCACTTAGGCTCCCCCAAAAGGTGGGGCAAATACATGCAAGCTATCATGTGTTAATCCAATATGTGTTACTTAGTATTTGACTCTAACCAATGATAGTCACTTGCATTTTTTTTTTCATTGTAACAAAGACTGTCTGTCTGACATTATTTCACAACAAAATATTTTTTATATTCAAAAATGTTTGAAAAATATGAACACACAAAATAGCTGTAATAGCTCATGGCCCAGAATCGCTCACCTGATTATAAATGAGCAACATATGTTGGATTTTTCATATTGACCTACTTTTTGACATCACATGACCCACTTTTCAGCTTGTCCAAGTGTTTATGGAAACAGACCTTCCGACCAAGTTTCATGAAGATATGGCCAAAAATGTAGCCACTAGAGTGTTAAGGTTTTTTCTAAGATTTGACCTCATGACCTACTTTTTGACCCCAAATGACCCAAATTCGAACTTGTCCAAGATTTTATCGAAACAAACTATCTGACCAAGTATCATGAAGATTGGACAAAAAATGTGGCCTCTAGAGTGTTAACAAGGTTTTTCTAAGATTTGACCTCATGACCTACTTTTTGACCCCACATGACCCAAATTTGAACCTGTCCAAGAGTTTATGGAAACAAACATTCTGACCAAATTTCATAAAGATTGGGCCAAAAATTTGGCCTCTAGTGTTATAAGGTTTTACTAAGATTTGACTTCGTGACCTACTTTTTGACCCCACATGACCCAAATTCAAACTTGTCCAAAATTTTATAGAGACAAACATTCTGACCAAGTTTCATGAAGATTGGCCTAAAAATATGGCCTCTAGAGTGTTAACAAGCCAAATTGTTGACGACGCACGTCGGACGAAAGGGCAATCACAAAAGCTCACCTTGAGCACGTTGTGCTCAGTTGAGCTAAAAACAGAAAACCTGCAAAACCATATCATTTTCTTATAAATGTTTTAAATTCACTTAAACCATTTACAAATACAATCAAGTTAAATAACAAGAAGAACTGTGGTACAGACTATCACAGCGGGCCCACAAACAAAGCCGACCAACGTAAATATTTTGATGCATATTTCCAAATTTTCTTTTGCACAGCTTTCAAAAGCTCTGGATGTCACACAAACTGTAAATGATTTTTGTCCTTCTACAAGTCTTAATGCTGAAGAAAACCTGTTCAAGCAAAAAAAGTTTCTTAACAGATAGATGCTTTAAACTAAGTTGATTCATCTATCCAATCAGAAATATTTAGTAAACATGTTTTGCACATTCAAAACTAAAAATCACACACAACTTGAAATAATAACAAGTTATATCTTTTAAAAGAAAGAAAATCTGCATATTTAAAAAACTAATTGCAAATCGTACTAAATAATTTATTTATAAAAATGTTACATGTAAGATACACAATAAGTAAATATATATATATATACAAAAACAATAAACAGGCATTCAGATTATTAAGCTATAGATTAGCCAAATTCTATTTGTAAATATAGTACATTTATGCTTAACCATTCATTTAAGTTAAATAGGTTAATTGGGTGGGTTAGTGAAATGGCTGCTAAATATAGGATAATTTAAGCAATATGAAAAACAGGCCTCTGTGTTTTAACTACTATATGGTCTGTACTAAAAAAGGTATTTGTTAATAGATTATAAATTCAGCAATGTAAGTATGCTAGTCGGTGCAAAAATGTAAGGAAAGCAGCAAAAAAAAAAAAGAGTTGGGATCGAAATCTAGACCTTTGGCATTGTAGTCTGATGCTCTACCAACTACACAAGTGATGTGAACAAATTCACACTGTTTCTAAAAAAAAATTGTTCACTCTGCTGTTTATGATTTTCCTTGATTGACTCAAAAGTGTTTTCTTGTTTGAATAGAAAGATTAAAATGTTATTTGCAAATTGAAATCATGGAGAAAGAATTGCTTGTGAGGGACATAAAAAAAACAGCAAATAGTGGACTGTAACCAAAGAATGGACTGCCATGAATTTTCGTGTTAAAGGAATGCCTTTTTAACTATGAGGAAAGAGTCGCAAATTTTCCATATAATGCATTGACAACCGTGTTAAATACCCCCCTTTTGGGGCCCACAATGACATTGTTCAATAACAATGGAATGAATGACCCCTTGAATATACATGTACCTTAATTACAGGTGTACTTTTTGATTTAAAAATCTTCAGTTATCTCCCTTTCATAACATGATTTAATTTTAATACAGAAAGTGAAGTATACACACGGTCACTCTAAAAAGTTTATTTTGCACATAATCTTATGTACTGGGATTTGGTTGATGTGGTTGCTGGTCGCATAACAAAAAAGTCATTTAAATATATTTATATAGCAAAAACGTTCTGGCAGGATTTATAAGTCATTTAATAAAAAAGTCATTTAATGCAGGTGGTCGCATGTAAATTGTTGACTGTACATAAAAAGGATATGGAAAACAAAACTAATTACATTGTATTGTTTTGTGTGTGTGTGTTTTTAGCTCGACTATTCGAAGAATATAAGAGCTATTGTAGTCGCCCTGGCGTCGGCATTGGCGTTGCAGCTTTTGGTTAAAGTCTTGCATGCAAGTTACTATCAACCTTATATCTCAATAACCATTTATGGTATCGACTTGAAAGTTTATCAATATGTTCAGGGGCATCAGACAACCAAGGTAGATAACTCTTGACTGAATTTTATATGAATTATGGCTCCTTTTTAACTTAGAAATTTTGGTTAAAGTTTTGCATGCAATAGAAAATTTGGTTAAAGTTTTGCGTGCAAGCTACTATCTAGTTTGTATCTCAATAACCATTCATGGTATTGACTTGAAAGTTTATGAATATGTTTAAGGGCATCAGACAACCAAGGTAGATAACTCTTGATAGAATATGTTACAAATTATGGCCCCTTTTTAACTTAGAAATTTTGTTTAAAGTTTTGCATGCAAGTTACTTTCATGCTTATATCTCAGTATCCAGGCATGCGATTGATTTGAAACATCTTTAATATGTTTAGGGGTATCATACTTTCAAGGTAGATAACTCTTGATGGAATATGTTACAAATTTTTGCCCTTTTTAACTTAGAAATTTTGTTTAAAGTTTTGCATGCAAGTTACTTTCATGCTTATATCTCAGAGTCCAGGTATGGGATTGATTTGAAACATCTTTAATATGTTTAGGGGTATCATACTATAAAGGAAGGATAACAATTGAAGGATATATTAAAAATGATTTCCCCCTTTTAATTTAGAATTTCGGTTAAATTTTTGCATTCAAGCTACTATCCAGCTTATATCTCAGAAATTGCTTGTGGAATTGACTAGAAAGTTAAGGAGTGTCTTCAGGGGCATCAGAAAACTAAGGAGGATAACTTTTGGACTAAATTTTATGCAAATTATGGCCCTTTTCTAACTTGGATTTTTGGTTAAATTTTTGCATGCACAGTGTTATTGTGCTTATGGCTCAGTAACTAGGATTGATTTTAGACATAATAAAAATATTAAGGGGTATCAGACTATCAAGTTATATCATTTTTGACTATAATTATGTACAGGGTATGTGAAGGGCAAGGTTTGAAATAGATTTCATTTGATTTACCAACAAGCATTTTGAATAGTCGAGCATGCTGTCCTCTGACAGCTCTTTTTTTTTTTTTTTTTTTTTTTTCAGATTAATCACAATTTTAACAATTTGATTTTCACACCATACTAGAGCCTTGTTGGAGATTTTGCTTCTAATTGATGCCTCAGGTAAAGCAAAGAATTCCATTTTATTGAATTTGATTACATGCATTAGAGGATAATATTTTTCAAAATCTCTTCTCAAAAGTCAGGGGGGGATAAAAAGAGTGAAATACATAAATTGACATGTAATAGGAATAAACTTTCACTGTCCCAGTCCCTGGCTACGACATAACCAAACATTGTAAAAAAAAAGGGGGGGGGGGTTCTAGTATAGCTCCCTTTCATGGCTCTCAGCATATAAGGGTATGGATGGCCCGATGTCAAGATAATGTGACTGAGTGTGGTATTTCGTCACATGTCTACTTCAGTGTGCATTATTCCATTTCTGATAAAGCAAATGAATAATAGCTTATCATAGTCTTTAAATAAATATCTATCATGTTAAATTCTAAAATGTAAGGACTCAGGAAAAGTTTTATTTCACAAACAGAACTCTTATTGTATGAGTATAAATATCTGTCTCAAGTAGACATAGTCTCCAAATGACTGAAATACAATCAATGGGACATTAAATCCAACAAACTGAAAATAAAATTTCAGTGGTAATAACTTCAGTGATGCTTATTGTCAAAAGTTGAGAATGAACAAATATAAATGTCATCATTATTCTGTCATTTGATAGACCAGTGTAGCAGATAAATAAAACCAGGACATTTTGCTTTACCTGCATTGAGGTAACTCGATCTTTTATGACAGTGCATAATGAAGCAACGGTGTAGATGCATGGTAGATGTACAATGTTTTTAAGTTCTTTACAATGAAACGGAATCAAAGAAAGATGAATACAGTAATGCGTGTGTCATGATTAAATTTGAATTCTTATGAAGCTAAATTGATCTTAAAATATTAATTTTAATTAAAACAAAATCCTGAGTAACCACCTTTACCCACCTTTCCGTGAAAAAAGGACAATGAATTATTTTTCCTTTGGTTAATTGCTTTGACTATCAATCCCAGTTCAAGAGGTTAAATTCATTTATAGGTATATTACTTCAATACAGAAACCCCGATGTTTGTGTAATTCTGAACGTAAGTCCATGAATATGTATATAATATTGAGACGACCCCTCAGTTCTAAGAGCATGAGCTTGCATTTTGGTTCATTTGATTAACAGATTATTCGAAAATAACACGGTTTCACACCTTTTTGTTACTTTATATAATTAAACATTCAAATGTATTGTAGGTAAATAAGAATGATAAAAGTAAATTGCGTTATCATTTTGAATTCAAGTTCGGGACGAACTTTCTGAAAGTAAGGGATATTGAGACAACCCCTCAATTCTAAGAGCATGTGCTCGCATTTTGGTCCATTTGATTAACAGATTATTCGAAAATATTAACAACACGGTGTCAAACCATTTTGCTGGTTTGTTTGGTTTAATGGGTCCTTTTCCTTTGATTCTACAAATGATTATTGATCAAATTAATTGTATATATTGTTATTTATTAGCAGAATCGTTCTCCGTACTTCAATATGTAGTTTCGCAGCATCCCTGTCTACCAGATATTGATTGATTGATTGATTGATTGATTGATAACGTTTAATTAGGGTCCATCTGCCTGTTCGCTTTGTGGGCGACCCCGGAGTGTGACCCATCACTCCTATAAAAGTAAAATTTAGAGGCCTAAAGTGGGTCAGATTTTGAAAGAAAACCTGTAATTTACAGATTTATAACTTTAATGTCAAAAATAGAGGTTTTAGTGTCTAAAAAAAATCGATAATTAACAGAGCTAATTCGAGCTGGAGATGTTAATTATCATTGGGTTTGGAAGGGTTTGCATGTTGCTCAAGTGGTCCGTGGAACTGGTCGGCATGTGGGTTGGAGGTGAACTGTGCCTTCCTTCTTCTTCTGTCTCGCCGGGAAAAACCGCGCACTTGAGGTGCCACGTTTGTTCCCCTTGAGACCGTAGAACCGTCTCATCAGTGCCGACCAAATTTGGCCTTCGGTTCATGAGTAGGTTTAAGATGTTGGATGAGGAAAAGGGCTGCAAGGCCAGCAAACAAATAACCTCGTCAACCGCATACTGCCAAAAAACGACGGCCCCCTTTAGGGTGAATTTTGAATTTAGATAACCAATTTCGGCTAGCAAGGATACTTTCAACCTTGTATAGATTTTATGCCAAAGAAAAAAGAATTATTGTTATTTATTAAAGAAGTGTTGAATAAGAGTTGAATTAGAGTTTGAATTTAGAGTTTGATGCTGTCTACCAGATATTAAACATCCGGTATACTTTGTACTTTTCGTTATATGCTTTAGGTAGGGCTTCGGCCAATCGTGACGTTCCTTGTAAGACCGCGTTCGTGGAAACCAATCAAATTGTAGTGTTTCAGACCCTACACGAACGCGGCCAAACTCCGCGCACCGGTTACGTCGGCTACGCTACTTTAACCACTGCCATCACACAAGTCACGTGATGATAGTTGAAACCATGTGACCAACATTTATAGTTTTAAAAATTAATGTTATATGATTTGATTTTTTACTTTTCTCGAAATCATGAATGTTATCTACGTGAAATATAACGAAATTGATATGTCATATTCAAAACTAGTCATAAGTGATAAAAGTAAATCCGGCCTATATCAGCCAAAATCTACTTCTGGTGGCAGTGGTTATCGACAACTGTAAGGGGAGGCAACAACTGCGGCGGAGTTTGGAACGCGGTATATATAAACAAAGTCTGCTGAGGGTCTGTAAGAAGTGGTCAGTCTCTAGGTCTGTCTTGAACGAACCCTGGCGGTTTGTGTGTTCTGGGCTATCGAATTGTTGTTTAAATACGTTTTATGAGACGTCATTACAATATATATTTAGACTAGATCTAGCCGATTCAGAAATTAATAATTATATCTATTAAGGATCTCAGTAGTACTTGTAGACTTAATATTACACCTTCTTGCAGAAGATAGCCCAGAGTAAGAGACCACCTTTGCCACTTCTTCCACTCTCCCCCCTCTCTCTCTCACTCCCTTTATTTGTCTATGTTCCGCAGTATGTCCGTTATGTTTATATATATGCCTCTATATTACTTCTATTTGTTTAACACCATTAAACCACGTTCAGTTAAACCGAACTTCTCTCTGTCGTTCTTTTCATTTCCAAAGCCTCGGTTCGATCGTTAGGGACGCAACACTATTATATACGAGAGATTTAACAGAATATGTATATTACATTTTATTATTACATTATGCTTAAACAGCTGTTTCCGTTTCCGTATAACCATCACATATTTTCTTATATTTATCATGTTACATATAAATTTTAGGCCGAATTACATCACTCCGCGTCACGCGCGTGTATTCTACAGAGGCTGCATAATAACATGTTCAGTAAAATTTGATATTAAATAACAATTCATGTTAGATCTATTACTGGTGAGACTGGTCCTGTCGGCCGTGTGGTTAGAGTGTCCACCCCCGAATCAGGAGTTTTTGGGGTTACTGGTATAGCTCTCTTGCTTGGCTCCCAGCATATAAGTGTGTGTGTGTGTGATAAAATGACTAGATAGAGGATGTTGAATGATACTGAAATTATTTTTAATTTACGTTTATATAAATTACTTTCATGCTGTTTTGAATAACGTTACAAAATCGTGAGGATGTTTGATTTCCTTGATCAAGTTTTGTGCCTAAACGGGGGAATCCCCGAGAAATCCAAATATCCTACATATAGGTCGTCAATGTCAAGTACAGTTCATTGATAAACATTTCAGCCTACTACAAACACTTAGATTACATAGAGATAACTGATTTAATAAGGGGGTTCCGTGGCCAAGTGGTTAAAGTTGATTACTATGTCACTTAGACACTATACTCACCGCCACGTTGGTTTGAAACCCGGTCTTGTCACAGTGGCAGCGAGGAAGGCCTTTGAGGAAGGTCAGTGCCTCTGTACACTCGGGGTCTTCCTCCATTTTTTGCATCATGTATATGAATGAAATAGACCATTTCACCAGGTGTTAGGCAATACTTGGTATAATTCGCTGATTAAAACTGACCAATCTGTGACTGGTGAAAAATCGCAAATGTACAGTATGCTTATTACCGATTGAAGAATGTATGGAATAATACACCAGCAGGTAGATTACGTGTTAGGTGAGTGCTCGTTGAATTACGTAGGTTTAGGTCTCATTTTGGAGTGAAATGGTCTATGTTGTCATTGCAACGATTAAACAAAAATAAATAAATAAATTACGAGGAGAATGCAACAGTTTTCCACATCCCACATTCCATAGTTTTACCAAAGACCTATTAAAGATTGGCAACTATATTGTTGGTATCTAACCATGTTCACAGGTCACGTGGAGATAGCTCTGGACTTTATTGTGGGTATGGCTTAACAAGGTCTGAACAAAGCGCGGGTGCGCGTTGCTATGGAATGATACTATTACGTGTACTCTCTTTGAAAATGTTCTTTCTTGTGTTTATTGCTTGTGGTTAACAACAACAGAAAGTCAAACACCTGATACCGAAAATGTCCCCCAAATCATTACTGCTAAAATCGCCACAAACCCCTGCTGCAACGCAATATATCGCTTTTTTTTTCGCTTTAAGTAATCAAAGGTCATGCACAAGGGCGCTGTAGATCTCAGTTCTTAAACATAATGAACAGCACCGATGCTTCACCGACATGGATCTTTTTCTTTCTATAGCATTTTCTTTTCTCAAATGGCCCGATGCTGATCCCACCCACCCCAACGTTGACGGTTCTTTCAGGATCAGATACTGACTTTAAGTCTAATAAATGTTCTTTATCTCTATAACCGTATATTAGTATTTATAAAGTCTTCCTTGTCAAAGCTGACAGGACAAACTACATTTTTTTAAAGAATGAAATATAGGAATGTGCATCATCTCTCAAATCTCGCTTCGTTTTCTTTCAGTTAATGTATTGCAATACACATTCTGTCCCTCTTAATGCATAAGTTATCCTTGAACGTTGACTTTACTGCCATGTTACAGCATATTCATATACTCTTAAAATACCGTGATGCAAGCAATATAAGATATAACAATGAAATGTTAAAATTAAACATCATAGTTTAAACCATTATATATATAGAGAGAGAGAGAGAGAGAGAGAGAGGGGATCCGGTATATGTTTTTAATTGTAATGTAACACGTCTATTCCATTATTTTTCATAAGTATATTAATCAGATGATATTTATCTACATGATTATAATTATGATTATACAAATGTGCGTGTATGAATGATATGGGGAAAACCCCACAAAAGAACGTGTACGCGAAAATTCAGCACATGATCACAGTGATTGTGAGAAATAACATAGATTAGCTATGTTGGTCCTCTATTCACTTGTCGTAGGGGATTATCTTCAGTGTTTACACAGAGAATAAAAACCCGGATTTTATCTGCCTTGTCCTAAAGGCGGAAGTTCGAAGTTACTATAATGAAAACAACACGTATCTATCGATCATACTTTTCGATTCCATGTATTATTGCATATTATTGTAAATAAACTTTTGTTTGCAAATATAGCTATTTAGTAACTTAAAACAAAGATTTAAATTTCCTAATGTGGTTTCGTTCTTATATGAGAAGTTCGGTACATCACTGTTCTGTACCGGCAAGGTTTTGATGGTACCATGCGGGGGGTGGGGGTGTTAAGAAAGTTTATCAAATAAAATGCTTAATTCCGAGGGCGCAAGCCATGGTGTCCGAAGTATGCACCCCAACACACACGGCGCATCTTATTTAACACTTGGTTTTGTTTTAAATTGCAATATTGCCTCGTGAATGTTCGCCTACAAATAGAATTAAGGTATTTATAGTTTTTGCAAACCTCATTTTCTTTTGTAAAACTATTTGAACTGATACTTTTGATAAAACACAATCGTATTTCGTATACAGTTTCTGTTATAATATACCATATCTAATAAAAAGATTATTAAGATTGTATGAGTAGCAGGTCATGACTAGGTCTAGTCTTTTATTTTGTCCTCAAGTTCATGGTTTACTACTGTAAGTTTCCTAGATATAGAGATTATTTGATAAGTCTTGAACGTTCATCTATCGGTATTATTACGGTATATTCATCCTTCGTGTGAAGCCAGTGGTAGAAGTATATCGAATATATATTAAGCAGACATCGGGCCGATAACGGAATAATTTGCCCCCCCCCCCCACACCCCCCCAAAAAAAATTATAAGAAGGGAATACGGTACTCATTCTTTTTTACGTTATTTCTTACAGTTATGGATAATATAATGTCTTGCACTGTTAACACTTGTGAAAATGTTTTGTTATAATAAATGAATAAGTAAAAAGATTTCGGCCGAATATAGTAATCCATGTATAGAATGTTGGTTTCTCTTACATTTACCTCATATCGCAGTCAATGATCTGGCTCCAATCCAGTTTCGTTCTTTATATTACACTGTACCACTGTCGGAAACGTGTATTAGACTGTCGACATAAGCAGCAGTCTTTAGATAATAGCTGAATCTCAAATCCAAGTATCATCAAAGTGATACAGCTGATATCTGTACAACTCCTCGATTTTAAGCCATCTAAGTTAAAATAGCACAATAGAAAATGTTACGTTTAACCATTAATGCCTTATATGTATTATATTTTGTTAACATATTTTTCTCTTATAGTAAGATGAAATCATCCATTTAAAGTGAACAAAATGTCCGTGCCATTAATGAATCAGAACCTTAACCCAATTTACATGCATAGAGATGGAAAGAAGTGTTTTGCATTAGACACTCCCCAGCATGTAATTTGAACATTTCTTAACTTTGAAATACTGTGTCTGATATGGTCAAATGCATGGTCAAATTTTCTAAACGTAATTCGAAGCTGATGTAGGCCATAGCTTCCTTATGTATGTGACTTGTTTATGGAATCAAGGTGATTAGGTCATGACCCTCCCTCCGGATCATTATGATATAATGATTGAATTATGCTGATTTAATTGCCATGTTTTTCGCACGATACGAAACTATGATGATTGAGATCAGGGACATGTTATATATAGAGTCCCTGTTTAGATCGAACAGACGCAGGCTTTGTTACTGGAATTACTTGTTGTTTGCGATAACTTTTTTTTTTTCAGCGTGGCTGTCTTACTTTACTTGACCTATACTTAACGGTGATGGCGAAAGAAAATGCCGAATGAATATTTGAGCGTTTTCGTTGGTAGATATTCCTACACTTACGGTGATGAAAGTTACATACAATATTGTTAGTTTAGATAAAGACTAACTGAAATATATGCTTAAATGTAATCATTAATTAATTATCCTGACTTTGATAAATATATAGCCTGATTTTTTTAAAAATAAAAACACTTTTCGTAGGTGGACAAAGAGACCTGTTTCGGGCCGAACTGTTTAAATATCTGCACTGAAGTATAGTATTATCGCCGGCCCAGGGCGGCAATATTTTACTATCGAGCAAGAAAGCAACCTTTTACTCCCGTACCGCTGATGTAATAGTGAAACAGGTTCCTTCTCAGTCGGTCGCAGCAGGATGAACAGATCAGATTACCGGGAACAAGCTTTGGGAAACTGCTTTGAACGCTGGGAAATCTGGACTGGTTTTTAGGTTACCGGAAATACAAGTTGCTAGACGAAGCTAGACTGGTAGGCGCATAATTGGGCAGATTCGATCACTCCCCTTTATTGTAGCCATATTTGTTGATATCTTAACATGAATTGTTGATATCAATAATTCATTTGAAGATATCTCTAAATATTTGAAGAGATCTTCAAATCTACATAAACTCAAATATTTGAAGATATCTTCAAATATTTAGAGATATCTTCAAATGAATAATTGATATTAACAAATCATTTGAAGAGATCTACAATTCACTGAAATGAATACTTATCCGTAACTAATTTAAAGATATCAACAAATGAATTGTTGATATCAATAATTTAATTCATGATATCAGCAAATGACTTGATGAGATCTACACTTGAAGTTATTTGTAGAGATCAACAACTGATTTGTTGATATCAATAATTCAATTGAAGATTTCTCTAAATATTGAAGAGATCTTCAAATATTTGAGTTTATGAAGATTTGGCGTTCCCTGTGATAGTAATCAAAACTCCAATGTGTGTTGTAATTCTGCAGTTCTAGCGCCAGTGGCCTTAATCGATGCTAAGGCCCGGGCTATAGGGGGTATAATTGATGAAATTTAACATTTAAATACTTTAATGCACTTTCGGAGAAGAAAAAGAAAAAAAATCTTAAATTGATGCGCAGGCTGCCTTTAGGGAGCTACGCCAATGGCATTTTAATTCATATTCTCCACGCGATCTCTTTAGTCGACATTTACACAGAGCCCATGCTTTTCCGATATCGACGGTGGAGTGGCGGTGTGTATATGTGCACACAGAACACTGACGTAAACGTGTGTATATTTTTAGAACAGTTTCTCTATCTGTTAAAACGAAGAAACCTTCAATAATGCAGACCAGTCGATTGTGTCGCCTTATCTCATCCAGTCGTCTTTCGCTGACACGCGGATTTAGGACCCAAGCTTCTATCATGGCACAAATTAAGGTAACCGTTTCTTACCCTTAGTTATTTCTTTTACACAAACACGATATTTTTTTTTGTTCTAGCTAGCTCTGTCATACAGGCAGTGACCTTCGCAGGTCCGCGTGGGTTGATGAAATAAACATGTCATATATTTGCGACTTTATGAAGCGTGTAGCTTTGGAAATGTTGGGGATTGTATTGTTCATTCGGATGCCTTAATTTCTTCCCTGTTTTTCTTTCATTAGGTTATTGTGACTAGAGTCATTTATTTGATTCTAGGGCCTATAGTGTAGATTGAGTAAATGACACATTTGTACAGAGTTAAAAACTGTATATATGCAGGTTCCGTTCTGCTATTCAAGTAATGTAATTCATACAGAGGGTCAATTAGTGTACAAGTTCTGTTATATTACTTCACGACATGCTAATGTAATCTTGAACATTCACAGAATAAGCAAACGGTCTATTTCATGTGATTAATAAACAAACACTTCGCATGTTGAAGACAAAGTGCATTTTTAAAAGACGCACTAATTAAAATGAGCTGTGTATTTACGATCTGTATTAAATTGTTATGCAACCGTCCGTAGTAAACAGCGTCTTATAGTTTTTCCAATAAAGATGTTATTTAGGATAATCAAATGATGTATGCAAGTCGTTATTCGCACACCTGACTAACGTTAATATGCAGACGCATAAAACCTGAATATATATCATATGCCGTTGAATTTATTCACGGCGTCATAAATTAGGTTTTAGTCCCTCTTTCATATTACCGATGGTAGGTAAGCACTAAGTAATGAGCTATTTTTAGCTACATGCCGTCCACTTTTGATAATAATGTATCGGCGCACATGTGGCTTGAATAAACAGCGGCTTGAAAGTGAGAGTTCACATGACCTCCGTATCTTAACACAACGTAAGCCTCGTGGTCGGAATGACCATACAGAGGTCAGGAGAAAAGTTGTCAGGTGGCCGTGTTACGCCTATTTTTCTCATTGAGATTAATTCAGAGTATGCTAGTTCCTTCCGTCATATTTAAACAAGAAAAGATTAAAACAAAATGTTTTAATGGACAGCTTATAATCAGCATACTGTCCCCATCTCTTTCTCTTTTCTACTGTTTTGACCGGGTCTCACTATGCTAAAATATGACTCCCAATTCAGTAGCATTTTCCATATATATTTTATGCATCTTGTGGATGCATTGAAATTTAAACTTTGAACCCTAACAGCGAAAACAGTATATCTAAGATGAAGAATGCATGGGTAAAAAAAAATCATTAGAGTGGTCGATGTTTTTTAAACTAAGAATTGATTTTTTTTTAATCGACCTCTCTCTCTATGTTTTTTTTTTTTTTTTTTTTAGCTCACCTGAGCACGAAGTTCTCAGGCACAGACATATGCAGCAATATGTCTATGGCTCAGGTGAGGTATTGTGATCAGTCTTTGTCCGTCGTCAACTATTTATACAATTTTTTATTTATACAATTTTATTGCAAATTACAAAATATTTGTACAGATTACAATTTACAAACAAAATAGATGTTACAATTGTTGACAAAAGGTTAAGTCACAAGTTCTCAGACTTAGATTCGACTCTCCCCTGACAAGAGAATACATGTAAATAAATTTATATGACGGGAATATGTATAAGTACTTGGCAGATACACATAGTAATAATGGTAACACTACTACTAATGATAAGTTGCGTCGTCAACTTTTGCTTTAAACGACATCTCCACCTAAACCGCTGAGCAGATTTTGATGAAATTTTACAGGTTAAAATCGTTCCGATCCGCAAACCAATGCCAACCAGGCAATAAAAATAGAATAATCTTTAAACGACCACTGAGCAGATTTTTATGAAATTTTACAGGAATGATCCTTAGGTGGTACTGAGCAAAAATAGCTAAAATCATTCTGATCCCCAAACCAGCTAAAAATAGAAAAATCTTTAAACGACATTTTCTCCTAAACCGCTGAGAAGATTTTGATGTATTTTACAGGAATGATCCTTAGGTGGTACTGAGCAAAAATAGCTAAAATCGTTTAGGTCTGCCTACCAAGATTGCCACCAGAACTTAAAATTAATAAAATTTAAATACTATATAGTTTATTATGTGTAATTCTTTTTCCTTTTCTCTCTAGTATTTGTTTTCAGGTGAGCGATTTAGGGCCATCATGGCCCTCTTGTTTTATTTATTTTTTATTTTATTTATGTTTAAATTAAAAGGAAGCAATACAAATTAACAAAAGCAAATATTGGATTTATAAAACTATTACTTAAAACAAACTATAAAAATAAAACAATAAGAACTGAAAAAAAATACATAAAAAAAATAAAGGTCCTAGCTGATATAGAACTCATGACGGGGAAAAAGTATTGATCGACGCTCTTATTCCACAAGCGTGTAACGTAGGTGCAAATAAGGCTATTTATAGGTAATTACTGTATCAAAAGCAGCAGCACTACACAGACAATTGTACTGTATTAACTACACCAAGCGTTCTTTTTAATTTGACACATTTAGAATGCATCCAATGCATCGATTATTTCAATAATCTTCTCTATATATCGGCTTTAATTTAAAATGTGTGTGTGTTTTTATTTTATTTTAATTACTTTTTTTCAAAAAGCGAAACGAGAACATATTAACTAAAATTAATGGATACATTCACTTATAAAATGCATGCATTCACTGACTATAATTTTCATAGGTACCTCACCCCCTCCCTCATAATTACAAAATTCAACCAATGAAATGATGATATTTAGTCATTTGAAAATGATAACCTTTTCTATTTTAAACATTATCAATTAAATTTTTCAAAAGATGGGCCAGATAGATACGCCGAATTAAATCCGGAAAAAATTTGTACATTTATTTCGGAAGCCAATTTGGCATTAAAATTTAACTTGCTCCAAAACACTTAACAGTACGCTTAGTTTTTTTTACAATAGATTTAAAATTTTAATTTTTTTTGAAAAAATAGAGTAACATCTAATGACGAGTGACAAGTTGGTACATCAATAGCTAAGCAGATAATACAGGTTAATTCTAATGTACTTAACAAAATTTAATTGATTTGTGTAGCAATGTATCTAAAACTTAATTTGCTTGCGGTTTGTTAATCCGAGTTAATAAAAAAAAATAAGACTACTGAAACGAATTTGTAATATGAACGAACAAAGGATTAAAGCAAAAAAAAAAAAAAAAAAAAAAGTGGGGTAGCGGCTGCAAGAAGGAGTATCTAAGAGGTTAATACGTGTGTGCTTACACTGCTAGAAACTGCTGTACTCTACGGAAAAGATAAGTATTTTCATTAGGAGCCAGGTGATCACATCCATAGAGGAGATTTTCAACAGTTGGTGGACATGGAAGATTTTGTAGAAGAGCATTTCTGAGATAACTGAATTGTCGCACTTCAACAGAAAATGAGAAGAAGTTTCAATACTACCACATGAGCATAATGGAGAATCTATAATGGATTTACGGTGAAGATAAAAATTTAGTGAGCTACAACCTAGCCTAAGCCTAGTATGAAGAATCTGACCTATTCTTGACCCAGCGTAGAGATGAAGAGGTACTTTGCGACACGTTTGGTTCAAGGAATGTTTAAAAGTGGTTAGAGACGGACTGCTTTTTAGCTCACATGAGCACAACGTGCTCAAGGTGAGCTTTTCTGATCGCCTTTTGTCCGGCGTCCGTCGTCCGTGCGTGCGTCCGTGCGTGCGTCCGTGCGTGCGTGCGTCCGGCGTCAACAATTGCTTCAAACAACATCTCCTCCTAAACGGCTTGGCCAATTTGAAAAATATTTTGCAGGAATGTTCCTTGGATGAAGCTCTACTAAAGTTGTATAAATGGTTCTGGTCCATCGCATAATTAGGTCACAGGAGCTAAAAATAGATTTTAAAAATGAAAATTTAAAAAATCTTCTTCTCTGAAACCACAAGGCCTAGCCTTTTGATTTTTGGTATGTAGCATGATCTTATGACTCTCTACCAGGATTGTACAAATTATGACCCTGGGGTCAAAATTGGCCCCGCCCCAGGGGTCACTTGATTTCACATAGGCTAATATAGGAAAAACTTGAAAAAATCTCCGAAACCACAAGGCCTAACCTTTTGATTTTTGGTATGTAGCATCATCTTATGGGCCACTACCAAGATTGTACAAATCATAGCCCTATGGTGATAAATGACCCCGCACCAGGGGTCACTTGTTTTACATAGAGTTATATAGGAAAATCTTAAAAAATCTTCTTCTATGAATCCATAAGGCCTAAGCTTAGATATTTGGTATGTAGCATCATCTTATGGGCCACTACCAAGATTGTACAAATCATAGCCCTATGGTGATAAATGACCCCGCACCAGGGGTCACTTGTTTTACATAGAGTTATATAGGAAAATCTTAAAAAATCTTCTTCCATGAATGCATAAGGCCTAGAGCTTAGATATTTGGTATGAAGCATCATCTTATGGGCCACTACCAAGATTGTACAAATCATAGCCCTATGGTGATAAATGACCCCGCACCAGGGGTCACTTGTTTTACATAGAGTTATATAGGAAAATCTTAAAAAATCTTCTTCTATGAATCCATAAGGCCTAGAGCTTAGATATTTGGTATGTAGCATCATCTTATGGGCCACTACCAAGATTGTACAAATCATAGCCCTATGGTGATAAATGACCCCGCACCAGGGGTCACTTGTTTTACATAGAGTTATATAGAAAAATCTTAAAAAATCTTCTTCTATGAATCCATAAGGCCTAGAGCTTAGATATTTGGTATGTAGCATCATCTTATGGGCCACTACCAAGATTGTACAAATCATAGCCCTATGGTGATAAATGACCCCGCACCAGGGGTCACTTGTTTTACATAGAGTTATATAGGAAAATCTTAAAAAATCTTCTTCCATGAATGCATAAGGCCTAGAGCTTAGATATTTGGTATGAAGCATCATCTTATGGGCCACTACCAAGATTGTACAAATCATAGCCCTATGGTGATAAATGACCCCGCATCAGGGGTCACTTGTTTTACACAGAGTTATATAGGAAAATCTTAAAAAATCTTCTTCTATGAATCAATAAGGCCTAGAGCTAAGATTTTTGGTATGTAGTAGCATCTAATGGTTCATTACAAAGATTTTCAAAGTCTTGGCCATACGGTGATAAATGACCCTGCGCCCAAGTCTTCTCTGAAACCATATGGCCCATTGCTTAGATATTTGGTGTATAGTATTGTCAGGGGTAAAATGTTTTAGATTAAGTTATATCAGAATCCTTGTCTGTTTAAAAACCTTGACATCAGTTGAAGCAATGGTACTCAGGTGAGCGATTCAGGGCCATCATGGCCCTCTTGTTATTGATTGAGGAAGAGCGTTCCAGTCGCGGATAGACGATGGTAAGAATGAGTTATTGTAAAATTGAGTGCGAGTGTGAATAACAGGAATACAATGTTGACTGCGTAGTTGATATCTTTGTTGGTTTATTGAGGGTATTAAGTCGGCGAGAAAATTTGGAGTGAGATTGTTAGTCATTTTGTACATTAAGCAAAGTCTGTGTTTTTTACGCCTAGATTCGAGTGTTTCCCAGCATAAGTCAGCAAGAAGAGTTTGAATGTTACAGAGTTTGGTAGCACCACTGACTATCCGAGCTGCTTCTGTTTGAATTGCTTCGACCCTGTCCCTCAATTCGTTAGAGCAATTGTCCTATACAACATCTGAATATTCAAGTAGTGGTCTAATGAAGGAGAAGTACATTTTTTCAAGACTTGATTTATTAAGTAGAAACTTCAGGGATCTGGGTATACCGATGCGCTTCCATGCATTTTGAAGAGAAGAAGAAATGTGATTCCAACGCGCATCGTTAGAAAAAGTCAGCCCTAGGTGTTTGTGAGTATTCACATCTGATATTGGAACACCATCGAAAAAAAGGATAGGATGTTGGGATTTTAGATGTTTTCTTGAGAATATCATGGATTCGGTTTTGGCAGGTTTAAAGGAGACAAGCCATGTTTTAGACCAGGAGTTGATTTTTTCAAGATCACTATTCAGTTGTTGTGCAGCTGTATTGGGAGAATCGACAACAACATAAAGACTAGTGTCATCAGCAAAAAGTCGTATTTTTGAATGTATAGAATCAACGATATTGTTGATGTATAATAAGAATAGTAAAGGACCAAGAATCGAACCCTGAGGGACACCAGCTGAGATAGCACGCCATGATGAGGCTACATTTGAAAAAACAACTCTTTGATGCCGACAGGACAAGTAGGATTCGAACCAGAGAAGTAATTTACCTTGAATACCATAAGTTGAAAGTTTATGGAGAAGACCCTTATGCCAAACACGGTCAAAGGCTTTGGACAGCTCGAACCTCCTTACCCTGGTCAACAGTACGCTTATTTTAAACAAGACGGTATTCAGTACTGTATATACATTACTCTTGTTAAGTACTGTATATTTAATTGGTATGTCCAATTAAAATGGGTTTTCACCTCCGTTAGCGCATGTGGGTTCGATCCTTGACTGCGACATGCCAAAGTCGTAAAAAATGGTACTGGTATAGCTCTCTTACTGGGGGCTCAGCATATAAGGGTAGTTCAAGGACTGGTTGGCCAGGTGTCAGGATTATATGACTGGGTGTGTTATCATGCCACATACCTACGGCGTGCAGTCTTCAAATGACTGAAATACTGTCGGCTGTACATTAAACCCAAAAAACAAGTATTCGATACGGTATACCTCTATACAGTTTTACACGTGTGCCAATTAAAACATAATTAGATTGACAGCAATTATTGAACAGAACAAAACTTCAGAGTTTTACATCTAGAAATTTGGAGCGAATGTTTTTTAAGACTGGGATGCGCATGTGCGCGCGAAACATAACGTCAAAATAGGATCTGAAACAAATTACTGAAGTCATTTCTATCATTTTTTTGTGAGCTACAAATATTTTATATTGAAACGACGTTTAGGAGAGATCTAGAGAATCGGATTAAGCTAAATCATAGACAAATGAAGCTCCATACCTGTGTATTTACAAGTTGTTCATAAAGATTTTTTTACATGTACAGAATAAAGGCTGTAGATGATGAATCTTTTATCGCTAAACAGCCTATATGCGTATAGGTTTCATGTCTTCAATCCTGTTTTTGTACTTCCTGTGACTTTGCAGTCTTCCAGCGCTTTCAGCACTTTGATCTATATAGTGTGGATGAAAATAGCGCGGAGATAAATTGCCAAACGCAGATGTTAATTAGATATCTTAAACAGAACCTAAAATCAATATTTCAGATTACCAATGTTTGATGGGAAGACGTATCCTCTCATGTTGTATGGAGTATATAATAAGGTTATTGTAATCAAATCACCACACTAGTTAAAGTAAGTCATGATCCTGATGATGATGAAAAAGTCTGCGGATCCAGTGGTTATGAAGTCGAAGATTCGAAACCCGTGGTGTCACTGGTGTGTGTGTGTGTGTGGGGGGGGGTAATGACCATCCTTATCTCGATGTCCAAGGCTGGTAGAACCATAACTTTTTTTTTTCAGTCACAGAGCAAATTCGTTAGACAACTTCGGTATCCAAAGAACATTTTTTTTAGCTGGAAAACGTAAGATTGGATATCTTGACGAAGGGATGTTCATATTGCAGATTGGCGATTCAGTTCCAAATGTGAACCTTTATGACAGCAGTCCTGGTAACTCCGTGAATGCAGCAGAGGCCTTTGGTAAGGGGAAGCACGTGCTGTTCGCTATCCCAGGAGCCTTTACGCCCACGTGTCAGAAAGTAAGTAGAATAACCAGTCCTTCATCCATAACACGTACACATGAAGGCCACGAAAAAATCCAAGTGACCCAGTTGCAGTTCAGTGACTGCAGATCCGAGTGTTCGAGTCCCGGTGGGGTTATCACTCGTTTATTACCGCCCCAGACTCATATTTTTGGTCAAACCCAAGAACTGTTGTGAGGGTCGGGGGTCTTAGTTTTTATTGGAAGAAATGGTTTCCCGATAGACGTAGAATGAATCCGCTTCAAACTAGCGCTGCATTCACCAGATGGGTTGTCCTATAACACAAACTGGTCCCTATCCCGTTTTGAGCAGGATTTTCTTGGGTGCAAAGTATTTGTGCGACACAAGAACCACCAGTAGAGTAGAAATTGTATATTCTCGTTCCCACGTAAATGGTCAAGTTACATGCTATTACCCACAAGGATGTCTATCACACTGTTCTGGCTTTCTCAGTATGCTGTGTAAAGTTGTTTTAAGATTTGTAAAGTTGTTTGTCCAGTAAGACAAGATGGCATGTGTAAGTTTCTCTAACTTTTGACCCAAACATGTTTCTTCCGCCTCATGAACATTGTGGTCTACATCGGTCTACGTGTATATGATTTACAAGTATCGGTAGTTTTTCTTCACCGACAGATATCGTTTTGTGTCAGCTTCTGTAAGCAGAGGTAGCACATAGGGATCACTTTTCTGTCTGTCCGTCTGTTCGTCTGTCTTTCCGTCACTCTTCAGCAGGTGACACGTGCGTTTCAAAGAACACTCTTGTTTTATCACTGGTTTGCTTTTAATTTTAGCTTGTGAACTGAGTTTATACTTATATATCAGAGGAATATTAACGTGTGTGCCAAAAATCTGTAATATATATTTAGTCATTAATTTCCAAGGTAAGCAAAAGGGAATGAATTTGACAAAGATTATGGAAGGTATTTTTCAGTCAACTATTATTGATGGGTCTGTAACACTTGCGTTTGATTGTACCTACTGCCTTATCTAATAATCTTTCAATCTACAATTCTGAGAAAAAAAATGGATCTTTCTGATCAAAACTCTGAACCATTTTATATAGCAGAGCTAATTACATAGTGGGTGAGATATAAAATTTCTTTTTGAAAAGCTTGCACCAATACAAGTATGAGACTCAGTAGCTCCTCTACATGCCTTAGCGTACCTAGTAACCCGTTTTGTTAGCTCAGTGTATAGAGGGTTGTTCAAAAGGATGTAATTTACATGCTCAGATGTTTGTATTTTTCGATTAAAGTGTTTTGTAAACTTTTCAGTTAGAACACTTCTGTGTAAGTGAAGGGGGCGTGGTTTGGATTTTCCTGTTACATTGAACAGCTGCACTGTCGTTATATGAGGCTTCCTTCCTTTTCACAATTGTTGGCCCATTCCTACTACCTGTATTGTAAACACAGTAAAAGACCTTTCACATTTAGACCCCGCCCCCCGCCGCGCCGAACCAGAACCAAAGACCATTTTCAAATTTGACATTCTTGTTCGTTACTCGTGTATTGTTTGTAGCACATTTTACTGACTTGAACGTCTATAACAACTAAAACTATAATCTAATGAAAAACAAGTTTACTCATCCATTCACAAACTAATGATGACCGTTCCCTGTGACCGAGTGGTAAGAGGGTCCTGCCATGGGAGCGGGAGGTCATGGGTCTTCAGCCCCGACATTCCAAAGTCATAAGAATGATACTGGTATAGCTCTGTTGCTTGGCGCTCAGAATTTAAGGATAATTCCAGGACTGATTGGCCCGGTGTCAGGATAATATGACTGGGTGTGATATCGTGCGTGTTACTGCAGTATGGTTTGGTAGCACTTTATCTGTGGAGTGTCTATAGTAGACTTAGTCTCCAAATGACTGAAATACTGTCAGTGGGACGTTAAACCAAACAACAATAAGAAATTAATGAAGAAGAAACATGTTGAGGTTATTATCTGTACAAGTGATGGAGTCTCTTCGCGATACCAATTTTAATAATTTTAAAATGTTCAACTTATAGTATACAGATGTACACAGTATTTTGATTAATTGTTTTATACCATTATATGTTATTGGGCTAGATTGTATAGTTCTTAGCCGATTTTATCCCGTGATTATTGATTTCAGAGACTTGCTAATTAATCAGAACTAATTCTATAGACTATTACTGATGCTGTGTTGGTTGTTGTTAATGTTATTGTTGTGTCGTTTTCTCTCTCTTCGGGTTTTGTATATGTAGTACATGTATAGCTTGTGTGTATATGTCTGTGATGTGTGATAGCGTTTGTGCGCATGTCTTTGTCTTTAAGTAATTTTTGCACAATGTTTTCTTTTTATCAGGACCATTTCCCCACATTTGTGACGGAATTTGACAAGATCAAGGCCAAAGGTGTCGACACGGTTAACTGTGTTTCTGTAAATGACCCCTTTGTCATGGAAGCCTTCGGTAAAATAATACCTGGAAATGACGGAAAGGTGATGCTGCTTTTTTTTTCTTCTCTGTTTAGCCCATTTCATCAGAGGATCGGCAATACTCGCCGGTATAGTTCGCTGATTTAAATTGACCAATCAGTGACTGGAGAAAATCTCAAAAATACGAGTCTGTTTATTTCACATTGAATAATGTGTGCACCAGCATGTAGGTAAGATGTTCGGGAAGTGCTCTTTGATTTACGTATGTTTACGTCTCATTTCAGAGTGATATGGTCTGTTGAATAGTGTCTTTTAAGACATTTCTGTTGTAGCTAGCGTAGGCTTCTATTGTCTGAAGAAATGTTTTAATACATTCTGTTCGACTTGGAAGTCACCCTAAATTTGTGAAGAACCTGATTTTGTCAAATAGATCGATCTGTACATGCAGAGATGTAAATACCTAATTTAGCTTCATGTAGCTTCGTGGTACATGGGAGAATAGAATGGTGTTCTATAAAAAATAAATCGCTGATAAATTGAATTTTCAGAGCATCTGAATTATCACAAATTTAGAGTGACTTCTGAAAAATGCAAACGCCGGTGTCATATCATAATAGATTAATTACCGGCCTGGTGAATCACGTGACCTACTATTGACCAAACAAAAAGTATAATTCATATCAACAAGTCTATCTGAAACCTACTTCGTGATATTTTCAAATAAATATCTATTTTTCATTCAAACATATTACTTAGATTAAATCCATCATGGCATGTGTATTGTAGTTTTAAGTTTTATGCATTGTGGAAGTGTTTATAAAATGTTGAAAATTTCATAAACACTGGATTAAAGGGCCCGCGGTAGGAGGCATCGTTTTGTATTCTTACATTTTACCTGACTACATGAGAGCTTAGGCATAACCAGTGATTCATGTCACATGATCGATTCCTGCTGCATTTTATGTTTGAAATATTTTGTTCAATACATATGCATCTTGTATACCGTTTTTATTACATGTGTTATTGATTCAAGACTGTTAAACGTTAATGTCCATTATCATTTTACAGATTAGATGTCTGGCTGACACTACTGGAGAATTTACAAAGGTATTTTGTTTGTTAATCCGCTTCTCCCTTCGAATATACCGTGTAGATTAATTTATATCGATTTTGGACTAGAACGATTTTTTGTAGCATTTTTGTGAATGTAAATAAGGATGCCAAAATATCACTGTATAAAGAGTTAAATATAAACATAATGCATACAGATTCCTCTTACTCAGGAATCAAATTATTTTAAGTTTGAATAAGTTGCCCCAGAGTAACTGAATTTATTAATCAAATGGGTGCTTGTAATTTAGTGTCTTTCAGATGAGAAGGTAATACTTCGGAGTATTGTCTAGCTTTATATGGTTCTACATGGTGTAAACTATTATCCTCTAGTGGTAAATACACTATTATTTACATGTGACATGGTTTAGTCAGACATTTTTATTTTTAAAACACAGGAAGTGGGCCTTAGTTTGGATGTTGCAGGATTGTTGGGAAACGTCAGATCACAGAGGTAAAATATCTTATATCATCAGCTATATCATAATAAATGAAAATAATATTGTAATGTATTTTGTTGGTTACTTAAGTCATTTTTTTATATTACAGTAAGTAAAATTACTATTATGTTATAAGAACATGGCACTATGATTGATAATATCCGTCAGTTCAGATGATCGTGGGTCATTTTGGCCTATTTCATTGTATTTAAAGAAATAAAGCCTTCTTCTTACATCGTAGAAGTTGGAATCAGTCTGCAGAGTCCGTAAGCCTTTATCGGTCCAATTGGTTTTGATTCAATCTATAACTTTCCGATTTATAGTCAGTTGATAAAAGAACAGTCAGATTGGTATTGTGTTCAATTAATAGATGCAAATTTATGATTTTCCAGGTTTTTTTTTTTTTTTTTTTTAAATATGGTTTCGTGTTTTGCGATGTTTTGAATGTTTGAATTATGTTATTAGTCACATTCGTACATCAAACTAAGTCTTTTTTGTTACTATTTATGATCCTTCTTATCTCTCTCTTTATATTATACATCGAAATCAATAATTTATTACGGAAGCGGCATAGCTTATTACAGCAACATCAGCGACCTAAATTTTGCCATTCGATTATCGCCGACATGAAGTTCATTGACAGATTATGTTCATGTTAATATGTCTATGATCTTGTTCGATTTTTAGTTTATTACATTTTATGAGATGTATATCATGCACAAGTCAATAAAACTTCTTTTCTGATTATCACCCGATTGGGAAGTTCAGAATGCCGATGCAGTCATATAACGACGTCCAGCTAATTACAGGTGGAGGAAGACCTCGAATGCACGGAGGCATCCGGATAGAACCACCGACCTACCGCAAGCCAGCTGGAAGGCTTCCTCACATAAAAATCCGAAGACCCTGCCAGGTTTCGAACCCACGCGATGATGGGCTGAGTGAGTTCTAAAGTCAGCGACTTTACCCTCTCAGCCACAGAGGCCCCGGTCACTTAATGGATCAGTTATCACTTATAAGGGGGACTATTGATCAATAATGGGGCAGTAATCAGTGATCGCATTCATCTGAGAGATATGATAAATAATATCATTTGTAAGACAGCTACTGATAACAGATCGCCTAAAAGTTTTGTTTATTTTGTATGCAGATATAATTTACAGTGTGATAAATCAGACAACTTGGTAAAAAAAAATAAGTCACATACGACCTCGCTATTTCTTTTTATTTGGGTAACATCACATGATTGGTGGAAAAGTAACATTGGTTGGTTTAGGATTTATAAATGGCTCAAATTGAAGGCAATTCGTCTGTGACTTATCATGGCCACAATATTTAATGTCTTCCCATCGAATATGTGACTGAACACATGAGACTGCTGTCAATTTAATTCTATGGAAAGACCTGAATGTGTTAAACACAAAGGCCTTTAATGCAATGGTTCAGAACCTGTTAAGAAAAAGAGTTGCATGTTACCATAGTAATGTAATCTGAGAGAACATGAATGTGTCATATTTGTCGTTGATGGAGGAAAAATGATAGTAGCGACACACACCTCATTATAGAGGAAATTCTCTGCTGGGGATAAATATTTTATTCTTGCAGAAATACATTAGCCGCTTTACCGCACACACTGATAAAAAAGTTATAGCCACAATATAATCAATAAAAACATTTATTTTTTTTGTATCGCCTGCTGTAACAGGCATTCCGTTGTCTGTCTGTCTGTCTGTCCTATTTTTTCCATCACGCTTCTTTCAGTAGGTGACACATGTGTTCAAAGCAGCACTTTTTGTTTTATATTCCAGCTTCTTGTTTAAATCTCATCCATTGAGCTAAAAGTTCGTTTTATTTTATGGTAGGTCTATTAAAATTTCACCTGGCAGGAACCATCCGTTGCGAGTCGCCTTTCTCTCCCCGCCGCCATGTGTTTCAGTACCTGATACATATAACATTAGGGAAGATTTTAAAATGAAAACTATGACAACATGTACATATGATATATCTTGTTTAGAATAGTCATACTCATTTATGACCTTTGATGACCTATGACCTTACGTCTCTGCAGGTATGTCATGGTAATCCAGGACGGCAAAGTCACCGGTATCAATGTTGAGCCAGACAGCACCAAAGCTGCATGTACCAAGGGCATTGACGTCATGAGCCTGCTGTAACCAGGCAACACGCGCGTGACCGGAATAAATCTCGTCATATTGAGCAGCTGACAACTTAACAATATGATATTAAATTGTGCTTGACCACATAGTAATAATTTGTGATACGTTTTGTTTTTTCAAATGTTTTGTATTTGGTTTAGACTCTAGCCATAGATATCTTTAATTTATATGCCAACTGCATTTTCTTTTCCAATTTGCTAACCTTTAAAAATATTTTAAGTATATTGATGGATCCAAGTACACACACATCTATCCCATGTAGATTTATAGTCTTATATAAGTTTGATTTTGGAAGGAAACATTACATAATGTGATGTTCTTCAAACGACAATCATGTGATGTATAGCAGGATTTTTTTTCTATTATTTAATTGATTTAAGCAGGAATTGACATCATACATATATTTCATAGTCAGGTAGGTCGATGACAAGCATTATAGCTAATTATTGTCATCGAACACTACAGTAGACTACATGTTATGTCACCGGAAGTGACACAAACATCCGTGGCTTTAATTTTGTATTTATTGTAATCAGTTTTTTTTCCGTTAGTTGCAATACACTGTTATGGGAATATCGACACGTGTGCATCATAAGGTAAATCTAGTCCTAAAAAAGTGCCCATAAAAACCATATTGAAAAGAAAAAAAACTCTGCCATAAGCCTCAAGACTGTTAAAATATTAAATCCATGTATAGTTTACTTCCTGTGTGTAATCAGCGCCACCTAGCGACACGATTTGATTGATCATATTTATAACGTGTAAAATATGTGCACGTTGTTAAACCACATGTTGTAGGCTTTATGTATATATGTAAAACCGTTGTGGAACTATGTTTGTATGAACATGATACTTCTGTAGACGGAGAAGCGACAGAAAAAAAGATAAAATTCAGTGTTTTCTGTTATTCATTAAATGCCCAGTATTTCTTGATTTAGATTCCACTGATTTTTTAAGCTCACCTTTTCCAAAGGTGAGCTATTATGTTGTGATCGATGAATGTCCGCCGTCCGTGGTCAACATTTAACTTAAACGACAGCTCCTCCTATTAATTTCTGGGCCAATTTTCATAAAACTTAAGAGGAATATTCAAAGTTGTTTGAAGAATTAAAATTCCATGCCCAGAATTTGGTTGCAATGGCAACTAAAAGAGGAAATATGTGCGAACCTCAAAAATATTTTCGTCCAAAAGTGCTGACGGGATCTCAAAATATCTTTGCACAGATGTTCCTTTGAGCACTCGCTACCAAGACTTTAAAATTAATTGGATACGTCGAAAACATGACCGCCAGAGGACAGAGCCCGTTTTTCTAATATGTATACACATGTAGTACACATTTGAAAAATGTCCAAAAGTAGATCTACTGGCTGTATTTTACTTTTTTATTACAGTTGTTCCTTGTGTCACGCCTTATCAAGACTGTTAAAATTATTTCGAAAACTTAGCTAGCAGGGGACAGAGCCCATTTTCCATTTGTTCTAATATTTGCTGTTTCTTTTCCCCCCAACTGATACCTCATTCTCAGGTGAGCGATTCTAGGACCTTCATTACACTCTTATTTAAAAAAAAAAAAAAAAAAAAAAAATGTCTATATTTCAAATGAATACGCAAAATATGACCAACACCTATTTTAACAGAGGCCTCCGTGGCCGAGAGGGTAAAGTCGCTGACTTTAACACTCACTCAGCCCCTAACCGCGTGGGTTCGAAATCCCGGCAGGGTCACTCGGATATTCTCGAAGCCTTCCAGCTGGCTTGCGGTAGGTCGGTGGTTCTACCCGGATGCCTCCGTGCATTCGGGGTCTTCCTCCACCTGTAATTAGCTGGACGTCGCAATATGACTGAAATACTGTTGAAGCGACGGTAAACTCAAATAGTCCAGTCTATTTTAACAATAAAAAGGTAAATACTAGGTTGTGGTGCACCTAAACGGTCACCAGGCGTGCATTCAGTGTGCCAAACCGTTTGCAACCGGTCGCTTATAGTCGGCTATGGAGGTCTCTTGGGACCATATCGCATGCTGTTCACGTGCTTGGGTATACGTCAACATCGTGGTTTACGACACTGAGTTTCATAGCTGACTGTAAGCATACGGTTGCATACGGTTTGTCTTACTGAACGCACACAGCACTCTCAGTCCTGCTCCATGCATGAGACATCAATTCACTACGTGTTGTGGGACGGACTCTCAGACAACACTGTTCCATCGGATCCAGGGTCAACCGAGGCAAGCTCTGTATCACGTCCAGCAATAAGTCCTCATCCCAGTGCCCAATTCAGCTCAGTATCTACATCCATTCAGTCCATTTATATTTGATAATTACACAACGAAAATATATACACACAATTACATATATACATGTATATCATCATTTCACTCTAACATAAAATCAAAAGCAAATTTGACTTTTTTTGTGGAAGATTGCAATATTTCATTTTGTCTCTTGAGCTCCCATGAGTGGCATAGCCACGAGTGAGAGTTCACGAGATGAAATAAAGTTGCATCATCCACAGAAACGAACAAATATCCTCTACAGGTATACCGAGAGGATGGACAAGGGTAGCTTGGAAATAATTATGCTCCAGTTTGTAAAATCATAGACGAGCATAACTGGTTAAATCATTTAACATTTAAATCCTCTGCCACACCAGATCAGTCTGATTTATGTATCGCGAGCGTATGTTCTATGTTACACACCAGTACCTTGCAGATGAAGATATAACTTTGGTCGAGAATTGCTTCCAGTCTGATCTGGCTCCGCCGTGGTTTGTCATGGTGTCAAATGGCACGAAGCGCTGTTTAATATTCAGTCTGATCTGGCTCCGCCGTGGTTTGTCATGGTGTCAAATGGCACGAAGCGCTGTTTAATATTCAGTCTGATCAGGCTTCGCCGTGGTTTGTCATGGTGTCAAATGGCACGAAGCGCTGTTTAATATTCAGTCTGATCAGGCTTCGCCGTGGTTTGTCATGGTGTCAAACGGGATGAAGGGCCGCCTCTTCCAACATTCCATATACATGTATAGGGTTATCATTACAGATAAATGTTTAGTATGTTGTCGGTGAAACTAGGCCGCAAACGTCGGTGAATAAACAAATCGAACAAAAGACTCTCTCATCTGAGGGAAGCACAATTTGCTTTATAGTCATTATGTTGTTCCTTTTTATAAACAGAGATAGGTCATACTCAGGATTTCTTTCGAAAATGGTTTCTCAGTTGTTCGTTTTTTGGGGTTTTTTTTTTTTTTTTTTTTTTTTTTTTTTTTATTCAACATTGATCACAACGTTTCATAATTCTTGGTAGAAGTCCATATAAATAAAATTGATGTTCGCCCGGTTACAAACAGTACCGATACCGGCACGACCTCGATATTGCCGTTTCAAGATACAACACAAAGATATTTATGTTTACATTAGACCATCCATGAATGTGATAAAATATTGAACTATTTGATCAAAGGGTTATATTTTAAGGTAGTTCAAAACAATGGCCATATGTATTTATTTGGTGTGCCGGCTTATATAACCACTCAAAATCTCATTGAAGAAGATCTTGTCTGAGGAATACATAATTTGTTAGGCCGTCATTGTGTGGTGTCTATATGAAATGTGCAAGCTTGAAATATACAGGTTTTACGTTAAGTATATAAAAAGATATTTCTATTTCAATAATAGAGGAACAGAAATTGGAACTATTTCTATCGACGGTGCTAGAATGTCTGGAGCAATACTTGGCAGAAAGTCTCGCGATCCATTTAGGCCCACGGGAGCTGACATTTACTTTTATATGACGTAACCGATATACCGAGATTTGATGGGCTTGTTTGGCTTGTTCATTTTTATTTCCTTACATGTGTTTAAAATCCTACTGATTTCTGCTCTCTCTCTCTCTCTATCGTAGTTGTATATTGTATTACTAATGTTCAGTTTGCTGTTTTTGTAATTTACTTGTGGTAATCGTCTATATTGAGTCGGAAATAAAGATACATGGCACAACACCCATTTATATCATCAAGACACCGAGCCTACCAATCAGTGCCTTAAATTTATACAAGTTTTGACTTATATACGAAACTATCAAGTAGTTCATTATATCAGTCTGAGAGCAGTAGCTTTAAATGGCATCTCTGAGCTCTTATTCCACTAACTGGTACATACTTTATGCTTAATCTTTGAAACTAAAGAACAATTTTTGTGTCGGATTTGGCGCCGTTACGAAACAACACTATGGGTACTAAGTATCACGGTTATTCAGTAACCTTTTAGTTGTATTATCTGAAGTTTTGTCAATAAATAATAAATAATAATAGAGTAAAAAATGAGTCCCGCATACTGCATAATAAAAAAGTATTTTTATTATATACGGGGCTTATCTTTTACTTTATTATTCTTGTTAACTGACAGAACTTCAAACTCCTGTGAAAAATAAAAATAATTGCAGTTTGGAGACCATCGAAATGAGTAGTTCCCTGACCCTAACTTTTATTTGAATAAAGATAGGTTTGGCCACAAACAATGACATGAGCTCCTTTGTTAAAATCGTGTTTGTGGGACAAAATCTAACTGTAATCTATTGTTAAGATATGTTAATAGGCGGGTCTTGGAAGTTTGCGGTGGATAAATCTAAAAATAGTAACATTTCTGGGGAACACCGTATAGTGGGTTCTTCCTATTGTTCAAAATTACATCTACACCGACTAGCCTCGCAAGTTAAAGAGCCATGAAATCGGCAGTGTGTCCCCATTTTAACTACACGGTTCCTATTATCAATCTATTTCTCTTTCGAGTTAGGCGTCGGGAGGAAGACGCTGTGTTCTGGCTGCATGAAAACCATGGTACATATGACCCGAGGCTAATGCGGGGCGTACCCGATCCAATGTTAAATTGCCACACCAATGACGGACAATCGATTCTACAGCCAAAGTTAAACCTGTGCATTTTTATAGAACCATATTATATTTGTGATTTATATTTTCAATTCGTTTTTTTCCCAGAGAAGTGAATACCTAGACCTTTTAATGTAGCTTCGTGTTTTTTCATTCTTGTAGAATTTGTTTAATATTGCTACGCGGGTCCCAATTAAACTACCATTGTCCGCAGAAATTGGAAGTCCAATTAATTAGGGGGGAGGGACTTGAAAAAGAGGTAGTTTGAAAACGTTTCAACTAATGATTTCAAGTGGTCCACGATTCAAGCTCCCCTCGAAAACAAATACTTTTTCCAATTCCTCCATCCGGAAATTTGGAAACGTTTTTACATTCCCGGGTGGGGCATATTGAAAAAGTATTCAGACCCCCATCACTCCATTTTCAAATGTCCCACCCTGGAATCAACATGTTACCCCGGGTGAATTTGAAAACGTTTTCAAATTCCTCTATTTAACATCATATAAATTCAGGTTAGGAACATCAAGTAGTGAGTACTAATAGATACATCAGTGTGCTAAGGACACATTTAAGTATGTTATAAAAAAAAATTCCAGCGAAGAAACATAATGGATCATTTGAAAACGTTTTAAGGTTCCCTGGATGGGAAACTTCACCAGATTTATCGAAAGGGGGGGGGGGGGTTGAGTTAAATCGTGCAAGGGCATTTGAAAAAGTTTTATGTTCCAGGGGAGGGGGTTTGAAAACTTGGGGGAAAATTGAAACGTTACACCGGTAATTTTTAACATGTAGTTCTGTTATCTCTTAAAAGTAAGAAACAAACTAAATACAAGGCAAAGTAGTGCGTTTTCTATGAACTTGACAGAATTGGAATGTTCAAGTGCTGTGACTCGAAAGTGCTATAAACTCGAACATAATTCCACGTCAATCAATGGAACAAGTCGCACTGCAGTCAATTTTAGAATTTTTGAGTTGTTTCCCTTGGTATGATGCCTTCATGACATTTAACTATCTGTGGTTATTCCAGATACACTATGCACAATAAGACTTGACTATTTGGGTTTACCGTCGCTTCGACAGTATTTCAGTCATATAGCGACGTCCAGCTAATTACAGGTGGAGGAAGACCCCGAATGCACGGAGGCAGCACAATAAGAGTAATTTTGCTAAAAAAATAACAGAAATTGATGTCTCTGTCTGTGAAAATCTGTCAAAAAAGTTTCTTATCCAGCAAGCAGCCAACATTTTTCTATTATAAACAGGGTTTCTATATTACAGAGATCCTGGTCAGAGCTTTGGCAAAGGATGATCCAAGGACCGGGATTAGTCATTTCATTTTCTTATCATTCCTTTATTTTTACTCCAAAAATCAAAATATATAGACCATTAAAAAGTTCAAGTTGTGTTATAAGCACACAAATAAACACACTGCAAGAATATAAAATTATGGGTTTATCCTTGAACAAAATAAAGTGAAACCTTTTTGGTTATTAAATTTTTAC
>CM037784.1:37918054-37968054 GCA_021229015.1 Solen grandis
CAGACAGATATACTGGTAGTGCTGCCACACTGCAGTATCACACTGTAGACATGTGGCATGATACCACATCCGGTCATATTATCCTGACATCGGGGCCAACAAGTCCTGGAACTACCCTTATATGCTGCGTGCAAAGTATGGGAGCTATACCAGAATCATTTTTTACGACTTTTGTATGTCACATCCAAGGATCAATCCAAGACCTGCCGCTCCCACTAACCACTTGTCAACCTGGGACAGTCAAACTTTTCTGTCAAAGTTAATGGGACTCAACTGGATGTGGACTTGTTATCGTGTGTGATTCCTTTAGCCACAAAAGGTATAACAACACAATATATATTCATAAAGTTACTGAGATATTAGGTCTTATTACTTCTTAAACAAGAGGCCCATGATGGCCCTAAATTGCTCACCTGAGATAAATAGGTTGACCCAAGGAACATCTGTACCAATTTATTTTAAAATCTGGCCAGTAGTTTTGAAGAAGATGATTTTTAAAGTTTTCATATTTTTTTTCTTTTTGTTGCCATGGCAACCAGAGTTCTATATGGATCAAGTTTATTTTAGGAACTTTTGTGAAGGTTGACCCAAGGATCATTCCTGCCAAATTTAATCAAATTCTGTCCAGTGGTTTCAGAGGAAATGTTGATTAAAGTTTTCTCTATATACATATAAGGCAAATAAGCCCCACCCCTGGCGGCCATGTTTTTTACGGATTGGAAAATTTTTAGCAACTTTGGTAGAGGTTGACTCAAGGAACATCTGTACCAATTTATTTTAAAATCTGGCCAGTAGTTTTGAAGAAGATGATTTTTAAAGTTTTCATTTTTATTTTTTTTTTGTTGCCATGGCAACCAGAGTTCTACATGGATCAAGTTTATTTAAGCAACTTTTGTGAAGGTTGACCCAAGGATCATCCCTGCCAAGTTTAATCAAATTCTGTCCAGTGGTTTCAGAGGAGATGTTGTTTAAAGGTTTCTCTATATACATATAAGGCAAATAAGCCCCGCCCCTGGCGGCCATGTTTTTTTACGGATCGGAATAATTTTAGCAACTTTGGTAGAGGTTGACCCAAGGAACATCTGTACCAATTTATTTTAAAATCTGGCCAGTAGTTTTGAAGAAAAAATTTTTTTCTTTTTGTAGCCATGGTAACCAGAGTTCTACATGGATCAAGTTTATTTTAGCAACTTTTGTGAAGGTTGACCCAAGGATCATCCCTGCCAAGTTTAATCAAATTCTGTCCAGTGGTTTTAGAGGAGATGTTGTTTAAAGGTTTCTCTATATACAGTGAAACCTCATTAGTCCGGACACTTTGGTCCTTGTTTAAATTTCCGGATTAATGAATTTTCCGTATTAATGAATCAATCCATATCTCTCTTCTTCTTTTTTCTTTCTTTCTTTCATACTTTCTCATTGTACACTGTGTGTGTGTGTGTTTATGTTTGTTTTCCATTAATAATAATTATATTCAAAATTATATGCTTAGGACTATATATGATTATGTGTTTAAATTGATGTTTACAAATGATGGTTTAATTTTATTTAAATCCATCCTTGACATCAGCATTCTTTAAGAGAAGAAAAAAGACACCTTAAGTAGGTGACAGCATAATTGTGACCCATTTCTTGTTCTGCATTCGTGAGCAAAATGAATTGGATTTAATTATTTTAGCCAAAACAGTCACAAACAAATGAATATTAAATGTACGCACTGAAAACAAAACATATGAACAAAAGACGATGTAAAGGATGGTTGGCTTTTCTGTCTCTTTTTACAGCATACATCTGCAAATGTGAATAAATTTTACCTTCTTCACTCGCTAGTTATATATGTAGCTTGCGGCTATACCAGCCCTTAATTGCCCCCTGTTCTCTGGACTGATTAGTGTGAAGCGCTCGCGGCTATGTGTAAACAATCTGCAGGTGACACTTCTATAACAGTCACGCGCAAAGAGTAGTCCGAATGATGTCTAAAAATAGTAGGTGGGAAATCCAGTCTGAACTGGTACCCGGATTATCGAGTCATTTTAAATAGCAAATGGAAGATTGGTTCCCAAAATGGATGTCCGGATCCGGAACGCGAATTTCCGTATTATCGAATCATTTTTACGTTGTGGAAATCCGTTCCAAGAGAAAAGTGTCCGGATGGCGAGGTTTCCGGAATAATGGAGCCCGGACTAACGAGGTTTCACTGTACATATAAGGCAAATAAGCCCCAGCCCTGGCGGCCATGTTTTTTTACGGATCGGAATAATTTTAGCAACTTTGGTAGAGGTTGACCCAAGGAACATCTGTACCAATTTATTTTAAAATCTGGCCAGTAGTTTTGAAGAAGATGATTTTTAAAGTTTTCATTTTTTTTTCCTTTTTGTTGCCATGGCAACCAGTTCTACATGGATCAAGTTTATTTTGGCAACTTTTGTGAAGGTTGACCCAAGGATCATCCCTGCCAAGTTTAATCAAATATTGTCCAGTGGTTTCAGAGGAGATGTTGTTTAAAGGTTTCTCTATATACATATAAGGCAAATAAGCCCCGCCCCTGGCGGCCATGTTTTTTTACGGATCGGAATAATTTTAGCAACTTTGGTAGAGGTTGACCCAAGAAACATCTGTACCAAATTATTTTGAAATCTGGCCAGTAGTTTTGAAGGAGATGATTTTTAAAGTTTTCAAATTATTTTTCTTTTTGTTGCCATGGCAACCAGAGTTCTTCATGGATCAACTTTATTTTAGCAACTTTTGTAGAGCCTCACCCAAGGAACATTCCTGCCAAGTTTCATTAAATTCTGTCCAGCGGTTTCAGAGGAGATGTTGTTTAAAGCAAATTGTTGACGACGCACGACGACGGACGCCGGGTGATCACAAAAGCTCACCTTGAGCACTTTGTGCTCAGGTGAGCTAAAAAAAGTTTGACCCAATAACTAGATTGTTACTTCCTGATATTTCTTCCATGGAGTGACATTGAAGATTAAAACTATCTTACCCATTCCCCTACCCTTACCTATACCTAACTCAGCTCGATCCTACCCTTCACTTTACCTTATCTGTATATAAATTATCATAATGCCAAAAACGGTCATATCTCCGCCCTGAAAGTTGGCCGAAGGTTGTTGTATTAAAGTGACACTTGGAAGCAAGGTTCACATACATTTATTCATGTTTGTCAGAGGTCTGTACAGATTTGCATTGTATCTCTCTTCAGGCACAAATTTCCCAGAAATCTATCACTATACTGTATAGGAGAATGTGCACCTACCAAATAAATGTGCAGATTGATATGTTATAAGCAAGGGGACTTACCTTCAGAATGTCTGCAGCAATGTATTCCAGGACGGCCACAATATATACGGTTACAGTGTAGTCTATTCGGTACCCCAACACCTCCTGAAATGCAAACACACAGCATATCAGTCTTAGGCATATCATCATTGGAAGAAAAAAGTGCAATGCAACATATTAACTTTTACAAATTACAAACCAGTTGTATAAAACTCAGTACTGGGTTGAACAACATGAAATTTCAGACTCAGATTACTGAAGTAATACCTGACTTTACATAGGCTGAAATGTTTGGAAAGCTTTATCACAACCAGAAAAGAACTGGTCATTAACTTACTCATTTCCAAAAATATGTTGTAAATTTGTGTATTGCCCTAATTAAGGATAAGCAGAACAAATACTGTGAGAAAATAGCAATGCTTTGACTACAAAAAAAAACATGCAAAACTTTCAGAAGCAAATACAAAAGATAAATTCTCCAGAGTAGGAAAAAACATTGACTTTCTGTCATTGTCATCCCACCACCCACTCCCTTCTGTTAACATGATAGACTTGACTTGACTATTTGAGTTTACCGTCGCTTCGACAGTATTTCAGTCATACAGCGACATCCAGCTAATTACAGGTGGAGGAAGACCCCAAATATTTTAGAATACATATATTTGAATAAATTGCATTCCATTTTAAAATCAAATGCATATCTATAAGATATACAACAAAAGTGTTCTTTGGAACATGTGTGTCACTTGCTGAAGCATGACGGAAAGTGTGATGAACAGACAGATGAAGGGACAGACAGATGACAGAAAAGTGATCCCTACGTGTCACCTCTTCTTAAAGAAGGTAACACTAAATAAATTATGCAACACACATGTACATGTAATCATAAGGCCATATACAAAATTTAAGCTGAATTGGTTAAGTATTGAAGAAGTGATTTGTGTCACAAGAATTGATTTTGCCAAAGATTGAAAAAAACAACAAAAAAAAACAATATATGCAACATAGTTACTTCTAAGTCATTCATAACATTGCAAATAGACAAATTTTAGATCCACAACTTTACATGTTGGTGAACATCCCTGTAAAGTTTAGAGGCTCTGGTTAATATAGATTTGGAGAGAGGCATTCATTTAGCTGTTGTGTGGGTGTGGTTTTTTTTTTCTAATAGCCATAACTCTGCACATATATCAGGTAAAACAGGAAAGAAAACCCCAGGTATCTGACTGTGCATGCAAATAAACAATCCTGTCATGTTTTATGACTATTTGGTGTTAACATTAAATCATAGTTTAAGCATATTTATTTCAAAATTATGAAATGCAGTTGGAGCACAAGTTCTAAAACTTAGTTACGGTCCTTCCCCTTATATCAAAACATTAACCCTTAACCTTATGAATATTCATGTACAAAGTAATGACTTGATGAATATTACAAGTAATTTAATGGAACTTTAGAAGTATGTGAAACAATGGCTTTCTTTGTTGCATAGACGAAGAAGAATCTGAGCTACAATACTGTATAAGCAAACAGTGGAGACCATGATCAGATGGCTCGCTTAAGGATCAGTCAGATCAGGTTCTGCTCTATATGCCACGTGTCAATTTGAGTCTCTATGGGATTAACCCTTTCCCTCATAGAGGAAACTATGGAAAGACCTATGCGAACAGCATAAAACCAGATCAGCCTGCAAGTAACTTGCAGGCTGATCAGGTTTTATGCTGTTCGCTGCTCTTCAGTGGCCTGGAAATGAGGATTTTGTAATTAAATTTAGTAAGGTTTAACTGTGGTTTTCTGCAGATCAGGCTTTATGTGATACCTATTGAGGGCGTCAAAACGTGTCTATATGAGGGAAAGGGTTAAGGCTAATTGCAGAGACAGACAGACACAGAACATCTATAAATAGATAACTTTTCCTTGAAATTGTACATTAAATACACTTGTAATTACATAAGGGCCTACTTCCTGGTACCTAATATCTGATGTATACAGTTTACATAATAAGACGTGTGTAACAGCAAAATACATCCTTCATAGAAATGAGAGAGCAAAAGATCAAAAAAGTTTTAAAAAAACAAAAACAAAAACATAACATCTTGTTAATTCATTGGCTGAATGTATCACAAAATCATTTATTTGTTATCTTATTCATTCATTTATTGATTAAACTAGTCATTATTAAATAAAATTTGTATTTTGAAAAAAGAACTATATCAGCAACCTTAAAAATCAATTTAAAGGCATTTTGTTAATTGTTTGTGCAAAAAGATTAAATTAACTGACATTGGTCTGTCTTCAACAAGACAATGGTCAATTTTCAAAAAATTGATCCTAAAAAAAGTCATGTTTTACTGACTAAACATGAGTAGCTCCTTCCTTCTGGTTAAAACCTGATAATTATCTCCATTTGTAAGTCAAAATTTAAATCTCAAACAATGATGATTCTTTATGAATTAAGACAATAGAGAACATTATGATAAATCTAGGCAGATAAGATTGATTCTGAACAATAGTTTCACTGCTTGCTGCAATAAGTCAGCTTACAATATCTTGGATCAGAATTACGTGGGCTGGAAATTTGAGGGTTTTTTTTCTATGTCTAAGCACAATTCCTTGTTATTTTGTGCTGCAGATACCCCATTTCTGCAAGTCATCAAAACAAGAAATATCAATGCTAATGCCACAGAATGCTTTGGTGCAGAATGATAACTTAATAAACCTTACCAACTGGACAAAGTACTTTTAGAAAATTGTAAGTAAAAAAATGGGTCATATCTGTGTCAAAATTCACGGATTTTGCCCAAAGTCAAACACTGAGATTAACATGTGTATGCAAAATTACCTACATCTGATGAGTTTCCATTTTAATGCAATAAACAAGTAAGCCAAAAATGATACAATAATAAAATGTATTATATTATTGATCAGAAAAAAGCCAACAGGCCAATAAACAGACCAACCAAACTCACTTCTATATACCTCATATAAAGTATATTGTCTTATGAAATCTGCATAAAATCCAACAATTTAAAGCCACAGTGAGCAAGACTGAGGATATTTTTTACCAGTCTTCATCTTGTAGGCTTGTGCAACTGCTAATGACTGTTTCTTAAAAAAAAAAAAGCAATACATAAGTATGTATTACCTTAACCAGCAATGGGTGTATCTTTTCTACAGGAAGAACGAGAGGCGAGTTTGTGTTTTTCTTGCTTCTATTCTCCACTTTGTCAATGGCCCTCTCTGCATCCCTGATTGCCCATTTGTCAATGGGGTCAGGGAAAGTTTTCTGCACCCGTTCCTCCACATCTTGTGCTCCATGGGGTTCAGATGCACAGAGAGTTGACAAAAGCTGGATGATCAGCCTCTCTATGTACTCAAGTCCATCTTTCTTTGCCACCAGTGATGGATGGACCTCTTTATGTACCTGTAATTCACAATTTTATGTAAACAAGTTGGAGCTATTTCATTTATGATAATTATTTGATTTTATAAATAGGATAAAATTTAGGTCTGAATTTGTCTCATACTACCAGTATTAACAAAGTACAAAGCTTTTGAAAAAAAAAAGAGGGCCATGATGGCCCTGAATCACTCACCTGATTATAAATGAGCAACATATGTTAGATTTTTCATATTGACCTACTTTTTGATCCCACGTGACCCACTTTTGAACTGACCAAGTTTCATGAAGATATGGCCAAAAATGTGGCCTATCGAGTGTTAACAAGGTTTTTCTAAAATTTGACCTTGTGACCTACTTTTTAACCCCACATGACTAAAATTCGAACTTGTTCAATATTTTATGGAGAGAAACATTCTGACCAAGTTTCATGAAGAATGGGCCAAAATTGTGGCCTCTAGAGTGTTAACAAGGTTTTTCTAATATTTGACCTCGTGACCTACTTTTTGACCCCATATGAACCAATTTCTAACATGTCTAAGATTTAATGGAGACAAACATTCTGACCAAGTTTCATGAAGATTGGTCTAAGTGTTAACAAGTCAAATTGTTTACTATGCACAACGGATGATGGGCGACGGATGCCGGACGAAGGGCGATCACAAAAGCTCACCTTTAGCAAGTTGTGCTCAGGTGAGCTAAAAATACTCACAAATTGATCAATTGGTGTTTTTTTTTGTTTTTTGTTTTTTTTATTAAGAAATTGTTATATATGTATATATAAAAACAGACTAATCCATTCTGGCCAAACATTTGTATGTTTGAGTGACCAATGGATCCCATGAGTACAAGGCTGAAATGCGAGCTAACAATACATAATTTACGTTATCGTTCAACCTATCTGATAGATAATGGGTTTTAAAAAATGTCTGTATTCTTATTAAAAGAAAGCCTTGCAAATGAGCCTCTCCTAAAATTTTCCCTCAAAGCAGCTTGTTTCAAGTTGACTGATAGAAAACAGAAAAAAAATCTAATCTTCCTAATTAATTTTCTACAAATAATCTTGTGTATTTCCCATTGCATGGGAAAACACTATTTTTCATAAATGCACTTCAAGGAATTCTGGTTAAATATGGAATATGTTATCCCCGAAGCAGATGTCTGTTGTACCACATAAGACATTCCACAACATGAAGTCTTTTCAAATCCTGGGTAGCAAATTCATGTTAATAAAATTTTCATCCTGTGAAGCGAGCACATGCACAAAGAGTGAAAAATGTATTCAGAAATGTGATAGAAATGGAAATAAATATTCTAAATACTGGTTTTAAACTGGTCATGAAGCTATAGCGGTGATGGAGAAACTACCAAAATTTTTACAATGAATGAATGTTGCATAAAGTGACCATGTGTCTATTATTGGGTGCTGGTAGACATAATGCCAGTGCAATAGCTCTATGGTGAAGTGTCTTATTTACGTTCTGGAGGTCAAATCCCAGCCAGTGATTGTATCAGTTGAAAGAAATACCGGTATCATTGGTACCGATGCACCCTTGCCTGGCACTCAGCTAAATGGAGTTACAACAGGATCTCTAGAGTACTCAGTACTGGTTCTGCCCAGGAACTTGTCCCCTGTGTATCAGTGCTATACACTGGGAATATAAAAGAACAAAGGGGTGTATTTGCAAAATGAGCTATGATATTACACCCATACTCCCTTGTATCCAACCATGGTCCCTTCCAATGCTTTCTCTTTAACAACTAAGACGGCCATGATGGCCCTAGATCTCTCACCCGAGGCCCTTGCCTTTAGGGCCAATATTGGGCCTCTAGGATGTTCAAAATATTTATGAATTTGACCCCACATGACCCATTTTTACACACAATCGTGATTCAATAAAACATTCTGACAAAAGTCCTGTAAATATGGCCTTAGGGGTGTTCACAAGGTTTTCAATGATTTGATCCTATGACCTACCATACTTTTTGACCCTAAATGACTCATTTTTAAACTCATTCAAAGGTCCTATGCATACAAACATTCTGACCAAGTTCTGAAACAAGAGGGCCATGATGGCCCTGGATCGCTCACCTGAGTATACGGTTACACAAGGAACAGTTTCAGTTTGAATTAAAACATTCTGAAATCTGGCCAGTAGTTTTGAAGGAGGTGATCCCTGCAAAGTTTTATCAAATTCTGTCCCGCAGTTTCAGAGGAGATGTCGTTTAAAGATTTCACTATATACATATAAGGCAAATTAGCCCCGCCCCTGGCAGCCATGTTTTTTTACGGATCGAAATAATTTTAGCAGGTTTTGTAAAGCTTCACCCAAGGATCATCCCTGTCAAATATAATCAAATTCTGTCCAGTGGTTTCAGAGGAGATGTCACTTAAAGATTTCACTATATACATAATAGGCAAATTAGCCCCACCCCTGGCAGCCATGTTTTTTATGGATTGGAATAATGTTAGCAACTTTTGTGAAGGTCCACCCAAGGATCATCCCTGCCACCTTAAATCAAATTCTGTCCAGCAGTTTCAGAGGAGATGTCATTGAGAGATTTCACTGTAAACATATAAGGCAAATTACCTCCGCCAGTGGCGGACATGCATTTTTATGGATCTGAATAATTTTAGCAACTTTTGTGAGGCTTCACCCCAGGATCATCCCTGCCAAATTTAATCAAATTCTGTCCAGCAGTTTCAGAGGAGATGTCGTTTAAAGATTTCACTATATACATATAAAGAAAATTAGCCCCGCCCATGGCGGCCATTTTTTTTTTACAGATCGGAATAATATTAGTAATCTTGGTAGAGAGTTACCAAAGGAACATCTGTACCAAAATATTTTGAAATCTGGCCAACAGTTTTGAAGGAGATGATTTTTGAAGTTTTCATAATTTTTTTCTTTCTGTTGCCATGGAAACCAGAGTTCCACATGGATCAAGTTTATTTTAGCAACTTTTGTGAAGGTTCACCCAAGGAACATCCCTGCCAAGTTTAGTTAAATTCTGCCCAGCGGTTTCAGGAGATATCATTTAAAGTAAATTGTTGACGACAAACGACGACGGACGCAGGGTGATCACAAAAGCTCACATTGAGCACTTCGTGCTTAGGTGAGCTAATAAAAAGGTGAAAAAGGTAGCCTTTATGGTGCCAAATTGTGGTCTTATAGGGTGTTCAAAGGTTTTTTCAAGGATTTGATCCAGTGACCTACTTTTTGACTCAACATGACTTATTTCCAAACCCAAAAAAGATTTCATAAATACAATTATTTTGACCAAATTCTGGTAAGATTGGGTCGTAAATGTGGCATCTTGTGTGTTCTTTTCTTAAGGATTTGAGTCAGTGCCCTACTTTTGGACCCATAGTGACCCAGTCTCAAACTCATCCAAGCTTTCATGCAGACAAACATTCTGACCAAGTTTTGTTAAGACTGAATCAAAACTGTATTTTCTAGAATGTTCACAAAAAATTATTGATGCCGCATGATACACAACAGATGCTGGACACATTGCAATAATAATAGCTCACCATGAGCATATTTTGCTCAGGTGACCTATTACCTAAAACAGGACCCCACTTGTAGGTTATTCTAAAGAGCAGGGTCTGAAATATGGCTCTAATAATCAGGAAATGATTGTTAGCCATTACAATAGAAGAAGAATACCAGTACACACAGTTTTACATCAAATTCTTAGTCAATGACCATTTGTAGACGAGCTGCTTCAAATCATTTACCAAGGTTGATGTTCATAGAAAACCAATGTTCAAACCCAACCCAAAGATTAAATGATACTTAAAAGCCTGTGACTGTTCATAAGACATATTTTTTGTTAAACTGAAAACTTGCCCACCTAACAATTCTAAAGAAAAATCCCCTCCAAAGGACACAAGCACTTGACATCAGGATAGGAAAATGCCCTTAAATTGTTGTTAATAAAAGATCATTTGGAAAGATCACCACCACTCTACAATCTGGTAATTAGGGAGTGTATTTAATTCAAGTGTTATATGGTTTCAAACAAAGAAAATGAATGATAAATAAATGTTCTTCATTTCTACTTAAGACTGTTATTTTTCGAGGAATTTCACTGATGCACTAAATGCACATATTTACCTTCATAAACTTTGAAAACTTGAGCTATCACCGTAGATGATTATTAACTCTGATTTATGTCTAGTCTCTAAACACAAAAAATACTCTAGATACATGCACATTTTGCAAGAAGACTATTGGGGAAAGCTGTGTACCTTGCATCGATATTGCTTCTTTAGATATTGAACATAAACCAATTATTCTTTCAAAAAAGGGGCCATAATTCTTGAAAAACTTGAATTACTTTCCGTTGCATGATATAAACTCTTTTCTATCCGTGTATTATTTTTTTAATTTTCCTGAGCAGATTAATGATTCTTTCCATAAAGAAGTCTTAGAATTGGTTTTATTTTGTTCTTGTTCTTTCTATTTATCTCAAATTGATGTGTCTCAAATAATCTTTTCACTATAAAATATCCTAACATTCTATAAAAAAAACAAACAAGAAAAGTATTTTAGCTGATCGTCAACAGATTATCAGTAGAATATACTAGAATTTTAAAATAATAACTTTTCTACTTTCCCTCATTTATATTGGTGAAGTCTTTGTTTCCTGAAAATAAACTTGGAAAGTGTAGGTCACATTGTAGAGGAAAATGCTAGTTTCTTAAACATGGAAAGTGTAGGTCACATAGTAGAGGAAAATGCTATTTCCGTGAACTTAACTCCACGTAATCTATTAAATTTAGAATACAATATCCCCAAAGGACACATTCTGCAACATGACGTTTTCACCAGGTCAGGGTAGCAATTTCGTAAGTTCATTCTATGAAGTTAGCACATGCAGGGAAAGTGAATGAATCTAAATATAGGTTTTATAATTCTAACTAGAGCTATCACTAAAGGTGATTAATACCCCGGCAAAATGCTTTGATACAGGAGAAGCCAGACTCCAAGCAGAGCATAGATAAGAGCCTGTATACATAGTATATTGGTTATGATAGTAAGTAATAAGCAAGAAAAGTTTTTATTTTAAGTCGATAGAGAGTCAATTATGGTTGTTTGGCACAGTAGTTTAAAAGTGTAGAGTAACAGTTCTTGGACACTGCACTTCTCCTAGTCCCCATCTGTTTATATTTTAAGTTTCTAGTAAATACCATGTATAATATTTGAGTTATGTTCGGGACAAGAAAAAAAAGCAATTTAAGAAAGGGAGATTATTAAAAAATGGGACCAGGTAGTTACACTTCTTGGGCACTGCACTTTTCCTAGTCGCCATTTGTTTACATTATAAGTTTCAAATCAATACCTTGTATAATTTTTTAGTTATGTTCCATACAAGGAAAAACAGAATTAAACAAAGGGAGATAATTGAAAAATGGGACCAGGGCAATAACTCTGCCATCTTTGAGATATCTCAAGTGAAATTTATAACACGCACCTCTCCAGCTGATTATAAATGCAACACACAAAATTTGAACTGAATCGGTTGAGAAATGTAGAAGTTTGCTTCACAAGTTTTGGGGATGGACGGACCGACAAACCAATAGACCAACAGACTGACTCCTATATACCCCCTTTCAAACTTTGTTTGCGGGGGTATAAATATAGTTTCAATACCATCTGTGACGGTATTGCCTGTGATGGGGAAACCACCAATTTTTTATGATCACCGATGGCTGGGTGAGTCTGAGAATGCATCTGTTGATGGATATTAATAGACGTTATACACACAAATGGTTAAAATCAAAATCTTAGTCAAAGACTATCTGTGAACAAGCTGCTTTAAAGAATATATTACAAAGTAAATCAAGAGTCAGACCTAGTATAATGAAGTGCAAGTGTATATATGTTGGGAATGGTGATGGAATACCCCTAACAATAGCTAGTGGTTTGGAAACTATGCTTACATATATAATTAATATCTCTAAGTTAAGCTACAGAAGGAAATTGCATTCTTAACTCTTTACCCAAATAGAATCATTCTGATACATTGGCAAACATAGCAGACCCGGAGCTGCCCGATCTGGGTCTCCACTGTTTGCTCATACAATATTGTAGCTCGGATTCTACACAGTCTGCATGGCAAAGAAAAAGTGTTTCATATACCATTTTAAGTGTGTGTGTGTGTGTGTGTGTGTGTGTGTGTGTGTATATATATATATATATATATATATATATATATATATATATATATATATATACACGCACACACACACAAACACGAGGTAAAAGGGTAAAATAGAAGCAACAACAAAAAAAGGTTGCTAATGTCCTGAAAATTTAGAATTCTATCACCCAGACTTAATTTCACTTGTCAACGTTGATAGGGGGAATGCTATATCCCTATATTGCACTCACACAGTACAGAGACTGAGGGAAGGAGAAAGGTTGCTGTATTCATTAACACAAAAAAAAATTATTATTATTGAAATTTTCTCAGAAATGAAAATGTCAGGACTAATGAGGTTTCAATTTTTCCTAATATGGCTTCACCCATGACTGACCTGTAGGGAATGTATACTAATCATACAATGACAGTCACATCATATGATAAGACAGCTAAATGTTAAAAGTTTTCATTAAAACCCATATACCATAATTATATGTAATGTCGGTAATCATAATTTATAATAATAAACATTCTCTAGATAATTGTAAAGTGTAATAAACTTTTAGGCTTTTAGATAGTTGAAAAAATCATACATCAGTTATTTTTTTAACTTACTTGTCAGAATGACAAATTTTCTTGAGACTCAGAGCTCCAAATGAAGGGAGTATTTGGGAATTTAGAGCCAAAATTTTCAAGGGTCAAATTAAGATTGTAAGGGTCAGTTTTCTGCATCATGCATCATACAACAAATTGTAAATAATAGTGTTTTAAACAACAATTTATGTGTCTTTATTTAAAGTTATGTAATAGTACTTTTATTACTATTTCTTCACATCTCTCTTTTTCTTTTTTTCAATTCATTCATCTTTGTTTTTACCATATTTAATATGTAATTGGTGTTAAGGTATTGCATGAAATATCAGCATACTTGCCTTTACAGGAATTGTTTTGCTGTTAGTCAAGAAATATTGATAGCATATATAGTTATTGGGGTTTTTTTAATGTACAAAGTCCTTATTTTCATTATTCTCATTTCTTTGCTTCTATTCAATAATGATTAGTAATATTATTTGATATAACTTCTTTAGACTGATCATTTTGATAGAAGCACGGCTGAAAATTTCAGCTGGTCATAATTACCCTCAAGGCATTTTATTATGGGTATTTATTAATTTTCGTAAGTCAAAACCTGGGAGCTCGGGTCAACCGAACACCCTGTGGCTGTCTTTAGATTTTAGAGAGAGAGACATTAAACAAGAGAACCAAAAGGACCCTGAAGACACTCAACTGTGAAATATTGTCTTTTAAGGTTCCACTGCAGTGATTTTTGACTTGGATAAAGTATGGTTGATTAACATGCAACTAAAAAAATTAAAATTCTATGAGATCAAATAATAGTTACAAACTTCTACACATTTTTCAATCACCCTTCTTGAATATACATTTATATTACCCCAAAATTGTGTTTCTTGTGCCTTAATAGTCTTTCATAATAACTGTCAAGCAGTAACACTTTTAAATTACTGATTACCTGGCTTAGATTTTTAAAAGTACCATAATAATCATACTCTGAGCACACATAATTCCAAAATATGGTAAATTCAGAACTTTCAAATTAATCTTTCGTTTCTTTTTTCCTTTCCTTATTAATATGAAATACACAAAGACTATAAACAAAACAATGAACATGATATTTTTTAAATGTATAATCCTACTGTTTGTATTTCTTTTCGAAGGAAAATCATATCAGATTAAAAAAAAAAAATTGAAGGAGTGAGTTATAGTGATTAATAATTAATATAATGTAAATTCTGTTACTGTTTCAAATTCCTTTATTTTTTTTTTTTTTCAAAACTGAAAGTAAATCTGCTAAAACTGATGGCATACATAAAAACAACCTATTTCTGATTATATTTATTTACATGGCTAAAGATAGGTGTGTATCTACTACTATGAAGAATACTGAAATCGTCTGGGGGGTTTTATCCCTAAAAGATTATTTTACCTTTATATTTTTCCAAAGAAACAAAGACAACTTTACACATCTGAAAGTTTGCTAACCTGGCATTTAATTAGCCCGTTTTTAAATTAATGCATGATTAAAAATATTGAGGAAAAACAGGATTTTTTTTAAGTATATCTGGTCAATGTTTTTTTGTTTTTTTTTATTCATTCCTTTGTACTCTAGCTAATATGTGTTGATGCCAATTACATTTAATTGACTGACTTCCTTGATTTTGTGGGTACCTGAATTTTAACATATTTTTTTGTTTTCATTGTTATTACCTTACTTCAATTGCATCTTAATTGGCAGTTTCAAACACCAGTTATGTTTTGTTATTTCTGTAAAGAAGCTAGGTGCATATAACTCTCAAGCAGAAAGGTTTTTCTGATTTTTTTTTTCACATTACACTTAAACTGAAAAAACAACAACATTTTTTATGAGCTAAAAACTGGGGGTAACCATATATTTTTAAGAGTGCTAGCTTATAACAGAATATCACTGTTTAATCAAATTTGTTGAAAAAAATTAATAAAGCATTAAAATGTTAGAAAGATTTCATTTCTTAATACTTTAAGAAGGTTCATATCAAAAAAAGTATTACATTAATTAAATATAGTATTTTCAGAATATTTCATCACAATACTATTTGTAAATCATAATATATCAATTCTTTAGTTACAGGTGAAAAAACTGTCAATTTATCCAACGTAAATGGAAAATACAAGACAAGCGTAAAATTTCTATTGTGCCAGGACCAAAATGAAACAAAAATAAACCAAAAAAACCTCAAAAGCAATGATAAGTATTATATTTTTCTTTATATAATATTTTAAAGGAAAGATTTTTTAATTTGTTTTTCTTTTTTCAGATGAAATCCAATAATAAAAAGACAAAGACATTTTGAAAATGTAAAATAAACTATTCCTCACAATTTGTGTGTGTGTGTGTGTTTTGTTGTTTTTGTTTTTGATTTTTTTATAGTTGTTTTGTTTTTTAACTTAAACTGAATCTTTTACTGAAATTTAAGTCAAATTTACATAAAAACACTAAAAAATTATTTTTTGGGCCTTCAAAGTTTGGCAAATGAACTTTCAGTAATTCATTTTATACATGAATCTTAAAGTTTGGGGGTGTCCTTTAAATCTACATCCAACTAAACATAATTGAAAAATAAAAATAATAAAAATAACCAAAATTAAACACAGTGGAAACCCACTGAAACATCCTTAAAAGCTGTATTTTAAAACAAATGGAACTTAAAACCTCAAGGAGCAAACAATGTGTGTACATATTCACGTTTCAACATCAAATTTAGCGGTTTTGTTTGTCAATAATTTAGCTACAGAAGAGATACCATATATCAAATTTGAACATCAATATCATTATTCTAGTCTATAATTATACAATTGTTACAAGTAGATATGAAATACATCACCATATACATATTATGATAGGCAAGTTAATGTGTTTAACATGTTTAAATTCAATGTGTGTCACATAAGGCTAATGTGCCTACTGTGAACAGACTGGATACACAACTTGTCTATTTCTAAACGACTAGCCAGAGCCACTATGAAAATTCATACAATACATCTCTAATTTATAACTTTCTTTTCTAAGTTACATGTATTTTGTTTGATTTCATTTACTTCAGTCTTTATTATGCACATCACTTTCGTTTCTGGTTGATCAGCTGTTAATGACATACTTACCAGGTTTAGTGACTCGATGAAGATTCCAGACCATTTTGTTGCGTTTTCTTCAGAAAAGAAGTCGTAGCTGTTTGTGTCACTACTTGAACTTGAGGCAAACATAACTAAAAGTTATCTAAAACCCAAGATCTTGAAAAAAGTGGAGGAAAACCCCCATCTTTGGGAGGAGGATTCAGTCGTGTGTGACCTTCAACTTTTCCCCTCTCCAGGAGTATTGAAGCTTATATGGCGACATGGTAAGTGTTTATACGTAATATCAAAGAGTCATTTTGTCCATTTATATAAACAAGATAGTCATTCACTAAAAGAGTTGAGTTTGTTTTGTGTTTACAATTTGGTGTTTCTTCCGCATAAATCCACAACAGGAAATAGGTGCAACTGCTAATGCGCATGCGTTATATGTCGTAATTTTTTTTAATATGTAATGTAAAATGAATTCGATTTGTTTCAAAGCTTATTTTTTCTTTACTACGATATTCCAACATATATTTTGTTAATTACATAGAAAAAATCAATTTTGTGACAGACGTTTAAAGGTAATGTAGATTTTTTCTGTAACGACAACAGATTTTCTGCTTTTTGGGAGAACCTGTTCTTGCAATTTGTAAACAAATATATAACTTTCACTAAAACAAACGAAAGACCCATGAAAAAGTTCTTATTCTGTCTAATATGTCAGTGAAATGGATGACACGGAGGACGAAGAAAAGGTTGTAACGGCATGGCACGTGGCATTTAAGAGAGGAACAGATTACGACTTATGGGGTCAACCGGTTGAAGCAATTGATGATTATCGAAGGTTAACACCTGCCAATATTTCATAAAAAAGAATGGCATTTTTTTTTACTTATTAACTGAAACCATTTTAGTGTCTGAGAATTGTCATGTAGTAGGTTTATAAAAGAATGAGAAAATAACTTTAATTATTGCACCTCTTTCATTCTTATGAAGTAAAGGGTGATATAACAAATATATACAAGGTTTGTTCTTCTTCTTCTTCGAGATAATCATACATGGCGCACTCTGGAGCATTGTCGTACAATGGTGGGGTGAAAGCAAGGGTGAGGTGTGTGTTTCCGATAATGTTATAAGAAACTGCCCCAATACAACGTTTGTTTTACCCTATATTTGGCAATAATGGATGGTGCCTGCCAGCCAGCAGTTGGTGGCAGCTGAAATTTTTCATCATTGAACAGTGCTCATTTTAAGTTTGAGCACTACTTAAAACACTAATAGGACAATTTATCTTTCTGATCAGAGTGTTAAAAACAAATTGGCTTGGCACTTTTCATTAGCTGGATGACTGTTGCTGGGATTTGGAGGTGGCCATACAATTTTTTTACCCTGAAAAATAGTCCAATTTCAACAGCGCCTGTAAAGGCACTCTCTGATGTACATTTATTGTCAGGGTATTGGGCTGCGCCAGAATGGGCACTTAGTGGTTCCCGTTATTGTTGAGCAGCAGTTGGCCAACTCGCATACAGTGATTCCTCTTTAAATAAATTTTAGTTTCACATGCAGAGAAAACCTGCCATTAGTAACATGACCTAACAGATGGTCTGAACAAGAACCAGGCTGTAAGGTTACAGGCTTAAGATGGGTCCAATTGCAAATGAGATAAAGAAGAGTGTTGCCTTAGGATTTAGTCTAATTATATAACTACTGTACAACAGAGCTTTAAATTTACTGAATTCCTTTTTGTGTCACCCGTCGTCGTCTGTCCGTCCATCTTTGTGTCCATCACACTTTTTTTGTCGTGCTTCAGCAGGTGATACACGTGATCCAAAGAACACTCTTGTTTTCTAATCTAAGCAATGTTGCTCTATCAACTGAGCTGTTAATTTGGGTTTTCTACATCCACTACACTTTTCCCCTCCTTAACCCCTTAGATGCTTGTCCAAGCCTTCTTGCCCTTTACTTCTGACACCATTGGTGTAAGTTGGAAAAGTGTACGTAGGACTCAAACCTACATCTATCAATTACAGACCCCAAGTAAACAATACAAATGTTAATTTTTTGTATTCAGAATTTACATCATGTAAACTTTTATGAAAGGTGACAGATATGTTTTCATCACTGCATACATGCCATATCTCCCGGCGGGAGATTAAATCTCCCGGGATTTCGACTTGTCTCCCGATCTCCCGCCGGGAGGTGAAAATCTCCCGGTCTGACTTAAATCAAACTGGTTTCCCTTTGAACTCAGTATAATCCATTTTATTACCGAGCTATGATACAGCATTAGGAAGATTACGTAAGAACATGTGTTAGTATCAATCCTGACCAGTGTGCTGTACAGCCACAAGCAATATGTGATCGTCCTTATCCAATCAAATTGCATAATTCAGACAGGTAGCAGACTGGACACTCTATCAGTTGAAACAATTATCGTCGGGTAATTAGCAGCTATCAAGGCAATACTAAAGCTAGAATGAGTAAGGTTAGGATGGTACACTGTAATAGAAACGTAAATCTTATCATGGATAAAAAAGGTCCCGGAGAATAGCTAATCCTTACTTACCGGAAGTGTAAACAATAAATGATAATTAGATCAACTGTTTACCAATCATTTAAATCTTAACAAAACTCATCATATTGACACATCATAGAAAGTACACCTCAGCTAGCGATAAATTGCAATTTTCACACCGAAAATGACTTGATAAACAAGGGATATCGTCTGCTGAGTAATTTACTATAATGAGATGTCATGATCGGAAGAGTTGGGTAACCACTTCATACCACCATACCGTACACGATAAATATTTTAAGCTAAATAATATTTTAGCTAAAAGCAATTTAATTCAGAAAAAAAGAATACACAGACGGAAGGTGAAAGTATTATTAAATATGATCTAACTTTTTATCTTTATTCATCCCCATTAATTAAAACCTTATGATCAGAAATCATTCAATAAATCAAAGATACTAGCTGTATCAATTTAATGTGTTTGATGTAAATGGCATGTTCTCCAATTTGTTATAAGTTAGTGTTGCATTTAATGTAAAACAGTGCTTGTGGAAAGTTAAGTTTCTATTTGAATAAGATTTATTAATAAATTTCATATTTTTTTTTACATATAAATTTCATATGGTATTTTCATTAAATGCAATAAACAGTATATAAACTGTTAATGAATTTAATAAAGGGGTAATCAAATGTGTATTTTTTTTATTTTTTTTTTATTAAGAACGTCTCTTCGATATATGTCGTAAAATCTCCCTGGCTGGACCCCAAATCTCCCTGTGAAAATTTCAAAATCTCCCTGGGAGACATACTGAAAATATGGCATGTATGTCACTGCACAATATACAAGATTTATATAGTAAGTCTATACATTGAATGAAGGTTATTTCAGAGAAATTCTATTTGAATTTTTATTTGTTAACATAAAAAGTTGTATCCTAATACATTTGCTCTAACATTATTGTATATATCATGGCTGCTGATCATGCTACTCTCCATACATCACCTGTGTTGTTTTTTTCACTGCTTTTTCATTGTTCAGAAAGCCAATACGGTAATCTGATTAGATGCAGGATAACCTTGTCCTACCAGACATTAACCAATCCAAACTCTCATATTGTAATATCCTATATAATATATCCCCCACCACTGATCTTCTCATCTCCACATAGAGAGTATACAAAAAATTGAAAATGTAATTATGACTGGCTTAAATATTTTCATGTTTAATGTGTTTAAATGTTAACATGCTAGTTGCAAATCCCATGGTTAATAAATGGAGAATAATGAAACAAATTAAAATAAGTGTCCAATGATGTTGCACCCAAGACTCTTAAGACTTCACCTCAGTCCAGCACTTTATTATTATTATTATTAGCTTCAATATATCTCAACCAAATCATATAGGGCTGATGTGAATTGAACCACAGTTGTTTTTTATATTTAATATTGAAGATATAGAACAGGTTATTCTATATCAGTCTCTGGAGACAATGCTTTAAGATTACAGTTTACAACCTGTATAGGTAGTATTTTCATGCTTCAAAACCCAGGAGCTTGGGTCAATCAAACACCCTGACAAATTGTCAATGTGAATTCTTTTTATAGTTTATTTTTTTAAATGAAAAATTTTATTGTGATTTTTCTTATTGTAGGTTATCCAAACAACTACAGAAGTTCTCTTCTTCAGACTGCAATAGTTTTAATGATGAACAAAAGGTAGAGATGATGTGATATTACAAGTTATGTTTATATTTTTATAACAACTTAACATGTGCTCAGAATGTTTTTGAGACTAATTCTAATGAGAAGAACATCTTCACCATAAAGGATCCAGCTGACTTGCGGTAGGTCGGTGGTTCTACCCGGATGCCTTTTTGCATTCGGGGTCTTCCTCCACCTGTTATAGCTGGATGTCGTTTTATGACTGAAATACTGCCGAAGTGACGGTAAACTCAAATAGTCAAGTCAAGTCTTCACCACAAAGGAAGGTCCACACTGCTGTTCAGATCAACTTGATCATTTGCTTGATTTTGAAAAAAACTGATTGGGCTTTCACACAACTTCTTGACCTCTAGTCAACCATATTCAGCTGCTTACAACTTCAGCGCAATATTTTCTCTATCATCCAAGCCCTCTATTTGATCTCGACCTGACCAGGTAGACCTGGTTCCACAGGGGTTGGATGTCACAATTGAGTGTGCTGTATATAAGTTTAGCAGTTGAACAGCAATTAACTTGACGCCAAAACGGGTATATCCCCACCCCGAATGTTTGACGGGGTTGTTTAACTATGGTAATTATTGAAAGCAAGATTCACATGCATTTGTTTGTCAGGGGTTTGTATAACTTTTCACTGGTTAAACTGATATACATATTTATTTCGGGGTGTTTCAGGGTCGTGTTAATTGAGGAGTGAAAAGGAATTGTTTTGATCTGGGAGTATTCAATTAGCAGTCAAGTTGATCAGGTGCTAATCAGTAATTTTTTTGTTATACCAACCAAAAAAGATCTCTATACAATAGTTTCCCAAGTAAATTGACCTCAACTTAACCAATACCCAATCACTTCCTAATTGCTTCTTTATCAGTTTAATTTTTTCCCCACTCAAATTTATTCGTCATAAATAAACTCAAGTAAGCCAGGCTTGATCATGTTTATCTGATCAGCAGTGTTAACCTACTTTGATTTAAAATCTTAATTTCAGTGACTTACAGCATTCAACTTAAATACATTTGATCTTATGATTACTTTCAGTATGTTTGTTTTGTTTTAAGGGGTAATATTTTTAGAGAGAGAGAGAGAGAGGTGGGGATGTTTTGTTTTGTTTAGGTGGTAATATTTTGAGAGAGAGAGAGAGAGGTGTGGGGATGCTTGAAAATATTTAAATTTAAATTATGAAACATAATAATAACAATAATAATGAGAAGAGTTGATCTTGCTTAAAAAAAAAATTAACTTTTCAGAAAATTCTGGGAAAGATAGCAATCTGTTTAGAGCTAAGATGCAAAGCACTACAGGTAAATAATTATAAATATATAACATAACAACACTTTCACCATATTAATTATTCATACTTATATCAGAATTGACCACTTGTAAGCACAAATATGTTAATGCAAGCATTTTACTAATGAGACCAATCTTGAATATATAGACTGAAAATTCTGTGTTTCTGTTTAAACAATCCATCAAATAAGAAATATTTGCAACAAATTTTAAGTATTAGGTAAATATTCAGCTGGCAAAATATTTAATTGCCAAATATGCAAGCAGTAAAGATTTTGATTAATTTTCTATAAAATCCAGGAATACGTCAAAAATGAAGTTCATCAAAGGTTGTTGAACTAAAGTACAATTGAAAACAAGGTTCATTTGCATTTTTAGCTCAACTATTCGAAGAATATGAGAGCTATTGTAGTCGCCCTTGCTTTGGCGTCTGCGTTGGCGTTGCAGCTTTTGGTTAAAGTTTTGCATGCAAGTTACTATCAACCTTGTATCTCAATAACCATTTATGGTATTGACTTGAAAGTTTATAAATATGTTCAGGGGCATCAGACAACCAAGGTAGATAACTCTTGACTGAATTTAATATGAATTATGGCCCCTTTTTAACTTAGAAATTTTGGTTAAAGTTTTGCATGCAAGGTAATTTCATGCTAATATCTCAGTATCCAGGCATGGGATTGATTTGAAACATCTTTAATATGTTTAGGGATATCATACTTTCATGGTAGATAACTCTTGATAGAATATGATACAAATTATGGCCCCTTTTTTAACTTAGAAATTTTGGGTAAAGTTTTGCATGCAAGGTACTTTCATGCTGATATCTCAGAGTCCAGGCATGGGATTGATTTATAACATCTTTGATATGTTTAGAGGTATCATACTAAGTTTTGCATGCACAGTGTTATTGTGCTTATGTCTCAGTAACTAGGCATGGGATTGATTTTAAACATCATAAAAATATTAAGGGGTATCAGACTATCAAGGTATATCATTTTTGACTATTATTATGTACAGGGTATGTGAAGGGCAAGAATTGAAATAGATTTCATTTGATTTATCAACAAGCATTTTGAATAGTCGAGTGTGCTGTCCTCTAACAGCTCTTGTTTGTCATATCTTTGTACAGCCTTCATTGGTAAAACCAACATGCATATATATTATGAGGCAATTTGACATCATGTAAAATGTTTAACTCATTTTGACACATTTGCAAACAGAGCAGACCAAGATCAGACAACTTTTATAGCAGCTGTCTGATCAGAGTCTCCTCTGTTTGCTCATACAAAATTGTTGCTCAGTTTATATTCTAACTGTGTGGCAAAGAAAAATCCATTATTTCACATGCCATTTTAATATCAGGCAATTCATCAAGTCATGAATTTGTACATGAATATAAATGAGGTGAAAGGATAAATGTAAATTTGAGTGATAATGGATGAAATATAATTGAAAAGAATAATGTTTCCAGCTTCCGGGTTCCTCAGAAGGTATATCATTGGATGATTTAAAAAGAATAGAGACTAGTAAGTTTCCACACTATTTCTCTGTTACATCTGTCTGTCTGTCTGTCGGTGGTACTTTTCTGTCAGTTTCATTTTCCAGTGTAGCTGTCTAACTTCGCTTCTGACCTTTTTAAGGATGATGATGTTAGGCAATGCCAAATGAATGTTTGAGTTATTTCCATAAGTAGACATTCTTATACTTACGGAAGAAAGGTTACAAACAATTATCTGTAGAGATTTAAATTTGCTGAAACATATTTTTTTTCATATTCACAAAAGTTTTATAAAGTATCCGGACTGATTTACAATTTCTTGGTAAATATAGTTATCTTATCAAAACATTTCTCTTAGATGCACATTAAGACCTGTTTTTGGCCAATTGCTATAAATATCTGCACATTTGAAAATATTATTTTTGTCTAATTTAATGACTTTGTATGCCTAAAAGACGGTAACAGTCTGCTTCATTTCAATGTTGTTTGCTCTTCAGTGGAAGGGATGCTTCTCCAACTGAGTACCATGCTTACTTTGACTTCCCTGAATGAGACTCTTCATGTGAATCTTAAAAACTATTTCAGCACTGCGCAATTTACTAAACCAACGAGCAAAAGATTTTCCAGTAGATATAGTTGCAGCCCAGCTAGAAACCCAACAGAAATCTGTCAACAGCAGCCAGTAAGTTTAAAATCTACCGTCCAATTTCTACCAGTATCCAGAACCTTGAATTTCTCTCCTTTTTTTCCGTCAATATACCCAGGGTGTTGGTGAATGTTCTGTTCTGCAATCTGTTGCTTTTGCTGTTTTTAGCTCGACTAATCAAAGAATATGAGAGCTATTGTAGTCACCCTTGCGTGGGCATTGGCGTTGCAGCTTTTGGTTTAAGTTTTGCATGCAAGTTAATATCAACCTATATCTCAATAGCCGTTTATGGTGTTGACTTGAAAGTTTATGAATATGTTGACGGGCATCAGGCAACCAAGTTTGATAACTCTTGACTGAATTGAATATCAACCAAGGTAGATAATTCTTGATGGAATATGTTACAAATTCTGGCCCCTTTTTAACTTAGAAATTTTGGTTAAAGTTTTGCATGCAAGGTACTTCCATGCTTATATCTCAGTATCCAGGCATGAGATTTATTTGAAACATCTTTACTATGTTTAAGGTTATCATACTATCAAGGTAGATAACTCTTGATAGAATATATTACAAATTATGGCCCTTTTTGACTTTGAAATTTTGGTTAAATTTTTGCATGCAAGAAATTTCATGCTAATATTTCAGTAAATAGGCATGGGTTTAATTTGAAACTTCTTTAATATGTTCAATGGTATCATACTTTAATGACAGATAGTTTTTTTTACTGAATATAATGCAGATTAGGCTTTTTGCTTAAAGTTTTGCATGCAAGCTACTATTCAGCTTATATCTCGTAAATTGTTTATGGTATTGACTAGAAAGTTAAGGAGTGTGTTCAGGGGCATCAGAAAACCAAGGAGGATAACTCTTGGACTGAATTTTATACAAATTATGGCCCTTTGCTAATTTGGATACTTGGTTAAAGTTTCGCATGCACAGTGATATTATGCTTATGTCTCAGTAATTAGACATGGGATTGATTTTAGACTTAATAAACATATTTAGGGGTATAAGACTATCAAGGTATATCATTTTTGACTATTATTATATACAGGGTATATGAAGGGCAAAATTGAAATAGATTTCATTAGATTTACCAACAAGCATTTTGAATAGTCGAGCGTGCTGTCCTCTGACAGCTCTTGTTTCTTTAATAAATTATAAGTGGTTTTATTTGTCATTAGCAATGATTTTTCCTTATGTTTAAGCATACTGTATTTAAATTATAATTGTAATACACAGAAATGAAATATGCAGCTACTGAAATCAGGATGAACATTTATTTAAGGCTTATATAAACCTTAATTTCACATGTCTTATTCATATCAGGAGGTATTGGTAGGTTATATAAATAGAATTTAAGAAAGAAAATACGATAATAGCATGAAATACGGTGTTTGTGATGGAGAATTGTACTGAATTTTGAATGAGCTAAATAACGTAAATAAGGTGGAAAATGATGTTGTTGTTGATAGACTGAAGATATATCCAGACGTTATTTTAGGTGGGTCAACTGCATACAGTTACTACTGGCACTGTGGTGTCAAGAAATCATGAAAGCAGATTTTTTGATGTACAATTTATGCAGTTGTATCTAAAAGTCTGTGAAATTTCTGCACTAAGCCAGTAAATATATATCTTTTTTCATATATAATGCATATGTTTTTAATTGTTCATAAAACATTTGAAATAATTTTCATCAGTTTATTTTCTGTAGTTATTTTACTGTTAAAGTCTTTACCTGCAGAACCCCTTATTTGCATGATTGGGTTTGGTTTATTTTCCTTTCAACACACAGTGTTTTTGGCTCAGGAACCCATGTATATAGAGATTAAATTACAAGTCACTTTTTGCCTGTATGCACCACTCTTTTTATTTACTCTTTTGAATTTTTATCCCAAGATTGACAGATCTTGAGAATGAGGATGAGAAACAGGGACTTAGAGGTAACCTATGTTGTCATTTTATTGTTTTATCTTTACATTTTACTCTAAATTATCTTGGTATATTATTCCATGGTTTATTCATGCCGATAACCATTACCATTGTGAACCTTTTTCTTTTTAGCTCCACTATTCGAAGAATATGTGAGCTATTGTAGTCACCCTTGCATCAGGGTTGCAGCTTTTGGTTAAAGTTATGCATCAAAGTTATTATCGGCCTTATATCTCAAAATCCATTTAGGGGGCATCAGAAACCAAGGTAGATAACTCTTGACTAAATTAGATATACATTATGGCCCCCTTTTTAACATAGAAATAATTTTGGTTATAAAGTTTTGCATGCAATAGAAAATTTGGTTAAAGTTTTGCATGCAAGCTACTATCAAGCTTGTATCTCAATAACCATTCCTTGTATTGACTTGAAATTTATGAATATGTTTAGGGGCATCAGAAACCAAGGTTGATAACTCTTGGAGGAATATATTACAAATTATGGCCCCTTTTTTACCTTAGAAATTTTGGTTATAGTTTTGCATGCAAGGTACTTGCATGCTTAAAAATTCAATATCCAGGCATGCAATTGATTTGAAACATTTGTAATACGTTAAGGGGTATCATACTATTTAGGTAGATAACTCTGAATGAAATATATTACAAATTATGGCCCCTTTTTAACTTAGAAATTTTGGTTAAAGTTTTGCATGCAAAGTTCTTTAGATTATATTTCAGTAACTAGGCATGTGATATTATGCTTATGTCTCAGTAATTAGACATGGGATTGATTTTAGACTTCATAAACATACTTAGGGGTATTAGACTATCAAGGTATATCATTTTTGACTATTATTATATACAGGGCGAGAATTGAAATAGATTTCATTTGATTTACCAACAAGCATTTTGAATAGTCAAGGGTGCTGTCCACCATAGCTCTTGTTGTTGTTGTGTTTTTTTAATTCAGTAAAAAATTAAAAAAAGTTTTTTTGTTTTTTTTTGTTTTTTATTCGTGGGGGGTTATCAAATGCTTGTCAAGAAAAAGTACTAATGTACTAACATTTTACAATATTTTACAAAGAGAGCATTGATGTTGCGTAACACTTCAGATGAATATATTTATTGCAGAAAAAGGAAACTTGTTACCAGAACCAGTTTACTTATCTGGAAAACCTGTGCTAACTATCCGAATCCTCAAAATTGGATTGAAAGATGCCAAGCAGTTCATTGATCCATATATATCTGTCTATGTGAAGGGTAAGGTGATAATTATTTTACTTCCTGTTGGAAAAAATATGTTGTCTGATGTTGATGTTGTCATAGAAAGTACTTCAATTTTACAGTTTAGATGACATACTGTAGACACCAGTACAAAGTTATTTTATGCTTACTAATGGAATACTATTTTCTACCAATGAATAAATCCATATCATTCATTTGTTCATACTATATATGTATTGTTAATTATTTTGAGAATGTTATATCAATCAATTAAAAAATTTCAGGGCATAGATAAAAAATAGGATTTATATGTTATACATGAGCTACAAAGTGTATAGCTGAAATTTAAAGAAAAAAGTTTAAACATGGTGAATGTACTCCTTGTGTTGCAGATGACAGTGGGGCTGACCTGACCACTCACCAGGACACGCCAGTGGCCACATGTAAAGAAGATACCTATGTTGTGTTCAATGTGGATGTGCACATACAGAAAACACTCGATAGTCTTCCTCCAGGTGAGTGCCTGGTTTCCCAGTTTTTATACTATTTGGCTGACAAATCTATTATATTCAGGAATAAACTAGGGAATTAGATTTAGTAAATGGCTTGTGCATCTGTTTTTGCACACTGTCAGATGTCATGAGCATTGTGCTAAGAAGCAATTTTTTCTAGTCAGTGGCTGGTATATATGTTTTTGTACTGTCCCCAGTAGCCAAATGGTTAAAGTGTCTGCCTCAGGAATATGAGGTGATGGGTTTGATCCCGGACCACAACATACCAAAGTCATTAAAAATGGTACTGGTATAGTTTCCTTGCTTGGTGCTCAGAATATATACTGGTAAGGGTTGTTCCAGTACTGGTTGGTCCAGGATAATGTGACTGGGTGTGATATCATGCCACTTGTCTATGGTGTGATACTTCAGTGTGGCAGCACTATATCTGTCTCATGTAAATATAGTCCCTAAATGACTTAAATACTGTTGTGGATGACATTAAACCCATTAAACAAACATAAGTGATTTTTCATTTAGTTCTTATATATATAAGGACAGGGAAAGTTTTGCAGTTTTCCGGTGCAAGTGTCTTGTATTTAGCAGGCTTGGAATCAGACTTTTCCAAATAAGTTACCTATACCCCTGATTTTAGATTGTTGTAAAGAATTGATTTGAATGTGATATTCATTTTGCCATAGTTTTTATACAGTTTTATTGGACAGCAGTTGTATAAAATTCAAATCATGAAAATGATCTTAACCCTTTCCCTCATATAGACTCATTTTGACGCCCTCAATAGGTATCACATAAAGCCTGATCAGCAGAAAACCACAGTTAAACCTTACCAAATTTAATTATAAAGGCCTCATTTCCAGACCACTGAGGAGCAGCGAACAGCATAAAACCTGATCAGCCTGCGAGTTACTGGCAGGCTGATCTGGTTTTATGCTGTTTGCATGGGTCTTTTCATGGTGTGCTCTATGAGGGAAAGGGTTAAGTCAATTAGCCAGACAAAGGAATATGAATTGGCAGTCATTTAACCCACGTAGCTTCTAAATGGATGTCAAATGTATAATAAACTGTCTGTATGGGATTATTCAAACAGGTTAACAGCCTAATATAGGTAGGACCAGTTCCGGTGGCTGAGTGGTTTGACTGGCCACCCTTGAATATGGAGGTCATGGGTTCGTTATACCCAACAAAAATAATACAGGTTTCTGTTTACTGTTGAAGCATTTACTAGTATTCTTACCTTAATCAAATCTTGCTTTTTCAACAAAATGATGTTATGTTGTTTTCAGACTAAATAATTTATTTGTGATTGTCAAATCAACAGGATATGCCATCTTCTTTGAGTTCAAACACTACAAGCCCAAGAAAGGTAGTGTTAGCACACGATGTTGGGCGTTCATGGAACGAGACGAGATCAAGGATGGGTCAGCTGTCCTTGAGCTGTAAGATACCTTCTTTTTCTAGGTTCTTAAGGCCTTATTTTTTATGTCTCCCTCATATTTTTGTGGGTGAAATATATTGATTTAGGATGGGTTGTACATATGTCTGTCTATCTATCTGTGACACAGATACCCATTGTATCTCCTGAAATACTAGAAGTTTGATCATAAAAAAAAAGCAGCAAAAATTGTCAATCACAAGGAACCAGTGTGCAGAATAAAGGCTTCAGTCATGTGTTTTCAGGGAGAACAAACATCAAGGTTTTCTGTGATCTCTTATTTCTATAGATATTTACCTGAGATAGATATTCATAAAAATTTGTAAGTAAAGTATGTCAACATTTTGTAAGTGAGTACAGTAGTCCTCACTTACAGGCATTATTACAGTACTCATATAGTTCTTTTCCTTAGTCAGATTTAGGTGTCACCTTACCTGAGAATATATCAGGAGACAAAATAGAATCTAATGGACATATCCAGTTTTAACTTTGGAAATTAAGTATGGTTTCCCTTCATGTGTAGGTAAACTGCCAACAAACTAATCCAGGTTTTCTTTTGGATAGGCCATGTCAACCCTTGTTCACATAATATCCCAGTTTAGCTCTTTGATTATCATATGAATGTATCTTATTTGAAAGCACAATTGTAAGTGTAATTGCATGTGCAGCACATACCTTATCGACCATCTGTAGTTTTTCAGACGCTGAAAAATATTGTTAAGGATATTATTGAGAATTTATCATTCAGAATAACTTCATTGTATTCATTAATTACATTGTCATTACATATACCTAGCCTTATTTTGGCAGTGCTTATATAAGAAAAACAAGGGATTCATTCATAAAAATATTTCATTTGTATTAGTTCAGATGGTTTTTGAAAAATGAAATACTTCTTTTTGTTTTTAGATACCGAAAACCTGCCAACTACAAGCGCAAAAATGTTCGTCTACTGACAGTGAAACCTCTGTACCTGCATCTTAAATTGTCCATTAATGTGTGATGTCTTCCATGCTCCCAATCGAATCTGCCTTCATAAAAGCTGTGGTGTACTTGATACAGATATACCAACTATTGAATAGGTAATTAACATCAGACACCAGTGGATTTGTGTTTTAAACATTGTGCTGTACACATTTCCTGTAATCACTGGTTTCTTATAAAAACTCATTGTGTTTCCATTCATGTTTTTTGCCTATTTTCAAAACACTGTTGTATTTTATGGTAATTTGTGGTACTACTTTGACTTCAGCTCTCATAATTTCCATAAAAATATTAGAGCATTTGCATAAGTGCATTGCATTTACTTAACATAGTTTTAGCTCTACTATTCGAAAAATATGATAGCTATTGTAGTCGCCCTGGCGTCGGCGTTGCAGCTTTTGGTTAAAGTTTTGTATGCAAGTTACTATCAACCTAAAATCTCAATAACCATTTATGGTATTGACATAAAAGTTTATAAATATGTTCACGGGCATCAGACAACCAAGGTAGATAACTCTTGACTGAATTTAATATAAATTATGGCCCCTTTTTAACTTAGAAATTTTGGTTAAAGTTTTGCGTGCAAGCTACTATCCAGTTTATATCTTAAAAACCATTCATGACATTGACTGGAAAGTTAATGAATATGTTTAGGGGCATCAATCAACCAAGGTAGATAACTCTTGATGGAAAAAAATTACAAATTATGGCCCCTTTTTAACTTAGAAATTTTTGTTAAAGTTTTGCATGCAAGATACTCTCATTCTTATATCTCAGTATCCAGGCATGCAATTGATTTGAAACATCTTTGATATGTTTAGGGGTATCATACTTTCATGGTAGATAACTCTTGATAGAATATGTTACAAATTATGGCCCCTTTTTAACTTAGAAATTTTGATTAAAGTTTTGCTTGCAAGGTACTTTCATGCTAATAGCTCAGTATCCAGGCATGCAAATGGATTTCAAACATCTTTAATATGTTTAGGGGTATCATACTTTCATGGTAGATAACTCTTGATAGAATATGTTACAAATTATGGCCCCTTTTTAACTTAGAAATTTTGGTTAAAGTTTTGCATGCAAGTTACTTTTATGCTCATATCTCAATATCCAGGAATGCGATTGATTTGAAACATCTTTAATACATTTAGGAGTATCAGCGATTGATTTGAAACATCTTTAATACATTTAGGGGTATCATACTATCAAGGTAGATCATTTTTGGTGGAATATATTACAAGTTATGACCCTTTTTTAACTTAGAAATTTTGGTTAAAGTTTTTTATGCAAGGTTCTTTCATGCTCATATCTCAGAGTCCAGGCATGGGATTGATTTGAAAAATCTTTAATATGTTTAGGGGTATCATACTATAAAGGAAGGTAACACTTGATGGAATATACATGTATCAAAAAATATGGCCCCCTTTTAACTTACAATTTTTGTTATATTTTTGCATCCAAGCTGCTATCCAGCTTATATCTCAGAAATTGCGTGTGGAATTGACTAGAAAATTAAGGAGTGTCTTCAGGGGCATTAGAAAACCAAGGAGGATATTGTTTGGACTGAATTTTATGCAAATTATTGCCCTTTTCTAACTTGGATTTTTGGTAAAAATTTGCATGCACAGTGTTATCATGCTTATGTCTCAGTAACTAGGCATGGGATTGATTTTAGACTTCATAAAAATATTAAGGGGCATCAGACTATGAACGTATATCATCTTTGACTATTATTATGTACAGGGTATATGAAGGGCAAGAATTGAAATAGATTTCATTTGATTTACCAACAAGCATTTTGAATAGCTGAGCGTACTGTCCTCTGACAGCTCTTGTTCTTTTTTTCATTTGGAAAAAAATTCAGATTAAATTTAAAAAACTAGCATAAATTTAAACCATTTACCAAATGTATTTAAGGAAATAAAGATCTGCTTTCACCATATATCATTCTGTCAAAATCAATTGTTGTTGTTTTTAAGTTACATATTTTTAATCTTGACTTCTGCTACATATGTTAAACAACATCACATTTGTATTTGTGCAGAGTTGTTTTTATCTGTTCATCACACATGTTACAACAGGGTCATGAATTGGTGCTGACTTTTTTTTTTTCTTGAAAGATTCATGTATTAGATATTTTAAGACACTTTTTTAAACATATTTTAAGGGGTTTTATATGTAATGTATCATTGATATTCAGACTAATAATATCTTTGAAAACTTATAAAGGTTACTAAATAATTATTCACTTGTAACACAAGGCTTTTCATGATAGGTAACCATTACAGTGTTTGGCATATTATGATTCTGAGCTGTCTTCTAGAAATGTGTCTAGATATTTGGGGTCGGACAATGACATTTCTAGATTTTTAGTGTTGGACAAATTTCTCCCCAGTCACATTCGAATGTCCTGCAAAGGTGGCAGATCAATAATTGGTATTTATTGCAATACAATAACATTTTTTTTCCAGTATTACATGTCAGGATGAGTGCCAGGTTTTGTTAATTTAAGGGGAGACAGAAAACTGGAAGCAGGTCTTCAAATTAATGGTCTTGTTTGTTGATTGCTTTATGGGGACTACTAACTGCCTTTGGTTTATTTCAGATTTATTTTTATTTTGATCTGTGGATTAGATAAACATTTATTTTAACAACTTCAGTATGATTTATAATCTTAAATTCACATATTGACATCTTTATTGTCCTTTTCAAACTTTCTACATATTGAAGAAAAATCTAGATTTATAGAGATTTTGTGCAAATTTTGAAGGAGTCTTTAATTTCATTGGTATTTAGTGTTTGTTATCTTTTCCATGGTTGTTTTTGCAGTTTTCATTTTATGATACGAGAAAGTTACTAATCTGTCTCAGTAATATGAATAATATCTATGTCTCAATTACTTTATCATAATCACTATAATAGCAAAACAAACGTATATCTATTTCTTAATAAGTCAGAACTTCATTATGTGTTCAACATTTTAATTAACATTAATTTCAGTGATTTAACACTGTGAACATGCATACTGAGGAAATCTCTCAGAGATGCTTATTTGTTCAGTTGGCAAATACTTTGTTAAATAACTATTCGACTCTAATCATACCTAAATTCTTTTAACCCTTTACTTCATATACATATGTGTAGACTCATTTTGTTGGATTGGCAAACATAGCAGACCCTGATCAAATAGCTCCTTTCAGGAGCTGTCTGATCAGGGTCTCCTCTGTTTGCTCATACAATGTTGAAGTTCAGATTCTACACTATCTTCATAGCATAGAAAAACCTATAATTTCATATACCATTTAGAGTTCGGTCAATTAATATTCATCAAGTCATATATTTGTACACAGATCATTATGAGGTAAAGGATTAACACACTAAAGTACATGTGGATTATTCCAAATATTTAACAAATAATATTGTGTAATATCATTATGGCTTTCCGTAACCTGCGGAAAACATATAGGGTTTGTTATGTTTATTCTTCTTCTTATTATTATTCCTTTTTTTCCAACCAAATCTAAGAGTTAATTTCAATATGTTGTCAGTCTGTCATATGTCTGAGCAACATGAAAATTAAATTGCCTCGATAAAAAAGTTAAATTTTTTAAAATCAATCAATTTAAATTTTCAATGACGTCAGAATTGACGTCAGCTTCAAAAGTTTGTTCGCGCTCTAGAGCCTTTAATTTTTTATATTTTATCTTGATATTTTCACAGAAGATGTATGTTATGATGTACATGTGCACCTTGTCTTTCAAATTTTCAAATTCAAAACTAAGAATTTATGGCAAAACCAAGTTTCGAACTTTGGTCCTAAAACTATTATTTAATGTTACAAAGGCTAATGATGAGTTAGAAGCCTGAAAATTAGACAGCTGATCAGCCCTGAGGTCTACTTTTTTTTTCTCTGAAAGATTTCCTTTTAAGTTACGTGGTTATGACGTCATTTAAAGGATAAAATCCTATTTTTTTCAAAGATTCCTCTCGCTCTGGCATCATACAGTTTGAGTCAATTTTAATGAAATTGAAATTAAAGTGATAAAAAGTATCTTTTAATACATTCAATCATTTTCAATTTTCATTGTCGTCATATGACGTCAGATTTGACGTCAGCTTCAAAAGTTTGTTCACGCTCTAGAGCCTTCAATTTTGGTCTGATTATCTTGATATTTTTACAGAAGATGTATTTTATGATGTAGATGTGCACCTTGGCATTCAAATTTCAAAATTCGAAAAGATTAAGATTTCATGGCAATACTGAATTTTGAACTTAGGTCCAAAAATTAAATTTAAATGTTACAAAGTCCCCTGATGCATTAGAAGCATGAAAATTGGACAGCATATCAGCATAGAAGTTTTATTTTCTGAATGATTTTCTCTTAAGTCACGTGGTTATGAAGTCATCAGAAAGACAAAAAGGATTTCTTTTTAAAGATTTCTCTCGCTCTCGCTCTGGTTTCATGAATTTTGAGTCAATCTTATTTAAATCTTTAGAATTGATAGAGTTAAAATTGAAGTGATGCATACTGCAAGAAATGTTTGTTTTGTCACGTGGTTATGACGTCATGCATACTAAAGCAAGAATTATTTTAAAAAATCATATAAAATTGCCAATTAGACCAATGAACTTGAATTTTCAAAAATGTTGAAACTTAGTAGTTTCGTAAGGTCTTGAAAATTCCAAGTGATTACGTCATCAAACATAGCAGTTATTCATGTTTGATGGAATGCCTACTTGAAAATGTGAAAACAAACTTGTTCGCGTTCTCGAAGATATTTTTTTTTTCTGGATTAATAGAACGTTAGCTGAACATGTCCTTGCAAAAAAGATATTTTTCTTTAGTCACTTGATTTTGACATCGTTGAAATATAAAAATCATTCATTTCAATTTGTATTTGCACTCCAGCGTCATGAGTATTGATGCCAATCCTAAGCATACCTTTAGGAATTTATGTTGTGTCACTTGTTTATGACAACATTGATTTGTAAGCAAAATATATTAAAAAGATCAAAAGATTGGACATATTAACTTTAGATAAGTAATAATGCCGTACCTTAACATGTGCAAAAAGTCCAGAAAATTTCAAGTGGTTACGTTATCAAACATGACTTATTCATGTTTTTTCGTAAAAGGGCTAATTTATGGAAATCTATGAATTTGAAGAAAGAAATGAAAGCGGTCATTGGGTTGGTTGAGCAAGATCCCTTGTCCTTTTGCAGGAATGAGTGCCTGTGTTGAATAGTGAATTGTGATACGTTTTTGAGTAAATAAGTCTCATTTACGATGAATTAATATAATTATACTAGAGCCAGAAAACCTATACAGATATCTTATTGCATTTGTTATCACGGCTTTCAGCAAACCCGAAGAAAATGACAAATACATGTATATCTACCTATCAATTTTTTATGTTTTCTAAGGGTTTAACGGTTTCTTTTTCTTAATCTGTAAAAATAAGCAAATATATAAAGCAAATGAATTGTTGAAAGTTTCAAGACATTTATAACATTAATTACATAGAAATAAGAAATTATTTTCATGGTTTTGCTTACACCTCTGCCTTTGTTTTCATCTATTTTTGCAAATGTAAAACTCAATCAATTTAAAGGCTGAAAGTCATGGATTTCAAAGCATCTTTTTTCTTTTTTACAATTTCATTTATGTGGATCAAATTGCAATGATTATTTGTTAAGTCATATGCTTAGGAAGAAATAGATATTAAATAAAGAATAAAAAAAAAACATTTAAAATTGATTGTATAACGTAAGAAAACATTTTTTGAGGATAGTATTATCTTAAAATTTTCCTGTTGTTTTTACTGCATGATAGTAAACGGTTGCGTAATCAAATAAGATCCACATGTATGCTTTCTTAATATCTTCATAAGAAGATAAAAATGAAAAAAAAAAAAGATTTAAAGCTTATTTTTGAACATTAGTATATATTTATGATAATGATGATTTACTTATCAAATTTTACATTATTATGCATCATTATTCCATTTCTTTGTATTAACTTATTTATTCAATATCTTTGAAATAAGCAAATATTTGTATCTTAAACAAATGACTTATAGTTTATCTAATGTCTTCCATCAAATATGATTTATTTAATATCAATGATTTAAGCTTTTATAATTGATAATTTGCACACATTTGATTGAGGGCAACTTTGTCTGCTTTCTTTTTCCATGGCAGATACTGTTCTGTTTTATACCTCAGTTAAGTTGTGTTTTAAATATTAAAAGACTTAAGACTGATTTGAAAAGTATTTTTATCTTCACCACATGAAAATTTAGTGTGACAGCTTATTGTAGGCTGTAAGATACAAAATGTACATTTATTGATTAAAACATATTCTGATATGATGATTTCACAAAAAGTATTTACAACTCATACTTAGCCATCTCATGGTTCCCTGGGTTGTACCAGTACTATGCATCAGGGAAGATTTTCAAAATCTGCCTGTAGTGGAGATTGAACTTACAACTTTTCTGATCCATAGTTAATGAATACTACCACTGGATAAAGGCACGCTTCCAAAGTGTGTTGAGTGTTTTTATAAAGATGGTGGTTCATAGGATATTGCCAAACCATTTTTAGCTTGACCATTTGAAGAGTATGAGAGCTATCCTACCCACCTGGGTTGGCATATCTGTAATGACCTGGTTAAAGTTTTACGTTGAACTTTGTATCATGCATATATCTTAGTGACCAGCTTTGTTTATTGATTGAATACTTCAGTATAGTGTTCAGGGGCATTAAACAAATAAGTTTGTTAAGTCTTAACCAAATTTAATGCAAATTTTGGCCCTTTTTGACTTAAAACTCTTGCACCATGCATGAAAGTAAATAAAGGCGTTAAGAAGCATCAGAATGCCAAGTCAGATAATTTGCTTTCAACTAAATTTGGTTAAAGTTTTGCATGCAATTTTCTATGACTGACTATGATTTAATACTTAACTAAGGTGTTCATGGGCATCAGACCATCAAGTTAGATAACTCTTGACTGAAATAATTGTAAATCTTGACCCCTTTTGAATTTAGAAACTTTGGATAAAGTTTCATGAACAACTTATTTTGTTACACTAATAAGCATCAGAATTTTGAGTGCACTTTCTTATGGACAGATTTTGTTAAGTCTGTTGTTACATGTTTGTTCATGTAAAAGAGGTGAAGCATCTGTATAAATTGGTGTTGTTTTATCTTATACACTTTGTTTTATTTTCTTTCTTCAAAGCTGTTGGATCAAATTGAATGCTAGACTTATTTCAGACATGGGACACATGGCAGTGTTCTGATTGCAGTATTAATAATTTATTATCAACAAAAAAACTTGGTATAGATATACCTCACTGAGATGATATATTGTCCATTTGAATAAATAGTTAGTATAGATACATATCTTTAAAGTAAATACTGTGGTGCTATTGTAAACAATCAATTATGTTAGTTATTAGATACATATTCCTATTCTTTCATGAGAGATATTTTAGATCTGCAGATTTGCATATGCGTTTTTATAAGGTTGTGAAATTTTATATGTGTAGCTGACGCCTATATAACTGTAGTTTATTAAATCAGCATAAAACTTAAAGCAATCCAAGACAGTGAGTTGATAATTTATAAAGTTTTTAATTTGATATAGATATGTATCAGGGGAGGTGTTTTTTCATGTTTTTGGTAAAAAAAGAAACTTGAATACATGTATACTTTAGTTTAATATGCTGTTATGGTCTTCTTGTTTACTGCATGGCTAGTTTAAAGATGTTTTATTGGCTAAGCTGAGTTAATATTGAATGATGTCAAAATAAAAAACATTAATGTCACATTGTATAGTTGTGATTCCCTATTGAGAATTAAAAAGATGAGGAAAAGAAAAATATGAAAAAGTAATAATAAATAGGATATTTATTTTGTCATAAAATCATATTTTATTTCGCTTTTGGTCATTGTAAATATTTTCGTCTATGAAAATATGGTTTTATATAACCATTCAGTACCATTCGTAAAACAAAATATGATTTTACAACATAAATATCTTCTATTTCATGACATTGGGTATTTCCAATACAGGTGTATTGATATTCAAACTTCACATAATTATAACAGATATTATCTATATAACTACCTACAGATTCAAGACAGTTGAATTGTTTTACTCCTTTCCCTCATAGAGGACACCATGAAAAGACCTATGCGAACAGCATAAAACCAGATCAGCCTGCGAGTAACTCGCAGGCTGATCAGGTTTTATGCTGTTCGCTGCTCCTCAGTGGTCTGGAAATGAGGATTTTATAATTAAATTTGGTAAGGTTTAACTGCGGTTTTCTGCAGATCAGGCTTTATGTGGTACCTATTGAGTGCGTCAAAATGAGTCTATATGAGGGAAAGGGTTAAACATTCTAATGGTATAAGTAGCTTTGATGATATAGTTTGGATAATTTTATGCAATGCTAGTACCTTATTTTGTACAATGTCAAGAGCATGTCAAATATTTTGAAACAAGCCTCAAATAATTTAATGTATGAACACAATGTTCAAGGATCTCCTAGTTAATGTAAAAAAAAAATGTCACAATTAAGGAAAGATCAGCCTCTTGGTTTTACGTTTAATTTACTGAAGTGGCATGCAACAATGGCATGAGACATTTGCTGAATGTACCATAATGGTATGAGTCATTTAGTTGAGTAGAGTTTAGGAAATAGATCTGAAGCTGATTTTTTTTTTTTTAAAGTCATTTATAAGAAACATACAAGTACACATGCCTTCTTTGTGATGCCAAAATTTGTATTTACTTTTATAAGCTGTATATTGTTTCATTTTAATTTAGTTACTATTTACACTTGTAGTTCATTGTTTTATTAACATATTGACAAAATCTATACATTAGAATAAAGAATTAAAACTATGACTTTATTATTATTTTTTCTTCCCACTTATTTTCCTATATGAATGTTTATATCTATGTAAGAGAAAGAGAAAGTATGTATATATAAATGGATAAAAATACATATACACAAGAGGTGGCCATAGAACACTCATCAGATACCCTAAGCCTAATAATAACAATTAAGGACACCTGATTTTACAGGGTTACCTTCAACATCAACCAGATTCAATTTTCAAATATAAAAAATAAGGTTTCTGTACAGATTATATGAGCAAACAAGCCAATCCCTGGAAGCCTCATTTTTAGTTCGACTATTCGAAAAATATGAGAGCTATTGTAGTTACCCTTGTGTCAGCGTCAGCATTTGCGTTGCAGCTTTTGGTTAAAGTTTTGCATGTAAGTTACTATCAACCTTACATCTCGATAACCGTTCATGGTATTGACTTGAAAGTTTATAAATATGTTCAGGGGTATCAGGCAACCAAGGTAGATAACTCTTGACTGAATTGAATATAAATTATGGCCCCTTTTTTAACTTATAAAATTTGGTTAAAGATTTGCATGCAGTAGACAATTTGGTTAGAGTTTTGCATGCAAGCTACTATATAGCTTGTATCTCAATAACCATTCATGGTATTGACTTGAAAGTTTATGAATATGTTTAGGGACATTAGAAAACCAAGGTTGATAACTCTTGATGGAATATATTACAAATAATGGCCCCTTTTTTAACTTAGAAATTTTGGTTAAGTTTTGGATGCAAGGTATTTCATGCTTATATCTCAGTATCCAGGCATGCGATTGATTTGAAACATCATTAATATTATGTTTAGGGGTATCATACTATCAAGGTAGATAACTCTTGATGGAATATATTACAAGTTATGGCCATTTTTTAACTTAGAAATTTTGGTTAAAGTTTTGCATGCAAAGAATTTCATGCTTATATTTCAGTAACCAGGCATGGGTTTGATTTGAAACTTCTTTAATGTATTCATTGGTATCATACTATAGTGGCAGATAGTTTTTGACTGAATATAATGCAGATTAGGGCCACTTTTTGACTTAGACTTTTTGGTTAAAGTTTTGCATGCAACCTACTAACCAGCTTATATCTCAGAAAGTGTTTATTGAATTGACTAGAAAGTTAAGGAGTGTGTTCAGGGGCATCAGGAAACCAAGGAGGATAACTCTTTGACTGAATTTTGTACAAATAAGAGCCCTTTTCTAACTTGAATACTTGGTTAAAGTTTCGCATGCACAGTGATATTATGCTTATTTCTCAGTACTTAACTATGCATGGGCTTGATTTTAGACTTCATAAACCTATTTAGGAGTATAAGACTATCAAGGTATCAATTTTTACTATTAATATATACAGGGTATATGAAGGGCAAGAATTGAAAAAGATTTCATTTGATTTACCAACAAGCATTTTGAATAGTCGAGCATGCTGTCCTGTGACAGATCTTATTCAAGGGATCAGCTTTAGCAAATATGGAAGAGGACTTTGAGGTTACCATTTGTGAATGAAGAAATTAAATTCTGACCATTGGTTTTATTGAAAAAAAAACAACCCTCTAAGGTATATAAGGAAACTAGCTGATCACCTAGGGGCCTCTTTTTTTCAAAGGATCAACTTCACTTTAGCAATTCTAGTCAGAAGCCATGAGGTAAAAAATGAAATGAGATCCTGGCCAGTGGTTTCAGAGAAGATTTTTAAAGTTTTTTTTTAAAATGAAATTCTGTTCATTGCCATGGCAACTTGAGTTCTGCATGGATCATGTTTATTTTTAAAAAAATTGTGAAAAGTCACACAAGGATCACGCCTGCCAAGTTTCATTTGTCTCTTGATCTTTGTGGATTTCAGAGAGAATGGTGTCCTTTAAAGCAAATTGTTGACGACAGGCAATGATGGACACAGGGTGATCTGAATAGCTCACCTTGAGCAAGTTATCCTCTGGTGTGCTTAAAATGACCAGAGCATGTAAAGTAACATGAATAATGGTACTGGTAAATAATGTAGTAAAACAAAGGTTGTATTCTGCTGAGTTAGGTTTGATCATTTTATGGAGAGACTGAAAAACATCAGAGGTACCTGGTTTAGTATAGAATTGTGGCATCCTTGTCAGGTTTTGTCTCTTAGTATTATCAAACCCCTTCACATCACAAAAGTTGGGGTTATTTAGGAAACATGCTTGTACCTTCTAAGACTCACATAAGACAAGGTGGAATTCGGGGGTATTTATCACCTTAAGTGATAGGTTGTTTTTTTTTAATTATTATATAACTGTAATTCAACTTGGTAAATGGGAGAAAAGATTTCATTTGATTACAAATGTGAAAGTTGTTCCCAAGTTGTTGAAATTGACATTTAGTCAAGTTTTAACTGATTTCATGTATGATATTCATTCAAATTCATCTCTAAATTACAGGACTCAGAAGTTTTATATAATATAGTCTAACAAAGAAGTCTTCAGTACTGAATTCAAGATATCCCAATTCTTACAGTATCAATACTACAGTACAGTATCAATAGTTTTTAGCCTTCTTGTTGAAGGTTGATGCCATGCATCCTTGAGCAGTTTTCAGGTTGACCTCAAGTAATCCTTAATTCGACTTTTAATCCTTTCCATAAAATTTCATTTAAGACATAACTGGGATCATTATTGAGTTCTGCCACTGATGGCCAGGAGTTAAACCATCAGCCTTCAGCCTTAGAAGTGGGTGGCCATGAATTTGATACCAGCCCCCCTCAAATAATAACATTTTGTAATAGACCCCTTGCTTGGCAATCGGCCTAAAAGAGTAAACCCACAGACAGGTTGACTAGGTGTGTTATCCCAGTTAAGCAGTACTATATCTGTGTCCTCAAATATCTGGAATGCCAGTAGTGACTTTTTTTTTAATCTAATTGTAAAAGAACTTGCCAACATTTATAGCCAGGTTTGCTATTTTGGCTCACCTGAGCACAACGTGCCAAGGTGAGCTTTTGTGATCGATGAATGTCTGGCATCCATTGTCCGTTGTCAACATTTAACTTAAAAACATCTCCTCCTAAACTACTAGGCCAATTTTAATAAAACTTATCAGGAATGTTCCATGGTTGGTCCTCTTTCAAAGTTGTTCAAAGAATTGAATTCCATGCCAAAATCTGATTGCCATGACAAAAAATGGGGAAAAAATGTAAAAACTTCAAAAATCTTCTCCTCCAAAAGTACTGGCTGGATTTCAAAGTTATTTGGTACAATCTACCGAGATTGTTCAAATTATTTTGATTTGTTGAAAAACATGGCCGCCAGGGGGTTGAGCCCATTTTCCTTATATGTACAGTATATAGTACAAATTTGAAAGTTCTTCTTGTCCAAAAGTACTGGCTGGATTTCAAAGTTATTTGCCACAGATGTTCCTTGAAACACTCTCTACCAAGATTGTTCAAATTATTTTGATCCACTGAAAAACATGGCTGCTAGGGGTGGAGCCCGTTTTCCTAAATGCATATAGTTCAAATCTGAAAATACTCCTTGTCCAAAAGTACTGGCTGGATTTCCAAAAGTACTCTCGGATATGGCTGGCAGGGGGCAGAGCCCATTTTCCATATCACAACTTTGTGACACACGTTACTCCGAAAGTATTTGTACTACAGGCTTAATACTTCATGGATTTATTATTCAGGACATGAACCTGCGTACCTGGGTATTTTCATCAAACCACGTTGAAGTTGACAGAGTTATGGGCCTTTGTTTTTGAAAAATTGGAAGTTTATGCTTGTGACACACGTCACTCTGAAAATATTTGTACTACAGACTTGAAACTTTATGGATATATTACTCAGGACATGACTTGCGCTTCTGGATGTTGGCCTTTGTTTTGGAAAATGTGACGGATGGGGGCATCTGTGTCCTCTGGACAAATTTCTAGCTGTCTTGAGCATTACTCCATTACTATATGGAGTGAAGACAATATATTTGACATTCTTACTCCACTCATGAATGGCTTTCAGTTGACATCAATTGTTTGACATCTAACCTGCTCAGATGGGGGCAGAGTGTTTTTGGAACACATCTTGTTATAGTCTTGAATGTGGTGAAAATGTAGCTATGCTGTGAACCATTTGTCCAACAATGCAAATTCAAAAGGTCATAGATCTATCCATACTGACATTAAAGCATTATACATTATGGCATTGATGCATTGTTTTATATGGTAAATTCCTGTTTGGAAGAAAAAGGGCAATTCATGATTAGTATCATGAAATCCATATGTCTGCCTTATGTCAGCATATGTGTATGAGGGATTACAAAACAATGCAATGTTGCTTGTCTTATTGTTTCTTTTTTTTAGTTTTACATCCCATCAACAGTAGTTTAGTCAGTTGATTTATAGTCTATCTAAAGATGAACAAGGGTCAGGACTGCCACAAAATACGCCCATCATAGTATGGGGACTCTCAGAAATAGCTCAGAGAAACAAGCTACTGTCCATAAATAAGCAAAATAATTCCAAAATCCCATTAGTTAATGAATGTTAATCATAAAAAAAAACTGTTGATACATTTCCATTAATTAACTGAAAGATCTGACAACACCTCATAGGGTCTAAGGACTAGGGACAAGCAAATTTTCAAGTATGTTGTGTACATCAAGGGCCATAACTTCAAAGTCATTCACATGATAATGCTGGATATCGAACTCAGCCAAGATATTATGGCATCATGTGTGGAAAGTTTGAAAAGGATTGGTCTAATGGTATTGAAGTTAGAGCCCAGACAATCACAATTTCAAGTATTTTGTGTACGTCAAGGGCCATAACTTTTAAGTCTTTCACGCGATAATGCTGGATATCGAACTCATCCATGATATTATGGCCATGCACATGTGTGAAAAGTTTGAAAAGGATTGGGCTAACGGTATTGAAGTTAGAGCCTGGACAATCACAATTTCAAGTATTTTGTGTACGTCAAGGGCCATAACTTCTAAGTCATTCACGCGTTTATGCTTGATATCGAACTCATCCGCGATATTATGGCCATGCACATGTGTGAAAAGCTTGAAAAGGATTGGACTAACGGTATTGAAGTTAGAGCCCGGACAACAAATGTTCCACGCCTACCCGCCCACCCACCTGCCCGCCCGCACGCCCACCCGCCGTGAGTGTTCACATAATACGCCCCATCTTAAGATGGGCGTATAAAAATGATAATCAAATGAAAGGAAAGAGAAATACTTCTTACATTTAATTATCTATAATACATTTTCATATAAATAATGTAAAACTATCAAAAAAACACATCAAATCTATAAATGCCTCTTCAACAAAACAAAATGTGTACATTTAAATAGTGGCAAGCATGAAAAAGTAATATTGCAGAAATATTGCAGAGGTAGGATGATGAATCCTCCCAGAATAATTTTCACTCCTTTCTCATCTTCCTATGTGTACAGGCTGTGATTTGTTATTTCAGTTAGACCCTGCACCTAGGAGCTGTCCAACATCTGCGCCTCCCATACCTTCTGAAGGGTGCCGGTGTCAAGAAAAATTAGCTAAATGTGCCAATAACCCTGCCTTTTTAGAGCTACTGAAAAGCTTTGAAGAAAAAATTGAGAAAATTATTTGGAGAATGATGAGAATTTAATTTTGAATTATTCATTTTACAATGATTGAGAAACTAATTCTTACAACTAATACAAATCCCTCTTGACAGTTCCTGGATAGACCAGTACTTTGCACCTGGGAAGGCCATAGAAAAATTCTAGCCCCAAACTTGGCTCACTCCCACAACCTTTAGATCTGTAGTTGTGTTGTAGAATGAGAAATAAAATTCTAACTAACTTTCTTGTTATTTTTAACACCATTTCCCTTATTATTTTGTTCTTCCTTTATCTTTCTTTCATATCTTTCTATATTAACCCCTTTCATAAATGAAAGAAGTATGTTTATTCACATACACAAGAGATAGAAAACACAGTTAACAGCAGGAGATAAATAAAAAGATGAGTAGTTGTCATGGTAATGTGAAATAATTAATAAACCAGTTAATGAGTGTCGTAATGCAGGAAATCCTAGAATGAAAGTAACACTGTTTTCTATCTCTTATAACCATTTTTCCATATCAATACTTCTTATTATTCACAAAAAAGTATATACTGCAAGTGATTAAACATAAACAATATACAGTCAACTCTCTTTACAACGGTGGTGTTTGTTTCAGTGAATTTTGCTGTAGCAAAGAAATGGTATTTGTAAAGAATAGAGACATAGAAGGATTATGCAATTTAGTTTTCATGACTACTGCTGTTATAAAGAGGATGCTGTTAAAATGAATGCCATTGTAGAGAAGTTTCACAGTTCAATGTATACGGTAATGTACAGCATCCTGGTAGTAACAAACAAGGAAAAATAATGAGGCTAAAAAAATTATACAAAAACAATGATTCCATTTTACCTCTTGATATTTAGACTAAATACCTGTGGTTCCATATACAGACAGCAAGAGAATGAGTGAGTATCATTATGACAAGAGCTGTCAGATGACAGCACGCTCGGCTATTCAAAATGCTTGTTAGTAAATCAGATGAGATCTATTTCAATTCTTGCCCTTCACATACCCTGTATATAATAATAGTCAATAATGATATACCTTGATAGTCTAATACCCCTAAATATGTTTATGAAGTCTAAAATCAATCCCATGATGTGCATGCGAAACTTTAACCAAGTATCCAAATTAGCAAAGGGCCATAATACCTTTAAAGTCTGATACCCCTTAATATTTTTATGAAGTCTAAAATCAATCCCATACCTAGTTTTTGAGACATAAGGATAATAACACTGTGATGGAAAACTTTAACCAAATATCCAAGTTAAAAAAGGGCCATAATTTGTATAAAATTCAGTCCAAAAGTTATCCTCCTTGGTTTTCTGATGCCCCTGAAGACACTCCTTAACTTTCTAGTCAATACCATAAACAATTTATGAGATATAAGCTAGAAAGTAGCTGGAATGCAAAACTTTAACCTATATTTCTAAGTTAAACAAGAGGGCCAAGATGGCACTGTGTCGCTCACCTGAGTATGATTGCTGTGTTAGACATGATGACAAAAAATGTGGCATCTAAATTGTTTTTCTAACATTTGCCCTGGTGACCTACTTTTTGACCCCATGTGGCCCAGTTTTGAATTCATCTGAGATTTGATGTAAACAAACATTCTGACCAAGTTACATGAAGATTGGGCCCAAAACTGTTGCTTCTAGAGTGTTCACAAGGTTTTTCTAAGATTTGACCTGGTGACCTAGTTTTTGACCCCATATGACCCAATTTCAAACTCAATCGTCATAGCATAAAGACGAACATCCTAACAAAGTTTAATGAAGATTGGGCCAAAAATGTGGCCTCAAGCATATTCACAAGGTTTTTCTAAGATTTGACTGGTGACCTAGTTTTTGACCCCACTTAACCCATTTTCCGAACTCATCCGAGATATCCTGACCAAGTTTCATCAAAATTGGGCCAAAACTGTGGCCTCTAGAGTGTTCACAAGCAATTGTTGACGACAGACAATGAACGACGTCAAAAAGCAGTCACAAAAGCTCACCCTGAGCACAAGTGCTCAGGTGAGCTAAAAAGGGGCCATAATTAATTCCATCAAAGTTATCTACCTTGTGTTGATCCTAAACATTTAAATTTCAATAATCCATGTCTGGATACTGAGATATAAGCATGAAAGTACCTTGCATGTAAAACTTTAACCAAAACTTCTAAGTTAAAAAAGGGGCCATAATTTGTAACATATTCCATCAAGAGTTACCTACCTTGGTTGTCTGATGCCCCTAAACATATTCATAAACTTTCAAGTCAATACCATGAATGGTTATTGAGATACAAGCTGGATAGTAGCTTGCATGCAAAACTTTAACAAATTTTCTATTGCATGCAAAACTTTACCTATTAAATTTCTACCTTGGTTGTCTGACGCCCCTGAACAAATTTATGAACTTTCAAGTCAATACCACAAATGGTTAATGAGATATAAGATTGATAATAACTTGCATGCAAAACTTTAACGAAAAGCTGCAATGCCGACACCGACGCAAGGGAGACTACAATAGCTCTCATATTCTTCGAATAGTCAAGCTAAAAATAGGACTAGATAAAAAAATATACAGAAGTTATAAATCAGAATGTATCTTGAAGCCAATACAATGATAGGTTATCTCATCTTTTACAGGCAAATCATAATGCTAAAGACATTAATTCTGGTGTACAGCCAATCATAATGCTAAAGCATTAATTCTGGTGTACAGCCAATCATAATGCTAAAGACATTAATTCTGGTGTACAGCCAATCATAATGCTAAAGACATTCATTCTGGCATACAGACAATCTTAATGCTAAAGACATAAATTCTGGTATATATATGAAATGATGAGTATTTATGTAACACAGCATATGAGAGAAAAAATGTCATAAATGCATTACTATAAAAATTAAATACAGAATAATATAATTTCACATACATTTCACATCTGTAGAACAACCTTGGTGTCTAAAATACTATCATTATAAAACAATACTTGTAAACAATTATCAACAATGAGATTCATGTGACATACATACAATTTTGATGTAATGAAAAACAACAACTGACATACAGATTGAGCTTCAGGCTCGAATTCCACCAACAATATTTAACGCTAAGTAATACTAAAATACCTAGGGGAGAATTTCATTGTTTTTCTTTCCCTAATAAAAGCACCCACATGTTTAATACGAAATATTCAAGCATAGGACTTTATTGACATACATTATTACTTTATTAATTCACCAAATTTGCTGAGAAATGAAATATTCAGGTATTTTCTAACAAAGATTCAAAAATGATGAAATCCACCTCTAAAATTTATGTATTTCTTAGCGCTAAGTAAAGTGTTTCTGCTAAGTAAAGTGTTTCTAAGTGCTAAGTATGATTGGTGGAATTTGTGCCTGGTGTGTATTTTCCATCACTTATACACAATACCCTATCTTAATCATTGTCATAAACTGGAATTTAGTCATGACTGTGAATAACTATCATACAGTCAGTAACAGTATGCCAAAATATACATGGATATGCAAAATAGCATGATACTAAGATTGCTTTGACTTTCATTTTAATCACAAATGACTTTTTCTGTTTCAATACTAGTCAAAATGAATAAATGTGTATCTATGCTTTCCTGTAGCTATCTGTGTGCTGAACTTTCTTCATTTCTTTAAAAAAAATGACTGTCAAGTCAACATTACCAGTTATCTAAAAAGTCGAACCCTGTCTTACTTATGGAAGAGGTATTCTGGTCCCCATCACTGGAGTTCACAACCAGAATCTCATCTTTAAAGTCCTCATATTCATCCAACATCCCACTAGAGCCAATCAAATTGGTCCCATCATAGTTGTCTCCCCTGTCCATGCTGACAGGTTCTGGCTCCTTAAGAAGTTTCTTGTATGGTGAAGGGGTAGCGCTTGTTGGTTCCTCATTGTCCTCATTTACAAATGAGGACCATTCATTGTTCACCACTGGATTGTCAAATGCAAGTTCTTCATCATTTTTAGAATTAACTAGCGATCTACTCCCATGACTTTCTTCAGCTTCCTTTGAGGAGGACAGAATACTCTTGACAGGAGATTTGCTGAATGATCTCTGCCGCCTTGGAGCTTTACGCTTTTCATCATCATTAGAATGAGTTGATCCCAGAATCTCTACACTGGAAACAGAGGGACTGCGTCCATCATGGTGAGAGCTTGTACCACTGGAAAGATCATCAGTACTGCCAGCAAAGGCATAGTTGATTTCTTCTGGTGTTTTGGATCTCGTCTCAGCAGATTCTACTGATGGCGTTACTGTCTTATGAGGACTGCCACTTCGAGACCTTTATAAAATGAGTTACTATTTCTTATATTTTCTTAAAAATACATTTGTGTACATGCACATATTATTACATTTGTATAAGTATTAAGATTTTTTTTTTAATGTACAGTACTATTTAAACTTTTAACTCTGCAAATGACTTGTCAGTTGTGTATGTGTTTTGCACAACATTTTACATGTAGCAAAGAGACCAGTGGGACATAAGGTACTCATCATTGAATTTGATGGGTGCTGATCTACTTCCTTCTTTATTTCCTGTTTTAATGTACTGTGGATTCATTTCAAAACTTTTAAAAGCATTGCATTTCATAATTTTAGTACAGGTAAATATTCACAACTTTACAGAGTACCTATTTGTGGAAGTAGCAACACACCAAAACAGTATTGATCTCCATCAGTTAATACATTCAAAAGAGATACAGCCTGTCAAGCAAAGGGCTAGGAAAGCTTCTTCAATTTTTTATTGTTTAAACATAGGTTTTACATGATGTGAAAGACTGAACTGTTTGCCCTATTTTTGCTTTGACACTTTGTTCATTTGAATGGATGAATATTACTTAATACAATTTTAGTATTGGAAATACAAATACATGATAACATCAGCTATGTGTGGCTTTGACTAGCCTGAATCAAGAGATAACACTGAACTAACCTGTTCAGAAAATCTGGTTTCTTCATTCCTTGTAAGAACGGAGACTCCCAGATGCTTCCAGCAGTCTGTACAGAGAATTCTCTAGGAGCCTTCAGTTGCTCTTGCTGTACTGTTGTTTCAGACTCCTTCTTCTTGGCTTTGACAGGAGGCTTGCTGAGTACATCCTCTTCAAGATCATCCAGAGTAAGGTCTTGTTGACTCTGACCAATCAAAATCAATGACAAATCATATCAATGATTTCCTGTTTTCTTATTTGTTGATAGGTTTTTGGACATTTAATGTC